>BSBM01000106.1:32465000-33685000 GCA_027924585.1 Larix kaempferi
CTGCTGTCCTTGTGATTTCCTTTGTGCCCAGACGAGATGAGACCCTAACTCTATGACTATGGGTGATGCAGAACTATAGGTTCCCTACAAGTTGGGTTTGGGGTTTGTTCACGAAATATATGAGGAGGACCATTGGTTAAATTGTTCGAGGAGGACCATTGGTTAAATTGTTCGGTTAGCTTATGGAAAAAACTGAGTTGCCAACAAAATGTTGATATCTTCTCTCATCTCATAGCAGCTAATAGCCTTTCGCAACCATGACACTAAAAAAGGTAGGCAATTTGTCATTTTTTGCTTATGGGTTTTGGTTTATATACATAATATGCATATAAGCTCCATTTGATGTCAACCTTGTTTCTTTATGAAATACAAAGTTAAAAGAGGTTTAATGGAGTAGGTATTACATCCAAAAATACCATCAATTGGATCTAAGTTTAATATAACAATTTTCGAAGTTAAATTATGTTTAGGTTTAATATATCAATTTTCAAAAATTCATGTTCCACGTGGGCTATATACATGCTCTTCAATATTTAGGATATATGAATGCATAGAAACTATTTACATATTTATTTGTGAACAATTTTATGGGATATCTTATTGTTTTCTATGCCATTTTGTGTCACTTGTGGGCCATAAATATGTCCTTTGAACAATATTTAAACTTAGTATATATATGAATGTACAAAAAAATCATTTATCTTTATTTATTTATTAACATGTTTTATGAAATACCTCTTTTTATATGTACTTAGTGTTATTGGTGTTTATATGTACTTAGTGACTATATTCAATTGTGTTTACTATTGTATCTCTTATATTGTTTTATTTTATCGACAAACAAGGAAAATCATATGGCATTTTTGGTCATTAACACAATCTTACCTACAAATCTTAAATGGAAAAATTGAACTCACCATTTTATATTTACGTCAATAGGCCTTTTTCTCTCTGAAAGGATTTGAGTAGAGGATGATCCAAATCACTTGAGTTGTTTATCTCTCAGTGCATCTTTAACCTTCTATTTTTCATTTCACCCTAAGGGTAAAATCATGAATATGAGCCCCGGATGTGGGTGCTCGACACGACATCACTGAGGACAGGGATGCCACCTACCCTCCTGGAAGCGTGGCTCCCACACCTAGCCACCTCCCTCCGTCGGCGCTGTTCCCTATCCCCCATCTTTAATGCTGCATCCACCTCCTGTACATTTGGCCTCCCTGCGCGAGCTGAACTTCATTTCCCATATGGATTCGTCGTTCGCATTCACTCTGGTTCGGATTTGCTTGTCACATCCCCTTAGTTGGTTCAGGTGTGCCATTACTCTGCCCCATGGGAATCCTGGAAGCTCCCGCCCTGCAATTTCGGACATGAGGACCCGTTCTCGCGCCCCGGTGGTCATTGCTCGCCTCTATCTTTCGCTGCCTGCTATCTCTGCTGAGAACCTCGCTCATTCCCCGTTCTCTGGTGATTCTGTGAGCAGTTCCATGACCCACATGCGAGGCACCTCCAAACGAGGTTATAGTCACAGCGCTGGAAAAGCTGCCACTTCTGCTGAGAAGGAAAAGATGGCCAAAATTGGCTATGATGATAATGTTTCCATCCATGTCCGTCGACTGGTGGACGACTGGGAATCCCATGGTGTTGCAGAAATTCTGGCATTTGGAAACCAGGGAAACCAAGTAAATCACTACTGGTTAATGAAAAACATGCTGGGAACCTTTGTGGAGGAAATGATCACCAATTGGAATATGGCCAAGGTGGCGATTATAGACACCAGGGCACACATGGCTCACCTGTATCGAATGATGGTTGCACTGGAAGCCAATTTGACTAGTAGATGATATTCCCTGTTTCACCATCCTACTCCTCCCTGTGAGTTCGGTCCTGCGGCTCATTTAGAAGGTATGGCCGACCATCCTACTGCACAAGTTGAGGGTGTGGCTACCACCACTGAATTCCATGTTCTAGGCAGCTCCCTGTCTGAATCTCTCGGTGGTGCTACGGCTGTGGATGGCGCTACTCTAGTTCCTACCCCCTTCTCAGGACCGAGCTCTCCGACTGCGGTGGTGGTGTAGGGGGCTTCTCCCTCTACTACGGGGATGGTGCAGGGACTTCCTTCCCAACGCCCTCGACGATTGACGCCTTACACTACAAATGAGTCAGGAAAGAAGAGATTGACGCTGCTACACCACGCAAAACTGAGCCCCATCCCATCAAGCTCCCTCTCCAGAATTGGGAAGAAGATTTCTTTGGTAGCTGTCCGATAATTGAAGACAATCCTGGTTCTTAGACTACAGAAGCTAGTACATAGATCTGCTCTGTGTGAGCCTAGATCCATTTTTGTTGCAGTTAGCGTTATCTTTCTTCTTCTATTTTAGCTCTATGAACTACTTCTAGACTCTAGATTTTCCTACCAGTCTAGTTTGGTCTATGTTTTTAATGATCGGCTGTAATTATGTTAAATTTGCTCAGCCCACTTATGGGTAGGACTTTGGTTGCTCCTTCTTGCTCTCTCTACTCCATGAGAAGCCTCTGAAATCTCACGTATCTACAAAATCTCATGTGATTGTAACTTTTTTTGTACTTTAATATATATTTCCCTTATGCTGCTTACAAAAAGAAATCATGAATATGAGTATCTATTATGTGAGATTTGGATCGTGGAACTCATAGTCAAAAACATTTCGGCCAAATTATTTAGTCTTTTCGGTTACATTATTTAATCTTTTTGGCTGAAAACATTATCTAAACTTTCAGTCGAAATTATTGTTTTGGCCAAAAGCTAAAGTTAACAATTCCCTTCTTTTTTGTGCTCGGGCACCTACTGGACACGAAAATTGCCGGACAATAAATTTTTTGAATACATTTTCAGCCAAAAAGTTGTTCGGTTGAGAAGTTTTTCGATCGAAACATTATATATGTATGTATGTATGTATTGTCATTGTTGCTCATTTTGCAACATTCTCTAGCCACTCTGCATGTATTGTGTAATTTTGATACAGATTCTTATTAATAGTGTACAATTAGGACAATTAAATTTTGAAAACCAATTTAATAAAAACAAACTTTAGGACAATTAAATTTTGAAAACCAATTTAAAAAAAACAAACTATAGGACAATTAAATTTTGAAAACCAATTTAAAAAAAACAAACTTTAGGACAATTAAATTTAAAAAAAACAAACTTTAATTATTTAAACACTATAAAAAATAAATATCATTCAATTTCATACTTTCTTATTAAAATAATTATTAATAACTAGTTTCCCTCTCTCACACCTGCCTTATCTAGGTTGTTGCAATTTTATATTTTTTTATTTTAAATATATGCTTGATTTTATTATATAAATCTCTATGTATATTTTGGTATATTCGTGAATAATTAATTTAAAATTATTATATATAAGCAGTCTACTTCCATATTTTTTTCATACTAGATTTTTTTATTACGTGTTTTTTTTGTATTGAATCGTATTCGTATTCGTACTTGAATTATGCTACTATGTTCTGCATATTACCTCCACCATTGTGTTCTGCTAGCTTTTGTTCTGCCACTCTGCATCTGGTTACTCTACTTACGACCACCCTACGTCTTAGTTGCGCCACCCTGTTCCATCCACTGGCCACTTTGCATATTACATCTTCCAGCCTTTGTTCTGCCACCCTGCATTCTTCCACCCTCTTCCTGGGAACCCTACATCTTGGTTGCTATCATTGAGCATTCTGTTGTAGTCATAGAGCATTCAGTTACGGTCGTTGAGCAGGAGATTGGTGTCGTGGTCATCAGGTAGGAGACTGGTGGCTTCGTTTAAAAAGGTTAGTTCATATAACCCATTATCCTTACTACTTTTGTGGTCTTAATTCATCATTTATAGCATAAACCTATTATTTATAGATGTTATACCTCAAATTGTCACTTTTGTTAGAATACGTAATGATGACTTATGTGGTATATTGGTAAAATATCTTTTAAAGGCATAAAATAACTCTAATATTATAAAATAGAGTTATCCCACATGCATCATTGTAATTATATCATTTGTAACCATTCTCTATATAAAGAGGTGGAAATTCATTTATCCCACATGTGTTATGGGATGTATTGTAATCCAAACCTCTTGGTATATAAGAGAGGTGAAGGAGACCCTTCTGGGTATGTGTTGATTGTAATTCATCACACATCACATGTTGTGTATGTCATTTGTACACACATTGTATAATGGAGCTTGATGTGATGCATATGTGAGGATGCCATGTGATCTTTGAGATCTTTTTCATATTAATGGAAGATGCAACCCTTCATGTGGATGTAGCCCAATTGGGTGAACCATGTATATCTGGTGTATTCTTTTCCTTGTTCTCTTTATGTTCTTATTTATGTTGATATGTTATTGATTTCTAAGATAGGTAAGTTACTTTATCTAGATCTATAGTCCTGACATGGTAAGCTAGTTTAGCTAGATCTAGATCTATAATTCTTATTTATGTTGATATGTTATTCTTGGAAGTTCCTTTGTGCAGATTCATTATCCATGTTGTGGGATATCTTGCTTCTGTTATTCCTTCCTTGTTTAACCATATGATGGTTGCGGATCTCTGGTTTTTCAGCATTGTTCCTCTTAAGAAGGAATGTAATGTTGAATTTTATCATGTTCTATCATATTTCAGTAATGTTGTATGATGGACATCCATCTTCTACTGTTAAAGTCATGATGTTCATATGTATGATATCATTTTCGATGTATAGACCATTGGGGTCTTGTTTCTTCGATGTTTGAGGTCTTCTACAGATATTTATATTGCACCTTGATTGAAAGAATTTCTGCAATCCGCATGTGTATTGGCCATCTGGGTAATTTTTGTACACTTTTGTGGTGTTCTTAGCCACATGTTCTGTTGTATCAGCCGTCATAAGGTATCTGTACATTGGTGTGAATGTTATATCAGAGTTCTTCAGCTCTCAGTTATGATTGTGATGATTCTTGTGGTGATCTAGGCATCTTGCGGATCTAGTAGCCATGACAACTTCTCTTTAGATCTAGGCACCTTGTTGTTGGATTGCGTCACATGTTCTCGGCATTTTACTATTGGATCTAGTAGCCATAAAGGATTCTCTTTAGATCTGGGCATCTTGTTGTTGGTATTTAATTGTACAACCTCGTTCGTGTGCAATTTCTTGATTCAGTGAGAAGTGGTTGTTCTTCATCAAATCCATGAGACGAAGTGTTTTTTATTCGCATCTTATGGAGCATTTTGGAAGTTGTCATCAAGGGGGATGTTGGTGTGTTTCCACCTTCCTTCCATTTGTATTCTTTCTCCCAGTCATCATTAAGGGGGAGTGTTAGAATATGTAATGATGACTTATGTGGTATATTGGTAAAATATCTTGTAACGACTTAAAATAACTCTAATATTATAAAATAGTTACCCCACATGCATCATTGTAATTATATCCTTTGTAACCATTCTCTATATAAAGAGGTGGAAATTCATTTATCCCACATGTGTTATGGGATGTATTGTAATCCAAACCTCTTGGTATATAAGAGAGTCGAAGGAGACCCTTCTGGGTATATGTTGATTGTAATTCATGACACATCACATGTTGTGTATGTCATTTGTACACACATTGTATGATGCAGCTTGATGTGATGCATATGTGAGGATGCCATGTAATCTTTGAAATATTTTTCATATTAATGGAAGATACAACCCTTCCTGTGGATGTATCCCAATTGGGTGAACCACGTATATTTGGTGTATTCTTTTCCTTGTTCTCTTTATGTTCTTAGTTATGTTGATATGTTATTGATTGCTAAGATAGGTAAGCTAGTTTAGCTAGATCTATAGTCCTAACATGGTAAGCTAGTTTAGCTAGATCTAGATCTATAGTTCTTATTTATGTTGATATGTTATTCTTGGAAGTTCCTTTGCGCAGATTCGTTATCCATGTTGTGGGATATCTTGCTTCTGTTATTCCTTCCTTGTTTAAGCATATGATGGTTGCGGATCTCTGGTTTTTCAACATTGTTCCTCTTAAGAAGGAATGTAATGTTGAATTTTATCATGTTCTATCATATTTCAGTAATGTTGTATGATGGACATCCATCTTCTACTGTTAAAGTCATGATGTTCATCTGTATGATATCATTTTCAATGTATAGACCATTGGGGTCTTGTTCCTTCGATGTTTGAGGTCTTCTACAGATAGTTATATTGCACCTTGATTGGAAGAATGTCTGCTATCCGCATGTGTATTGGCCATCTGGGTATTTTTTGTACACTTTTGTGGTGTTCTTACCCACATGTTCTGTTATATCAGCCGTTAGAAGGTATCTGTACATTGGTGTGGATGTTATATCAGAGTTCTTCAACTATCAGTTATGCTTGTGATGATTCTTGTGGTGATCTAGGCATCTTGCGGATCTAGTAGCCATGACAGATTCTCTTTAGATTTGGGCACCTTGCTGTTGGATTGCATTACATGTTCTCAGCATTTTACTATTGGATCTAGTAGCCATAAAGGATTCCCTTTAGATTTGGGCATCTTTTTGTTGGTATTTCATCGTACAACCTGGTTCGTGTGCAATTTCATGATTTAGTGAGAAGCAGTTTTTCTTCATTAAATCCATGAGACGAAGTGTTTTTTATTCGCATCTTATGGAACATTTTGGAAGTTGTCATCAAGGGGGATGTTGGTGTGTTTCCACCTTCCTTCCATTTGTATTCTTTCTCCCAGTCATCATTAACGGAGAGTGTTAGAATATGTAATGATGACTTATGTGGTATATTGGTAAAATATATTTTAAAGACTTAAAATAACTCTAATATTATAAAATAGAGTTACCCCACATGCATCATTGTAATTATATCCTTTGTAACCATTCTCTATATAAAGAAGTGGAAATTCATTTATCCCACATGTGTTATGGGATGCATTGTAATCCAAACCTCTTGGTATATAAGAGAGGTAAAGGAGACCCTTCTGGGTATGTGTTGATTGTAATTCATCACACATCACATGTTGTGTATGTCATTTGTACACACATTGTATCATGGAGCTTGATGTGATGCATATGTGAGGATGCCATGTAATATTTGAGATCTTTCTCATATTAATGGAATATGCAACCCTTTCTGTGGACGTAGCCTAATTGGGTGAACCACGTATATCTGATGTATTCTTTTCCTTGTTCTCTTTATGTTCTTATTTATGTTGATATGTTATTGATTGCTAAGATAGGTAAGCTAGTTTAGCTAGATCTATAGTTCTGACATGGTAAGCTAGTTTAGCTAGATCTAGATCTATAGTTCTTATTTATGTTGATATGTTATTCTTTGAAGTTCCTTTGTGCAGATTCGTTATCCATGTTGTGGGATATCTTGCTTTTGTTATTCTTTCCTTATTTAAGCATATGATGGTTGTGGATCCCTGGTTTTTCAGCATTGTTCCTCTTAAGAAGGAATGTAATGTTGAATTTGATCAAGTTCTATCATATTTCAGTAATGTTGTATGATGGACATCCATCTTCTACTGTTAAAGTCATGATTTTCATCTGTATGATATCATTTTCAATGTATAGACCATTGGGGTCTTGTTTCTTCGATGTTTGAGGTATTCTACAGCTATTTATATTGCACCTTGATTGGAAGAATGTCTGCTATCCCCATGTGTATTGGCCATCTGGGTATTTTTTGTACACTTTTGTGGTGTTCTTAGCCACATGTTCTATTGTATCAGCCGTTAGAAGGTATCTGTACACTTGTGCGGATGTTATATCAGAGTTCTTCAGCTATCAGTTATGCTTGTGATGATTCTTGTGGTGATCTAGGCATCTTGTGGATCTAGTAGCCATGACGACTTCTCTTTAGATCTGGGAACCTTGCTATTGGATTGCGTCACATGTTCTCGGCATTTTACTATTGGATCTAGTAGCCATAAAGGCTTCTCTTTAGATCTAGGCATCTTATTGTTGGTATTTCATCATACAACCTGGTTCGTGTGCAATTTCATGATTCAATGAGAAGCGGTTGTTCTTCATCAAATCCATGAGATGAAGTGTTTTTTATTCGCATCTTATGGAGCATTTTGGAAGTTTCCATCAAGGGGGATGTTGGTGTGTTTCCACCTTCCTTCCATTTGTATTCTTTCTCCCATTCATCATTAAGGGGGAGTGTTAGAATATTTAATGATGACTTATGTGGTATATTGGTAAAATATATTTTAAAGACATAAAATAACTCTAATATTATAAAATAGAGTTACCCCACATGCATCATTGTAATTATATCATTTGTAACCATTCTCTATATAAAGAGGTGGAAATTCATTTATCCCACATGTGTTATGGGATGTATTGTAATCCAAACCTCTTGGTATATAAGATAGGTGAAGGAGACCCTTCTGGGTATGTGTTGATTGTAATTCATCACACATCACATGTTGTGTATGTCATTTGTACACACATTGTATGATGCAGCTTGATGTGATGCATATGTGAGGATGCCATGTAATCTTTGAAATATTTTTCATATTAATGGAAGATACAACCCTTCCCGTGGACGTAGCCCAATTGGGTGAACCACGTATATCTGGTGTATTATTTTCCTTGTTCTCTTTATGTTGTTATTTATGTTGATATGTTATTGATTGCTAAGATAGGTAAGCTAGTTTAGCTGGATCTATAGTTCTGACAACTTTGAGCGCCATTTCGAGTCTTCGTGCCATATGACCATGAAGAACATGATGTTCATACCTCCTAAGATGTATTGAGACCCATCCTCATTATCTTGGTTCCCTCCCTAGTCTTACTTGGAGCCAAAGCAAACCTTTAATGGTCGAATGCCACCTCACCAATCCCACTTTTCCCATATTTTCACGCCCTGCTAGTGGTGCAAGGCACGAAAATACAAAATTTCCGCGCTCTGCATGCCTGCAGGGGCGCATAAATTACATCTTTTTCGCACTATGCTCAACCTTGAGGGCAAGAAAATCCCTCAATAAATTCATTCCTTGATCTTGGGATCTTGAATCTTGAGGAGATTTTTATGGGATAGATGTTCCTCTCGAATCTCATCTCACCCTCCTTCCTTGGTATGATTCAACTCCTCGATCCACCTTTCACTCACTTAGATCCTTTATTCTCTCCTAGTGGTTGTCATCCCAAATCCTATAAGAAGAAGGCCATCCTTTAGCCTAGGGGAGAAATTTTGGAGGCATCAAACTTATGATCATAGGAGTCTTGCAGAGGTTATAGCAAAGGAGAGCTTCAAAGGAGATACTGTTGCTTTGGACATCAAGGTATAACACTTTGTATTGTTACTTTCAACTTTCTTAATAATAACTTGGCTTATTCTCCCATGTCATGTCTCTCCTTGATATATGATATGTTTTATTAGATCTTGTTAATGAACTTCTGTTTGGAAGGTTGGTTTCTATCTTGTGTTGCAGGTTCAAGAGCTTTGGACATCAAGCTTAGAACTAGAACTCGAACTACTCTCAGGTAAGAGGAAAATCCTCTATCTCCCCCCCTTCACTTTCATGTTTGAATGCTTGCGAATACTTAATCTAGGAGTTAGGGTCTCGTCTCGTTGTCCCTACATTCACCATGTTGGTCCCCTCCCTAGTCTTACCTACAGACAAATCCAACCCATGATTGTCGAATGCCACCTCATCAAGCCCACTTTTCCCATATTTTCGTGCCTTGCTAGTGGTACAAGGCACGAAAATACAACATTTTCGCGCTCTCCATGCCTGCAGGGGCGTGAAAATATTAACATTTTCGTGCTATGCTCAGTCCCGAGGGCACAAAAATCCCTCAAAAAGCATGTTGCTTGGATTTTGGATTTTGGATCTTGATTCCAGAGACATATTTTTGGGATTGGGATTCCCTTCGAATCTCACCTCACTCTCCTTATTTATCCTGGTTCAACTCCTTGATCCACCATTTACTCACCTAGATCCATCATCCTCTCTTAGTGGTTGGCCTCCCAAATCCTATAAGAAGGAATCCATCCATGAGCTAAGGGGAGAACACAGTGGAGGCATCAAACCTATGGTCTTAGGAGTTTTGCAGAGGTAGCAAGAGGAGAAGCTTGGAAGGAAATGCTATTCCTTTGGACATCAAGGTATAAACGCTTGGTTTCTCTAATAAGATAACTTAGCCTATTCTTCCCATTTTCATGTTTTTAATGGTGAATGTATGAGATTGTCTATGTTTCATAGTTAAATCTTTGTTTATACATATACTGCTTTGGAGAAGGTATTGTCTTCTATTCTTTAACAGGTTCTCAAGCCAATAATTGAAGACCAGAGTTGGAGCAATTCAAAGAAAGCAAGGACGGACATCAAATTTAAGGTATGTCATCTATCTGCTTCATTTTTCTACAGCCCGCTAGTTCATGTATAAACCATATTTAGGAAGAGTTTAATGTCTATTTGTTTTGTTTCTATCATAGATTAAACACTTAGGAGTTTAGTTTGATTTATGTGAGAGTTTAACTATCTGTAGGAAGAATTCTCTAACACAATAGAAATGGTCGGGGTCATAATGGGTGAATGATATATATTAGATGCTTGGATTTTCTAGTAGTCTTAAATTGCTCAGCATATGGAGAATTGGACAATAGTCTTTTTATTCCTTGCTGCATGAAGAAACACTTGCTTTGAATCCATACTTGTGTATGCTTCTTGTTGATGGTTAGATGGTTGTCCTGCTTGGGTAATAGGCATGGAGATGGAAGCATTTTGATTGTTGGCAACCATTCTATGTTTAAAGAGGATAACTAAGTCTAACCAATGTAATTGTAAAACAAAGAGGGCACCTTATCTCAACGAAAGTGAATTAGTTTAGCATTCATTGATGAAATTGCATGCATGAATTAAACAACTAGCCTAATATGATCATACTAACTAATCCATGATAGTGGCCAATTAATTTGGGGAAAGAAATACAATATAGATGTTGGTGCACATATTTTCCTTGCTTGATTTTCAAATATATACAATGCCAAGAACATGTTAGGAAATTCTGTGTATGCTCAAGAATTGATACTGAGTTATGAAATTTCGTGTATGCATCTCGACCTGATTTCACAGAACCAAGTTCCCTAAAATCAAAATCATTGTAGGCCTACCAGAACTGTTCTTCCCACTCTATTTCTCCATCAGAACCCACCTCCCTTGTCAGGGTCCATCTACAAATTGCTCCATTATTTCAATGTTCGACACCTATCTCTTTCCACCATATTGACCCATCAAGATTAAAAATACTCGTTGAATTTGCATGCTTTTCCCGATCTTGGTTCATAATTGCAGTTATTTTCGATGCATGTTGAGCAACCGTTGAATAAAAAATCAACTTAGAAATCTCTTCTCTTTGTGGAAGAAGTGAGTCAATAGAGTACTCCAAATTGCCTTCAATTTCAACCTCCATAAGTGACTGAAGAGGTGGAAGAGAATGTGTCTCCCTACCGTGAATAATCATAGACAGCTCTGGGGATTTCATTGTTTATCCAAGAACTTTACTATAAAATGGTATCTCCAATGTTTTAGAAGACCTTTCTTTCTCAAGTACACCTGCCACAATATTTCCATGTGAATTTGAAGGTATTGTTGGTTGTAACATTGTTAGAGTTGGCATATTTTCTCCCTCATTTATGGCAGGTGGAGACTATGACCAAAAATCTGGACCAGGTGTGGTATTTTGATGAATTTCTAACTGAGGTGAAGATGAAACAAACTTCTGAGTCTGCTTTTCTAGTTAAAATTTCCAGGAAATGGGAGAGTGAGTGTTAATAGACGCTTAGGATAAAAGACAACTAATGAAAGCGCCGAAAGTTTCATCAAAACCAGTCAAATTTGTTCCTCAAAATTGATGTTTCCACAGTTGTGCAATTTTAACAATCGTAATTGCCTCTCCTAGATTAAATGCCCTATTTTAAAACGGAGTAGTCTATTTATTCTATGTTTTGGACTTTATGGTGGGTTTTGGTCGAAATCCGGTTAAAAAGAATTTGGTAAAATCCAAATTTAGAAGTTTTTAAATTGTGTTTTTGGATCCATAAATAGATTCAACACCCACAACACCCAAATTATGCAATTTCTATAGCTAATATATGTGATTCTAATATTTTTTAAAGATTTCCAACCAGACTTCGAACAAAATAAGACGAAAAATATACTCGAAAAAAGTTTGCCAAAATCATAATTGCCTCTCATAGATTAAATTCCCTATTATGATTTGAGCACTCCAAATTGCCATTTCAGCTATTCTTGATCTTCCTGATTCCGACAAGTTAGAGGCATTTTAGTTAACCCTTATACTACGTTAATAGATACATTTTCAAGGAAAATAAAGACCGAGTGTTAAAAATAGATGTTATTTTCTACTACTCGATAAGGATATTAGGAAAGAAACAATTCATCAAATCAAAAATGAAAAGATATCAGAAAAATAAGTAGTTGAAAATGTTAAATGTTATTCAATGCTCCAATCTCAATCATACAAAATGGGCACGAGTGGTAAGTTCCAAAAGGTGATAAGGCTATAGATAAGTTTGAGTTAAAAAAATAGCTAAGAAGTACAAGATGTAATAGATGCAACTAAAACTAATAAATAATAATTTTATGCAAAATAATAGGGAATGGCATCTTCTTTCAAATGCTTAAGAAGTAAGTGTACACCATAAGCAGGATAATTTTATTCAAAATAAGGTAGTTATAATATTTATTACAAATCATGCCAACTATGATATAATATAATAATAATGGAAAAAGGTTCTTAAGAATCCATTTGGCAATTTTTTTTAAAGATGGCTTGCTTCCAATTTATACTTTTTGAGAAACCATAAGTCAACAATGTTCTTTTGTGTTTAAGTCTTTCCTTTTTCAACACTAATATTTTTTAACATTAAAGCTTCTTTTATTATTAATAAACATTATTTACACTTTTGTGTTTAAATCTTCTCTTTTTTCAACAATAATTTTTTTTTAACATTAAAATTTATTTCATTATTAATAAACATTATTTACACCACTTTAATTAAATAATAAGATGAGTTGCAAATGCAACCCCCCACAAACATGAGCAAAAAGCCACCAAAACTCAAAAGTGATATGGCTTAAAACAAAATGTCCAAGAACATGTATCCACTAACAAAATAAAATATAGTTGCAAAATCTAAGGTACCATAGTGCGTATACAACTGAATTCATAAACATTAAAGAACAATTTTAAAGCACGAAACCCTTTTCTCTATTTAGTATTTTAAAGCACATAAACCATTTCTCTATTTAGTATTTTAAAGAACATAAACCATTTTTCTATTTAGTATTTACACTTATATCATCAAAATTAGGAATTAAATATTCTAGCAAGCTATGCCCCTTTATTGCGATAATCCATGCATTATCCACATCGTCATGAATCTAGGTTTCATGCCATAGGCCTAGCACATTGAGTTTCATCATCATGATGAAATATTGGCATATTCAATGTTTTGAGTGTTTCAATTTATCCACACAAAAAATTAGCTAAATATTACCACAGAACCAACATAGGAATAATTAAATCCTTATAACATAAATTGATATTTTTACAAATAAATTATTATTACAAGAGTATGAGTATGAACACAAATACAAAATAGTTCATTTACAATGAGTCTAATTATGTTGATAAATATGTTTTGGTTATGTATACAACATGTCTCTTTTCCAAAATAACTCCACAAGTTTAAAATAAAATAATAAATCCCATTATCATTGAAAAAACTCTTTTTTGTTCTCTTAAGTGATTTTGAGAAGTTTGGGCAAAGAAAAGAGGCATGCGTTGTATGAATAAGCCACTTGAAGAATATATAATAAGATTTGAAGCCCGATTTACATACTCCAAAAATTATAAAAATGAGAAAAATATTTTTTTGTCAATGAATGCTTAAGAGGAGTGTTTCTCTACTACATATCCAAACTTGTGTATACCACTAGAAATGCTTCATATCAACTTGTGATTCCTCTTTAGGGAGTCCCCTCCATCTGATCTTGTATTCTATGATTTGTCTTATGCAAAGGTTTCTCACATTAACCTTAAAGTATGCTCTTAGTTTCCCTTATGATATTTTATTCTTCCTTTATGAGAGGAATTCTTATTTTGGAAACCATTCCAGTAACCAACTTCATTAAATAGAAGACATGAAAGACATCATGGAGTCTTCCCTTGTTGGTAATTTTCAAAACATATGGACCTTCCCAATTTTTTCTTGCACTTTACATGGGACACTTCAACTTGCCAATTAGAGTTTGTCCTTATCCTATTTCTAGAGAGGTGTCTACTTGTATGGATGCAATTGAACACAGATCATATCTTCAATCACAAAAAACCTTTGAAAAAAATAGAGGTGTCTACTTATATGGATGCAATTAAAAAAAAATTCCATGCTTCTAATAAAAATTTGGTATAATGTTTCAAAATACTAAATGCATTGTGTTTACTAATATCATCGATTTAATGTTCAATTTTTTTTGCAACTCAATATTTTTACGATGATCAACTTGTCTAACTGTTGCACCCTAGTACGGTGTCAAATCATAGAAGGTTGCTAAAGGAGTAGATCTCGGAGAGGAAGCATACAAAGCATGGTTGAATCAACCACCTATTCAATTCATAACATCTATAGTAACACTAGTTCTCCACGGGTTGGGGATGAAAGCAATGATATAGAGTTTGGTATGGATGATTTATTACAGGATACCCATGCCATGAAGGGAATGTGTTTAAATGCATTCCAACAAGATGAGCTTAAGAATGATGCTAATGTTGTCGATGCCTTCTTCGAAAGCATGAAATCTATTTCCACCATCCCTCTCTTTGGGCATGGATCAAGTTCTACCCAACTGGGGGCAATTTTGTTTTTGTAAAACTTGAAAGCATGTATGGTATGTCAAACACGTGTTTCTCAACACTATTGAGGTAAGTATCCACCAAGTCCCCATTAAATTAACAATGAAAATATATTTGTTGCATGCTTAATAAGAGTGTACATTTATATTGCCACTAATTATAGGTTACTCAAAGAAACGTTGCTTCCAAGTGATAACGTCTTCTCAGACAACTACGAAGAGTCAAAGAAACTACTGAAAGTTGGGTGTTGATTACATATTATATCTTGCTGGTCTAAACGTTTGTATTTTATATAAAGGTGAACACGTGGACAAAGAGATATGTTCTAAATGTGGGCATGACTGGTACTAGATATTAAAAAAAGGGTAAGGCACATGGTCCTCCTCATAATATATCAAGGCACATACCTATAATCCCAAGTATTTAAAATATTTTTCATTGAAAATAATTATCCATGTTGCAGGGGTGGCATGCCTCGCATAGATGTGATCCATGAGTTATGT
Organism: Larix kaempferi; assembly: GCA_027924585.1. Taxonomy (NCBI): domain Eukaryota; kingdom Viridiplantae; phylum Streptophyta; class Pinopsida; order Pinales; family Pinaceae; genus Larix; species Larix kaempferi. Next base: position 32,480,407 of record BSBM01000106.1, read on the forward strand.
GGATTCCTATAGATTCAATATCCATGAAGTATATAGAGGATACATGGCCTGATAAATTCAAGGATTAAGTACAAAGCCTTCGATTGAGCATATCCATGGATGGAGTTAACCCGTATTCCATCCAAAACACCAATTATTTTGTTTGGCTAGTGGTAGTGATCAATAACAATATCCCTCCATGGTTGTACATGAAGAACACACATCTTATGTTGGCTCTTATAGTTCCCGGTAGTGAAGAATATGGATGTCTACCTCCAACCATTGATCATTGAATTCAAGTAATTATGGGAAGGATACAAGTATACGATGTATCAAGACCCATGTCAGTGGAGAGGTATTTTACATTGTATGGCGTATGTGCATACACCACACATGATTATCCAGGACTAGGATTTTGCTCTAGTAAGCATGCTAATTTATTTTCTTATATCTGTAATTTTATTTGACAAACTAAATTTGGTGCAATCGTCTTCTTTGGTGCCAATGTGTTATGTATACAATAACATTATAGGTTTTGTAACAAAAGAGTATCATGGATGTAAATGTTGTGGACCTTCAATAAAGGATAGGTGGTCCAACCATCTAAGAAAAATAGTGTATGGTTGCTCGAGGGTGTTCCTCCTAGAAGACCACTCTTATAGATGAGCAATATATTCTTTAAATTGTAAAATAGAGAGAACCCAAAGACCTGAAATACTAACATCGACACAATTGATTAGGGAATATGACATAAAGAAGGAGAAGGAAATTGCAGAATTGTTCGATTCAAATGGGGAGCCTATGTCTGATGATCCTGAATTTTTCGACACTTATATTGAGAAAATGCCCATTGGGATGAAAATGAAATATGTGTTTTATGAGATTTCATATTGGGAGCATATTAAGATTGTCCACTTACTAGAACTCATGCATATATTAAAAAATGTTTCATATTCTTTATGGATGCACATATCATTGAAAAAAACTAACACATTATCTGTTATGAGAGATGTTAGTCCTTTGAATACTAAAAAGAAACATTGGCCAAGAAAATAAACTAGAGGGGAGGCCAAAACCTCTTGGTCTTTTAAAGAAGGTGATGTCCCAACGATTTTGAAGAAAGATAGTCTTTCTTTGGAAAAGGATGTTATATTGAGTGTGAATGTGCGTTTATTATATGGGTCGACTTTATGACGTTGATTCACAGTAGAATAACGATTTTTGGGGTTAAAAATATCATGACCATCTGAACCTTATAAGGGTGTGTATGTCAGTTGAATGCTTATTTGTATGCAGTGTAGGTTATAATATGCTATGCATTCCTAGTTTTATGCCAATTGATTTCTTACTTGTTTATTTGCACTGTTATTATCCTTTGCTAGTGCATGGTTGTGTGGACCATGACATCCCCTAAGATCTATGATGATCCATATCTAGAGCATTTTCATTTGTATGTTGTATTACATCAACGAAGATTCACATGGATAACATGCAACGATGGCATCGAGAGATTGCTAACATTGTTTGTATGTTGAGAAGGAATTGCTCACAAGTTTCATGGACTTATAGGTCCATCTTCTAATTCACCTAGATGATGAGGTTGAATTAGCTTGAGTGGTCTCATGTAATTGGATGTTCTTCTTGGAGAGGTTTATGAAAAAGTTGAAGGGGTTTGTTGGACAAAGGAAAAAACCCAATGGGTCTATGGTGGATGGGTAGATAGTATATGATTCATTCTATTATGCTAGTGAAAAAATCAAGCAAATCAATGACACACTAGGTAGAGTGGTTTGGGATGACCAACAAGATGAGGACAAAAGGGAAAGGGAGCTACTCCAAACAAATAGAAAAATACGCATGATAAAAGTAAGTCACTTATATTTTGTCAATTTTCTACAAAGTAACTATTTAAACTGAACTTGATAATATATGTTTGATTTCTTAGTAATCGTTTTCATTTTGTGAATACATCGACAAACATAGAAATTGATGCCCTCAATAAATTTGTTCTTTACAATGTGGAGGCAACATAACCATGGATTGCATTGTATGAAGAGAAGAGAAGGAAATGTGATAGTGACAGGAAATAATTCATGCGGTTGAATGGTAGAAGCATTCCTTATCCTAATCATTTAAAATAAAATATGCCAATGACATATCCCAATAGTTGGGTGGCTGACTAGATCATAAAGAAATATGGTGTGACTAGTCGTTACTCGTGTGGTGAAGAGGATGCACTAAACACAGGGGTTAGGTGCAACAACTATGTAATAATCTCTCCATGTACATTGCTTATTTTATAATGCATGTTTGAATTATAGCATTTATTATGTTTTTATTAATGATCAACTTACTAAACATATGACAACGCCCATTCTTTGTATTTTTTTATGTGCATTTGTTCCCATCTATGTGGGAATGTGGACATCATTTTCTCACCGAGGATACCAATGATGGAAGTGTCACATTTGAGTGTGGAGTAGAGGTCAAGTTTGACCAATCTAGTCATGCTATCCATCATTATCATAATGTAATAGAGGGGAAAGTGGGATTCTCGTCTTTCTAATGTGTTATTTTTAGGTGTAAGTGGTGGGATACTTTCGACCAAAATACTGTAAGGAATATCATGATAGTGCGCTAATATATATCAATTCTAAAAATATGTGGGATGAATATAAGGAGCCTTATGGTTACCCAAAACACTACAACCAAGTGTTCTTTTACCCGGATGTGTTGGATATGGATTGGTGGGATGTATTGTTATCATGTCAAGCGAGGAATATAATAAGGGTGATGACAATAAATAGTGATATGCACATGTTTTATTTCGAAATTTATGTTGTAGCCATGACATTTTTTTTTTCCTTGGTTTTTCCTTGGAAAAAGTCCGTAATTTTATTTCAAAAAGATGATTAAAATTACATATTGCACATGTAGTAGAATCAACAAGGATCCCTACATTTTCACATATTTCTGTCCCATATAAGCAGAAAAGCTCGGGAACAAACCCTCATTGCACAGAAAAATGGAGAATACAGAAAAGAACTAGAAGCTCAGCTCATTTTGTAGCAGACCCTCCACAGAAAGATATAGATTCGTCATAACCGAAACCCTCAGCGGAGGAAGCAGAAGATCCATGTCTGTGGACAGAGCAGCAGACACGGTAGACCTCCCAAACTGGCAAAAACAGCCAGCAAGCAAACCCCTGATGAAGAAGCAGCCAGACAAACCCCATTATTGACTGGAGCAGTCCACCGTAGCAAGCCGAGCGTCCCTGAAACCAAGAGCCCCGCCAAGGGCACCACCCCCCATCGGCCTCCAAGAACCCAAAGACGGCTCGTGATGGCTGCAGAAAGGTGAAAGAAACCCAAAGAATAAGCTGCAAGAAAAGGTAGCAAAGCCACCGGATCTGCACGCCCCAGTGATCTGCAAACCGCCTCCACGGATCAGTGCCCAGCCACCACTGTGCAATCCGACCAGGTCCGCGGAACGCCGCCACTCAAGAAAGGAGTCTGGATGCTCACGCCGCCGCAACAGGTCTGCACGCTGTTCTTGATCGCGCCCATCCAGGAAATTGAAATCCACAGCTTGGTTCATGACCGCCCTTCAAGAAATCGCTGAGGGTTTCAGTCGAGTGGAGGTTTCTCGGGGACGACGAATCAAGAACAAGATATTAGCAGCCCGTCAATGAGGAATTAATCCTCGGAGGCAATGGTGTCCGGCTTCGTTCCGTTTGGAAGCTTTGGAGACGTGCGTAGGTGAAGAGGCCCTGGCGAGAGAAGTGAAACCCATGCTGCAGACAGTGCCGCCGCTCGAGGCCCACAGGAGCCCAGCCAATCTACCAGCCGCCATGCTACCACAACACGCGAACAGTCAGAATCGCTAAGACCAGGAACGAGGGGAAAAAGGGGTTGGCAGCCATGGAAGGAGCCATGGCCGCCGAGATCTTCAGGTCGGCCCTCTTCCTAGTTGCAGAGAAACCCTAGCGCCTCAACTGCAATATAAACTATTATAATGTAGCCATGACATATTATTATTGGTATTTATAATTGATGAATTTTGTTTTTTGTTCATTTTATGATGTTGATTTTGAAAAGTTAACTACCATTTACAATCATCTAAGCTAGACATATCTACATGATAATCTTATTACCCCTAGGAATCAAAGTCTTTATGGAGAGACCTAATTTGGGGAAAATGGAAGAAAGGTTGGAAAGTTTTTGAAATTTGGTTTGTATTCATATGAAGCCACATATAACTATATCTTAGTGAAGGTTCTAAATACAATGAAATTTATATTTTGAAAGATTAGGTAACCTTTCTAGATATTCCTATATTGTGTATAATAATATCTTTGATATTTCTATATTGTGTATAATAATATATTTTCTCAAGAAATTTTTAATTGTGAGTAATAATTTTATTTGTGATTGGATCCAATCTTAGGTGTTCACACATTTATTTGTATTGGATGTAAAATTGTGGTTAATGGTTTTTTATTGTGTAATAGAAGTATATTGTATATTGAATGCATTTATTGTGTATTGAATATAGAGCAACATATTTTTAATGTGAATAAATGTTATATAACATTACGATAAGAGTTACATATAATGTTATATGACATTACAATATTTACATATTATATGTTACTGTAGTGCATATGTTTTTCTAATTTGAAATTCAAAGTCCATGTGGAAGTATATGCGGCAAATTTGAATTTAAAAAAGATTATGATTAATAAATCTTATCTCATCCACACTTCATGTGTTATATGTTATCTCCTGTTTTATATGGCCATGTTTTTAATAACATTTATCTAATGCATGTATCATGTATTATGTTCCTTCTCTATTTTATGTAGTTACTTTGAATTTAAGTTTGGAGTAACCAAACATGTTTTATGCAATGCATAAACTATACCAAATTCAACCATCTTTTTTAATGAAAGGATGCAATATATTATACATATTCATAAGAGATGAAATTGTAAACAAACAAAGACCTCTTCTACTACAAATATGTCATTTTGAAAAGAAATATTATTGTTCTTGTTTTTTATTTATTTATTTACTTTTTTGTGACATTACTCATTAAGATTGTTAATGTTTTGTATGTAACTATTTCATTCCTCATCCATCTAAAAAAATTATACGTTACACTCATACTAACAAGATCTTGCACATTAACATTTGACATAGTGCCGATAGGGTAAAGTTAATTAAATGGTTAAATATTTTTACAATTTTATTTTTTTGAAGATTGACAAAATGTTACTATATTTATTGAAATATATTTAAATGTTTAAATTTTGTGTTATATTTAAATGTGTTTGTGCGTGTGTGTGTGTGTGTGTGTGAGAGAGAGAGAGAGAGAGAGAGAGAGAGAGAGAGAGAGAGGATGCCATGAATTTACTACATGACTCCAATTTGAATGTGGGTGCACTATTTCTCTCCATCTTAAATTTGACATCATTACTAGTGAATCTAAACTTCTTCCATTGTCACAATTTGGGTATTTTTTCCAGATTCAAAATTTTGTTGAATTCCTCCATGGAGCTAAACCCTATATTTTAGACTATTCTGCCCAATTTCTTCCTTTGAACCAAACTCCGCCTCTTATAGTTATAATATTGTCCTTTGCATCTTCATACCAACACATAAACTCTAACAAGGGAGCCATCTAAGCATTGTAAAGCTATAAATTCCTTAGAACCAAACTCTTCCTTAGAATCAAACTCTACCTTTTATAGTTCTAATCTATCCTTGGAACCTTCATATCAACACACAAACTCTATCAAGTGAGCCATCTAAGCATTGTAAATATATAAATTCCTCCATTATACCTCCATTATAGACTTCATATGCATTTCCTCATTGGCATTTTGTTAAACAAGTGGCTTATAAGTGCACTTTTCCCAAATTTTCATTATTAAAGATTTTTTTAGACACTTGATATGTAATGTGTAATTATTTCTTCTACAAACTTATTTATGGACCATAGAACCCCCAATATTGTAATCTAGAGTTGTGATGCCATTATGTCATGTACCCATTAGCCCCTGTACAATATTGAGGATACATGGTATTCAATTTTCCCATAAAATTTCTCCCATCACACTATTTTTTCATGTACTTGGTATCCCGTGTACACTATTGAGCCTACAAGGTACTCAATTTTCCTATAACATTTCTCCTCTGATACCAAAATTTAATTCTCTAGCTAGCTGTAACATTTTAGCAGTGGAAACAAAGCTATCTAGTAGCCATTAATGCTTAAATTTTGTCTCAAGACATGCATCTATTTCATAATATTTTCCATCAATATGCAATTTAATTCAAACCAAACAAAGAAAGATAACAAATAATAAAATGCAAAATAAAACATAAAATGAATGGTACAATCCATTAACATAATTATAAACATGAAATTCAAGAATACATTCAAACACTTATATTTATAGAAATAGTCCTCCAATTGGTTACAAATGAAGGACATTCACCCTAGTCTTAGTCACTTTGTCACACTTAATATCCCTTTGACAGATTCCACCTGTGATCTAAGGCTATCATTCTACAAGGGTGAAGTTCCTATAGTTTCCCACTCAACCCACAACTCAAAAAACTTTATGGTTCCAAAACCCCTCTACAACTATCCCAATCTACCGGCACTCTTCCCCATTTCTTACACAACACTAGGAATGTGATCCCCTTATTTGCAAGAATTCCCTTAGGATATCCCAATTCACTTCCGGTGCTCCAATACAAGTTGGCTAGGGAATATCACAACTAGAACTCCAAGGATTCTCAGTTGTAGGCCAAGTTTCCTCTTCTAATCAACAAAATGCTATCAATAACGATTTTTTGATTGAAAATAGTATAGTCAATAGCATAATTTTTCTCCTCTCTTCCTTGTCACATAATATTACTAATAAGGATGATGGAAGAATGATTTCCAATATGATTTCAAGAATGATCTCCTCTAAACTCAATTTCTAACATTTTATTTCCATGTGGATCCTCATGAGGAGTCCAATTTTCACCCTTTAATTCCAATCTTAGGTTAATATAACAACACTAAGCCATGTCTCAGAATCATGGGTTTCATAACTTTGGATAATTTCACTAATTAAGATCTATAATGAAGGATAAGGGCATGTTTTAGATAACTCAGTAAGGTCCTCTCCCCTTAGCCCCCTTTCCCTTTCCCCACTTGTGGAATGTAATACCCTCGGTTTTGATTTGGAATATATTAAATCAAATCATGTAAACAATGTAAATATGCTAGTATGGATTCTTAGTGTGGAGCTCAAGGCCAAGGCCCGACTAGTGAATATCTACACATGTATGATGTAAATATTTAATTATGGATTGTGTGATTGGCTTATCACGCCAATTCGAAATGCGATGTAAATATTATGTTGGAAAATAATAAAATGGTCCAAGATGGTTGTGTAAAGAGCACTAGAGGGGCTATCATTCCACTAGAGGGGAAGAGAAAAGGGGGGATATGGGAAACTAAATCCTTTATTTCCAAATGTCAACCTTAGAACTCATCCATTTGCTGCCATGTGCTTTAAGTTAGCAAATTAATTCCTTTTTACTCTTTCAACCAATCATTGAATGCATGTGTGAGGTTAGTGGGGAAAGTCTTCTCATGTAGTTATGGAAGCATGGGATTGATATACTTCCATGAATACTATAAGAGTCATAAATCCCATGTTCAGGAGTTACATTAGTTGTCTTTTCCTCCATCCTATCATATTTTTTGGAGTCTATTGTCCATTATTCATTATGCATATTTTTACTAGTAGCGGGGACACTACATAGAAATGTAATTTAGTTGTTCATTACCATTAACAGACTGTTCATAACCCAAAGATAGATTTGCATTTTTTGAATGAAAAAGAGATAGGTGTAGGTGATCTTAGAGGGTTGGGAAAGCTAAGATCCTTTACCCATTTAGTCTTCTACCTTTGCATGCTTGAGAATCCATGAATTAAGGCTACAAGTGGTTCTCCAACAACATATACCAAGTTGGAATCCTTCTATGCACACACTGGAAGCTCTTGACAAGATGGATCTCCTAAGGGAATAATGCATTAGTGAAGGGGATGCCTAAGTCTAGGAGGGTGTTGTGTGGGGTAGGTATTGTTGGGGCAAAGGTTGTGAGGGTTGAGTGAGATCCCTGTAGAGCTCTATATGATCATTTGGCTAAGAATAGAGAGCATAATGGGTTGTGGGATGGAAGAGAGATGCGTGTAGGAGTTCCGTTTGAGTTGGTGGGCTCATAGGATAGCTTGGGGGTGGCCTCTCAGCAGGAAGAGTATATGCTATACAAATTTCCTACTGTTAGGTGGAAAATCACTCTTACACAACTAGTTTCTTGGATCTTCCTTGATAAAGATGAGTATTCTCTTTGTGTTTGAATATGAAATTATTTTTATTATTATGCATGTTATAATTATGTTGGTATATGCATGCTGTGTGTGTGGATAGAGTTTATTTTCGCTATGTTTTTATTGATGCATCTGGACATGCACAATTTTTATTGTTCATGAATTTCATATTATGCCCATGGGGATAAATTTTGAACCCCAAAACTGATAAATATCCCCTCCCTTGGTCGGATTGATGGATGGGGATGTTACAAAGTGGTATCAAAGCTATTGGTTGCAGCACTAGGGCTGTATTGGCCAGAATCCATAGTCATAAGCAAAAAACCAAAGATCCACAAGATGTGTTGATAAATGTATTTATAAAAATCGCAGTTTTAAATTTTAGATGGTGTTTAATGGAGCCCAGGAATTGAATTCGTGTTCTACTAACAGGAGTAGTAGATTCGGTTAGGGAAATTTGGGAAAATTATGGAATTCACAAAGATAACAACAATACATTTTGGTTCTATTATGCCATAGAAGTATTTATGGAATGGAGGAAATTGAAATTTTGTTCATTTTTGAAAATGGGAAAATTGGGGAAATTCGAAATGAACCCCACCCCTACCATGTAGATAGGAGTACGACGTGGACCAACCACATCAAAGGAATGTGCAAGTAGCCGACATCCAAAGTTCGCAGGTGCTGTGGAGAATATTCCACGCATAATGCGGAGAAGAATCCATGGATGCGGCAAAGAAGAGGTCTACAAGTGCTTTGGAGAAGATTCTACGAGCGTTGCAGAAAAGAATCCATGAGTGTTGCAAAGAAGAATCTGCGAGTGTAGCAGATAAGAGGTCCATGGGTGATGCGGAAAAGAGTTTGCGGGTGTAGCAATGAAGAGGTCTGTAGGTGCAACATATAAGAGGTCCATGGGTGCTGCAGAGAAGAGTCCACGAGCGCAACAAATAAGATGTCCGTGGGTGCTGCGGAGAAGAGGTATGTGGGTGTTGTAGAGAAGATTCCGCTAGCGCTAGGGAAAATTTTATGGGAGAAATTTATCCCATGGGCTATTTTTCGACCTTTTTTTCCAAAACAATATTGCCAATTTCCATTTTCTTTAAAAATGATTCGCCCAAATTCCATGGTATAATTTGTTTTTACTATAAATATCGCCAAAATTGTCCAAAAACTATATAAAGTCCTTAGAAAATTGAATATTTTTACAAAAAATTCGCCAACCATTTTATGGTTGCAAATTTAAGAATCAGTAAGATTCACCAAGGTTTCTACACTTTGAGAAAATTATGGATCCTTAAAATTTTCCCTAGTGGGCGATGTAGAGAAGAGGTCTGCATGTGCTGCGGAAAAGGGTCCACAGACACAGTAGAGAAGAAGTCCATGGGTTGTTGCAAACAGAATTCCATAGGTTCCATGGAGAGAATTCTGCAGGGTTCATGGAGAGAATTCTATGGGAGTAGTGGAATGAAGGTTCAACAGGAAACATCGATGGGAAACGTGCAGTGCGTCTGAGTTGATTCGAGGTGGCATGAAAAGAAGGTCCAATGGGGTGTCGATGATTCCATATTGGTGCACATCTACCAGGGGTCTCATTTTGAGGTTTTCCTTGATGGTGTCATAGAGAAGGGCCAATATGAAAATTCCAATAGGTAAGGTTTGATCCAATGACGATGATTCATAAAAATTTTAAAAAAATCAGGAATCTGAAATTTTTTTTGGCCATGACATGAGAATTTTAGCTCGGAATCTGATGAGACCTGAGGAATTTGGATGCATATTGGGTCTTTGTTTTGGCATATTCTATGACATCCATAAACCCCATTTTTTCTTATCAATTGCCTATTTTTCTACCCCTATTCAATCTATTATGTCCTAAATTTCACTTAATGCTTTCTTTGGGATAAGAGGTAATAGTTACTGCCTTGTACTTACAATTCCTCTATTTTGGTGAATTAAAATGAATTAAATTTTAATATTTGGCTAATGACGTAACTGGATTAATTTCTTGCAGCAAATTTCCAGTTCTGGTAATACCCTTGATACTTGGGATACTTCTGACCTTCACAAATCAAAGAGGAAATATGGGGTTTGGAAGGAATTGCGTCAACATGGATTTTTGTTTTCCAGATCTGTACGAGCTTCACTCAAGATTTTCCAGTTCGAGATACATGACTCAGTGAACTAGTCCCGTACTATTAGTGTATTATATGATATTTCATGCTTCGTTTGTGAAATCTCCCAACGAGGATGATTTTTTTCTTCCTTGTCACATAATATTACTAATAACGATGATGGAAGAATGATTTCCAATATGATTTCAAGAATGATCTCATATAAACTCAATTTCTAACATTTTATTTCCATGTGGATCCTCATGAGGAGTCCAATTTTCAACCTTTAATTCCAATCTTAGGTTAATATAACACTAAGTCATGTCTCATAATAATGGGTTTCATAACTTTGGATAATTTCACTAATTAAGATATATAATGAAGGATAAGGGCATGGTTTAGATAACTCAATAAGGTCCTCTCCCCTTAGCCCCCTTTCTCTTTCCCACTTGTGGAATGTAATACCCCATGTTTTGATTTGGAATATATTAAATCGAATCATGTAAATGATGTAAATATGCTAGTATGGATTCTTAGTGTGGAGCTCAAGGCCAAGGCCTGACTAGTGAATATCTAGGCATGTATGATGCAAATATTTAATTATGGTTTGTGTGATCAGATTATCATGCCAATTCAAAATTCTATGTAAATATTATGTTGGAAAATAATATGATGGTCCAAGATGGTTGTGTAAAGAGCATTAGAGGGGAAGAGAAAAGGGGGCATATGGGAGACTAAATCCTTTATTTCCAAATGTCAACCTTAGAACTCATCCATTTGTTGTCATGTGCTTTAAGTGATTCAATTACTTCCTTTTTACTCTTTCACCCAATCATTGAATGCATGTGTGAGGTTAGTGGGGAAAGTATTCTCATGTAGTTATGGAAGCATGGGATTAATATACTTCCATGAATACTATAAGAGTCATACATCCCATGTTCAAGAGTTACATTAGTTGTATTTTCCTCCATCCTCTCATCTTTTTTGGAGGCTATTGTCCATCATTCATTATGCATATTTTTACCAGTAGTGGGGACACTACATAGAAATGTCATTTTGTTGTTCATTACCATTACCAGACTGTTCATAACCCAAAAATTTGAATTTAGAGATAGATTTGCATTTTTTGAATGAAAAAGAGATGGTTGTAGGTGATCTTAGAGGTTGGGAAAGCTAGGATCCTTTACCCATTTAGTCTTCTACCTTTGCATGCTTGAGAATCCACGAATTAAGGCTACAAGTGGTTCTCCAACAACATGTATCAAGTTGGACTCCTATGCACACACTAGAAGCACTTGACAAGATGGATCGCCTAAGGGAACAATGGATTAGTGAAAGGGGTTCCTAAGCCTAGGAAGGTGTTTTGTGGGGTAGGTATTGTTGGGGCCAAGGTTATGAGGGTTGAGTGAGATCCCTTTAGAGATATATATGATCATTTGGCTAAGCATAGAGAGCATAATGGGTTGTGGGATGAAAGAGAGATGCTTGTAGGAGTTCCCTTTGCGTTGGTGGGCTCATAGGTTAGCTTGGGGGTGGCCTCTCAGCAGGAAAAGTATATGCTAGACAAAGTTCCTACTATTGGGTGGAAAATCGCTCTTACACAACTAGTTTCTTGGATCTTCCTTGTTAAAGATAAGTATTCTCTTTGTGTTTGAATATGTAGTTATTTTTATTATTATGCATGTGATAATTATGCTGGTATATGCATGATGTGTGTGTGCATAGAGTTTATTTTCGCTACGTTTTTGTTTATGCATCTGGACACACATTTTTTATTGTTCATGAATTTCATATTATGCCCATGGGGTGAAATTTTGAACCCCAAAACTTGTAAATATCCCCTCCATTGGTTAGATTGACGGATGGGGACGTTACAAAGTGGTATCAAAGCTATTGGTTGCAACACCAGGGCTGTATGGGCCAGAATCCATAGTAATAAGCAAAAAACCAAAGATGCACAAGATGTGTTGATAAACGTCTTTATAAAAATCGTGGGTTTAAATTTTAGATGGAGTTTAATGGAGCCCAGGAATTGAATTCGTGTTCTACTAACATGAGTAGTAGATTTGGTTAGGGTAATTTGGGAAAATTTTGGAATTCATAGAGATAACAACAATAAATTTTGGTTCTATTATTCCATAGAAGTATTTATGTAATGGAGGAAATTGAAATTTTGTTCATTTGTGAAAATGGGAAAATTGGGGAAATTCGAGATGAACCCCACCCCTACCATGTGGATAGGAGTATGAAGTGTACCAGCCACATCATAGGAATGTGCAAGTAGCCGGAATCCAAAGTTCGCAGGTGTTGTGGAGAAGATTCCATGTGTACTTCATAGAAGATTCCATGGATGCAAAAAAGAAGAGGTATACAAGTGCTATGGAGAATATTCTGCGGGTGTTGCAGAGAAGAATCCATGAGTACTGCAAAGAAGAATCTGCGAGTGTAGAAGAGAAGAGGTCCACGGGTGATGCGGAAAAGAGTTCACGGGTGTATCATAGAATAGGTTTGTAGGTGCAACAGAGAAGAGGTCCATGGGTGTTGCAGAGTGAGCGCAACAAAGAATATGTCCATGGGTGCTGCAGAGAAGAGATCTTTGGGTGCTGCAGAGAAGAGTCCGCGAGCACTAGGGAAAATTTTAGGGGAGAAATTTATCCCATGGGCTAATTTTCAACCTTTTTTTTCCAAAAAATATTTTCCAATTTCCATTTTCTTTAAAAAAGGTTCGCCCAAATCCCATGGTATAATTTTTTTTTACTTTAAATATCTCCAAAATTGTCCAAAAGCTATATAAAGTCGTTAGAAAATTGAATATTTTTGCAAAACATTCGCCAAACATTTTATGGTTGCAAATTTAAGAATCAGTAAGATTCACCAAGGTTTTTACACTTTGAGAAAATTATGGATCCTTGAAATTTTCCCTAGTGGGCGATATAGAGAACAGGTCCACGTGTGTTGCGGAGAAGGGTCCGTGGACACAACAAAGAATAATTCCATGGGTTGTTGCAAAGAGAATTCCATAGGGGCTATGGAGATAAGTCTACGGGGTTCATGGAGAGAATTCCATGGGAGTAGTGGAAGGAAGAATCGACAGGAAACCCCAATGGGACACGTGCAGTGCGTTTGAGTTTATTTGAGGTGGCATGAAAAGAAGGTCCAACAGGGTATCGACGATTCCATATTGGTGCACATTTGTCGAGGGTCTCATTTTGGGTTTTTCCTTGATGGCATCATAGAGAAGGGCCAATATTAAAATTCCAATAGGGAAGGTTTGATCTAATGGCGATGATTCATAAAAGTTTAAAAAAAAGTATGGAGTCCGAAAATTGTTTTGGCCATAACATGAGCATTTTAGCTCGAAATCTGATGAGACTTAAGGAATTTGGATTCCTATTGGGTATTTGTTTTGGCACATTCTATGGCATCCATAAACCCCATTTTTTTCTCATAAATTGACTATTTTTACACCCCTATTCGATCTATTATGTCCTAAATTGCACTTAATGCTTTCTTTGGGCTAAGTGGTAACATTTACTTCCTTGTACTTACAATTCCTCAATTTTGGTGAATTAAAATGAATTAAAGTTTAATCTTTGGCCAATGACATAATTGGATTAAGTTCTCACAGCAACCTGCCAGTTGTGGTAATACCCTTGATACTTGGGATACTTCCGACCTTCACAGATCGAAGAGGAAATATGGGGTTTGGAAGGAATTGCGTCAACATGGATTTTTGTTTTCCAGATCTGTGCGAGCTTCACTCAAGATTTTCCAGTTCTAGATACATGACTCAGTGAACTAGTCCTGCAGTATTAGTATCCGAGATGAGATTTCATGCTTCGTTTGTGAAATATCCCAACGAGCATGATTTGTTTTTCCTTGGCTATTTTTACTGAATAGTTATCAGATGTAACTTCCCCTCTATTGTTAGTATTAAATCGCCTAACATCGCATATCTGTATTGCAATACTGTGGCATTTTGTTTCTACAATGTAACATTTATAAATAGTAGCATAGATGATACTGGAAAAAGGATGGAACGCAGAAGCTTATTCTTGTGGATATGAATTCTATACTTGTTATGATTTTAATAGAAGACTGGTTTTTGTATTTGATGTGTTGGTGAGTTGAGTTTCTAAATTTATTAGGGGCTTGTTCTTGAGAGGAGGCAAGGCCCCATTCTCCTTAGGGACAATGCCTGGTTAGGTTTTTCCATAGTAGCATAATTCAGCCATATTGGCATTTCACATACGGAACAAATTCGAATTCGTTGAATATTTGTTTTAAGTGTAATACGAGTACGGATTCTTGGTAATGGAAAATTAAAGTTGGAAAACCAATTTAAAAAAAAAAAAAACTTAAACACAATAAAACATAAATACCATTCAATTTATACATTCTTATTAAAATAATTATTAATAACTAGTTGCCATCACTCACACCTTTTTGTTTTTTAAATATATTTGATTTTATTATATAAATGTCTATGTACATTAATCGTATATTTTTGAATACTCAATTAAAAAACATTATATATAAGCAGTCTACTTCCGTATTTTATTCGTACTAGATTTTTTCATTACGTATTTTTTCCGTATCAAATCGTATTCGTATCCGTATTCGTACTCGAATTATGCTACTATGGGTTTTTCATTTGCATATTATTTTGTGTGTTGTATTTTATCAGATTATATTAGTACAGATCAATTGTGATTTGGTAGGGTTTCAGTTTCCTATATCACGTAGTCGATAAGAGTTGATGAATAAGTGAAATATTGAGTTGTTAATTATTTTATTTGATAAATGGAGTAAGTCTATTTCCTGTAGATATTATGTCTCAATATTCAGAGCTTTATCAATCAGGGGGTTCTATAAGAAACATAGTATACTATAAATAATAGAAATCATCACAACTACATTTCTAGAGTTAGCTTATTACCCTTTTTATGAATGATTGATGAGTGATCTTAGTCGAGAGATGTCACTTGTATAGTTTCTTAGATTTCAATTCCAAGGATACATATTTGATCTTGATATTGTTGTATATTTAAAGGATTATTTTCAATCACAATGTTTCATGTTGACCTATGTTTCCAGCACTGAAATCTAAGAACAATGAAATATTAAGATTTATGAGTAGTATCTTTTGTAAGTTAGACATAAAGGTTCTTTTGTGTTGAGTGGTATTGTCCATTTAAACCATTCCGAGTATAAAATATTCCCATGTCATTCATTGAAATGAGAAAATAGAGTATTTACAGTCATTAAGGATTATCATTGGCCTGCACCCCTACCATAGAAACTCATTGATGAAAATATATGGAAAATATCTTATCAACAATTAAAGTAGTGTTGCTTTCAGGTTTTGGTTTTCAGTTTTGAGTTCTAATCTATTTCATTTAATGAATCCAACAGAGTATTGGAATCCTTATTAATATGAGCTTATATGTTTTTCTACCAAGGGGGTTCATGGCTAACTAGTGGTTTTGATCATAAGGATTGCATTGTGTAGTTGAGTGGTGTGATGCTTGTTAGGATTCATTAGTTGACAACATTTGAAGACTTATGTGTGCACATATAGTGTTGATACTTTATAAGTCTTACGACCCCTAGGTTGATGAATTAATGTAACAAGAATTAAGGTAATTAATTTGACTAACATTTTGGTGTCATTTCCGAGTAAGTGTCAAAAGGGATTAGGATTTAGTTTGGATGTTTCATATTTTCTTTCACTTTTGTTTTTTTGTGTAGTGTCCTCATACTGGATACAATAGGATAGTGAAGGTAAGAATTTGCAGCTATTTTGTGAAGAATTTTGTTTTGTTGAATTTGGAATACTATAACACCACATGAATAGAGTTAGAGATGAAAAATGAAGATTTATTAAGAACAAAAATAAAGCAGTTCCGAATGTTGCTTTTGGTATACCTCTAAAACCGTCCATATCTTCTAATTTGTTGGAAGGTAAAAACATAAAAGGAACATTTGTAGGGGCATATTCAGGAAAGGATCATGTGTCAAGACTTGAAAGAACACCTACTTCTAGATATTTAACTAAACACAGGATGGCCATAGTTGCAATTGTGGAGCCTCTAGTTCATCCAACATAACCTACAACATAATCGATTATTGTTGGTGAATCCGAGGGGAAATCAGAAGAGGGGTTCAAGATAGTCATTGAACCAAATTATCCTCCGCCAAAAATAACATTTAGTTTGTTTGGGAGAGAAAAAATGATGGCAAATGAAGAATTTACATGCTCTACTCAAGAGGAAACATTTACCTTTGATTTCCCTATTAGGGACCCTGGTGGAGTGGCACACATGAAGAATATTCTCCCCTTCGCTCTACCAAATTTTCACGGTTTGGAAAGTGAAGAGCCAGATGAATTTTTATTTGAATTTGATTTGATTTGTAGGAGTTATGATTATTGTACTAATTCTTAGAATTTGAAACCATTCCCTTCTACTTTGAAAGGTGCAACACTCCATTGGTTTATGGGCCTTAGTGGAAATAGTATTCAAACCTAGGATGATATGAAAAAGGTATTTTTGAAAAAATACCAAGACTACTGCAAGGATATATATCTTAGAGAGGAAATATTTTGGATGACACGAAAGGAAGATGAAAGTTTGGAGGACTGTGGAAAAATTTCAATATAATATTCAAAGATCAAAACAAGGATAGTTGGGCAAAGAAACTTTGAGAACATTCCTACTCAGAGGGATTCAAGATGAATCTATAGAAGTCCTAAATCTAATGGGATTAGGGGATGTCTCTCAACAGTCATATGATGGAATATGTGATCTATGTAGAATATATTGGAGAGGAAATGAGAATATTGGAAGGATTTCTAGATATGTCACTTCCATATTTGTAAAATTTGTTGCTGGAACAAGAGTCACAACAGTTGAAATCGATAACTTGTTTGAAAATTTTAAAATTGATATTATTAGTCCCTTGAGTTCTCATATTGATGTTTTGTAGGTTAACAAAAGCAGGAGTAACCAGAGAAATCCTTGGCCATATTTTTCCAAAAAACTAAAAAAAAGCATTCATTGATATATTTCCCATTGGATAGTATTGAATTCTATGGCATTTGTGATTTGGATCATCCTAGTAAAAGTTGTCCCCCCCTTACCAGGTATAAAATAAAAATATCAATGGGAGAAAGAGGCTATAATTTCACTCTACGCAATGGCACCTCAATGGATGTGGGAACCTTGATCTTAAGATATGATGCAAAATTCAGTTCCTCAATTTCTTTATTCTCATAATCATATATGGAACACTCCAATTCCATGGAAGCCTTGGCCGCCTCAACCTACTCCACAATAACCTTGGAAGCAAGGTTGGCATGGGCCATATTATGATGGCATGACCTCTTTTCCTCATCCTGTAGCAAAAAATTATTGTCATGTCCCCAAATTTTTCTATGGTCCAAGACAGAGTTTTGGCCTAAGTCACCTAGGATTAAAATCATTAAATTGGTGGATAAGGGTGGAAATTTACCTAAGTAAGATGACAAGAGAGTAATTGAAGAATAATTGGACTAAGGTGGGCCACATGAAGTATAATATTCCCAATTTGAGTTTCCTAAGATAATTATTAATAATTTGGGAATAATTGGCCAATAATATTTTACACAAGTTAATTTTATTAATATTGGCCTAAAATATAAAAATAATATTTATTTATGATTAATTAGATTCTCTGAGAGCACATGAGGATAAGGTGGACCTCACTTACTTGATAAAAATATAGAAACACGAAGAAAGAATCCCAAAATCAAGGTGGCAACAAAAAAGAAGGAAACTGGAAAAAGTAGTGAAAAGTAGGCAAGTGCATAAATCATGAAAGTGCACAAAGCAGGAAAGTGCAGAAAAGAAGCCGGTCTTGAAAAGAAGGAAACATCCAAAAAGCAAGGAGGCACAATTTCTAAAATCAAGAGAAAGTCATAAAGCAAGGAAATTTGGAAAAGCAGGAAGGTTGTACAAAGAAAGATATTGATAAAACTCATTAAGGAAGGCACACTCATGGGATAGGGTCCACTCACACATGCTCATGACTTTCTCATGAATTCATCATTTCTATAAAATAAGGTCAGTCTGCTCCTTTCACATATTTTGGCCATTTTGTTCAATGATTTGAGAGCTCTGCTTCTCAATGATTGAGTGATGCACCTCAATCAATGCTTAGGTGATGTTCCCTAAGGAAAGTGTGTTCAGGTATTCTCCTGTGATCATATGCAGATGTAGAAGTATGATATACAACCACATAATTCTGATATGCATCCCTGATCCATCCATATTCATGAATAACACAAGCTTCCAGGATTAATGCAGAGAATTGTCCAAGTTTGGGGTGGAATTGTGAAGAGTTTCTTCAAAGAAGAGTAGAAAGCAAGGGTGCACCTCCGGTGAAGATATCATATGTATGTGTGTTTTTTCATGATATATCTGATTCTCATATATGATCTCTGGTTTTGATCCATCATTCCCATCTTTTCTCTCATTCTCTCACTGAAGAGTTCTGCTACTATTTTGTAAAATCAATGAGCTGGAGACTCTCTGTAAGTTTGGACCATAAATACTCCTTTAATGATGCTATAATTTTATGAAGGAACTTTATTTTGTTCATATTTGAATTATATATATATGATGTATTATTTAATTTTAGGTTCGTGGGCCTTGAAGGCTGTTTGGAATTACTTCTTCATCAATGCTTGCTCTTTTGCTTCAAATCTTGACTAGTACTTTTGCAGTAACTTTGATAAAATGACCTATGTATATATATATATTATATTTTGTAAGTCATTACACATCCTTAAGATAGTAATGAATCCAACCCAATCCTCATACTGAGTTTTTTTGACCTTGTCTTCCCATTTGGAAAATCCTGAAAGAAGACTAGTTGTGCAGACTATAGTAGCGCACTTTCTCCTTTGACCTCCAAACGCTGTCAAACCTCCCCAAAACTCCTGTAACTTTTGAAAAAAAGTATATTAAAGGGTAATTACGTGTTATCCAACTTCTAGTTGCATTTAAGTGTTAGTGAAGGAATATAATATGCATATGCTAGTGTACCCAGGAAAATTTGAAGTAGATTTCAGCGACAACTATTGTTGAAAGATAAATGGTCCAGTACCTTGTGAATAGGATTCTGAAGCTATAATTTTCCTTGTTTTTTATGCTGATGCACCCATGTTATCAGACCTTGCATATCCAAAAGATTCCAATTATCAAGCTTTGGGTGGGTTTAACTGTGACCAAGACTAGTTTCTTCCATACTAGTTTTGATAACTAGTTTCGGTCTTTGCAATTTTTTGTTTCAAATTTTGTAATAGAATTAATATCCTTGAAATCAGATATTAGGATATTACAGTGGTATCATAGCACTTTCCTATACTTCTATGGAAATATATATCTTATTTGAAGAATATTGCAGACCACATCCTCCGACAAGGAATAAATTGATACTATGAGATTGGTTTCCAGTGATGATTATTGGGAATTGGATGCAAGGGAAGAGTGATTCCAAAATGAATGTGAAATTTACATTGATAGAGGAGCTAAAACCACAATTGGATTTTTAGATGTTTCAAATGAGGAGTATGGCTCTTTATGTGACGACTCCTACAGAGATGATAGGTTGCATAGTCCACCAATGGATAGACTAGTAGAAAGAAAGGAGCCCACTTTGAAGGAGTCTCTAAAGAAACATGATATGAGACACCAATATATTTGGAGGAGTGTGAAGTAGCTTAAAGAGACCTTAACACAAGATATTATTCTTTGGTTTGTCTCAAAATAAAGACTCCAATTTTTTTTGTGAAGGAGGTGGTACAAGCAACAATGAATCTACAGTGGAGGATCAACCTTTAGAGGAGCATGAAGAGTGCAGAAATCAACATAATTGTGGCAGCCATGATGATGAAGAAGCCACAATCCACATGGAGGACGATGAAAAAGAAGCAGAAGCACCCAAAGACCAAGAAAAATGTGTTGAAGTTATGAATAGTGTGGAAAGAGATTCCACTTCGGGACATCCAGACTTCTTTGTTGGTGAGCATGAGATCACTACAAGAGAGATGGGAAATAGGATAGGTGGAAAGGAAAATAATTTTGGAGCATATTTGGAAGAAGAACAAAGTGCATCCATCCAAGCACTCTTAGAAATTCATCATGAATCAACAGGCATCCCCACATTAGTGGAGGATGAAACTGGAATTTTGGAGGAACATGCCTTCACAACTCCATCACTTGAAGAAACAAGGGTGTAACAAAGGTATTGTTACTATTCTAATTTTTTCATTCCCTTGTGTGATTATGAGATGGAAGCCATTTCTAGTGAAAATATTGGCGTGGCAGGGTCTTCTAGTGCTGAGAAACAAAATTTTGAGAAGGCTGAATTGTCAGAGGAGAGTTTGCATGAATCTCAGGATTTGCATGAGCACACTTGTGGAAGCCCACATAGTGCACTTACGGATCCATTGAGTGACTTAGAGATCCAACTCATAGTCTTAGAAGAAAATCTACTGCAAGCCTTGTCCTGAAATGATGGTGCATAAAAGATAATTAACAATATTATCAATGAGGGACAAGAAGGAATAGTAGATAAAGTCTCTACTTCTGAACTAAGCATCATTAAAAGAGAGCTAGAGATGGTGAAAGAAGAATACTTGCAATTGTTTATGGATAGAGATCTTGCGCTCAAATTTGCAGAAGACAAGTTAATAGAAGTAGAAAAACTCTATATGGCATTGGGAGAGTCACAGTCCTTTCCCAAAATTACATGTGATCACATGTGTGTGGATGATTGCACACATGGCATATTGGAGTAGCCTCATGTGAAAGGTGAGCATGAGGAGTTTTATGGTTTTCATGTCCTTGAAGGAAGCATTGACTTACAAGATGAGGGAAAAACACTTGTTTCACACCATGAGGATTATGAACTTTCTCTATGTGAGGGAGGTTCATTGGTGGAGGATATTCTTGGTGAGACACATCATTTGAGTGGAACATTGAAAAAGGACCAAAAGAAGCTCATAGAAGCCAAGGATATTTTTGTTGATGCCAATGCCTTGGTGTCAAGATGTTGTTGGAGAGCTTCACAAGAATGATTGGAAGGAAAATATTTCTTGGGGTATTTTGAAACTTTGGCAAAGAAGCAATGGCCAAGATGAAGGAAAGTTTATGAACATGCTCTTAGATAGGAATCATATTCTTGAGGTGACCACAATTTACCATCATGAAATCAGAAGAGAGGAATATGAAGCAGAAAATATTGGTTGTGAATTAGAGGCTACATATGTTTCTTTGGAGAGAACCCAAAGGTATATTCAAGAGTCAAAGTTGTAGATCTATCAAATTCAAAAGGAGTGGAATGTACCACACCTTTCATCTTGCATGGAAGGAAATGAAACGGGTATGATGGAGGAATCTCATTTCAAGGATGAACATGAGAAATTTTTTTATTTGCAAGTGTTGGTGAAGGAATATGCCAGAGAAGATCTTGGCCAAACACTTGTCTTGTTGCAGAAGTACATTAAAGAGAACATACCATTTAGATCTGCAAGCAAAGTTACTTAGATGTCCATGGATTGGATAGGTGAGTACTTAATGGAGATGGAGACTCAATGATGCACCTATCTTGATTTCCTTGTTATGAGATTCATGGACACATATGTAGTGTCCCTTTTTAATATATTTGGTAAAATTGGAAAACTTGCAAATTTTGGCCAATTCGACCCTTAGACTAGTATTGACCCAAATTCCTCCAAATGGCTCCAAATGCTTCCAAATTGGTTCTAAATGAGTTTAGAAGGTATTAAGACATATAAATGAGGCTGATGGATTCTTTTACACTCTCAAAACACTTATGAAACATTAATTTATAATCAAGGAAAAATAGGGAACTTTACTAGTCAAATCGAGGTTCAAAACCCCCAAGGGTAGGGGACAAAGATGGCTTCCCAAACGCTGTAATACCTTCCCAAATTTCAGAACAGAGACATGGTACTGATAAATGAATTCAATGAGATCCCAAATGCATCATCAATTAGTTTCTATAGGCCTCTTCAACTCCCATAAATCAAAGGTTTGTATACATGTCTTCACATAGGGGGAAATGATAGTAAACTTCACCACTTGTTATGAAATTCGAAATTTAGGTTCCAAGGACTTGTGAAATGTTAATGAAACTTCTTCAGAACATTAATGACACTCCATAACTAAAAAAATCACATATATTGGCTGATACAAATCGAAATAAATCCTCTTCAAGCTCCAACAACAAGATATAGGGAAAATGGCACCATTTATGCATTGTTTGGTATTTTTACATAGTTCCACTTGGTATTTAGAACTGAGAGTATTATGAGCATCAACTACAAAGTATATATATCATAATAAAAATATATGGGGCCTCAATAGATGTCCCAAAGAGATTATCACCTCACCAAGTGGGACCCTCCTCAAGGAGCAAGAATATGACAAGAAATGGAAGAATAGTTGTAGAAGCAAGCTGAAGGAGATGTGATCATGAGCTTCCCTGTAGATTCAACCTGCAATAAATGACTCCATTGTAGCTCCAAATGAAAG
This sequence comes from Larix kaempferi, assembly GCA_027924585.1. NCBI lineage: Eukaryota > Viridiplantae > Streptophyta > Pinopsida > Pinales > Pinaceae > Larix > Larix kaempferi. The sequence continues at coordinate 32,503,497 of BSBM01000106.1, forward strand.
TTCTGAATTGCCTCTCTAATTTCCAATTAGGATGGGAATCTTTCACCCTCGAAATTGGTGCTAAGGCAAGTAGAATAACACTCTACTAGCTCTCCTCTCCAAATGAAAAATGATAAATGATAAAAATCCATTATCCTTCTTTGTTATTGACTTTTATAAACTTCCAAAGACCTCCTTAGCTCGAATTACATCCATGATATTCATGCCAACTCATCACGTTTTTTCATATATTTCTTCTTTTTGGGGAAGCAGGGTCCATCAAAAGTATGCCGAGTGGGTCCTTGTTGGATGCGGAATAAAACTCCCCATCCAACGGATGCTCATGATCGAAATTTGAGTGAATATACATGGATATAAGTTGAAAATACGAATTGAAGAAGTATTTTTTTCACTTTGACCTTTTTACCTTTTTTACTTTTTTACTTTTTGTTTTGAGGCCCATTTTTTACCTCAAAATTTCTCTAATGTTTCATTTTATTTACCATGTCCTCCAAAGAGGCATATTTTGTTTTCCCTATGCTTTCTCGACGTGCCACCACTCCATCAAAGCCTTGCTTTAACCTGACCTCCATGTATTCTTTGGTGGCCACATCATGGTACTTATCCCCCTACATTGCACAAGATCATGAATTATTCTTATTGGCTCCAATTAATTAAAAATTGTATGATGATATAAATAATATGGTTGATTTTTTTTGCACTTACAACTCATGCTTTTAATCTCTAGTAACCACCTTGGCCTAGTTTATGCTTCCTGTGTTTTTCCAATCTTGCCTTAGTTTCTTTAGATGTGTCTAGGATCCTACACAAAGTTTCAAATAGGGTAAACATTGCAATTTTTCCTGTAGAACTATAAAAAATGAAGGATATTAAATTCAAAATATCACCTACCTTGCAGGGCCATGCGGTTCCTTCCCTTGTTTTTTCAATTCATTTTCCTTTGCATCAACCATAATATCCTTCCATTCATTCTAGCGAATAATCAAAGAATGGTCACACTTAGGGTTTTTTTTTTCAATCTAACCGTATATTGGTCTCTCACTTATTTCAAATATGTGTCGACCTTCAAGGTGACTTCGTTCTTGTTGAAAATTTCACCAAAATTCTTAACCAAGAATTTCATAAGTTTGTCTTCAAAATTGGATCCTAGGAATTCCACCATGTGTGAATGGTGGGCCCAAAAATATCTAAAGAAAATCATGCATATGCTTATAGAATACATTATTTCTTGCAAAATGATCTGATCATTAGTAATACAAAGTAATCAGAGAGACGTACATTTCATTTAAATAATAGGAATTTAATTGTTAAGTATCTTTAAAACCCCCTAGCTATTGTATCTTCAGCAGAAGCAAGTCATTGTCCACCTAAATTGTGACCTTGATTGTTCCCTTGCTATAAATATGTTTGGATTTAGGATAACATTTTGAAGACTGATCATTAGTTTCCTAATCTAAATGATCAGGTCCACGGTCTAGCATGTGTTGTGGGGGTGTCTCTGCATGGCTCGTGGAAGGTACAGACATCTGAGGCACTTACAGAGAGGAAAATAGCCTCATGGATATGTGGCTTGTTCCAAGAAGCTGCTAGGTTGATTCACTACTGCTACCAGCAGTGCCCCCATCACTAAGCAACAATTGTAAAATTGCCTATAGAAATAAAACATTTTTTGATTACCACATATAACTGTAGCGAATCAAAATTCATAAATTCATATGTGTTAAATAATATTTTTAAATAATTTCACTTACCCCATAATGTACTATCCACTGACTTCAAACTTGGAACCTTGTTGCGCTTTCTAATGTAGGCTCACCTACAACCAATGCGATGAGTTCTCTATTTCCCTTTCTCAAGGAATTTTTAATTGTCTCCACTAGGTTGGTGGATTCAAAGATATCATCTACATTGATCTCATCATCGTGGTCAGTATGTGTGCTAGAAAAAACCTTAGTGTGGAATCATTATCAACAAGAATTTGTATGAAAATCAAAACATAATAATAGAAGAAAAGCCTATTTTCTTTTACATTGTGATTTGGTTTTAAATTTTCACCTATAACACAAATTCAGTATCATGTATCAGAGCTATATATGATTGTTATGCTTGCAAAATATAACAACTCAACCAATGTTTCTAGGCTTATATCCATAAGTATTAATTACAAGTAAGGTCTACATGTGGAAACAGATGAATATTACACCATCATTTCAACACTTTTGGGAAAATTCTTGAAGAACAACAAGCAATATTTAATTTTCTAGTAGCTTTATTGCATTCATGGATAGTTAGATAATTTTCTCCATGAAAGTCTCCTACATTTTTCTGATGTGTTCCTTTAAACATATTAATAGGAACCATAAGTTTTGGTCACAAATATGTCCCTCTAGAAAACCATAAGCATTTGTAGTTAGGTGGAAGAGGTGACCACTGGTGTTTTGATTGGAAAATAAGAAAATCAATTTTCTATGTGAGATGCATATTCTAAGTATGTGGAAATCCTAATACATTTTTGCAAGAGGTTATGGGTAATTTATAAGGATTGACAATGTAAATAAGGGAATGCACACACTTTCAATCCAATGTTGAGGGTTACTCAAAAGCTAGTAAATGCCAATCATTGGAGGAAACTATCAATGAGTGTCTGACAACATAGTTAAGAAAACGAAGATTCTTGTAAGGTATAAACCTCCAAGGTTAAGTTCTTCAGCTACTTTTGGAAATGTAATCCAAGAGTTCCATGCCCAAATTCACACATACAATATAATTTCATGGGATAACTCATTTAATGATACTGCATTTCAGGTTATGATTACCATTGGGACAAAATTTGTAGGGCTGGCATGTATCTGCCTGTGCTTGACTCTAATCTAATTGTAATTCTGCTAGTCTAAAAAAATTTATTGCATTTTCCTAAATGTACAACAAAAACCATGTCTAATACGTTCATCTTAGGAATGATAGACCCCAAAAACACTTAGATCTAGTCAGTTATAGTAGGGTTTGCTTAAGACATATTAGCAGTTGAAAACCCACAAAGATGCCATTAAAACCCAATATGTGATGAGGTTCTATAATTTAAGATATTTAAAATAGGAAACTTACTGAATTAGATGACATTACGAGGCTCCCCTACTTGCATCCGAATGAAAAGTTCCCTATTTGGTCTCTACTCACAATAACTCTAATTACTCGTTGATTACTCCTCCAATTACTCGTCGATTACCCCTCGATCTATGCTCACAATGGATTGTCGTTCTCTTCTCACAATGGTTAGTCTCTGCTCACAATGGATGGTCAGTCTCTCACAATGGACGGTCGGTCTATGTTGACAATGGTTGGTCTTTGCTCACAATGGATGGCCAATCTCATGCATTGAGTTATATAGGAATTTTTTAATCAAAATCATGCCCTAGTCTTCGTTGGTGTAGTATCTATGCAATATTGAAACATTATGATCCGCTATGACCCCTACAAAATTATGATCCCCTAATACATTAGCATATTGAAATCTATCTTAACTTTGGACATTGTATTAAGCATTGTGAAGGATAGATAAAAAGGTGTAGTGCAAATCATCATTTATTGAATTTATAGCTCAAGAAGAATGAGGTGCTCACCTAATTTTTTTATTCTTCACAAATTCATAGGATGAGGGTTAAGATGGATCCATTTCACTACTTAATGTTTAATATATCAAGGATTTATCATTTTTTTTGTCAAAAATAACTAATATATACAATGTTCGTCATTTTTTAGTGGTTTTGGCCCTTAATAATTGCTAAAATAGGTTCCACATCCATTCATACTGTATATATTTATTCAATTTTTCAATCACACTTTATAATTCTCTTTTTTTAAGCAATGATTGAGGAAATATGGCTCCATCAAGTTATCGTTCCCTTAAAACCTGTACCAAATAAGAGTTGGTATTAATTGTTTCAAATATGTGACTCTAAAAAGATGAAGTGTGTTGAAGAGAGGAGATCACCTTGTAAAGTGTATGAGGTGAAAATACCCAAGGATACTATATTAAAGGTACTATCTTTCATGAAAGTCCTAGTTAATAATTAAAATTGATATTTGATTCACAATTTTTGTATATAACTTATATGCCAAGTGGAATTGTTAGCCTTTACAACATATATGAATTCCCTAAAATCCTTAGTAAGGTCTGTTAACACCATTATAAATGTTCTTGCCAAGGAAGGAAAGGGCATCCCCCTACCAGAGCCCCAAGCATGCCCATTGATTTATTATATCTCAGAAAGAGTAAGAAAACCTAAAAATGGCTAAGTGTTGACGAATTCCAAGCCAAGTGATCAAGCCGCAGTGAAAGAAATGAGGAAAGCAAAGCAAAGGAGTTCTTCCGCAATCTAAAAGGATTGGTCGGTCGAGATTGAATAACATAACCAAATCAACGACTGAGAAGCGATCCACAATGCACTAGATGTGAGTTTCCAAGTTCCGAAATCCACATTGCAGAATGCGGATTGCGGGAGCCTAATCTTTCCAAAGGGCGTAAAGTGGATTTTCCGAGTTCTGCAACCCGCATTGCGGTAGTAAAATATGGTGAGGTCTGTCTGGTAGTCCCGAGTTCCACAACCTACATTGCGTATTGCGGATTGCGGATTGCGGGAGCACGATTTTCCCAAAGGTGCAGGTTCAAATTTCTGAGTTACGCATTATGCATTGCGTATTACGGATTGTGGAAATGAAATTTTTCAGGAACGTAAAAAGTAAGTTTTCGAATCCTGCCTCCTGCATTGCGGATTGCGGAAATGAAATTTTCCAGAAATGCAAAAAGTAAGTTTCTGAATCCCGCCTCCTGCATTGCAGATTGCGGAAAGAGTCATTTTCAGAAGGCACAAAGTGGAGTTTCCGAATTTCGCGTTCTGCATTGCGGATTGCGGGTTGTGGAAAGATAATTGCGGATTGAAGGAATATTTGCAGAGCAGACAATGGCCGCATGGAATGAAGATTTTCACAGAGGAATAGAACATCCGAGAAACGACTAAGGGGACTGTTTCAGTTATCTATCCTAATCAATCTAAGGAAGCATGATCCGAAGGACAAGTAGGCAGCTTCCACAGCCCAATGGTGCACTGACAGCGCAAAAGATTCCCCACATTCACGCAGAACATAATAAAAGGTTGTTGATTCGGGAGACCCAGCTCGAACGACCTCGTCATTACCAATCCAAGTTTGTTTTGAATTAGTTAGAAGCTTTAGATGCTTTGTAAGCCTATAAAGTCAGGTTCCAAAGAGGACCAAAGGGTTGGAAGTTTTAGATTCAGAGAGATTACTGTTCTGCGCTTGTATTGAAATTGGCCTCTTAATTCAATGAGAAGATCTGATTCTGGAGCTTGAGATTCCTGTGATGTGTGTTTTGATGTCTGTTATTTCTTGTGTATGTGTTCTTGTTTTGTATTTCCATTAATTGTTTGCTTCTTTAGTATCTAGATCAAGACTACATGGTCTGGAATTCATGTCCCCATGCTCCAGAAGCATATGGCTAGGTATCCCACCCTTTTCTTCTTGAAGTTGTAGGTCAGAATTCATTTGTAAATGCTTTAACCTTGTAATGGAACTTGTCCCCTTTTTCTGTCTCCACTCATTGATTATCTTGACTTGAAAGAACCCCATCTACCTTGCCTCTTACCTCTACAATTGTGTTGTGGACCCGCCATTGGTGACTGTAAACCTACCGAAGTTGAATCCATGCCCAACTGTCTACCTATTCTTAACTCCAACCAACCAAAAAACCCCTCTAAAAACCCTTATTCGAAGGTCTAGCCACCACCTTATCCGTAGCCAACCCATGCAAATGATATCTCAAGTACTGGAAGAACCATGAAAGAGGGAGACCTCTCTGTGGTTGGAAAGGCTAGTTTCCATCCACCAAATCTTGGTTTGAAATAGTTACCTCATGATCCCTTCTGCTGCAACCCAGGAGAATCTCGAGTGATAAAATTTTGGCGACTCTGCTGGGGACAAACTCGAAATATTTATGTCCCAGAACAAGAATTTCAAAGCATCGAATCAGATCTCCAAGGGAAAACAGAGTGTCTGAAATTTCAAGGTTGTGACATTTTCCCTAGCGACTCCAACATTCAAATCAGCGAGCTTCTTGGAATAAATATGGATCCTAGAAGGATACCTACTAGAAGTTAGCCGAATCCTGAACTAGCAAATATTATATCAGATCCTGAGAAGATCATCAGGAAAGAAAAGATAGAACAAACAAGTATCTCCTCATTAAGTAGGTCTTTTTCCCTACCTAAAGAAGAAAGCAGTAATTTATTTATTTTCACTAAAGATGCTAGCCAAAATACCCACATATTGATTAATTCTCCTACTGTTCCTAGCCCTACCTTTGTATTACCTACTATTACTCCTGCTCCTAGGCCAAATCTAAGAGTAATGGATTCCATATTTTCCCCTTTAGCCCTCCCTGCTAATCTCCATGACTTACCTATGGGCTATGCCCAATGCCTCATGAGATTTGATGGGGAAGGAAATGGTTCTGCACAACAGCATGTAGACCAATTTGCTGATTTTATAAACCTAGAAGAGGTGGATGAATATGATGCCAAGAAGAGGCTATTTTCCCAAAGTCTTGCAGGAGAAGTGAAGAAGTGGTTCAAAGCCCTTCCAAATGGAGGAATTGCTACCCATGAGAGATTTGAAGAAGCTTTCCTAGCTAGATGGCAGGATAAACAAAATACTCTCCATATTCTCACTCAGTATGAAAATACAAAGAAGACCCATGTTGAGATTGTCCAAGAGTTCTCAGCTAGATTCATGAGAATGTATAACTCTATCCCTGTGGATATCAAGCCTCCCATAGGAGCGGCCAAGATTCATTATGACAACTGTTTCGACAGTGACTTTGCTTTCATGTTAAGAGAAAGGAGGTCTGCCACCCTACCTGATATGATAAAATATGTATTAGAGGTGGAAGCTAATTTGATGGCCTTGAGTAAAATGAAGCATATAAACGAAGCTGAGAAAAAGAGACTTAGTGAGATATCCCAACCTTCCACATCCCAATCCATTGATACCAGGTTTGAGAAAATGATGAGGACTATGGAAATATTGGTAGATATGATCTCCCTTGATAATAGGCCTCCTGCCAGAGAAAACCTAGAGCCTCAAGATCGAAATAACAAGTATAGGAGACCCCCTGCCCCATAGGGAAGACCAAGAGAGCTGAGGGAGCCTAGAAATGATGAGAACCAACCAATCATACCACCTTTTTCTGTGAACCTAGTAGCAGGAGAAGAAGAAGAAGAACACCCTGAAGATCAGATTCACCTCTTTGATCAGATCCAACCCCAGTTCTATTTAACTAAAGAGGAACATGACCAATCCTCCCTACAGTCAGATAGTATCCAAGAAGAGTCAGAATCTGTTCAATACCAAATAGGTTTTCAAAATGCAATCTATGAATTTCAGAGGCAACATGATTTGAGAAAGAGGGATGTAACAATAGACAAAGTAAAGGACACGGTTGAGCCATCTACATCTCAGTAGCAGAAAAGAGAAACCCCTAGGAGCGGTGACCCAAAGATTGTTTCCTCGGACAAAGCAGCTGAAAAGGAGGCAGAGGCTATTAAAAAGGGTTCATAAGAGAGAGATCATGAAGGCAATTTAAAGACAATAGAAGAGGCCCATTCTGCTTTTAGTTTAGAGAATGAAATATCTAAATTAAAAATCTCAATTCCCTTGAATGAGTTGCTAAAAAACTCAGAGTACAGAGACCATATTCTAAGAGTAGTGAATGGGGAAGACGGAAAGCAACCTGATACTCTAAATATGCATGATGATAATCCCACTCTCCTGTTCGGACACCCCATGTCGAAAGTGCTCCAGAATATGATGTTCCTCCCTTCTATATCAGTCTGAACATACATGATCATATATTACACTATGCTATGTAATATTCTGGAGCTTCACACAATCTCATGCCAAGATCGGTGGTGGAAAACCTGGGGTTATAAATCACGAGGCCCTATAAATATTTGCTTTCTTTTGATTCTAGAAGAGTCTGATGTTTGGGGATGATCAAGTACATGGTTGTCTCACTAACTCAAATACCTCAGAAGAACGTAATCATGGATGTGGTAGTGGATGATATTCCACCTAAGTTTGGGATGTTGTTATCCAGGTCTTGGGCATCAAAATTAAAAGGAAATCTGCAGATGGACATGTCTTACGCAACCATTCATGTGTTTGGGGGAAACATAATATTATACATAGAGCATATACTATCCTATGTGGTAAGAAGTAAGAGTAAACTTGATAATCACCCAATTTTTGCTGTAGATGTTGATATAGGCTCTTCAATATTCCATTATGATATGGATTTAGAAGAGACATGCGTAAAAATGGTCGATATGCATGAGACAAAGGATAAGTTTAGTAATGAGAAAGAAATACAATGCATTGACAGCTCCACCAACATGGGCGACAATGGTCAGCAAGTGGAAAAGCGCAACGATGAAAAATCAGAGTCGGACATGGAAGCTGCAGCCACAGTCCAAAAGGAAGATTACTGGGTTATGAGATTTGATGGAGCTGTGAATAAAGAAGTAGCTGGGGAAGGAGTATGGATTATCCCTCCAGGTGAAAGAAATGAATGTACCAGACTGCATACCTTCAAACTAATGTTTGACTGTTCCAATAATGTGGCAGAATATGAAGCCCTACTGTTGGGTCTGAATGCAATCAAAGATCTAAGGGATAAAATGGTCAAGATTTATGGAGATGTAGAGCTAATAATCCAACAGGTGAATGGAAACTATGAGACTAGACATCCCAGAATGAGAGATTACAGAAATGCGGTTTGGGATATGTTGGACAAATTCTTCACAGAGCATGATATTTCTTTCATTCCCAGATAGAAAAAAACAATAGCATACATTTTGGCCGACTCTGCTAGCAGATTTCAAATCCCTTCTTATCCTACCAGAGTTTACATGATCAATATAAGACATAGAACCTCCGTTCCAGACATCACCACACATTGAAAAGTATTTGAAGATGATCAACAACTCAAGAAATTCTTAGATATGACTAAGGAATTTTCCAACACCCAGATTGATCAATAGGACTGCTCAGGTGATGAATGGGAACATGATCCACCAGAACTCCTATCCACTTTGGGAGACAAAGAGATCCTGCAGCTGAAGAGCAATTGCATACCCAAAGGATTGGTGCCATTAGAAAGGATTTTTTTATGAAAATGATGTGGAAAAAAATCACAAGGTTGCTCCAAACCACGGTGAAGTGGAATATTGTAACATTGGAAGCGATGAAGATCCCAGAATTGTCAAACTATCTAAGTCTTTAACCCCAGGCACTAAAGATAACTATGTGGAATTAATGAGAAATTTTTCTGGTGTATTTGCAAGGTGATATGAGGACTTGAAAGAATATGACACTACCATCATCTAGCATACCATGCCAGTCAAGACAGGGGAGAAACCATTTAGGCAGAAGCTGAGAAGTATGAATCCCATGTTGCTCCCAATGATAGAAAAAGAGGTGAAGAGGTTGTATGAATCCAAAATCATAGTCTCATTAAGATTTTCCAGGTGGGTTTCTAACATAGTCCATGTGAGGAAGAAGAATGGATAAATGAGGCTGTGTATTGAATTTAGAAATATCAACAAGGTGTCCCTAAAAGATAACTATCCCCTGCCCAAAATGGACCACATCTTATAGAAGGTTGTAGGGGCAGCAAGAATGTTTATGCTTGATGGATTTTCAGGATACAATCAGACTCACGGTCCAACCAGAAGACCAGGACAAGACATCCTTTACCACACCTTGGGGGACCTTCATGTATGCAAAGATGCCTTTTGGTCTGTTGAATGTAGGAGCCACCTTCCAAAGAGACATGGATATAGATTTTGAAGAAGAGAAGGACAAATTTGTGGTTGTATACATGGATGACATCATTGTGTACTCTAGGTCTTATGCAGAGCATTTGAAACATTTGCATCAAGTGTTTTCCAAGTGCAGAAAATTCGAGATATCCCTGAACCCTAAAAATTCAAACTTTTCCATGCAAGAAGGCAAGTTGTTGGGCCACATAATATCTAAAGATGGGATCAAAATTGACCCAGGCAGAGTTGATACAATACAGAAATTGAACTCACCAGGAGTAAAAAAGAGGTTCAATCCTTTCTGGGCACTGTGAACTTCTTGAGAAGGTTCATTCCAAATTTTGCAGAGATCATGAGGTCAATCACAAACATGCTTAGGAAAGACACTCAAGTCAGGTGGATTGTTGAAGCCAAACTAGCATTTGAGGAAATAAACAGGGCAATTGTTGAAGCACCTGTGCTAACCAGTCCCGATTTTGGCAAAGAATTTCTGTAGTGCCCCTAGACTACTGTAGACATTGAGGGAACTTGTTTAGTGACCCGACTGTTTCAAACATTAATAAAATAATCCTTTGATTTTATTTTGAGTATATTTATGATTACCATTGATTGTAAATCAATAAAATAATGATTTATGTTAGTGAGAAATGTGTGTAGCGATAGGTGAAACGGTTCACCGAAGGACACATAAAGGAACATGAAGGGTCGTAGAGTACGGGTAAATCACACACAGGGGGAGCGACGACGATGTCGACTTCCGACAAGAATACCACGCATGAGCAGATAAGCATTGATCCGCTTGCTCAAGAGGAATGCGTGAGGGCGTACGAGGTGGGCCACGACGGAGCTGGTCATGTACGAGTTGAGGGGCGCGCAGTGAGAACGGACTCACTCCTCAGCGCCATTAGTCCCTAGATAGCATGTAGACGGAGGATGGATGGTAACGATTCCTAAAAATCCCTACAAGAGTTCCCGCAAGTCAAAACGGAAAGACGGTGGCAGAAGGGCCCAACGATGCGGTACCCTGTCGAGAACGGAAAGAATGGATGCAAGGACCCAACGATGCGGTACCATGCCAAGGAATGGAAACCATGGATGAGTGGGCCCGACGGAGTGGTGCAATGTCAGGGAATTAAAAATTAAGGAACCAGGAGCCCAACGGCGCGGGCACCGTGATCCTAGTGAGTTTGATTGTTAAATTAAACTGCATAAAAACTTAGGAGAATAACTCTAGATTATTACTTGGCAAATGCATAAAAATAGTTTAGACATTTGCACATGAATAGTTATTTTGTTGAGCATTTAAAATAATAGAAATCATTATTTAGGAGCAAAATAGAATCCTAAGATTAGACACCTAGTCAACTAAAAGCTAGGAGTTGATTAAAATATCTGGGGGACAAACTAGAGCAAACTTAGGGGTGTAGGTGCACTTCCCAAAGAAACTGACACTTGGATGGGTGAGTGTTTTAATTAAATAATTAATTATGCATGAAGCGACATGTGTCGCATGAGATTTTCCTTTATAAGGAAGGCTTAGGGAATGGGTAAAGGGCCCATGATTTGGACGATTGTCGTAATTTTCGAATGCCTCAAAGACTTGCTGCTATCTAAGGGTTTGGCTGAGAAATCCTGGTGGGAGGGGAAGCCCAAGCTGGATTTCTGAAAAACGTGTGTGAGATCTACGACCCAAGCTCGGGGGAGGCCATGCGACTGAAAACATGAGCCTATGGTTGGGTGGCGGAGCTAACGGTTGCTTCGCCTATGGTTAAACGAGCTTTGCTGGTTATGGTTATGGTTTGTTTTAATTTGCTAGTTTATTCATTTATTTAGTTTATTTATCCAGTCTTTATGCTTCTAATCTCTTTTTGTATCAAGTGGTTGAGTTTCAGGTTAAACAGCAAAGACCCTAGAGGAGGGGCTCTACAATTTCTAATGTTCTCTTTTGCATCTAAGCATTCCATAGCTGGAGTGCTTTTACAGAAAAATCAGGAAGGAGATGAGCATCCCATATCCTTCTTTAGAAAATCTCTTAGAGATGCTTAGCTCAAGTAGAACATCATGGAGAAGCAAGCATATGCCATGGTTAAAACTTTGAAAGATTTCAGAGTTTATGTTCTACATTCCCATGTGATCGCTTATGTTCCTAATGCTGCAATAAAGGATATATTGACTCAACCTGATCCATAAGGTAAAAGGACTAAGTGGATAGCTGTGCTTTTGGAATATGACATAGAAATCAAACCTACGAAGCTTATCAAAGGACAAGGACTGGCTAGGCTCATGGCTGATTCAAACTGGGATTCGCTAAGTGTGAATTTGATCTCACACATGCTGGAAGAAGCTGCCCAAGAACCACTGTCGCAGGTACCAAGCAAATTCCTATCATCTCCTTGGTATTCTGACATTATATATGTTTTTCATAACTTACAAGCATCCCCTGAGATGGGTAAAAGCAAATCTAGGTCGACCAAGATGAAGGCTGCCAAGTTTTGCATAATGAACGGCTGCCTTTATTGGAAAGACCTTGGAGGGGTTCTATTGAATTGTGTAGTGGAAGATTACGCCAAAGTGACCTTGAAAGAGTTTCACAAAGGGGTTTGTGGAGGGCATCATTACTGGAAGGCTATTGTCAACAAAATTCTCAGGGTGGGATTTTATTGGCCGACCATGTTCAGAGATGCTTATAAGGAAATAGCCGCCTACCATGAGTGCCAAATATTTGAAGGAAAGAGGAAGCTTTTGTCCTTGCCTCTGAAACCCATCTCGGTAGAATCCCCCTTCCAGCAGTGGGGGCTTGACTTCATTAGTGAAATTTTCCTCAACTCCTATGAACAACACATGTGGATATTGACTGCCACTGATTATTTCACTAAGTGGATTGAATCAATACCGACCAGGTGGGCCACAGACACTGTCATCATCAAATTCATGGAGGAAAATATCATGTCTAGGTTTGGGTTCCCTATCAAGATAATCACTAACAATGCTCAAGAATTCAAATATAAGAAAATGGTCAAATTCTGTGATAAATTCCACATAAAATTAGGCCACTCTACAACCTATCAACCCCAGGGGAACGGACTGGATGAATCATCCAACATAATTCTGGTCAGGATCATCAAGAAGCCACTGCAAGAGAATAAGAGGGATTGGCATACCAAGTTGAACTTTGCCCTGTAGGCCAATAGGATCACTTCCGAAAGATCCATCAGGACTTCACCTTTTAAATTAGTATATGGGATATAGGTGATATTTCTCGATTCCCTCAAAGGGCCTGCAATGAGGCTGCTACAGGAGCAGGGAGATGAGACAAACCCCGAGATAAGGAGTACTAACCAGCTGGTTGAGATACAAGAAGTCAGGGACAGAGCACATGCCGAGGCTATGCTGGCTCAAGAGATGGTTAAAAAGACCTTTGACAGAAAGACCAAGCCTGACGATTTCCAAGTGGGAGATCTAGTGTTGAAATGGGAATCCAAAAGGGAAGACCAGGCCCAAAAATTTGACAGCCTATGGCAGGATCCACATACAATCATCGCCTACCATGGAAGCAACGCCTTCCTTTTGCAGGACAAAGACGACGAACCGGTGGGAAAAGGACCCATCAATGGGAGGTTCCTAAAGCACTACCTCCAGTGACAAGCGATCCAGTTGACCCACCCGCACTGTACAAAGTTATTTTCTGAAAGGCCGGGTTCGAATTTCCGAGTTACGCATTCCGCATTGCGGATTGCGGAAATGACATTTTCTAGGAACGCAAAAAGTAAGTTTCTGAACCCCGCCTCCCGCATTGCGGATTGCGGAAATGACATTTTCCAGAAATGAAAAAATAAGTTTCTGAATCCTGCCTCCCGCATTGCGGATTGCGGATTGCAGAAAGAGTCATTTTTCAGAAGGCACAAAGTGGAGTTTCCGAATTTTGCATTCCGCATTGCGGATTGCATATTGTGGAAAGATAATTGTGGATTGAAGGAAGTGTTGCAGAGAAGACAGTGGCCGCAGGGAATGAAGTTTTTCATAGAGGAATAACACATCCGAGAAGCGATGAAGGGGCCTATTTCAGTTATTTGTCCTAATTAATATAAGGAAGAATGATCCAAAGGACAAGAAGGCGGATTCCACATCCCAATGGCGCACTGACAGCGCAAAAGATTCCCCACCTTCACGCATAATAGAATCAGAGGCTGTTGATTCGGGCAGCCCAGATCAAACGGCCTCATCATTACCAGTCCAAGTTTGTTTTGAATTAGTTAGAAGATTCAGATGTTTTGTAAGCCTATAAAGGCAGGTTCCGAAGAGGACCAAAGGGTTGGAAGTTTTAGATTCAGAGAGATTACTGCTTTGCTCTTGTATTGAACTCAACCTCTTAATTCAATGAGAAGACCCGATTTTGGAGCTTGAGATTCATGTGATGTGTGTTCTGATGTGTGTTCCGATGTCTGTTATTTCTCATGTATGTGTTCTTGCTTGTATTTCCATCAATTGTTTGCTTCTACAGTACCTAGATCAAGACTACATGGTCTGGAATTCATGTCCCCATGCTTCAGAAGCATATGACTAGGTATCCCACCCCTTTCTTCTTGAAGTTGTAGGTCATAATTCATTTGTAAATGCTCTAACCTTGTAATGGAACTTGTCCCCTTTTTCTGCCTCCACTCACTGATTATATTGACTTGAAAGAACCCCATCTACCTTTCCTCTTGCCTCTTCAATTGTGGTATGGACCCGCCATTGGTGACTGTAAACCTACCGAAGTTGACTCCATGCTGAACTATCCTCCTATTCTTTAATCCAACCAACCAAAAAAACCCATCTAAAAACCCTTATCCCAAGGTCTAGCCACCACCTTATCCATATCCAGCCCATGCAAATGATATCTCAAGTGCTAGAAGAATCGTGAAAGAGAGAGCCCTCTCTGTGGTTGGAAAGGCTAGTTTTTATCCACCAAAGCTTGGTTTGAAACAATTACCTCATGATCCCTTCTGCTGCAACCCAGGGGAATCTTGAGTGATAACAAGGTCCTTAGAAATTCCAAGGATGTGGGATGACATGAATAATATGCAATAAATGTGAATTATGATCCAATTGTGGTAAGTATTATCACCTTATCTCAAAGGAGAGGGGTCAATCTTTATCAAGAATATGTCAACTATACACTGTCCCCATGGTATTGAGGTTAGACACAATATTGTGGTGTGGGTTGATGTGGTGCTTAATATACATTATTTTTCTATGTAAAAAAATAATAATGACCATTTCTCCAATGGATAGGATATGTGAAAAAATGGAGGAAAACAAAAGTGATATTGTATTTTCTAAATATATTGGGAAATATGATACCTATGCATAACCTTTTGAAGGAGTGTGACATAGAAGTTGGTAAGAGCTAGCTAGTGACAGTGCAAGCACGAGAAAATGAGATTTTGAAGGATTTTCTTTCTTATACCTTCATATATAAACATATAAGTTCTCATTAAGGATAACTTGTCATGTCATGTTCATCTTGGAAGCAGTGAATAAGAGGTCAAATTAATCTGTCTCATCTATCTAGTAGTACAATTTCATGGCTATTCTCTTATCGATATGGAAAATGCATAAAAATAGAATCTTTAAAGGCATGCAAATAAATAGAATCTTTGGGAAGCACATAGAAGTATGATTTTGACGTAAGGGTAAAGAAATCATGGTTAAGGGAAAGATCCATGCATGAAACATTGGGATTAATCAATTTCTTGGATGAGTGAATAATTGTTGCTTTTTAAGTGGTTTTAGACATGACTCAATTTTTAATTAACTTATTCCTTCATTTCTTCACTCTTATTATAGACCGTTATCATACTCAATGAAATATGAGTAACTTTTTAAAATGTTTCTACATCCTTTCATCTTGTAGATATTTCACAATGATGATGACGGTGATGCAGATAGTGATGATGACAATGATGATGATGATGACGGTGGTGGTGGTAGTGGTGATGATGACGACGACGACAATGATGATGAAGACAATGATGATGATGATGTTGATGATGGTGGTGGTGGTGGTGGTGGTGGTGTTGATGATGACATCAACAATGATGATGATGATGACGATGATGACGATGATGACGATGATGACGACGATGATGATGATGATGATGATGATGATGATGATGTGACGATGATGATGACAATGAATAAAATGATGGTGAGAATGATGATGATGATGATGATGATGATGATGATGATGATGATGATGATTATTATTATTATTATGATGATGATGATAACGATGAAAACGATGGTGATAATGGTGATGATGATGTTGATGATGATGATGATGACAATGATGATGACGATGATGATGAAGATGATGGTGATGATGATGAAGATGATGGTGATGATGGTGACAAAAATGATGAATACAGTGATGATGAAAATGATGATGATGATGATAATGACAACGACGATGACAAAGATGATGATGCTAATGTTGAATATGATGATGAAAATGATGATGATGATGTTGATGAAAATTCTGATGACAATGATGATGATTATGATTGTGATGATTGTTAATATTTGGTAAAGATTTGATATTTAATTCTTTTGGATGCAGAAACTTGAAGCACTGAGACAATTCAATTGCATGAAATTCATACAACCATAACACAAGATATACTCTGAGGGAAATCCTCAAAACTATGAGAACAAAAACCCAACAATTCTTCTCAGTATAATATAATAGATAGAAGAGAATGATTTATTTTACAACATAGCAGATTGCTTTCAGAAGATAAGATATCACCAAAACACCCTTGGTGAAGATACAAAAGCAATAGAGAAGAGAGATCAATCAAAGAAGCACCTTTCCTTCAATAATAATATCCTACAAGCTAACGATGCGGGTCCGATTCCCACTACCTGCTAATAGATATCTACATATTATATTCTATCTATATAGATACCGAGATGCTCTCACACTGCTTCCTAAGAGCAGTGTGTCTACCAATTTCACCATGGAGGCTTCGTAGGGACCATACTATCTTATTTACACTAGATCATCAATGTTATGAACGTGTCTAGCAGAGGGAGTAATATGTACAAAGAGAAGCACCTTTCCTTCAAAGGAGAAGAGAATTCACTTCACATTGAATTCATCAATCCCGTATAACATATTATACATTATTTTATTCTATTTTTATCTTCTAACTTTAGGATGAACTCGCCCTCAAACTGGATGTATCAATCTTGCATGCAGAAGTGGGCCCCACTTCTCATGTAGTGTTGAGTTGTCACTTAGGATGAACTCGCCTCTTAACTGAAAGCTTTCCCACTTAGTTAGGTGGCTAAATTAAGTGTCGTCACCTAGTTAACTAGATATTCTTTGTTGTCACTTAGTTAACTCTCTTTAACTAATTCTCCTTGATTTACTGAAGTGTCGTCTTTTAGTTTAACTAAAGTGAAAACACTTTAGTTAACTAGTCCTTCTTATTTAACACTTAATTAACTGAAATCATGTTGATTGATTTACTTGAAGTCACCACTATCAGTTCTTTAGTTAATTGAGGCATATATTTAACTTATGCTTTAACTGAAGCATTGATTGAGGCATACAATGATACTTAACTGAAGCTTTATAGCTGAATATTTAACAATTCGAGTTCTCTTTAATTCGATGAAGTGCCTGCATGGGAAATTTTGAATTCTCTTGATCTCTATGCTTTATATTTTATTTCTTTATCTCTTACTGCATGGTCAATATGTGCTAACTTTAATTATCCATCACATTACATTATACTAGGAATAATTATCGGATGTTGTGATCGCATTATATTATTCCAAACCAAATGACCATATGCTAAATTAATTCACTTTAGAGGTGATCAGTATCTAAAGGAGACTTAATAACAACTGGTGATCATGGTTAATAATACATCACACAACATTAAATTATTTTAACAAGTAAAGCACGACCTTTATACGGAAGGTCCACCTCTATATGAGAGGTGCATCCCATGGATACCTTTATACAGAAGGTTCACATGAGAATCATGACTTCACACACAAGTCTAAAGCCTTGTCCAACAAGACTTTACAACATCATTACTTTGATCAATTACCTCTATACGGGGGGAATAACCTTTTCACGGAAGGAAATCAAAGTGCTCACCTCTATACAGGAGGATCAATATTGGTTGCAAAATATTGGTTTGGATAATGTCTCCTGATGATGTACATTTAACACTCCCTCTCAACGAGGGAAGCATTCTCTGCCATACCAAGCTTGTCTTAGAAGTAACTAAACTTCGTCACTGACATAGGCTTTGTTAAAACATATGAAATCTACTCATCAGTAGAAATGTACTGAAGTTTCATTGTACCTTTCTGGACCATGTCTTAGATGAAGTGATACTTCATTTCAGTGTGCTTCGACTTGTCATGAAACACTGGGTTTTCAGAAATCTTGATGCAACTCTGATTGTCACACCTAATAACTGTAGGCTTAGGATTTTCACCGAACAACCATGCAAGTAGCTTTCTGAGCCACACTGCTTCTCAACAGGAAACACTAGAAGCTATGTATTCTTCTTCAATAGTGCTCTGGGATACAGATCCCTGCTTCCTGCTGGACCAAGATATCATAGCTGATCCTAGGCTATAACAATATTCGGATGTACTATTACGGTCCAAAATGATTCCTCCCTAGTTTCAGTCTGTATAACCAAGTAACATGACTCCTACACTAGAGTCATATCTTAGTCCATATGAAATTGTACCTCGAAGGTACCTAAGCACATGCTTAGTATCTGTCCAATGTATATGTATCATATCAAAAATAAATTGACTCAGAGTGCTAATGGCATAACATATATCAGGCATCGAATGTATCAAATACATTAGTGATCCTATAAGCTACCTATACAAAGTGGGATCTACTAGATCTTATCCATATCCTGAATCATGAAGTTTCCTCATGTTGGAAACCATTGGTGTAGTCATATATTTGAAATCTACCATGCCAAACCTGCGCAATATATCCACAGTGTACTTCCTTTGAGATAGAAAAATTTAATCTTTTCTTTGCCAGATCTCAAGGCCAAGAAAGTAGTGCATCAGAACTAAGTGTTTCATCTCGGAATATGAGGTGAGATCTTTCTCGCACCAAGCAATCAGATGTTCCTCTCCAGTGAGAAACAAATCATCAACGTACAAAACCAATATCAATGGTTGGTTCTTCACTACTTTGAAGTACAAATTTGGATCAACTTCACTCTTACTAAAACCCAGTTTATGAAGGTATCTATCAATTCTGGAGTACCAAGCCCTAGGGGCTTGCTTAAGCCCATATAGAGCTTTATTTAGCTTGCAAACATGGGTCTCCTTCCCATGCACCAAAAATCCTTCAGGATGTGGAATATGAACCTCTTCCTCAACTTCACCATTGAGGAAGGCTATCTTCACATCCATCTGGTGAAGTTTCCATCCTAGAATATATGCAAGTGCGATCATTGCTCAGATTGTGGTGTACCTTGCCATAGGGGAAAAATTATCATCATAATCAATGCCTTCTTTCTAAGAGAAACCTCTGTAAACGAATCTGGATTTATAATTCTCAAAGATATCATTTGCAGCATGATTTATCTTGTAAAGCCATGTGGAAGTCACAATGGACTTCCCATCAGGTTTGGGAACAACCTCCCAAAAATAATTCTTCATTATAGAGTTGTACTCTTCTGTCATTGAATCTTTCCAAACTTGCTGCTTTGCAGCTTCTTCATTTGAGGATGGTTCTGAATCACTAATGTGACTTATCAATGCAACATACCCTGAATATCTATCAAGTTTCTTGCGCTCTCTGGATGAGCCTGCTAGTGCTCCATGTTTCTCTACATTTTGTAAGATGTCTCAGAACCAAGCATATCTTCTTTTAGCAGGTGGTTCATCAGGTGACCTCTCAACCGGTTCTACTGGTTCTTCAGGAGCTAGCGAATATGAGGTATCTTTTGGTTTCTCCCTCTCAAAATTTGAAGGGGGATAATCAAACTCGGGATCCTCCATCTCTGAATCACATTGAATCTCTTTCGATCTTTTGAAAGCAACTTCCTCATGGAAGGTAACATCTCGACTAACTTCAATGTGTCTGTCACCATGTACATATATTCGATATGCTTTGGATGATTTTCTAGAACCCACAAAGGTTCCTTTCTTTCCAGAAGGATCCATCTTTGTTCTCTTTTCTTTCGGTACATGAATTTATACTGGGCTCCCGAATATCCTAAAGTGTGAGATGCCTGGATTCTCATCGACAAACACCTCTTTTGGTGTCTTCTCATCTAGAATGGCATGCGGGAATCTATTTTGTATGTACACAGCTGTACGGGTCACTTATTTCCATAATGAGGTAGATATATATTTATCATGCATCATGGATTTTGCAGCCTCACATATGGTTCTATTATTCCTTTCGAAAACCCCATTTTTCTGAGGATTGTATGGTATTGTTAACTGTCTACATATTATTACATCACTACATAGCTCATTAAATGCATGTGAATCAAATTCACCTCCATTATCAAACCTTAATACACGAATGTGCTTATCTTTCTTATTTTCAAGTAGGGCTTTAAACTCTTTAAATTTGCTAAGAGTTTCACTTTAATCCTTCATGAAATAAATCCATGACTTCCTGGAAAAATCATCTATGAAAAATACATAATATAAGAAGCCACTCGAAGAGGGGGGTGACATGGGACCACATACATCAGAATGTATTAAATCCAAAATCCCTTTATATCTTGTACTACTATTAAACAATTTTTCCTTAACATTATTCCCAAGTGCACAACCCTGACATACACTATCATGGTCAAAATAAAATATGGGCATACCTTTTACTATCTTTTGAAGTCCCGGTAGCACTTTGTAGCATAGGTGTCCAAGACTTCGGTGACATGACTTGCATGAACTGATAGTGTGGTGAGTCATAGCTTGAATGTACTTCCTGGGTACTTTGTAGAGTCCTCCCTCTCGAACTCCAATCACAGCAGCATATTCTAGGATTTTGTTCTTCAACCATATAAAAAGTGCTTTGTTATCCATGAAGATAACTAGGAAGCCTTTGTATTCAAGAACCAAAATCGAAAGGAGGTTCTTCTTCAATCCTGGAACATATAGAATGTCCTCCACATGTATAATATCACCAATGCTCATCTAGAATGAGGTGGATCCAACTCCTTGGATTGAATATGTTGAGTTGTCCCCCAACTCTACCATGCATGTGAACTCTTTCTCCTTTAGATCAGTGATTTCACTCTTGTAACCAGTCATATGTTTGGATGCACCACTTTCAATCAACCATGTGTTTTCATTTGTGGTGACGGATCCCAAAAGGGACGAGACAAGGTAAAAATCCCTTCTTGTATCCTTTTCTTCGGATGCATTATTTTGAGTGGTTTCATCTTCTATGGCGGTAGAAGCATGAAACTTTCCTTTCTGCTTTGCTTTGCACTCTCTTGAGAAATGGCCTTTATTTTTGCAATTGTGTTGTGGCCACAATATCCTCCCTACTTTTCTATTTTAATAAATGGAAAAGCAGGCCCCCCCTAAACTAAATATTTGGCATCATGAGTAAGTCGAATAAAATATGATTGTTGGATTGTTTGTTGTTTCCTTCTCAATTATTTATCAATTGTCATCATCTTTGTTGAACAAGCCACCCAAAATATCCATCTAATTTCTTTACCCTCTACCCGCAACATGCTTGATGCAGCTGGTCTAAAAGTTAGTTTCATGATTCTATACTATGCACATGAGCCTCCCATTTGCAATCCTTATCCATTGTTACCTAATCTTTTCTTACAATCTCACCCATTAAAATTGCATGGAAATAATCAAGCCGGGACTAGCCGCTCTATGCCATGATCTGTCATTTTCACTCTTGGATCAATTACCTCTATGGAAATGATGTTTTATCAATCACTGAGACCTTGGTTGAGAAAATCATTGCACGATGTAACCTCATTCGAGTTGCGATTGGAAGTCCCCATGAACCTTAGGCTATATCCTTGTAACTCGGTCGTAGATGGTTTTTCCTCAGAGTAAAATTCTCTGTCAATTCGTGTAATATTTATGCAATATTTGTTACCTTTATTCTGATAGTCCAAGGTTTTCAATAAAAAAAATTTGGTCAATTGTCATTTGCTTCTGACATTAAAACATTTGAATGAGAACCATTGTTTTTCTTTTCGCAAAATTTTGTTTACATTTCCTTTCTAAATAATTACGGAATGCAGATTGCGGAAACTCCGATTTTAATGTTTGAATTTTTGCTTCCACATTTCGCAACGCGGATTGCGGAAGTCAGAAAGAATATAAACGATATTATTAGAACGTCACTATTTCTGTTTCCACAAATGTTTTGCGGAATGCAGATTGAGGAAACATTAATTTTTCCAAAAATTATTCCCACAGTTCCGCAGTCCTGCATTGACGTATTTCCGAGTTTTCGACCTTCCGATTGCGGAATGCGGAAACAATAAAGGTTCTAAAAATATTCCCGCGTTTCCGACCTTCTGATTGCAGATTGCTGAGACTTTAAATTATCCAAAAATATTTCCCACAGTCCCACAGTTCCGCAGTCCTGCATTGACATATTTCCGCATCTCCGGCATCGCATTGCGGATTGCATTTCTGCATTTCCGACTTTCTAAAATTGTTTCCTCATTTCCGCATCACATTGTGGGTTGTAGGAAGGTGAAATTGGTTATTTTCAAAAATCATTTCCGACTTTCTTCTTCCACATTAGTTGTGGGAAGAAAATTGTTTCGGAGCCAAATAGAATGTTCTGCCGAAACAGTCGGAGAACAAAGGAAAACAAGCCTTATCGGAGGACGTTTAATTTTCATGTCTAAATGAGATCGATGACAACTGATAAGAGTTCCGAAACACATCGACGCCAAAGGAGAATTGCTCCAAAACACACTCAAACGTTGTTCGGTGCAAAATGAAAAAGAAAGACACCGAAAAGTGTTGGTAAAAAGTTGGAAACTCTTCCATTTATTACCTGTGCATGCCACGCAATAAATCTTCCGATAATCATGTGACTTGTTCCAAAACCTGTATACATTGATTATTTCTATTTAGTCTTCCAACATGGCCATGACCTACTTGATTACCTCAGATAATAATGTGAAGAAGATGCTTAAAATGATGAACAAGATAATGCAGATTAATAAGTTACACCGCTTTGGGGGATGCTCTGATACTTGACCTCAAATAACTTAATGAGAAAATATGTATATAATCCCTGAAGAGTAGATGTTTTTGGTTCCTGCTTAAAGAATGGACAGGAGTGTTTAAACACCAAAAGTAAAATAGTAGTTGCATTCCAAAATTCACACATATCTATCCCTAAACGAAATAATATTTTAAGTTTTGACTAAGAAATCGATTACTAAGGCTAGTGAAGGATGAAGAAATCTATGTGACAATGCATTAGGGAGTCCTCACGACAAGTCATCCAAAACCAAATGCACTTTACATCATGGAAGTATGAATCTTTTGTTTTGTAAACAACATTGACAAATCATACCTCTGCAGTTTATATTATGTTCATTATCATTTTTCTTGGAAGTAGTGTATTAACAGTGAATTATTCCTACACATTGACTTTGTTGTTTCCTCATGACTCAGAGATGCAAAGAAAATCTGCCACACGTTTGTAATATCCATAGTTGGATATTCTCAATAAACTCGGAATGAACACATAATTTCTGAAATAACCCACATATCCGTAGATATAAAAATGATATATAAATTTATAGATTGATGTAGCCGCATATATAGGGCTTATATGGTGACTACTCACCAAGGGTTATGTCTCTTAGTTAATATAATTAACATTATGTTTTATTTTATTATTTATATTATTATATTTATTATTCATATTATTTTAATATTTTTATTTGTTACATTGTCTCTCTCTTAGAAAGGCTTTGTCCTCAAAGCCTTATAATGTTGTTGAATCGTTCCTTGTGACGTTGTAGCTGACGAAACATGTCGATATGAACTTCTAAGTGTAAAGCATAACTTCCAATATGTTGATGGATCAATCCAACCAAAATTGATTTGTTGTTGACAGTTGGGATTCTCTATTGATCTGTCGTCGGGAGCTTTGAGCACATTAGTACCATTATCTTTCGACGATTCCCACTTTTTAGGATATTGGTTTATATGGTTGGGGAGTCGATAGGGAGTTATTGTTGTTTTTTTTTAGCATATTGTCTTCTTTTTGAACTGTGACGAGGACTGAATTTGTATTTGTTTCTTTTTTCTCAACGTAGATTTTTGAGTCCAAGGGATTTGATGTCCTCTTTTGAATTTGCTCCAACTTATTGTCTAACGAGTCTTTTTCTTTTTTAAGATTTCGGGTCATTTATTCTTGTGCTTTCTTATCATCTTTAAGATTTTGAATTTGATCCATTAGATCTTGTTTTTGCATCTTGAGGTGACCATTCTCGTCAATGTTTTCTAATAGTTTCTTCTGAATATCTTGATTCTCCTCTTCTAGATTTTGATTCCATTGTGATTTATCCTTCGTCCTTTTTATTTGAAGAAGCAATTTCTGATTATGATCTCTTAAATGAGATATCTCTTCTTCTTTATCTATGACAATCTTTTCAACTTCTTCCTGCTTCTTTTGTTCTGACTTCTGATTACCCTGTGAAATCATCTTTGATATATCCTTGAAGTCTTCAGATGTTGGAGCTTCTAATTATAGGAAAAAGTAAGAAACTTCTTTTCAGCATTTAAAATGAAGGTCCCCAATGTTTTAATCCAAGGTAACCCCAAAACTATGTCACCATCAAAACTCCATAAGGAACTAACAGTGAATTGAGATATGACCATATAATCTCCAACATTCAATTCTAATCCACTTATTTGAAATTGCTTCTTGTTCCAAAGGTTGAGCCTTTCACTTATATTTGATTCAGGAATCACTAAATGGTTAGCAAATTCAGCACTAATATAATTATTTCTTTCACTAGGGGCAATAGAAATGGTGACATCCTTCCCTCCAAGTGTCTCTTTAACTCTAAATAGTATTGAGACATTCATCAGTGAGGTGCTAGGAAACCTTCCCTTCTTTTCAACATTAAAACCCATCTTTTTGAGTTTTCTTTGAAATTTATTCAATATCTTCTTCTTTTTTATAATAAACAATATTCAATATGATTCTTCTTCTATTATTATTTTCCCCTTAATATATGTAAAATGGTGTAGATTGGGTGGTTGGGAGGAATGATTGTTACCTTCCCCACCTAGGTTCAAATCTCACTTTTTGTTGTTGTTGGAGAATAAAACCAAAACCACTTATTAAGAAACCACGTGCAGTTTCACTTCTTTTATTACTTTTCTTTCTTCTTGTCTTTTTCTTAGGACAAGGTCCTATTTTTTAGCAAAAAATAACCCACATATCCGTAGATATAAAAATGATATATACATTTATAGATTGATAAGATGATTTTATAATGAGGATGTAGCCGCATATATAGGGCTTATATGGTGACTACTCACCAAGGGTTATGTCTCTTAGTTAATATAATTAACATTATGTTTTATTTTATTATTTATATATTATTCATATTATTTTAATATTTTTATTTGTTACAACGTCGAGAGCTTTTTCGTGCTCAGAAGTTATTGGCTGGATTTTACCTCATGTGGATGTCGACACAACAATTATAGCTAGGGTAGGTGGGGAAGGATTCACTTCATTTCAACCCTGTCATATTAGAGCAGCTTACAAATTTCCACATCCCAAATTTATGATCACAGATGACTAGATAAAGGGAGTCAACATAGATCACTTTGAGTATGCTAAGAAAATGATGGTTCCTGGAAAGCAGTTGAGTCAAAGGGAAAGTGGGGAGCACGATACTCATAATCTGAGAACACCATTCAGAGTCATAGCTCTAATGTTGAGCCAAATATTTCGCAAGGTAAATGGGAATATATATAAGCTTAGTTGGGTGCCCCTCATGTATCATATAGCCTCCCATCATTTATAAATGCTTATTTCCTGGAAGAGAGTTATAAAGAAACTGTTGAAGGAGTGATGAGTGTGGAAAAAGAATTATCCGTTTCATGAAGTATCTTTAAAATTATTAGAACCTTCACAATGTAATATAATATTTTAGGAAACATACTTCTGGGACAATTATATTTCCATCCTGTAGGTCCCACCGGAAAGTTAATTTAATTTGTAATTAATTGTCTATTTTTTATGTGCAAACACAAAAGAAATTTTTTGGCAATCCAAAGGTCAGGGGTAGGTGACTCGTGATTAGTCATGTAAGTACAAACTCTCTTGTAATATAAATAGAGGGGGAAGACTATTAGAAAGGGATTTTTTCTAGTGAAATAGAGGTTGGAGACATTGTGTAAGAGAACTATTTATATACTAATGAGAAAGACCTATTTGCTGGGAAAATCTTGCATGGATTTTTGCGTGGAATGTGTTGGATAACAAATTAGAACTATTTCTTCTTGTGTTCATACTCATGCTGTGAGATATTTCTAACTTTGTTGAATTATTTCAATGATGATGAATGATTTTACTTATCTATGAAAATGTCTATGTGATAACATAATAATAAATGGATTTAAATTCCATCAAAGCTACCTTTGTATGTTTCTATTGTGAATGTGGATACTCTATCTGAACAACTATCTGTTAGACTAGTAATAAGAATTCTCAGATTATTACTCTTATTAAAACTCTCTCCTTGCAAGGATAGAGTAGTTAGTTTAGAGTAGGGTTATCTAGTTGATAAGGTAGAAGTGATAAGATGGGAGGTAAGAACCTACGCATTAATTGTGAGGCATCTGCCTGTCAATTATAGGTTAAATGCATTAGTTAGATTAGAATCACTTGCATACTCATACCCTAAAAATAAAATATAAACGGTGGTTCAGGACGCAACCGGTACATAAATTAAACAAACATACTTACGGTAGTCGGACCGTTAACAGGACGGATTCCCCATACTAAACAATGAATGATCTAATTGGGATTATTTATTGGGGAGAATCCCTACTGTCGATGCTGGGATTTTTTGGGAATTAACAAATTGCAACATCTAGCTTTTGACTTTTCAAAGCCTTTGTTGAACTCCTTCTTCTTTGGATGATATAACTTCTTTTGGAAGAAGGGTTTCTTCCCTTTCTTCATTCTTGCAATGAGGGAAAGGTTTTCTTCTTTGATGCACATTGACTTGATCTGGATTCACCCCTCCTCTTGGAGGGACTCATGGCACAAACTTTTGTAGTTAGGTTGTACCTATCAACCATTTACAGCAATCAAGGATGTCTCCCATGAAGGATGGGAGACCATCAATAACGGTTTGGAGAAGATCATCTTCATCCACCACTACTCCAATGCTAGAATGTTGATCTCTTACATGAGAGATCTTGGTGAAGAAGGAGGACATTCTCTCATCCGTCCCCATCTTTAAGTTTTGAAGATTATTCTTCAATGCCCTCTTTTGACTCTGGGACTTCTTCTGATATAGATTAGTCAATATATCATAACATTCTTTCGCGGTCTTCAGCGGTGTGATCATGGGAATCAAGTTATATTTTATCGAATCATAGATGATCTGTTTGGCCTTAGATTGATTCTTCTTGAAGTTGATGCTCCCTGAATTAGATGTAGGCTCCTCCATCACAATGGACATGCAGCCATCCAATTCATGTTCCTCTAGGATGTTGAGAATCCAATCCTTCCAAGTGTTGAAGTTTGAGGTGCCCTCAAGACAGTCTTCTGGTCGTACAGAGACTGATGCCATAGTCATCAAATCTTGTGCTCAACTTCTCAGGATCTACGTAGGCTCTAGCTAGCATGAAAAACTGAGCTCCTTCACGCCTTGAGATCTGATACCATGTTAATATTTGGTTGAGCTTTGATATTTAATTCTTTTGGATGCAGCAACTTGAAGAAATGAGACAATTCAATCACATGAAATTCATACAACCATAACACAAGATATACGCTGGGGAAAATCCTCAAAACTATAACAAAAACCCCAACACTTCTTCTCAGTATAATATAATGGATAGCAGAGAATGCTTTCTTTTACAACATAGAATATTTCTTTCAGAGGATAAGAGATCACCAAAACACTCTTGGTGAAGATATGGAAGCAATAGAGAAGAGAAATCAATTGGAGAAGCACCTTTCCTTCAATAATAATATCCTGCACACAAAGAGAAGTGCCTTGCCTTCAATGGATAAGAGAATTTTCTTCACATTGAATTCATCAATCCCATATAACATATTTATATATTATTCTCTTCTATTTTTATCTTCTAACTTCAAGATGAAATTTCCCTCAAACTGGATGTATCAATATTACATGCAGAAGTGGGCCCCACTTCTCATGCAGTGTTGAGTTGTCACTTAGGATGAAATCACCTCTTAACTAAAAGCTTTCCCACTTAGTTAGGTGGATAACTTAAGTGTTGTCACTTAGTTAACCAGATATTCTTTGTTGTCACTTAGTTAACTCTCTTTAACTGTTTCTCCTTGATTTACTGAAGTGTTGTCTTTTAGTTTAACTAAAGTGAAAACACTTTAGTTAACTAGTCCTTCTTATTTAACACTTAATTAACTGAAATCATGCTGATTGATTTACTTGAAGTGACCACTATGAGTTCTTTAGTTAACTGAGGCATATCTTTAACTGATGCTTTAATTGAAGCATTGATTGAGGCATACATTGATACTTATTGAATTTTTATAACTGAAGCTTTAACAATTTGAGTTCTCTTTAATTAGCTGAAGTGTCTACATGGGAAATTTTGAAATCTATTGATCTCTATGATTTATCTTTTATTTCTTCAAATAATACCTGCATTGCTTCACCAAAATACCCCTTAATGAAGTAGTGCAGGTATTATTTGAAGTCGCAGACCCAGATACTGCAAAACTGGCAGAAGTATGTCTCTGGTCCACCTTCTTCAACTTTAAAGGTGAATTTTATGAACAAACTAGCAGCGTAGCTATGGGGTCCCCTTTGTCTCCAATTGTGGCTAGTATTTTTATGGAGCATTTCGAAAAGAATGCCCTTCACTCATTCGCCTTACATCCCACAAGATGGAAAAGGTATGTGGATGATACCAATGTGAGATGGCTCCATGGGGTTATCGAGCTGAACAAATTTCATGAACACCTTAATCAACTCTCGGAAGACATAAAGTTTACCATGGAAATAGAGGAGAATGGGAGCATCCCCTTCCTCGATGTACTAATCAACAAAAAGAATGACAAAACCCTCAGCCATGGGGTCTACATAAAGAAAACCCACTCGGAGAGCTACCTTCATGCTCACTCACATCACCACCCTTCTCAGAAAATTGGGGTAATCAACACCCTAGCCACAAGAGCTTTCTGCATATCTGACAAGGAACAACTCGAAAAAGAAAAAAACCACTTGAACTCTGTTTTTAAACTCCTAGGATATAAGAATAAGGACATCAATAAGGAAATGGAAAAAGCAGAAAACTGGACTCAGCATAAGAAGGAGAGAAAGACTCGTAAGGCCTTCCTCCCATACATCCAAGGAGTAACAGACAGAATTGCAAAGGTATTGAGGAGGAAAAAAGTATGGGCATCTTTCAGGCCAATGCAAACCATTAGACAAAAAATGAGGTCAGTGAAAGACAAGATTAATTGGCATCAATATAAAGGAGTGTACAAGGTAGATTGTTCCTGTGGAAAGAGATATATAGGGGAGATAGGTCCCTCATTTCAAATAAGGTTAAAGGAACATGGAGCTGACATAAGGAAAGAGAGGACAAATACTTCCGCACTCGCGGAGCGTTCTCTCAAAACAAAACACCAGGTATACCTGGAAAACACAGAGCTTCTCATTGTAGAAGACCACTACTACAAACGAAGGGTGAGAGAGGATTTGGAAATCATGAAGCACCCAAACAACCTGAATAGAGATGAGGGACTTGAAATAAGTGAGAGATGGCTACCTCCGATCACTAAAGAAGGTAATGGATAAAACCAAGTATGATTTGCAGCCCCTCCTTCGCATTTTCTTGTCAGTATCACTTAATATTATAGGTAATACGATCCTTATCAATAACCTAGCCTTCGACATGATTATGTTGGAAATTTGAAATATTTTAATAATTATGAATTTTCCTTCTTTTCAGTGAATGATTATTACGAGTAAGTATTATTCCTGAAAAATCTTATTACTAATTCATGAATGGATAATCTTAGGATTAATTGTTATTCATAATGGTTATTATTTTAATAATAATTATTAATTAATTATTAATAATTACGAATGCAAAAATTATTATTGTTTTGAAATATTTGAATAATGATTATTACTCTTATTATTAATAATCTTATTAATAATTATTAGTGATTGAATAATGATTTTTACTCTCTCTATTAATAATTATTAATAATCTTAAGGTTTGAATTGAATAATCTTTATATCCTTTTATTTAAATAAATATTATGAATTAGTACTGAAGAAATTGTATTTATTCAAGAATGATTTTATTGAATAATCTCATCAATAATTATGATTAATAATTATTAATAATTTTATTAATTATGATTGATTTTTATTTATTAATAATTATTATTATGAAGGATGTTTATTAATTGTGGTATATATGAATAATGATCCTTATCCTTGGATTATTCTCATTACGAAGAATTATTAGTAATAATTATTAATAATTTAAGGGAAAAATATTATTAATTATTATTAAGGATTTATGAACGTTTTGAATAATCTTTGTATGACATTACTTAATCAATTCAGGAATAATGATTATCATAATTATTAAAGAATTATTATTAATTTTGGTATTAGAAGATGAAGCGATAAGTTCAGAATGGGAAATGATCGGACATCCCTAACTATTTATGCACCAAGAAAGAATCTCTTCTTTCCATAATTTGTCCTGAGGATGAATCTAGCTAAGGATTCGAAATGTCGACAACAAAAATGCCGACCATGGATTATCCGGAAACCCATTCTAACACTAAGACGAATTATCAGATGTTGTGATCATATTATAATATTCCTGGCCAAATGATCATATGCTAAAGTAATTCACTTTAGAGGTGATCAATCTCTAAAGGAGACTTAATAGCAATTGGTGATAATGGTTAATAATACACCACACAACATTAATTATTTTAACAAGTAAAGCATGACCTTTATATTGAAGGTCCACCTCTATACGGGAGGTCCATCCCATGGATACCTTTATACAGAAGGTTCACATGAGAATCATGACTTGAAACACAAGTCCAGAGCCTTGTCCAACAAGACTTTACAACATCATTAATTTGATCAATTACCTCTATACGGTAGGAATAACCTTTTTGCAGAAGGAAATCAAAGTGCTCACCTCTATACGGGAGGATCAATTTTGGTTGCACAAGATTGCTTTGGAGAATGTCTCTTGATACTGTACATTTAACAATGATTACGACGACGAAGAAGATAGTGATGATGACAATGGTGATGATGATGATGACGACGACGACGACAATGATGATCAAGACAATGATGATGATGATGATGATGATGATGATGATGACGACGACAACGATGACAACAACAACAACAACAAAAACAATACAATAATGATGATTATGATTGCAATGTTGTTGTTGTTGTTGTTGTTGTTGATGATGATGATGATGATGATGATTATGATGATGACGATGATGATGATGATTATGATTATGACGATGATGTTGACGATGAAGACAATGATGGTGAAAATGATGATGATGATGATGATGGTGGTGGTGGTGATGGTGATGACGACGACGACGCGATGATGATGATGATGATGACAATGATGATATTGATTATGATTGGCATGATGATGATGGTGACAACGACGACAACGACGATGAATACAATGATGATGATGATGGAAAGGACGACGACGACGATGAATATGTATGTTCTAGTTATGTATACACATTTCATTAACATTTATACAATATCATTTATCTTATTCTTTATCGAAATCCACATATGTATCATCCGATATTTTAGAATCGACGTTGAATGGATTGGCCATATCAACATCATCATCAATGTCATTTGGATAATATCATCATTATATATATCATCATCGAGAACATTTTCATTTACATATTCCCGTTCATCTTCTTCAACTTCTTCATATGACAATGCATCTGCCTCATGATGCTCATCTGCATAATCTTCTTCTAGTACATTATACTTTACAAGCCTTCCTCTTGGATCATATCTAAGAACAAACGACGAACTTGATTTACCTAGAACCTATGAATAGAAGACATGCTCACATTATCTTGGAAGAACATAGGTTTATGTACCTGGCTCAAACATCTTTGTATTAACCATGGTAAATCCATTAGCATGCTCAATAACATTTCTTTCGGGATCATGTTCATTCATGAAACCTGTACCATTTTATTTCGAACATAACTAACTTGAGGGATTTAAATTCACACTCATTATATCATCCAAATACCCATATTAACTATTTTCCGATACTGTTGGATGCCTGTCACATATATAGGAAACATTAATGAACTGAAACACTACAATTATCCCACAATCTGAGGTTTTTTTCATACCCAAATTTTTGATGCAAAATTTACGGCCATTGCACCACATAGCCTTGTGGTATTTCAACTACAATATGCTCAACACATAAAAAAATTGTTTAGAACAACTTTTGGATTCACTGTGTTAGGAAATTCCAATCGACATTTTAGATCCGCGATATGTGGTCCATCTTCAGGACAAGAGGAGGAGAAAGATAGAGCGAATAAGATCCACAAATGGAAAGAGAAGGATAAAGATATAGCGAAGAATATCCACACATGTAAAAAATGAATTGTCACTAGTAAATATTTTAAAAAACACACACCACTAATTACATTAATATAATGGAAAATAACTGAAAATGTGGGTGAATATATTGCTTACCTGCTTATCTTTTAAACCACATGCTAAATCAATTTTCCTCTACATAAGATTGAGATATTGATTACGGTGAGCTACTTTAATTAATGTAGACACGCCTCCCCATGATAGCCTACCATCACGCCGTATACATTGTTCTATCCATACTTTCATCCAATCAAGATTGTTTGCAATGTATAAATGTAGGACATCCCACTCTTGACCAACTATATGAAAAATGAATATAAATTAATATCATGAAAGAGTATTAATAAAAGATGGAAAAATATAAATTAAATAAATATATAGATATCAACCATCTGTTTATACCTCCCACTTTTGTCATTATACCTCCCACTCTTGATGGATTTTTACATCCCAGATGCAATGCAAATTGATTGCACATGATACTCTTTGCCCGAAGGCTTCCTCATTCTATGGCCATGGAGTAAAAGTTAAAAATGTTTTTGAAAAGGCTCATTTTCCTTTCAAGTAAATAAAATGTTAACGGCTCAAAACCTTTAGTGGGAGTGGAAGTCTTTACATACCACGAGGTGACATCCTTTTTTTTAATGAATATAACATGGACTGTGAAGCGGGCCTCATTTGGCAATTCCACGTCGATTATAGACGGTTTCCAAGGGAATCCAGAAAAGATGGAATATATTAAATTGCAGTCACATAAGTAGGCATGGTAAGGCTTCTCATTGAAGAAAAAAAGACGGGAGAAGAGATCCTTTGATACTTTTATTAACTATCAATATCATTAATGTTGTAGTTTATGGGTACATGTAGTTTGGATTTCAAGAATATGGAAAATAAGGAAATTATATTAAAAAAAATCAAAACAAGGTATGGAAAAGTTTTGTTGTAGCTATTTGTAATATCAGCATAGATCCATTTAAAAAAAAAAATTCTTGATGTGTAAAAAATTTAAGATAAAAAAAATTCAAAGAATAGTCATGATGATTTCATTAGCATCATATATATGTAATTTCATTAAAACATATGTAAAAAAAATTTAGTGGTGCAACATAAACAAACTCACCATGATATTTCAAAATGAGCAAGACAAAACAAATGAAAACTCAAATAAATCTAGTTTATTTTTAATTAAAATTTAATACAAAAATTCAAATGTTAAGTTAAACGTTATACCAATGAAAACATTTTAATAGTTTGAACAGATTTATATATGTCCATATATATCCCCACATAATAATTGAAATGTACATTTTTGGAATTAAAAACTCACACTTTTCACACTTACTTTATTTTATACACTGTTATTTCATGTCTTCCTTTACTAAATAAAATTATATCTTACTTGCAAAGCCACTTAACTTGTGGTCGGTGAACATCCATAGGTCACAAATTAAGTGTCACCAACAAGTTACCTGTTCAGTTATTTTAGTGGCAACGGATAAGGAATCATTGGACGAGTATGTAGCAGCAATCTTTCGCAAGCAATTTGATTAGAGAATAATAAGTTGGTTAGACCTCTGCTAACGAATGGTATCAGAGCCTAGTTTCTCTAGTTTGCATATGTGGGTGTACTTAGGAAGCCTTGAAGTAGATATTCACTTATGTTGATTATTGAAACATAAAAGGTCCCCGTACATTGTGCAAAGGATAAATCAATTTTGTTAACATTATTTCAAATGACACTTAATCACATCAGTAGATCTTTTTCTTCAGTAGATAAAATAAGATTGTCTGAAGTTAGCACTAGGTGTTCTGAAGCTGAATGTTTTGAAATAGAAGATCCATAATATTGGAACCCACCAAGACTTGATAGTTCAGAAATATATGAGAAACCTTTAGTTGCTATTTTCAGAAAGAAAATTGTGTTAAAAGAAGTAGAAGTTAAAATAAATATTTATGGTCCAACTACTCAGATAATAGCTATAAACATGTTCTCTGGAGAATAATTGAATAAATTTGTAGAATATGTTAAGAACAATAGATATAGCTACATTCATTTTGGAGGGATCATAATCGAGTTAGCCCCTCTTTTCCGTAGAGGAATAAATACTCCCTGTATAGTTGAACTCTTTGATGTTGATGTATATGTAACTTCGGAATGTATTTCACCCATGTATATTGTACTCCTATAGAGATGTTATTATTCCTCTATACGGAAGTGTCGTCATTTGTATTGACAAGTGTCGCAAGTGTCATAACTTGTTGTGATGGGTTATTAGACCACCAAGTGTGGGGTCGGCCTGGATTAATGTAACCATGGGTTATTAGACTCTTATAGATAAGTCAGTCCTGCTAGTGTATTAGGCAAGTCGGAACAAGTATAAATAGAGAGCGGGAGATCTCTATTTGTTAATCTCATTATTCACTCCTACATCACTCGGAAAGTGGTGCACTAATTGAGGAGGAGGAGTAGCTGCTAGTAGAAGACTATCTCTTATACTTTGGTTGTATCATTGCTCTTTCTATCTCTAAGGAAGTTGTGGGGTTTTTCACCTTTATGGTTTTCCCCAATGAAACTCTGTGTGTCTATTGTCTCATGTGATTTCTTGGTGTGATTGATATGCATTGTTATACTTGATATGCTATACATGTTTTTCTCTTAGTAAAGATCCTAGAGTATATTGAATTAATGCTCAAAATTAACATGGTATCAGAGCTAACCTGAGAAGAAGACATGGTGCAGTGGCAGAAACTAGGATTTCTTGTTTATTAGGTTTCTCTCTACATATTTTGGAAAGGCAACAAGGTATATTGACTCTACTCATCAAGGAGAATCTTTCTGTCCAATCAGAATTCAATTCTAGGCACTTTCATTTTTTGCCCTAAAAATTAGGGTTTCCACAAAAATAGGAATTTCTTAAATATGAGGACATAGATGGAAGCTCCTTGAAAAAATCGAAGTTTAGAGCTTTGGATCTATATTTTTGGTTGGGTGAAGCTCCGGGAAACTCAAACCCTAATTCAGGGTCCTCCCTAATGAATCCGGGAGATTGAAAAGCATTTCTGAAGGGTGAAACTTTGCAGTTTTCAATTTCTGAGTATACCAGGCTGATCATCTCATCAAGGCGCATCTTTATATCCTTTCAGAAAGTTGAAATTCACATTTTGAATTTTTAGGGTTTCTCTGACAAACCCTAATCCGGCACTAGATCCAGATTTCTGCAAATCAAGTGGTAAGACCTAAATTGTAACATCCCCTCCTACCATACTAGCATGATAGAGAGGATCGTGATACTAAACCGGGCAACTAGCGCCATGAACTTTGTACTAAGCATTCACATAATATGAAAGACATATGGGATGTTATAATTATAAGAAAAACACAGCGGAAATAATATCAATAACACATCCATCATATATTCAAGATATTCAACAATTAATAATTTCAAAGTTAACACAAGATAATACTTATCTTAACAAGTAGTCCCAAGCAACCAGCTATGCATCTGCAACGTTCCTCCCAACCATAGGCCAGTTGTGCTTATCAACCTCTTGATACAAATGCCACCCCCGAGCTGGGAATGATTACTACAAGGAACCAGGGAACAACAGACTCACACATAGCCAAGCATACACCAAGATGAGCCAAGCCAATCTACAATTGGGTTTATCAGGCTGCTAGGAAATGGAAAGGAAGGATGGCTAAGCTAGTGAGCTCAACCACAGAGCTATGGGCACCCCTCCCAGATCTATTCAGCTTGGCACTCACAATGCCTACACACCCAACACAAGGAAGTATTCTCTTCACTGCCACACAGTACCTCAAGCCATACCTTCCTTTCTAGTGCTCTCAGGGTGTGCATAGAAAAGTAGCCAAAGCCCTCTTGATCTTCTTGAGAGGTTACTCCCTTCACTAGGTTTATCAAGCCAATTCTGTCCACTACCACTCCGAGTTTCTTGCTCACAGGTTCAAATCAAAACCGGGGTGCACATAACAGCAGAGCCACTCTTATTGGGCACGATCAAAACGTTTTTACAGTGAGATGCCCAAAGATGGGGTTTCTACCAGTCCAGAAAAACGTGGGAAAGCTTAAAAACGAAAATGGCAATTGGGGAACAACCCTGGAGAGCAGAAATCATTTTTAGAAAAACGTCCATGGGCATTTTGGGGCAAAAACGACCTCCATCACAGTCCCAACTCATGGCCCTTCCCTCCCAGCTGTTGTACAATGCAAAAACGAGCTCCCAGGCATGAAAAAAAATGCAGAAAATGAATGAAAAACGTGTAGGGAAAGACCCAGCTAGCTCAAACTTCCTGAGAGAGGAAAGACTGTGGGTTCCTAATGGCTTTGGGCACCATTTCGTGGGTGTTTTCTTGCCCAAGAAGCAAAAACACAAATTCCCAGGTTGATGGCTTGCCCATGCACGAAATGGGCTGCCATACCTCTTCATTCCCAAGGCATTAACTACCTCAACCAATTTCTGGAAGAATTAAATGATTGGGTCCATAAACCAAAATGGGTAGTTGAGGGTTTATGGGTTTTCTCATTGACACATGGATTAACACCATTGGCTCAAGGGTTTGAATAGTTTCCCTCCCTATTCCTTGTAGAATCATGCCCCATCTCTTTGTTGCATTGCATAGCTAGTTGTGGGTTTTTTTCATTAAAATTCGTATTTACATGATGTCTCATTTACATTGTGCCTATCTAGCACAAGAACCATAGGCGTCTATTTTTAATTGTCGATACATGAAACGCTAAATCAATAGTGGGGCATTGGGCTTGAGCTCCTCACCATGATTAAATTACAATATTTACATCATTTACGATTTAATACAAAGGGGGTCAAAATGGGGACATTACATTCCCCTCCCCTTACATTAGCATTGTCCTCAGTGCTCATCAAAGATGAACAAAAATGGATATGCCACCCTCATGGCATCCTCTAGCTCCCATGTAGCCTCATCGGGACCGTAGTGCTTCCATTGCACCTTTACCTGTCCGATGGCTCAGTTCCGGAGCAATGTTACCTTCTTGTCTAGGATGCGCAATGGATCGGTTTGGAATTCTCCCTCGGGTTCCACCTAGATCACATCCCAATTAATCACATAGTTAGGATCATGTACATATTTCTTAAACAAAGAGACATGAAAAACATTATGAGCTTTAGTGCTAGCAGGAAATGCAAGTCTATATGCAACTGGTCCTATTCTTTCAAGCACTTCAAATGGCCCACAATATCTAGGTGATAGCTTGGCACAACTCCCAAGCTTCAAGGAACTCTTCCTTGATCTCACTCTAAGATACACATGATCCCCAACATTGAATTCCCTATGCACTCTATGTTTATCTGCATAGATTTTCTGTCTATCCTGGGCTGCTTTTAAATTCTGTCTAATCTTGGCAACTTCTTGCTCCATTTCCTTAAGCAATTTTGGCCCAAGTACAATTATGTTCACTAGATTGTCCCAAGTCACTGGTGCCCTACACCTTCTACCGTACAAAGCCTCATAAGGACTCATTCCCAACGATGCTTGTTGCCCATTGTTATATGCAAATTCTACCAAGTGTAGATAATCCTCCCACTTGGATGGTTTGTCCATTACGTACATGCAGATCATGTCTTCAAGCACCCGATTTACTCTTTCTGTTTGCCCATCTGTTTGAGGATGGTATGCGGTACTGAAGCTTAGCTGTGTACCCAAATATGCAAAGAGACTTTTCCAAAAATTGGAAGTGAACTTGGTATCCCTGTCAGAAATTATTGCCTTAAGCAACCCATGTAATCTGAAAATTTCCTTCATGAAAATAGTTGCAATGGCATCGGCTTTATGTGTGGACTTAACTGGTAAGAAATGTGTTGCCTTTGTTAACTTGTCCACCACAACCATGATGGAATCATGTTGTCTCACAGTCATCGGCAATCCTGTAATAAAGTCCATGGATATTACTTCCCATTTCCATTCTGGAATTTGCACTGGAAGCAATAAACCTGCTGGATGTTGGTGTTCACTCTTCACCTGCTGAGATTCCATGCACTTAGAAATGTATTCAGCGATGTCCTTCTTCATGCCTGGCCAGAAATAATATTTTCTTGCTGTAGCAATTGTTTTCTGATATCCCGGGTGACTAGAGTATGGAGCTTTATGGATCTCATCCATAACCATTCTCCTTAAATCTGCCGCATTTGGAACATAGACTCTATTCTTATAAGTGAGAATTCTACCTTCTTCCAAATGATAACCCTCATATTTATTTTCAAGGTTCTGCTGCTACAATTTTCCCTTTATCTGCTCATACACTTCATCCTCAACCATATGGTTAAAAATCTACTGCTTCAAGTCTGGTTGGAAAGTACTAAGTGCCGCCACATAGATTTCATGTACCTTCCTACTGAGTGCATCAGCCACCTTTTTTTCTTTCCCTTTTCATGTGTTTGATCTCAAAATCAAATTCAAACAAAAATTCCAACCATCTAGCTTGCCTAGCATTTAAAGTTGGCTGATCAAATAAGTATTTCAGACCACAATGGTCTATCCTTAACTCAAATTTTCTTCCCATTAAGTAATGCCTCCACATCTTTAAGGCATGTACTATGGCTGCAAGTTCTATATCATGAGTAGCATAGTTCTTCTCATGCTCCTTCAACTTTCTTGACTCATAGCATATCACGTGGTTGTCTTGCATAAGAACTCCTCCAAGTCCTTGATTGCATGCATCGGTACACACCACAAAGTCTTTTTCTGGGTCTGCAATCTTCAAAATTGGTGCACTTGTAAGAAGATTTTTCAATTGTTGAAAACTTTCCTCACATCTTGGTGACCATTCAAACTTTATCCCCTTCTTTTGCAAAGAAGTGATCGGGTTTGCAACCTTGGAGAATCCTTCGATAAACCTCCTGTAGTAACCATCAAGGCCCATAAAATATCTCACATCAGTCACATTCCTTGGAGTTGGCCAATTCATAATGGTTTCAATCTTCTCAGGGTCTACAGATATTCCTTCGTCGGAGATGATGTGACCCAAATAATGAATTCTATCTTTATAAAAGTCACATTTGCTCAACTTTGCATACAGCCTATGCTCCCTTAGTAATTGCATTGTCATTCTCAAATGTTCTTCATGCTCTTCTTCATTCTTAGAATAGATGAGAATGTCGTCTAGGAATACAAGAACAAACTTGTCCAAATACTTGCTAAAAACATTCATGAGACACATGAATGTAGTTGGTGCATTTGTGAGACCGAATGGTACCACTACAAACTCATAGTGTCCATACCTCGTTCTAAAGGTTGTCTTATGAATATCTTCTTCTTTGATTCTTACCTGATGGTAACCAGACCTCAAGTCAATCTTTGAAAATACCTTTGCTCCTCTCATTTGGTCAAAAAGGTCATCAATTCGGGGCAATGGGTATTTGTTCTTCACAATGACTTTGTTCAACTTCCTGTAGTCAATACATAACCTGAGTGTTCCATCTTTCTTTTTCACAAATAGAATAGGTGCTCCCCACGGGGACACACTTGGCCTAATATATTTCTTTTCCAACAACTCTTGTAATTGCATTTTTAATTCTAGCAATTCCGGTGTACTCATTCTGTAGGGTGTCTTAGACACTGGTGCCGCTCCTAGCACAAGTTCAATTGTAAAGTCAATGTCTCTCTTTAGAGGGAGTCTTGGAATCTCATCAGGAAAAACATCCCTGAATTCTTGTAATACATGATAGTCTTCCAATTTAAGAGTTTCATTCTCTACTGCCTCTAAAATGTGGGATGCATACAGTTGACATCCCTTCCTACAGAACCTCTTCAGTTGCATGGCTGAAACCTGTCTAACAGAAGTCACCTTTGGAATCCATTTTACAACCCTCGGGTTTCCTTCTTCGTCCATGCATTCAAATGTCTTATTGTAGCAGTCAAGTTTAACCCTGTGTGCTTCTAACCAATCCATTCCAATGAGAATATCATAGGAACCAAGTGGCAAAATATTCAGATCTGCATAAGTGAATAGCCCATCCATCTCTAATGGACATTTCTCTACTATTTCACTAACTTTTCTCTTGGTTCCAGTGGCTAGTTGAACTAACCATGATTTACTATGCTTTAATTTCTTAAAAGCACAAATCTCAACAATTCTAGGAGTGACATAACTATGAGTAGATCTAGGATCAATCAAAATAGAAACAGATTGCTTAGCAATCTTACCTTCAACTTTAACCACAGTTGACTGATGATCTGCTTGGCGGTTGTCTAGTGCTGCATAGATTCTAGGGATTGTCCTCTCCATTTGACCCACAGTTTCATCTCCTTGGATGTTGTGGACTTGATTTGCATTCCCATTCCGATGTGGACAGTTCCTAAGCATGTGCTCTCCTCCACAACCCCAACATTGAAGTGGTTCTCTTGGCTCCTTTGGATCTCTTGGCTTGTCTCCCATCATCCTAGTTGGCTTAGTCACAACCTGTGATAGTTGCCTTTGCTGATTTTGGAATTGAGGAGGCTTGAACCCCTTCTTCCTTTGATCAAACTTTTCATTTTTCCTATCCTTCCATGCCTTATGGAATTCCGGTTTGCTTCTATTTTGATCAAAGCAATACTTGGCCTTTCTTATGGCCTCCTCTAGAATTTGCGGTTCATCAAACTCAATTCTATCTTTATATGACTAGGGCAGTCCACTTAGGAAATGCTGAATTTTCACCTTATCATCTCGAATGTACCTGACATATCTTAGCAGCTCCAAGAATTTGTTTGCGTATTCTTCCATGGTCAATTGTCCCAATCTCAGCTCATGGAACTCTTTGATCTTATCATCATAGTACATGTCAGAGAGGTACTTCTGCTTGAAGTATTTCTAGAACTGCTTCCACACAATCTTCCTTTCATTGATCTTCTTCACTTGCCTAATGTGTTCCCACCATATAGATGCTCTTCCATTCAAGTTGAAAATGGCAACCCTTGCCTTCATATTTCCCGAGTAGTCTTGGACTTTGAAATAGTTTCTCATCCCAAGGAGCCAAGCTTCAGCTTCTTGACCAGACTTTATCTCTCCATCAAATGTAGGAGGTTTCGCCTTCTTGAATTCCCCATGCGAACTGTTCTTGTAGTGTTTCTTCCTCTTACTCCTGCGAGATGAAGATCTTGAACCCTCAATGGATTCTTCAGAGTCAGATGATTCATTAGAAGAGATTTATGGCGTATATGTTCTGTCTGTAGAAACTCTTCTTGGGCTACTGGCCCTCTCGTGGGAATTCCTCCTAGAACTACTCCCACCCATTTCTAGATTTGATGTCTGATGCCCAGAGTTTATTTGCCTTTGGATGTCTGTTAAACTCTGTAGCATGGCTGCATTCAACTAATTTTGTTCTTCCTGAGCTTTAATCATCCTTTCATTATCTTCCCTACAACTTTGCAACTCCACCCTTAGGCTTCTCATAGTGGCTGCAATACCTGGAGGAGTCTCTTGATTTCTTCTCCCATTAGATTATGTTTCATCATTTTCAACATGTATGTTCTCCCCCATGGCATCTGTCTCAGGCTCATAGGGATCCTGTGCATCATCCATGATGTTGATTTTCTTGGCCCAACCAAGATCCAAAACTTTCCAACTGTACTATCTAGTGTACTACCCTGATGTAACTGTGATACTGCAAAATGTGTTCATCAACATAATTGTTAGTTGCATTATATTCTCAGGAATTCATGAATTACTTCCAGGTACGTGGGAAAATATTATATTGACAATTTGTCAAATCATAGAATTTTCTCACAATAAATGACATATGAGGGGGACAAAGGGGGTCAAGGGGGCTTGCCCCCTTGTGGCTCGCCACTGCAGGGCGGGTCGAGGGCAGCGCCCTCGTTTTTTTTTTTTTTTTTTTTTTTACAAATCATGCCGTCGTTGCGGGGCGGTTCACCGAACGCTTCCGCAGTTGCGGAGCGATTCGGCGAATGCTTCCGCAGTTGTGGAGCGATTCGGTGAATGCTTCTGCAGTTGCGGAGCCATTCGCGGAATGCTTCCGCAGTTGCGGAGCCATTCGCGGAATGCTTCCGCAGTTTCGGGGCGGTTCGCGAAAGCCTTCCACAATTGTGGGGCGTTTTGCGGAATGCTTCCGCAATTGCGGAACGACTTGCGGAATGCTTCCGCAATTGTGGAACGATTCGCCGAAGCCTTCCGCAATTGTGGAACGATTCGCCAAAGCCTTCCGCAGTTGCAGAACGATTCGCCGAAGTCTTCCGCAGTTGCGGAATGATTCGAGGAATCCTTCCGCAATTTCGGAAGAGAATTCCTTCTGCAATTTTGGAAGAGAAATCCTTCCGAAAATTTCCTTTCGACGCCGAACACTAAGAAAAATTTTCCGCAATTTCGGAGCAGTTTGCCGAATTCTTCCGCATTGCGGAACAACTCGCGGAATCCTTCCGCAATT
The DNA here is from genome assembly GCA_027924585.1 of Larix kaempferi. Classification (NCBI taxonomy): domain Eukaryota; kingdom Viridiplantae; phylum Streptophyta; class Pinopsida; order Pinales; family Pinaceae; genus Larix; species Larix kaempferi. The sequence goes on from BSBM01000106.1 coordinate 32,546,737, forward strand.
TCGGAAAAGAATTCCTTCCACAATTTCGGAAGAGAATTCCTTCCGCAGTTTCGGGGCGGTTCGCGGAACTCTTCCGCAAATTTCAGAACGATTTCCCGAACTCTTCCTGAAACAGACTTAAACAAAAATTTCCAAAAACTCTTAAGAAAATTTTTGAAATCTTCCCTTCTTTCAGTGATGACTGCTGCTCAGCAGGAGGTGATCTTACCTCTGTAATCTATCCAACTTAGCATGTTTAGGCCCAATGCTGAGACCTGTGGTGATCAGGAAGGGACCTTCCCAAGTAGTTGTGATTGGATTTGGCCCATAGAGGTCCAATGCTGCAACCAGCAGCTCTGATACCAAAATGTAACATCCCCTCCTACCATACTAGCATGATAGAGAGGATCGTGATACTAAACCGGGCAACTAGCCCCATGAACTTTGTACCAAGCATTCACATAATATGAAAGACATATGGGATGTTATAATTATAAGAAAAACACAGCGAAAATAATATCAATAACACATCCATCATATATTCAAGATATTCAACAATTAATAATTTCAAAGTTAACACAAGAGAATACTTATCTTAACAAGTAGTCCCAAGCAACCAGCTATGCATCTGCAACGTTCCTCCCAACCATAGGCCAGTTGTGCTTATCAACCTCTTGATACAACTGCCACCCCCAAGCTGGGCATGATTACTACGAGGAACCAGGGAACATCAGACTTACACATAGCCAAGCATACACCAAGATGAGCCAAGCCAATCTACAATTGGGTTTATCAGGCTGCTAGGAAATGGAAAGGAAGGATGGCTAAGCTAGTGAGCTCAACCACAGAGATATGGGAACCCCTCCCAGATCTATTCAGCTTGGCACTGACAATGCCTACACACCCAACACAAGGAAGTATTCTCTTCACTACCACACAGTACCTCAAGCCATACCTTCCTTTCTAGTGCTCTCAGGGTGTGCATAGAAAAGTAGCCAAAGCCCTCTTGATCTTCTTGAGAGGTTACTCCCTTCACTAGGTTTATCAAGCCAATTCTGTCCACTACCACTCCAAGTTTCTTGCTCACAGGTTCAAATCAAAACCGGGGTGCACATAACAGCAGAGCCACTCTTATTGGGCACGAGCAAAACGTTTTTACAGTGAGATGCCCAAAGATGGGGTTTCTACCAGTCCAGAAAAACGTGGGAAAGCTTAAAAATGAAAATGGCAATTGGGGAACAACCCTGGAGAGTAGAAATCATTTTTAGAAAAATGCCCATGGGCATTTTGGAGAAAAAACGACCTCCATCACAGTCCCAACTCATGGGCCTTCCCTCCCAGCTGCTGTACAATGCAAAAATGAGCTCCCAGGCATGGAAAAAAATGCAGAAAATGAATGAAAAACGTGTAGGGAAAGACCCAGCTAGCTCAAACTGCCTGAGAGAGGAAAGACTGTGGGTTCCTAATGGCTTTGGGCACCATTTCGTGGGTGTTTTCTTGCCCAAGAAGCAAAAACACGAATTCCTAGGTTGATGGCTTGCCCATGCACGAAATGGGCTGCCATACCTCTTCATTCCCAAGGCATTAACTACCTCAACCAATTTCTGGAAGAATTAAATGATTGGGTCCATAACTCAAAATGGGTAGTTGAGGGTTTATGGGTTTTCTCATTGACACATGGATTAACACCATTGGCTCAAGGGTTTGAATAGTTTCCCTCCCTATTCCTTGTAGAATCATGCCCCATCTCTTTGTTGCATTGCATAGCTAGTTGTGGGTTTTTTTCATTAAAATTCGTATTTACATGATGTCTCATTTACATTGTGCCTATCTAGCACAAGAACCATAGGCATCTATTTTTAATTTTCAATACATGAAACGCTAAATCAATGGTGGGGCCTTGGCCTTGAGCTCCTCACCATGATTAAATTACAATATTTAAATCATTTACGATTTAATACAAAGGGGGTCAAAATGGGGACATTACATAAATCTTTTCTATTTCCATTTGAAGTACTCTTTAAGATGTCTCACCACACCAAGCTTGGGGATAAGATTGAAGGGGATGATAACTTCTGAGCATGGAAGTATAGGATTGGGTTAATCCTGGAAGAAAATGAATTGAACACTTACATAAGTTCTGAGGTCCTTGTCCCAGAGGAAGAAGAGGCTAAGGCCTTACATAAGAAGAACTTGGTCAAGGCAAAGAGGATCATTGCTGATTCTGTCAAAGACCATCTCATACCACATGTGTCATCTCTAAAGACACCCAAGGAGATGTTTGATTCCCTAACCAAGCTATTTGAAGGGAAGAACATAAATCAGAAGATGACTCTGCGGAACCAATTGAAAGGGGTAAAGCTTCAGAATGGAGAGACCATTCAATCTTATTTCTCCAAGGTCTCTCAGATCAAGGAACAACTTGAAGCTGTGGATGAAGTAGTGGACAATGGTGAAGTTGGCATGACCACATTGAATAGCCTACCTAGGTCATGGGACTCCTTCATCCAAGGAATATGTGCAAGAAGAAAGTTGATCTCATTCAGTAGACTGTGGGAGGAATGCTCATAAGAAGAAGCAAGTCTTGTGGCCCGAGAAGAAAAGATGGGGAATGAAGATCAAGCTCTCACAGCACACACCAAGGGAAGGAAGTTTAAGAGGGAGAGAGCTCATAACAAGAATCATTCTCACTCTCATCACAAGAAGAAAGATCTAGCCGATGTTCGATGTTTTGATTGCAATGAAGTAGGACACTTTGCTTCAAATTGTCCCAAGATGAAGAAAGACAACAACAACAAATTCAATAAGAAGAAGAGGTACAACAAGAAGAGGTTTCATGCTCATGCTGCTGAGGATGATGAACCTCCCAAGAAGAAGGCTAGGGCAGAAAGTGATACTTCATCAAGTGAAGATGAATATGTTCTAATCTCTTCTCTCACAGGTACTATCTCTCATGGATGTAACGATTGGCTTATTGATAGTGGGGCTTCCAAACACATGACTGGGTTTAAAGAATCTTTTGCAAATCTATCTGAACATGAGTCACCCCATAAGGTGAAACTTGGGGATGACTATCAATATCCTATCAAAGGAAGTGGTGAAGCCTCCTACAACCTAGACTCTGGGAAGTCTTTGAATATTAAAGATGTTTTATATGTACCTGGGCTCAAGAAGAACCTACTCTCCATATCTGCATTGGATGCAAAAGGCATGAGGGTTGCATTTGTAGATGGCCAAGTCCTAATGTGGCCAAAGGGTAAAACTATAAATGATGCAGTAGTGATTGGAGAGCAAGAGGGAGGATTGTACAAATTGAAGGGACAACCTAAACATGCCATGATGCATGAATCCTTGGAGCCAAGTGAACTTTGGCATGGAAGGATTGCACATGTGCACTATAGAGCACTACCAATTGCAAGCAAAGCTATAGAAGGTCTTCCTGAAATCAAGACAAAGCATGAAGGTGTTTGAAAAGGATGTGCAAAAGGAAGGAACATTAAGAAGGCATTTCCAAGCAGTGAAAGCAAAGCTAAAGGAATCTTGGAAATTATTCACTCCGATGTATGCGGTCCGATGTCATCCAATTCTCTAAGTGGGTATGTATACTATGTCTCTTTCATTGATGATTTCTCTAGGAAGACTTGGGTTTACTTCTTGAAGAACAAAGATGAAGTGTTTGATAAGTTCAAGGAATTCAAAGCCTTGATGGAAAATCAAACTGATAAGAAGATCAAGACCTTCAGATCCGACAATGGCGGAGAATTCACTTCAGGTGATTTCAAGAAGCTATGCAGTGATTCAGGGATTAAGAGGGAGTTGACTGCTCCCTACAATCCACAACAGAATGGAGTTGCAGAAAGGAAGAATAGAACAATCACGGAAGCAGCATGGGAAATGTTGCATGACCAGGATCTACCTATGCATCTTTGGGCAGAAGCAGCTAGGACAGTTGTATATGTGCAAAACAGAACACCTCACAAGATATTGGACAACAAGACACCAGAAGAGGTCTTCTCTAGTAAGAAACCTGAAGTCAACCATCTCAGAATATTTGGTTGTCCAGTATATACACATGTTCCAAAGGAAAAGAGGACAAAGCTAGATCCTTCAGGAAAGAAGGGAATCTTTATGGGGTACAGTGAAAGCTCAAAGGCTTACAGAATATACTTTCCAGGGTTCAAGAAGATTGATGTCAACAGGGATGTAACATTTGATGAAGACTCAGCTTTCATCAAGTCAAGAAAGGCACCTGTTGAAGATCATGAAGAACCAAAGGAAACCAGATTTCAAGACACCACCATGAATGAAGCAATTCCAGAAGCAGATCATGAAGTTGAAGATCCACCCCGTGAGAATAACTCTCACAATAGGATACCTACATGGGCTAGAGAGCTTATTCAAGATGCAGAAAGATATGGCATTCCAGAAGAAGAACACAGAGAAAGGAAAATGACTAGATCACATACTAGTTATGTTGCCCTACTCTGTGATATTATGAACAAAGAACCTTCCAGTTATGAAGAAGCAGCGGAAAAGAAAGAATGGAAGGATTCCATGATCGAGGAATACATATCGATCATGAAGAATGATGTTTGGGATGTAGTCCCAAGACCTGAAGGGAAGTCAGTTGTGACTTCCAAATGGATCTACAAGATCAAGCATGTTGCGGATGGCAGCATAGAAAAGTACAAAGTGATATTTGTAGCTCGTGGCTTCTCTAAGAAAGAGGGAATAGACTATGAAGAGACTTTTGCTCATGTAGCCAGGTACACTTCCATCAAATCAGTACTTTCCCTGGCTGCAGTGATGAAATGGAAGATACACCAGATGGATGTCAAGACAACTTTCTTAAATGGTGTAGTCGAAGAGGAAGTATATGTGGAGCACCCACTTGGTTTTGAGACACATGACAAGGGGTCATATGTGTGCAGACTGAAGAAATCCTTGTATGGCTTGAAGCAAGCTCCTAGAACTTGGTATGGTAGGATAGACAACTTTCTATCTAGTTTGGGATTTACCAAGAGTAAAGCAGATTCCAACCTTTACTACAAGGTTGAGGAAGGAAATCCTGTGATACTAGTTTTGTATGTGGATTACTTGTTTGTAACAGGAGAGGATGGATTGATTGTCGATACCAAGAGGAAGCTTGCTGCCGAGTTTGAGATGAAGGACTTGGGGATGATGCACTATTTTCTAGGCATGGAGGTGTGGCAGAGTGCAGATGGAATCTTCCTTGGACAAGGGAAGTATGCAATAGAGATCCTGAAGAGGTTCGGGATGATGGACTGTAAGGCTATGGCCACACCTATGGTATCGAACCTGAAGCTTCTGTGTGATGCTTCATCTGATCTGATTGATGTCATTGTGTATCGTCATATGATTGGGTCCTTGATGTACCTGACGAACACTACACTAGATATTTGATTTGCGGTGAACACATTGAGCCAGTTCCTGACGGATCCCAGAGGTGTTCACCTGGTTGCTGTAAAGCATATTTCGAGGTACCTGAAGGGTACAATTGATTATGGGCTCAAGTATGATGCGAATCAAAAGTTTAACCTGCAGGGTTATGTTGATTCAGACTGGGAAGGCAGTGCTGCAGATAGGAAGAGCACATTTGGGTGCTGCTTCAGTATGGGATCAGGTGTGATCTCTTGGTTTAGCAGGAAGCAGTCTTGTGTAGCACTGAGTACCGCCAAGGCAGAATATGTTGCAGCATGTTCGGCTAGTTGTGAGGCAGTATGGCTCCGGCAGCTACTGTCTAAGCTATTTGATCTCCCGTTGGAGGCTACCGGTATCTTTTGTGACAACCAGAGTTGTGTGAAGCTTTCTGAGAACTCGGTGTTCCACGACAGGTCGAAGCACATTGAGATCAAATATCACTATATCAGGGACATGGTGCAGTGAGGAGCAGTGAAGCTCCTGTATGTTGCGACGGATGAGCAGGTTGCAGATGTGTTGATGAAATCACTAGACAAAGTGAAGTTTGAGTACTTCAGAGAGAGGCTTGGTGTTCTTCAGATTGATGACACTTCAAGGAAGAAGTGATGGACACATTTGTAGGATCCATTCCAAGCATGGTGAGAGGAGGATCCTTCCCATGGCTGTGGATGTAAGCGCTGGATGATGAGCATCAGGACGATGCTCCAGTTACTTCTCTGTATATGCATCAGTTGGATGCTTTGATCAATTTGATCATGTATTTGTATATGCATCATGTTGGATGCTTGATATATTTGTATATATATCATGTTGGATGCTTGACATATTTGTATATATATCATGTTGGATGCTTGATATGATCAGGTGGATCATGTATTTATGTACCAGGGGGATACATTGTATGATCAGGTGGATCATGTATTTTTGTATGATCAGGTAGATCATGTACTTATGTATGTATCAGGTGGATACATTATGTATATCGGGTGGATGCATTATATGATCAAGTAGATCATGTATGATGATATGTATCAGGTAGATACTTTGTATGCATCATATGGATATATTGTTTGATCACGATGATCACAGATGACGAGATTCAGGATGTTGCTCCAGATGATATGCATCAGGTCAATGCTATGCTAATGATCAGGTTGATCATGTGATGATAAACATCAGGATGTTGTATGGTGAGTATTAGGTTGATACTCTGTGGCTGTGGACAGGTTGTGTAGGTAGCATAGAAAAGGTCCTTTAAAATCCAGACAGGTAGAGCAGTGTGCTCATAACATCTTGGGATGCTCTATCGAGATCCAGACACGTAGAGCGGTATGCTCGTAACATCCTGGAATGCTCTGAGTAGGTTTTTCTATGGTTTCGCATAGAAAAGATCCTTTAAAATCCAGACAGGTAGAGTGGTGTGCTTATAACATCCTGGGATGCTTTATCAACATCCAGATAGGTAGAGCAGTGTGCTCGTAACATCCTGGTATGCTCTGAGTAGGTTTTGCGAAAGTTCACATAGAAAATATCCTTTAAAATACGGATAGGTAGAGCGGTGTGCTCGTAACAGTCTGGGATTCTCTATCGAGATCCAAATAGGTAGATAGGTGTGCTCGTAACATCCTAGGATACTTTGAGTAGGTTTTGTGAAGTTCAACATGTAAAAGATCCTGGGAGATCCGATAGGTTGAGCAGTAAGCTCGTAATCAGTCCTGGGATGCTCTTTCGAGGTTTTGTTGATGCACGTAATCAGTCCTGAGGATTCCACATTATGGCCAGTGATGATGAAGACCTGCAGGTGGTAGGCCTACATCCAGTATGAAAAAGGATTGGCTTTGTATAAATTCCTATGACGAGCAGATTGGAGATTGATTGAGATAGCAGCAGCAGTGATGATGACGATGATTCGCTGATGATGATCCAGAGAAGAAGACTTGTGCTAGCAGATCTGTGTCGAGAAATACCTTCCTAGTTAAGAGGGAATGTTGATGTATATGTAACTTCGGAATTTATTTCACCCATGTATATTGTACTCCTATAGAGATGTTATTATTCCTCTATACGGAAGTGTCGTCATTTGTATTGACAAGTGTCGCAAGTGTCGTAACTTGCTGTGATGGGTTATTAGACCACCAAGTGTGGGGTCGGCCCAGATTAATGTGACCATGGGTTATTAGACTCTTCTAGAGAAGTCGGCCCTGCTAGTGTATTAGGCAAGTCGGAACAAGTATAAATAGAGAGCGGGAGATCTCTATTTGTTCATCTCATTATTCACTCCTACATCACTCGGAAAGTGGCGCACTAGTTGAGGAGGAGGAGTAGCTGCTAGTAGAAGACTATCTCTTGTACTTTGGTTGTATCATTGCTCTTTCTATCTCTAAGGAAGTTGTGGGGTTTTTCACCTTTATGGTTTCCCCTAGTGAAACTCTGTGTGTCTATTGTCTCATGTGATTGCTTGGTGTGATTGATATGCATTGTTATACTTGATATGTTGTACATGTTATTCTCTCAGTAAAGATCCTAGAGTATATTGAATTAATGCTCAAAATTAAAATTTAACACCAAACATCTCTCATATGATCAAGCCAGAATTGGTACTATCACAAGCAATTTGCAAGCAGGAACTCAATATGGAACACTCATTCTTGACTATGCAATGGGATTGGCAGATCCCCATCTTAAAGACGCCTGGAAAATGTTGATTGGCGTTCAGGGTCTTCAAATGGTAGATGATTCAAATTTTTTGTCATTCATTATCCAAACCACATTCATGCTCTCCAATACTGCTCACCCAAAGTTAAAAAAACCTGTTCTTAAAGACTTCCTACCCACAGGCATCACAAATGCTGAAAGTTTGGGTGTTTCTTATGAATGTGTCGGTTTTCCAATTGATTGGTATTTTCAATACCGCTCCTTGACCATTGCTAATAAAAAACCTAAGCCTTTCCATAGATCCATTACAGCTGATAATCAACTTCATCTCATTCCTTCAATTGAAACTCCAACAAGTTCCTCTTCTTCTTGCTCACATACAGATGTTTACAACTGGCTTGATAGAGGTGTTAACTCCTCTCTACAATGCCCCTCTTGTCATTCTCTTATTACTCCTACTCCCAATAATCAAAGTCTACCCAGACAGCGTGGTGACTTTCCCCCTTTTTCCTCCAAACAAAAATCACCTTCTTCCTCAAATCATTTTTTACCTAACTCCTTCACTATGGTAAAACCATTGAATCCTTCTTCAAATATTCCTGGCAAAGCTAGATTGTGCCAACATCCAACATATGATCCAAAATCCACGTTTGATACTTGTAAAGCCCCAGGTGATGTACATTTCCCTCACCGTAATATGATCAGAAGTATTGAATTCCCTAAGAAATGGAAGAAACAAACCCAGAAGATTGATTGCATGCTATCTTCCCAAAGACATCCTAGCTATAAGTCTAGTCTAGGGTACAATCCTCCTTCACAACAAGAGATAGAAACCCAAAAGTTTCTCAGACATGAATCCAAAAAAAGAAAAATATTCCAGATGTTAAAGCAAAAAACCTCATTGCCTTCTTCTAGACTCATAACTGCCCTGCCTGATAGTATTTATAAGCCTACCCTGAAAGAAATAGAACTTTTTCTAGAAAGATACCAAGGTTACTCTCCTTATAACCTACAGGATGAGTTCATGAAGAAAATGATAAACTGGTTTCTTCACCCATGAGGATTCTAAAGATTTCAGAGAATATCACTCAATTGAGCAAAATACTGAATTGGCAGGACAATGGAAAAAACACCTGGCAAAATATAATGAATGGATTTCATTTTATGAATGGTACACAATAAAGAAATTGGAATCTTCTTTAGAAAATCTGCAAGCCAATTCCTTAGAAGAGCAACTTGAACCCTCACAAAATCCTTTATAAGGCCACAAGTGGGAATTGGTTAAAGGTGGAGAAACTTATACAGTTACATCCTTTCCCCCTTTGAAGCTCATTCTTCTAAGGAGAGAAGAAGAGAAAGAGGATGTAGTAGTTGTTGCACCATTTATAGAGACCAAGGGAGAAAGAAAATAAGTGCACCAACAACTAAATTGGAATAGAGAATCCCTTAAAGGACTAGCACTGCAGATGCACGCATGCAGACAAATGGGTGATTCACAAATTGAATACCTAAAAATATTAATAAAGCTTTATCAACAAGAAAGCAAAGGGAGTATGGTAAAATTCATCCATCAACAAGAACTCTCTTTTGAATTTCTGAATTCTATTAAAATTGCTATCAATGGGTATGAAGATTTAGAAGAATATCTTAGAGAACAAATAAAAACCCATGATAGTGATATTGAGAAATCCCTTACTCATGTTCTGATAGAGGTACAAAAATTCCATACACTAACAGATAAATATTACAAGAATATTGACAAAATATGGAAGAGGAAGAAAGATGGAAAGATAGATCCAAACAAACTGCCTTCTACCTTTAGAAGCCAGGATACTTTCCCTTTGCTTTTACCACCAGAACAATCACATAAGAAAAGCCCCATAACTCAGATTTCTATAGGCCTTGAATAAAATCCATCATATAAGCCTAGAATTATGGCCATCCAAATACCCTAGTCATCTCCTGTTCTAGCAAATGCTGAATCTCTAACCATAAATGCATCTTTTGACGGAGCATATGAAAGAATTCCTAATCATATGGTAAGACCTCCTGCACCAGACTTAGATGATGGAATTAACATTAACCAGATGCCATGGTCTACTAATTTACTATATGAATGGAATGTGAATGGAGAAAGTACTCAACAAATCGAGCAGATGATTCATAAAATGTATGTGGCATACATAGCTTATGTATCCAATGGTAAAAATGCTGCAAATGCATGCAAAATGATTGTTGCAGGATTTACTGGAGCTCTACAAAAATGGTGGGAAAGAACCATAACAAATGAAAAATGGAATGCTTGGGTAGCTTCCAAATTGGATGTGGATGGAAAAGAAGAACCTAATCTCATAGGAAATTTGACTACTGAAATCTTGATTTATTGGGGTGGAACACCTGAAAATCACAAAGCTTAAAACACCCAATTGCTTTTGAATATGAAATGTAGAATCCTTAGAGATTATGAGCGGTTCCATAGATATTGGGTAATCAGATGCCAAGATGTGCATGATAGTGACAAAGAAGTATGGAAAGAAACGTATATCTTTGCACTCCCTAAGAACTTTCAGAAATTCTTCACTAGTGCATTAAATATAGATACCATTGAAGATTATTCATGGGGAGAATTTCATGACATTGTGCATAGTTGCATAGATGATATCTGCACTAGAAGAATTGTTGCAAAAGCAACAAGAGACTTCCTTCCAGGCACAGGAGGAATCTGTACTCAATTTGGAATGCCTGAACCTGGATATCCTAAAGAGAAAAGGTATAGAAGAGAATCTCAAACTTATGAAGAAAGAAAGAAAAGAAAAAAGGAATTTGAGATTCTTAAAGCACATATATCCAAATAGATACAAAGATTACAAGAGAAACAAAATGAAGAAGACCTTTGGGTAAAATAAAAGGTCTGGAAAATGGTACCAAAGCAAAGATGGAAAAACTAATTATAGGTATCAGAAAATAAGAGATGAATTCAGAGGTAAGTCAAGGTGGAAGTATACACCTAAGGTCTAATGCTATAGATGTGGAAAGCAAGGACATTATGCAAACAAATGTCCTAATCCAAATGCAAACCAAACCTCTGGTCTGAACTCAAAACAAAAGCCAACATAGGAAGACCTTATGAAGAAATATAGATGCGCATTGTGTGGAAACAAAGGTCATAGAGAAAATAGGTGTCCATATTCTAGATCATATGGAGATGCATATGCCATATAATCCTCATCTAAAGAATTGAATTGTATAGACTCTGATAGTGATGATATTTCCTTTGTTGATGAATCTGGAGATAGTACAGATTTTGATCTAGTACAATTAACTAGAACGGGTCATTCTTGTCAATATAATGATAAAAACAATTGCAGTTGCTATATAGAAGATAAATATCTGACATCTTCTCTTGATGAGTTAGATGATGAAAAATTGGCAACTTATTTGGCTTGGCTTGAGTCAAGGAAAGAGGTCAAGCAATGTAATATGATGAAATCAGGAACTCAAGCCTCTAATGATGGACAAACTTGGGAACCTAGAAGCCTTCAAATTTATACAACGGAGGATGGTTACTTTCACAACCATTATCTATCCATGCCTGCATCGGGCTCAAGTATACACCATTGCCATCATATATTTGTGAAATTTGTATGCATGGAATTGGCTATCTAATGTTGATCTTGGGAGATCACATGCAAATATGAGCCTTGGAAATTTTCTAGAGAATATTTGAGATCCAACTACAATATATCCTTGCACTTGTTCAAGCATTCTTTTGGACATGCAAACACTTTCTTAGACTTTCTAATAATCATGTTAGTATCAATAATCTCTAAAAAATTGAAATTATTAGCCACAAAATTCATGTGGAGCATTTTCCAACCACACATAATTTATTTGAGCTTCACAACTTAATTTTCCACTTATCCTAAGTATTTTGACTCAATCATGTGCTTACATCATCAACAGATAACAGTTTCAGTAAATTGGGCCTCCTCCTACATTCGAGGAGTCAATTGGGCCATCATTATCAGTTAACTGGGCCTCCTCCATCATCCAGGGAGTGATTTGCATGACTAAAGCACCCTACTCAGTCCAACTGACAACATTTACTAGTTTATTCATCCAACTGGAGACTAGAAGGTGCTCTACTACACTGGTTGACTTCATCTGGTGTTATTTTCACCTACTATTCAATTAACTGCAGACATAAAGGCACCCTCCCCTATTTTTGGGCATTCAATCGAGTTCTAGATTCAGTTAGACTCGGTTAGACAATTTTAGAGTCAGTTTCATAGTAGTTAAGTGGTTAACTGATGTGTCGAGTGGTGTTAACTGCCAATTAATCCACTCTCATGCATTCAATTCGAATGACCTCTCTGGAATTCGAATGGCTTGGATTATTGTAGCCATTGTTACACATTGTAATTATCTTATGAGTTTTATGATAATGCATGAACTGCTGCAAACCTTTTGCATCAGTGTTTTGACATATTATTTGTCGCATGCATATCTAGTAATTGTTATCTTTGTTTCATAGATCTGTTGTGCTTATATTTTACATGGTATCAGAGCCATGGAAGGACAAGGCAACTTTTCTACAGATTTTTACTGATGAAGCTTTCTGCACTAGTGTTTCTGAACCTGGAACACATATGAAGCTTGAGCAAGATTGCTCAAAAATATTCCAACTCTGCACCAGAAGCTGAAAGTTTTCCACATAATTCCTGGATATTGTGAATCGGACTTTTCAAGCTTGCTTGATAGTCTTTTCCAGGTGTGATGCAACTTGAAAAGTGCAGGTTTTCGACCTAAAGATTGTTTGTTGTTTGTGACTACAAGTTTCTCTCAAAAATATTACAACAGATTCGATGAATCTGAAAGCAATTCCTCCTCTCTCTCCATTCAACTATGATAAGTGGAAACCAAAGATGATAGCATATCTGAAGAGACAGTGTCTTTTTGATATGTGTATCGGTGTTATGAGATTTTTTTCTTCCTATGAAGAGGAGAATGATTGGCTAAATGACTGTGATAGAGACTTTGGAGCAATGTGTATTGCTATGTCTCCTAGTATGCACTACCTCATTAAAATTGTTTAATATCCAAGTGATCTATGGGCTCAACTGGACAAAGCATTTGGAAAGCAAAATGAAGAGATTGGTGCAAATTATTTGGAGAACAAGCCCAGTGATACCTCCTTAAGTGTTCTCTCTAATTATGTCTCGGCCTCAATCATATCTCATGATGAATTTGTTCAAGATGAAGAAGAAGCTGCAGATTCAACACTCATGTTCTCAATGTCTTCTATTTCAAATTCTGAGCAAGATAAGCCAGTTCATACTCTAGAATATGAAGAGGTTCTTAAATCCTCTCTTTCACATGAGTCTGCTGGTGTGCATAATGATGATCTATTGAATGTTTTGGAGGTTAAATTGGAGTTTGGAGGTGATGCATTTTCCCTCCTTGATCATATGCTTCCTATGTACTTATGTTCAATCATTGGAACATGTTCTCAGAGTTTCATTGAAGATGGAGGACACTACCATTCGCTTGGGTTCACGTCTCAGGCACATTTTGGTGATTTTGGTTTTGATCTCACCCCTGTTGGTTCAAAGGAGATCACAAGAAACCATCTATCAATTCTTGGAGCTTATTTAATTTCCAGTGATAAGAAGTTCAAGTTTCAAGAGCAATTAGATCTGATTGGAGTTGATCCTACCTCAGTTGGTTCGAATTACAGGTTTCAGGATGATATTCATATTTTTGGATTTGTGCTCACCATATTTGGTCTGAAGAGCAAGTTCAAAAAGCCTCCATATTCGCTTTCATCCACTGAAGGAGAATACAAGCACATGTTTTTGAAGCATCATCCACTTCTTCCCAAGAGGAAGACACCTACAGAAATATGATCAATCATCACACCTACTTGAGTTTGGAGCAATTAATCCTTTGGTGTGTTTCAGTCTATTTTGAGGGGAGGTTTTTCCCATGAGGTTTTCCCCATTTCCTTGGTTCATGGACTGTTCTTTACTTGGATTATTTATGTACTAGGTGACCTATGGTCTTTGTTCCCAGGGCCCTTTTATTATTTTTATTTACTCCTCCACATGAGATTAGCTTAAGGGGGGTTTTGGAGCATTTTCCAACCACACATCATTTATTTGAGCTTCACAACTTAATTTTCCACTTATCCTAAGTATTTTGACTCAATCATGTGCTTACATCATCAACAGATCACAGTTTCAGTAAACTGGGCCTCCTCCTACATTCGAGGAGTCAACTGGGCCATCATTATTAGTTAACTGGGCCTCCTCCATCATTCAGGGAATGATTTGCATGACTAAAGTGCCCTACTCAGTCCAACTGACAATATTTACTAGTTTATTCAGCCAACTGGAGACTAGAAGGCGCCCTATTACAGTGGTTGACTTCATCTGGTGTTATTTTCACCTACTATTCAGTTAACTACAGGCATAAAGGCACCCTCCCCTATTTTTGGGCATTTAGTTGAGTTCTGGATTCAGTTAGATTCAGTTAGACAGTTTTAGAGTCTGTTAAAGTCAGTTTCATAGTAGCTAAGTGGTTAACTGATGTGCTGAGTAGTGTTAACTGCCAAGTAAGCCACTCTCATGCATTCAATTCGAATGACCTCTTTGGAATTCGAATTGCTTGGCTTATTGTATCCATTGTTACACACTGTAATTATCTTATGAGTTTTATGATAATGCATGAATTGCTGCAAACCTTTTGCATCCGTGTTTTGACATATTATTTGCCGCATGCATCTCTAGTAATTGTTGTCTTTGTTTCATAGATTTGTTGTGCTTAGATTTTACAATTCGTACCTTCAATTTTTAAGTGAAAAGATAAATAATACATATCATGGTAAGAAGAAGTAAATATGGTACTTGCCAACATACCTGCCTCGGTTCCGTTGAAATGCATCATTGAAAACTTACCGGTATTGGATAGATATGGATGCTTATCATCTGCAATGCTTCATGAGAGATATCACTGGGAATGATAATCATGGCCCACCTTGGGTGAGGGTAAACCCACTAGCTCAACATCTACAAAGGAAGTCTCCATATGAAATCCTACACCATCCTTGATGCAAGGTGAGAAAAGATGAACCAAATCCTGAGAGATCTCATTGGAGATATGTTTTCCAAATTCCTCCAATCTTTTATTATAATGGGACAATTGCATATGGTGATCATCTTCAATGGAAACATGATCCACATCACGGAGTGCTTCATCATAAAATTTATTTGCAAAGGGATTGATCCACTCTTCACAAATGGAAAAACCAATGGAAGATACAATCATAACCTCTTCATCAACCATGTCTTCAATATATTTTCCAGCTAGGAGTACCTCTTCAACAAAGACTTCATCACATTTTTAGAACCTATATAAAAATATGGCTCAACCCAATCTAGACTAATCTCTTCTTCTTCTAGGAATGGAAATAAAGCCTCATATACTTCTTCTTAGAAATATGTGCAACTAGAGGGATTGGAATCAATACTGCTAGGTCTTGAAGAATCATAGATTGGTGAACCCATGAACTTACAATAATCATCATCTTCAAGGATCCTGTTATTTTCCTACAAGATGACCGAGATATCATAATAAAATTTGCAATGAGGGTAAGGAGAACTCACCATTTCCTTGTGTTCTTCAATTTATTCAACTAGAGCTTCTTGGCCTTCATTTATCGAAGCGCCATCATCTTTGTCTTTAGAAGTACCTTCATCTTCAGGCATAAGGCCGAGAAAGTTAATAAGAAGATCTTGAATAATGATTTCTTCAAGCAGGTCTTCTAAGTCTCAGTCTTCATCATGGATTTATTCGACAAGGTCTACTTCATTTCCTTCAAGGATCAAGACAATATGATCATATTTGTTATGTTATTCTTCAATATTCTCCTCAAGGACTCGGTCTTCTTCCTAGATTTCTTACTTGAATAACCTCTTTGATACTTCGACATAGGGAATCCATCTGGGAACCAATAGCTACAAAATGTATCTATCAATTCTGCAAAAGAGGATATTTTTCCTTTGGATAGGTTTGAAAACCAAGCACAAGCCTTTCCTTCCAGGTGAAGGAAAAACAACCCCATGTAGACATTTTCTTCCTTAATACCATGTTTTGGAGCCAATAGCATAAACTTGTAGACATGGTCCTCCTCCTCATCATCATAATCACGAAAAACTATCCAGAATGTCTCTGTTAACTCATCTGAATACCCTGGAAAGTTTGATAAATCAAGAGGAGCGAAACACACTTCCATTTCTGCAGCAATTGATGGATTAGAGTTTTCAAGTCCCAAACCTAAAGTGTCTTATTCAATATGCTCATTTTTTGGAATGGAAATCATGGCCTCAATAGTTTCTTCGTCAAGATTAGGATCCCCCTCCTTCCCGAATTCCTTGACCAAATGCAAGAGTGAAGGTATCCCCTTCGGTGGGAGCTCCGCATATTAGTCTCCCACATCCTTGTTATTCTGCAGATCAAGAGATATTACAAATAACTTCCTTCTGAGGTCCTTTCCCATGATATCCCATGTTACAAGAAATTCTCTGAGCATCATAATATGCTCTGCAATTGTATCTTCATATTCATGAAACCTTGAAACAAACTTGAGACAACCACATTTATCTGACTCATTCGGATATCCTGGAATGTTTGAGAAATCCAATGGATCAAAGGACGCCATATCATCTTCTTATTAATAACTGAGCTTGGTTGTTTTGAATTGCACTTCTTTAATTTGTTTTCTTCAATGGATTCGCCAAGTAGACCTACAAAAATAGCCCTTAATAATATCCTATCAAAATACAAAGCAAAAATTACCTCTTGGACTTGTTATTGTAGAGTACCTCTTTGTTTTTTCAGTGGGAGTCGTCAGGGGAGACCTATCAAATTAGATAAAAAATATCACCAAAATACTAAAAAAGAATGTACTTGAACCGCACAGTAGATGTTGTATGGGTCTGAATGATTCAACCCAAGAATCCCTCTTCAATAGAATGTCGTCACTTTTATTTGAGGTCCCCAGAAATGATGCCAAAAATGTTATAGTGTTGCCAGACTTCACGAAATGATTTTCTACAAAATTTGTCGTTCATACCAAGGAGATGAAATATTTGACCTAAGCAACGCGCCTCAACTATTATGAAACAATCCTCAAGCGTCCCCGACAACAATACCAAATATGTTAAGCCTTTCCGGAAATTAATGAAATAAACTAGGGAACACCTCGAATGGAATGTCGTCACTCTTCCTTTGAGTCCCCAACAACGATGCCATAATTTTACCGACTCTAGTAGTCCTTTGAAAGCAAACTAAGTATGCCCTATGTTAGTGATGGTAATCATACAAGAGGGGATAGACCCAATTTCACCACAGTCTAACCTCTCAACACTTCATGTAACTCCAAAACCCAAGGGGAGACCCTAATCAGTGAAAGATACCTGCAACCACCAACAAGACATAAATTCCTTCCACAATATCTTAATAGCTATGATCAGCTCCTTATCAAAATCAAACAATATAAAATCAAGCACAATAATCATGCAATAATGGAGTTATCCACTTTATCAAATTAAATCACGCCTCTTGAGGAAATTTCACTTTTCCCAAGGCAATGTCACACTTCCCAAGCCAGACACTCCAAAAAGTGTGCCCTCAAGGGAAAGTGGACAATTTGACTAGGGAAAAGTTAAAGGATAAGCCAAAAATACAAAACACCCTCCAATTCACTATTTATGAGGGTTTCATGGATCCCAATGCACTTCCTCAATTGAGGAATCCCTCCAGGGTTTGTGGCTAAAACCTTAGGGATAAATTTTAGGGTGGATCAGAAATACCAAATCACGTCTAATTAACTAATTACAAGGTTTTCATGTATCCCAATGCACTTCCTCAAAAGAGGACTCCCTTTAGGGTCTGTGGCTAAAACCTTAGGGCGAATTTTGAGGGTGGACTAGAAAAACAAGTTCATGACTACTTTTGGATTTTTTGAATTTATTTAGATTTTTAGGGCTTTTTCCAGCCATAATATTTCATAGTGTTTTTCGATATTTTTTTTCAATGTGGTTCGTACTTGAAGATCGGGTCGCTACATCCACAGAGAAGCAATCCAAGGGGCCCACCCGAAAGGGGCCTCACCTTGTTAGGATATTTCAGAGCCTATCCCCGTCACCAAACTTGGGTTCCTAACCCCAGAGAACCCAGATAATTGAACCCTTGACCTCAACCCCATTATGGTTTGGTCCCGAAGGCTCCAACCAACTGAGCTACCCCACGAGGCTACTTAGGGTTTTTCAATATAAAAATATGCATGTGAAATAAAAGACATTTAAATTGATAAAAGAGAGATATATTTGTTGAAACTATAGGTCATATGATTCTTATCCCAATCATTAGGGCATTGAGAGATTGATACCAACGCCCCCTCTCTTACATTGGATTTCAATACTTGCAATCAGGTCATCAACTAGCAACCACAAGAGTTAGGTAGAAGAGCCTAATTAGGGAAATCAAAGAAGTCCAAGGCCCAATTAACAATGGAGAGCTCCTTTGATAGGAAGGTTTCCTCATACAAAGTTGACAAAATGCTAGCAAGAAACCCTAACTTAGCCCAAAGCACTTCAAGAATGACGTTAGACTAGGGTTAGGAGATAAACTTACCAACATTAACCAATGAATGATTAAGGAGATACACCTTAGGTCACCCTTGAGCACGAGTTATCACAACTATTCTTAGCATCAACCAATAACACGTGTAAAAGAAACCCTAGAACTTCGAAAGAAAGATCATCGAAAGAGAGGTGTCCATAGCATCAAGAGCTCTAATAAACCAAGAGAAATAGAAAATATTTCATAATGAACCCATATCTTGTTAGTTTTTACAGTGAGAGGGAGGCACTATTTATATAAGGCGGACCTCACCTAATTTTAAGTTATGAGTCTACAAGATAATGTGAAAATATAATATTTGGTTTTCTCACCCACAATTTAGGAGATAAACCACTCAAAATAACAGTAACATATCTCTAAATGACATCAAAGTAGTAGTAAAATGCAATTAGGATACACCAAGTGTTAGGTGTGCCAAAAGGAGGATGTCATGCCCCAACTAACCCCAACAGATGTGTGCCATCAACATCCTCCTTCATTATCCTTGTAGGCTTCTTCAATAAGGAAGTACAATTTGCGGGTAACATAACCTAGAGGAGGGGTAAAGTAGGGGTGAAAACATGAAGTTGGGAAACAATTTTGGCTTGTTTTTGACAAAAAAAACTGCTAAATTTTATGTTTTTCAACTTCGACCTCTTCAAACCCATATCTCCCTTAGGAATTTCAACTTGAAGTAAACACAAAGGTTTTAGAGAATTGAATTAGCTTTCTACTCGTATTTTTTTTAAATTTTTTTATGGACATATCGTGGGACAAATTTGTTGTCAACATACGGCATATACTTGAAAATTTTCGGTATGGATAATGAGTGACCTATGTTGACGACGGTTTTTTGATAGATGGTTATTCATTTTAGGGAACAAAATTGTAGGATCATAATCTACACACACTACACTGGATCCTGGACTATATTTTGAGTTTTTTAAGACTTGGGAACTATTTTTTATTATTTATCGAAACAACGTATGTTCAGAAAATTGTGCATTATCGACACATGTTTTTGTCTTCACATTTTCTTTCAAATGTGACTCTTATTGGAAAAACTAAAAGTACCCTTTTGAAGAGGACGAGCCAATTATGATCTCTGTGAAATTTCAAATTTTTTGGTGTTGTCTTTGTTATGATATTGAATTTTCATTTTGGGTGATTTTCAAAGTAATAAAACTCTTAAGGGATAAGGTTTAGAAAAAAATTATTAATAAATAGTAATTCAAATCAAAATGAAACAATTCTTATATCATTGGAAACTAGATTCAGAGATGAATCCATTGCTACCAAGTCCGACACATAATACTTAAAATTTGCAGGGGTTCGGGCTTACTGAAGTTGCAGGTTCCAGGTTCCAGAAAGATGCCTGATATTTTCGCAGGTTTTGTTGACCATAAACTCTCAGTCGAAAAAAATCTTCCAAACTCTCAACCGAGAGTTTAGTTCAAACTCTCATCCGAGATTTTTTTAAAAATACAGCGCGGCGATTGGTTCAAACTCTCGGCCTAGAGTTTTTTTATACTCTCGGGAAAGAGTTTTAAATCTCAAAACTCTCGGCCTAGAGTTTGACGTTGACTTATTTTCACGTGATCATCCGCTCACGCTCCGTTTTTTTCACTCTGTTTGTCACAGAAGTGTTTCCCAGGTTTGCGATTTCACTTGTAGGCCCAAGTGAGAAAATAAGGTGTGCTAGATAGGGTACAAAGCCTGTTACAACGTGTTATCACCTTTTACATGGAAAATAAATGAGTGTGGTCATGCATCCAAGTGATTAGCCCTCCAAGGGCACCAACCCCTACAAGGAAAGCACCTCCTAGAGGTGGAAATCAAGCAAACCATCCATGACATGATTAGGGGTATTTTAGCCCCAGATCAACAATCTACACTTCAACTTGGATTTTACATAAAAAAATTTAACCCCTCGCTCTGGTAGAATTGATTAGGATCGTCGCGGATACTCTAAGGCGTAACAATCACAAAGATAGAAAATTGTATTACTCGAACTAGAAGAATGGTGTACATGAAACGCCAATATAAAATAACAAGTTAGAGATGATATGTTCGAAATGATGCAACATAGATATCGATATTGGGATTCAAAAGATAATATAAGATCTTTTAGGAAAGTTTCTTTGATCTTCTTTTGAACTATTATGCCTTCAGAGATAGTGACCCAAACTTCATTAATTATGTGCCTTTGCTTGTAGTATCTTCAAACATAATTGTTCAAACTTTGTTTTATCATCAACAATGAAAGTTGTCTTGACTATTTGAGGCATGTCTTAGTCATAAATTCATTCTTCAATACCTTCCTTCATGCGTGCTTGCATTTTATGTATTGAATTTTCAATCTTGGTTAAGGACTCTTGAATATTTAGGATCTATGTTATCAAAAATGGCCTCAACATTTTTGCACATTGTCTCACAACATTTATATTGAGCACATAGGTAGTAGGTGAAAAGTTATGCTCTCTTTTCAAGCTAGTCAACAACACAAAAAAATATTATTGTGATAAGTCTTCGCTCTTATCTACAACTAAAGCCACAATCATTTCCATTGAGGCAAACAACTTTTCAATATTATTTTCATTAATAATATCAAGGAAATGTTAAAACAAACTTTAAGGATGAAATCATTACACTCTAGGTCTAGCATGACAAGATATGGCCAAACCCTTGCAATATTTTCGAAGATTCCAACTCTCCTTCCAATTCAACCATTGCTCATTTGATCTATCCCTTGTAACTGTTCAACAATTAGGTGTAATGTTTATGTGTTTAAATTTCTATTGTATGGTGTTGTAAGTGTTGTTAAACTAGTAATTTCACTAATACAATTAATAATAATGAATTTAAGATCTATGACTTAACCAATGCACTTCTCAATGGAAGTATTGCATCTTGCATTATCTTTGAGTCATTGTTTGACAATAAATAAATAGCATTTTAATTATCAATTATCCATCATCTAGACTAGTTATCCAATGTACAAATTGTCACAACAAATCTTTGTGGAAATTGAAATACCGTTGTTGCTCTTCATTTTTATGATTATATTTGAAAAATACAAAATAAAAATAGAATAATTAATCACTTTTAACATAATATTTAGAACAATCAATCACACCTTTAACATAAGATTCAGAACAACCAATCACACCTTTAACATAAGATTTATCACAATATGATATGAATTTTAAGAGAGTTACCTTTAAAAACAATACAATATTGTTCAAATTTTGTATCTTTCTACTCTTACACAATTGCCACAATCTTAAGTCTATTTAATGCCCGTGTACATAGTCTCTTTTGAATATTTGTATACATAATTTAGGATATGGAAAGCATGGTTCTAATGGACGTAGGTTGTGGTGTTTTAAACCTCTTCTTTTTTCAATTTGAAGCAGTCCTCGCTATTTCAGATGCACACATACAGATTCTTAAAATCCCCTCCTTTGACTTCATTTATTTTTTTTAACAAGCCTTCTCTTTGTTTCATATAACCACACGTGTTCTTAGAATCCCCTCCATTTATCCTTTATAACAAGCCTTCTCAAGATTCGATTACGACGTTTTGGCCTTCCTGTGATAGTTCAACTACTCAATTGTAATTGTACATTCGCATCAACAAACCCTCATCCACTTCACAACTAATTTGATGAAGCTCTTCATTATGTTGTAATGATTCATTAAGATTCATTATATGTTAAGCTTTAAAGGATTATTAGATGAGAACTATGACTTCAACACTATAATTTTAGCACTTTTTTTCTCAAGATTAAAATTACAACATTTTACAATCATAATCTTAAAATAAACTCCAAAATCAAGAAATAGTGTTATCAACAACATTTTTTTTTCATTCAACTTAAATGTGTAACATTTTAAAAATCATAACCCAAAAATCTAAAACGGTTAGAGACAAAATCATAAAATAAATAAAAAATAAAAAACAAAACAAGGAAAACCTTACATTTAAAAAAAACTAAAAACAACAAAAATAACATAATTTATAAATAAATAAAACCACAACCTCCTTTGAAAAAATTCCTTTACTCGAGGTTAAAAAAGAATTTAAACATATTTACATTTTTAAAATAATAAAAAACAAAATAATTAATAATAATAATAATAATAAAACAAATTAGTAGTTAATAATATAAAAGTAATTTTTTAAGAGGGAGGGATGATTCTCGAAATCACCCCAACACGTTTTTTGTTAATGGGGTTAGTAACTCGACAAATTTGTTTTCCTAACGCCACCTGGGATCGAGTTTGTCTATTGCCACTATAATTACTAAGAAAGTTGCCACACCCAAGAACAAATCTTGGGCTATAGAGGATTTGATCATAGGTCAAGCCACCCCTATATTACTTAGTTGGACACCTTACAATACAAAACAACTACCGTTTGGTCAAACCCTCAGAGGTCTTAATCCCCCAACACTTAAAAGGGGTAGCTTCCTCCTTTGAAGTGACACCCCATCATAATTTACATTAAGTGGGAACCCTAGGTTTAAAGAAGCAAACTCCGTTAACCAACAAGTAGGGGGATGGAGGTGAGGAAGTGGAGGGCGATTCGCAAGGGATATATACATATATATATTACAATTTACAAACATTATTTTTATATAATATGTTTTTGAAATGCTAGTTTTTTTTGGAAGTGTTTTGTTTATGTTTTTTTAATACGACCCAAGGTGTTTTTTAAATTTTAAATGAATATTTTATTTTTATGTTATTTTATTTTTAGAAATTGTTTTTCCTCATTTTTTTTAATATTTATTTATTCAATTTTACAACGTAGATTTAGGTTATGGTTTGAAAATTATTGTAATTTTAAGCTTGGAACAGAAAAGAAAAAAAAGTGCTATTGATAACACTTTTTCTTAATTTGGACTTGATTTTATGATTTTAATTGTTACTAAATTGATTGTCAAGACCGTGATTTAAAAAATGTTATAAATTTAACATGGAAAAACAAATTAAAGTTATGAGAGCACCACTTTTCTATTTGAAAATTGATTTTAAAATTTTAATTACAACAATACTATTTGTTAAGTCCATATTTTCAAAATAATTATTTTAACCTAAAAAAAAGTATTGTTTTATTCCTAAATTGATTTTAAAATTCATTTTAAAGTTTTTGTTAAAAGTATCATGTGATTGTTAAGATTATGATTACAAAATATAATAATTTTAACACCCCAATAAAAAGGTGACGCCACTCATCACTAAATACAATCAAACTCAAAAGGTTCTCATCAAATAAATAACTATATTTACTCACAAGCATACTCCCTATTAATTTTACGAAAATTTTACTTTTCATAGAGTCAATACCATACATAATTTCATTTATTGAAAAATCCAACAAATACATCAAATATTACCCTCCCGTACTACCTTTATAATTTCGTTCTCAACTTCGATTTAGATGTCCTTTCTAACTTTTGCCTCACATCCCCGTCTCTAAATTATACATTATAAAGTATGATTTATTGGTATTTGAATTAATTTTGTTTGCATAAATAGATCCCACTTTTATATTAATTAGCAATGCTACCACAAAATCACAACCCCTTCCCAAAAAATAATTGGAAAATTACATTTTCTATAAAAATTGACCAAGGAACCCCTAAATGTAAAGAAAGTGATCCAGTTTTTTCTTAACATCACTTGTTAAGGATTTGAAGTAATATCACACTAATATAACTCTTTCGAAAAGGTAGAAAGGTTAATTTGTGAAAAATCCAACATAATGATAATAAACAAAAATCAATATATAATCAGTAATAAATAAATAAATAAATAATTAAATAAAATAAAGATAATAAACAAAAATCAATATCGAATAAGTCATAAATAAATAATCAAATACAATATATGATAGAATGATGTGTTCACAATGCTATTTGACATGTTACCGTTGGTTGGTCATTATGGTTGATAGGTCATGTTTGTTAGTTAGGTCATGCCTTTTAGTTAGGATGTTTCACTTCACTAATTATTATTAGCGTTAATATTGCATTGCTTATCTTTTTAAAGATGTTTTGTCTTCAAAGCATCTTGTGGAAAAATCATTATCTTGTCCTAGCTCATAATGCTTTCTCATGATCTTTTGCTCATGTAGTTGTCATGGTTGACGATACAATATAATATGATCATCTAAGCGTTGAACAAAATTATCGAATTGTGAAAGAGTCTACCCACACAAACTCATTTTTTTGTGTGACTGTGATTTTATAGGGTTCTTGAATAGAACCATATGTATTGTGGTTCCTAATATGACTTCTACTTTGCAACCCAACCGCGAGCATTAACAATCTTCAGGATATAGGTCAATTGTTTTTGCTCAAAATGATGTTGATATATTGATTGGTTAAGGTATCAACTCTTGTGATTAGGATCTTAGTTAGGGTGTAATTGTAGCATGATTTTTTCTGATCACACTTACAGTGTTTTCCTGATTCACACTTTAAGTATTATGTCTTGTTCATACACTTGTGTCATTTTGTTGATTACTAAATTTCTATTCGCAAGGACACTTGAATTTTCCATCGTTTGAACCTCAACCTCAACATCTAAAGATATCGTTATTTCCACTAGATTTGCATATTTCTAAAGTGTGATGTCGATTGAATCTATATTGGATCCTTTCTCCACGATTTTGACTTTTATATCTAAAGACTTATCTAGTTCAATAGGATCGATCATTGTGTGGGACATATTCCAAAAAAGGTCTTTTACAAGACTTGGGTGGTGCAATCTGTTCCAAAGACATGAGGAGACAAATTTTCATTTGATCATGAGTATCCCTTTTGGCAACGAATTTGGCTTGAGATATTAGGTATTATTGGGTTGGAAAGGTTATGGTCCGAGGATTGCATTGAAGAGGGTTTGAAGAAGTGGTGTGATAATGCAGACACAAAAAATTATTGAGCTCTACCACTTATTGTGGCATGGGGCATGTGGCTGGCCGTGAATTCTATAATCTTTGAGGACAAACCGATACATCGTTTGGTTATAGAAATACAAGGAATTAACTTAATGTGCTCTTTTACGCAACAAAGGAATGCAAAAATTCCTAGAGTGATTATGGAGGAGATTATTGACAAGAGAAGGGCATGGGCTTATTCTCATGGATCCTCTCAAGGGGAACCTCAAATAGATGTTGCTAGATGAAGTTTATACCTTTTGGAGACTCATTATGTCAGTTTCAAAGCCGTGATTGGTCAAGTATCTAGCAATCTCTCAAGGATGTAGGATTTAAGGCTTCTTCTTATAGTGGCAATCAAATATGGACAAACTTCTCTACAAGTCTTTGGTGACTTGATGCTAGTGGTCAAGTGGATAAAGGGAGAAATATTATGAGGTACCAACTTCTACAACCTCTTCTAGATGAAAAAAATATCCTTGAAATTTTTTCGATATTCCATCTTTCAATCACATTTTCAGAGAAAGGAGCCAAGTGGCAAATCCTTTGTCTAAAGAAGGCCTACACCTCCCTTGGGAAGGCTAGTTCATATTGGAAGTTAAAGATGGAATGAGCTTTGAATTTCAATATGCATCTTTTATATAGATTTAGCATATATTTTCTTTGGATAATTCATGTCAATTTCTCATATACATTATTATGTTTTTTTAATATATAACATCTTGTGGAGATGAAATTTTTGAGACTTATGTTTATTCAAGGCTCTGTGGAGAAGTCTAATATGGAGTATGGCACTTTGTGTCTCTCATTGTGGGCTTGCAAAGACAATTTTTTACATTAGTGCTTTTAAAGTGTTTATCTAATGTAATTCTAATTTGAAATAATAAAATTTCATTTTTTTTCTTTGGAGGGAAAAAAAGGGTCAATCATTGTGTATTTATTAATTGATACTTCCCTTTATCAACTTTATCAACTTCCTAGTTGGTAAGATGTTCTAACTTTCCCTATATCTATTGAGATTTTACTTAAGCAATTATGTTATCCAGAATTCTTTAGACTTTGATTCAATTTATACCATATCATAATAACGGCATGCATAAGGATCATTGAAAGAAAGACATTCACAGCATACACAAAGATTTATCCTGGGAAACCCTCTTGGGGAAGAAAACCCATCAGAAATTCTTCAGTATAGATTCACCAACAAAGTACAATATCAATACAATGAAGAGCTAAAGCTCGCTCATAGAAAGATAACCCAGATACAAAGATAAGATAAAACCTGAGATATTAGTCTTCCTCTAGTTGTTGCTTCTCTCTCTTGCGCACTTGTCTCACTGACTTGATGTGAACTTGCTTGATGTGCAAATGAGATATATGTGTCCTTATTTATACCTTCATTTTCTATTTCCATGCTTTCCGAGACTTTCTAGAACTTTTTGGGGGGTTTCCTTTCTAGAACTTTTTGGGAGGTTCATGGTCGTTCTTTTGTCATGAGGAACGATATAATATTCTTTTATTTATTATTCTTCTGGAATTTTCTGGGGCAACATAAGAATATCTTCTGAAGCTACATAAAATATCAACACTCCCTCTTAGCAAGGAAGGTATTCTTCTTATGCGATCTTCAATACTGCTTCCGCTGACTCGTACTTGACCATTTACTTGTTGATCTTCCGCAAATCTATCCATCACTAGAAGTTTTGTATGAGCAAGCTATCATCCACATCATGCGTCAGGGACCTCAACATCATACACAACATCTCACTAGTGGGTACAGCCTCATCATCCTTTCGAACCTTATGTCATTACGAGACTTCATGTAGCTCACACAGAACTAGGCATCTAACTCATACAAAACTAAGACACCATCTAGCTCACATATAACTGGGTAACTATCTAGCTCACACAAAACTGGGCAACTAGCCTGAAAGTTAACCCTTCTGGTTGGCACCACCGAGCATCCATCCCATATTGATTGGGCATCTAACCACAAGGGTTAGGCAATCCGGTTCACACACACCAGCCATCTAGCCCAAGGCTAGGAATCCTCCAACCCACACAAGTTGGCCCTCTAACCCAAAAGCTGGGCATCCACTAGTTTTAATATCCCGATTTTGACCCTATTGCATTAAAATTGTAAATGATGTAAATATCGTTATTAAATCATGGTGAGGAGCTCAAGGCCAAGGCCCCGCCATCGATTTATCGTTTTATGTATCGGCAATTAAAAATCGATGCGTATGGTTCTCGTACTAGCTAGGCACAATAGAAATAAAGACATCATGTAAATATGAATTTTAATGAAATACCCACAACTAGCTATGCAATGCAACAAGAGATGGGGGCATGATTTTTACAAGGAATAGGGAGGGAAAATATTCAAACCCTTGAACCAATAGTGTTAAACCAAATGTCAATGAGAGAACCCATAAACCCTCAACTACCCATTTTGACTTATGCACCCAATCATTTAATTCTTCAAAGAGTTGGTTGATATAATTAATGCATTGGGAATGGAGAGGTATGGCTGCCCAATTTCGTGTATGGGAAAGCCATCAATTTGGGAAATCGTATTTTGTATTCTATGGAAAGAGAACACCCACAAAATTGTGCCCAAGCCATTAGTCACCCATGGTCTTTTCTTCCTCACGCAGTCTGAGCTAGCTGGGGCGTTTTCCTTCACGTTTTCTATCATTTTCCTTCATTTTCCATAGCTGGGAAATCGTTTATGTGTTGCAGAGTGGTTGGGGGGGGGGAGAGAGTCATGATTTGGGGGTTTATAGAGGTCGTTTATGCCCCTGGAATGCCCAAAAACGTGTGGTGAAATCAATTTTTCTCTCCAAGGGTTTACTCCCCCTCTAACAGTTCGTTTTTGGGTGCCCACGATTTTGGAAACTCATGGAAACCCCATTTTGGGCATCCCACAGTCAAAACGTTTTTCTTCATGCCTAGCACTTGTGTTTTGTTGTTATGTGCATCCCTGTTTTGGTTTGCACTTGTCAGTAAGAAATTAAGAGTGGAAGAGGATTAGAATTGGCTTGATAAACCTAGTGAAGAGAGGAACCTCACAGAAAAACCAAAGGGCCTTGGCTCCTCTTCTATGCACACCCTGAAGAGCACTAGAAGGGAAGGTATGGCTCCAGGGACTGTATAGCAGTGAAGGGAATACTTCCTTGTGTTGGGTGTGTAGGTATTGTGGGTACCAAGCTAGCTATATCTTGTAGAGGTATCATTAGCTCTATGGTTAAGCTCACTAGCTTAGCAATTCATTCCCTTCCATTGCCTTAGCAGCCTGATAAACCCAACTGTGGATTGGCTTAGCTGATTTTGGTGTATATTTGGCTATGTGTGAGTCTGTTGTTCCCTTTTTCCTTGTACAAATCATGCCCAGCTCGAGGGTGGCAGTTGTGTTGAGAGATTGATGAACACAACAGGCCTATGATTGGGTGGAACGTTGCAATTGCATAGCTAGTTGCTCGGGACTACTTCGTTTCAAGATAAGTACTCTCTTGTGTTAATTATGCAATGTCTTTGTTTGATGACTATCATGAATTTCTTGAATGCATGCTATATGTGTAGTAAAATTTTATTCCGCTGTGTCAAATTTAATCATGCATCTGCACACATATGCATTTTGTTTGTATGATTTGTACATTTTATCATGGGGCTGAGAAGCATAAATAACCCATTTTAAGTGTCATGTTCTCTCCCTTGCGTTGGATCGATGGGAAGGGACATGACACTAGTCCACATGACCTGGTCTTCCATCCTCGAAGACTGGGTATCCTGACCCTGTGCGACCTTATGCCGACTTGTGCCTCAGTCGGTAATATGCCCGTGAATGACTACTCGTTGTTGCCACACTCTATATGCTACTACCCGTGGAATCACATATGTAACTCAACACGTCCTCTCAGGGAGAGAAGTTGTTCTGCACCACGCCAAGCTTGTCCCTGAAATACTCAAACTTTATCTTTGACAGAGACTTGTCAACACATCAGTTATATGCTCCTCTGTCGCAATATACTGGAGCTTTACATCTCCCTTCTACACCATGTCTTGAATATAATGGTACTTGATCTTGATATGCATGGACTTGTCATGAAACACAGGGTTCTTAGACATCTTTACACCACTCTGGTTGTTACAGAAAATACAAGTCACCTCCAAGTTGAGATCAAATAGTCTTGCAAGCAACTTTTGAAGCCACACAGCTTCGCTACTAGCTGAACATGCTGCTATATACTCTACCTTGATCGTACTGAGTGCCACACTAGTCTGTTTCCTGCTGAACCACGAGATCATAGTTGATCCCAAACTGAAGCAACATCCCGGTGTACTCTTTTAATCCGTGACACTACTGGCCCAATCTGAATTAGTATAGCCTTGCAGTCTCATCTCACAATCCGAAACATATATGAGTCCATAGTCAACTGTACCTTTAAGGCATGGTATTTTTTAAGGATTCTAATATTATACTTAAGTATAGTATCATAGGCGATAATTTTGAATTGAAAAAAACATGTATATAGATAGGTAGGCGGATATTAAATATGAAACATACAATTTACTACTAAAATGTGTAAATTTTGGCGAATATTATGATAAAAAAACATAATTTATGTAAATATAGGCGATATTAGAGACTAAAAATAACCAAATAGCGAATTTATTTTTTGGAAAAAATCCCCAAAATAGCCAGTTGGAAAAATTTCGCCATTAAAAATTACCCTACAAGTTTCAGGTACCTCATCACATGTTTTACTGCAATCAAGTGAACACATCTCAGCTCAACCATATACTGACTCAATGTGTTCACCGCAGAGCATATATCCGTCCTAATGTTCGTCAAATACATCAACGAACCAATCATCTGTCTATACATGGTGGCATCCACTGTCTCTGAAGAAGTATCACTCAATAACTTCAGGTTCATTACCATCGATGTAGGCATGGGTTTACAATCCATCATCTTGAATCTCTTTTGGATTTCTACAACATATTTTCCTTGGCTAAGGAAAACCTTGTCCTGTTTTTTCCACCTCTAGACCCAAGAAATAGTGCATCATACCAAGGTCTTTCACCTCGAACTCTACAGTGAGCTCCCTCTTGCACCCTATGATGAGCTTCCCATCCCCTAGTAGAAATAGGTAATCCACATATAATAACAATATCACTAGTCCACCATTCACAACCTTGTAGTAAAGGTTGGAATTTTCTTTACTCCTAGTAAAGCCCAAGCTCATCACAAAAACTGACAATTCTACCATACCACGTCCTGGGTGCCTGCTTTAGTCTATACAAAGACTTCTTTAATCTGCACACATGTGTATGCCTGTCATGTGTCTCAAATCCTTGTGATTGTTCCACGTACACTTCATCTTCCATCACACCATTCAAAAAAAATGTCTTCACATCCATCTAATGTAGCTTCATTTCATCACTGTAGATATTGCAAGTATAGCTCTAATTGAAGTGTATCTCGCCACAAGAGCAAATGTCTCTTCATAATCTATTCCTTCTTTCTGGGAGAAACCATAAGCCACAAACTTTGCCTTGTACTTCTCAACACCGTCGTTTGCTCCATGCTTCGTCTTGTAAATCCATTTGGAGGTCACCACTAACTTCCCTTTCGGTCTCGGAACCACGTCCCAAACATCATTCTTCACAATGGCCTATTATTCCTTGATCATGGCATCCTTCCATACTTCTTATCAACTGCTTCTTCATAACTGGAAGCAGGGTTATTTTTAAGGATTATATTACTATACTTAAGTATAGTATTCTAGGCAATTATTTTGGATTGAAAAAAAAACATATATATAGACTGGTAGACGAATATTAAATATGAAACATACAATTTACTACTGAATTTTGTAAATTTTGCCGAATATTATGATTAAAAAACAATTTTATGTAAATATAGGCAATATTAGAGACTAAAAATGACCAAATAGTGAATTTATTTTTTAAAAAACAAAACCCAAAAAATAGCCAATTGGTGAAATTTCGCCCCTAAAAAAATTCCCTGACTGGAAGGCTCTGCTTCAATCATGTCACATAGTAATGCAAAGTAGCTGGAATATGGTTGAGGTCTCTTGCTCTCTCTGAAAGAATGAATATCAATGGAATCTGTATCCTAGTTGACTTCACATCCATCACCTGTTCTTCGGAACAAGTCTCATCATCCTTCTCTTGTAGGCCATGGCATATGGTCTTTCCTACAAATCAAATTTAGTTAGATAGTTATCAACATTGCATACTAATCAATCAATTCAATACAATGATAACTTCTATGCATGATGTAAACAGTCATGTAACCAATGCATCTTAGCCAATGTTTCAACACAACACTCATACATTTCCCAAACACACATGGTAACTATCTAGGTGCCTTCCATCTTCACCAGAACACACTATCCAAAGCGTGCAATGCTCTTAGTATGTTAGCAAAGAGGTTTCATCCTAGACTAGCTCCATCAAGGGATCATGGGATGTTGTGCAACAATATGATACTTACCCAATATATACATATCATGCACTACTTGAGCCTAATGCTAGTCAATCTCAGTCATATATAAATGCATAAAAAAAAATGATCAGGAATTTAAAGAATAACTCAAATGACAGTAAATACTTATATTTCATGTGTTTTGTAGGCTCCCTCTTGATTTCTTCCTCCTTGCAGAAGTCTCTGGAGTTTCTAGAAGCGTACTATGCTCCATCGTCTAATTCTGAATACCTTGATCTTCTTCTTCAACTAGTCCCGAACTTGCTGAAGTCTTCATCCTTGGTCCTCATGCACTAAATCCAAGATCTCCTTTTGCTTTGTTGTCACTGCTTGGAAACGAACTTTTCACATTCTTTCCTTATGCACATCCCTTCCATCATGATTCACCTAAATCTCTAGTAGACCTGTAACCATATTGCTTATGATCGACAATGCTTTGTGATGTATGTGAGCGAGTCTTCTATGCCATAGCTCACTCAGATTCACATTGCAATGTACCAATGCTTGATTTGATTGTCCCTTCAGCTTGTACAAGCCTCCCTCTTGAAAACCAATCACAATAGCATCATCAATAGTCTTTCCCTTTGGCCACATGAGAACTTGGCAATTAACAAAAGCAACTCTATATCCGCATTCCTCTAATGCTGAGATGGAGAGGAGATTATTATTCAAACCAGGTACATACAATACATCTTTCATCTTCATAGGCTTTTTAGAATACAACTTGTAGGAGGCTTCTCCTACCCCTTTTATGGGATACTGGTAATCATCACCGAGCTTCACCTTATGAGGTGAATCCTTCTAGACCAAATTTGTGAGAGAATTCTTGTGATTGGTCATGTGCTTAGAAGCACCACAATCAATAAACCATGTGTCACTTCCATGAGTGATTGTCCCTGTAAGAGTTGATATTAACACACATTCTCCACTTGAATAATCTTCTCTTGCTTTCCCCTGAACAGGTTCATCATCTTCTGCAGCATGAGCATGATGCACCATGGGAGGAAATTTGGGGTCTAAAATGGGCCGTATAAGAAAACGAGCCATTGATGCATTGGAATTCAAGAACCAATAGAATTTCAAAAAAATGAGTCAACCACAATGGTTGACTCATCAGCATATTTGTCATAAAAAAAAACTACTTTTTGTTTTCGTATTTGCATCATATCTCCATGTGGTTTTACTCAAATTTTGAACAGTAGCACTCCTTGGATGCATAATTCAATTCCACATCCAACGAATACCCACGCTGCATACATTTTTTTAATGTATTTCTCATTTTTCGTGGGGCAAGGTCCATCAAAAGTGCACAATGTGGGTATTCGTTGGATGCAGAATTGAATTTTGCATCCAATGAGTACTACCGCTCGAAATTTGAGTAAAAACACAGGGAGATGATGAACATATAAAATCAAAAAGTACTTTTTTGTCTTTTCCTTCAAAATTTATAATATTATTTTATTATTTTCCTTAGGAGGCCCATTTTAGACCTCAAATTTCCTCTAATGTTTATTCTTTCCTTTTCTGATCCAATCTTTTATGTGAGGACAGTTTCTTGCAATGTGTCCCATCTTTTGCCAATGGTAGCATTTGTAATTTGAGTAATCTTTTTGTGTCTTTTGTGTCTTCTGGAACTTTTTGCGGGAATGGGATTCTTTCTTGTTTTTCCCTTTTATTACATGTGTTGCTAGTGCTTGATCTCCATAATTACCCAAATTTTCTACTCTTACTACCAATCTAACTTCTTCTTGTGTGCACTCTTCCCATATTCCGTTGAACTTTGTTAGCTTCCTTTCTGGAACAAATCCCCTGAATAAATGATTCCCAAAAGAGTTTAGGAGACCATTCAATGTAGTAATCACTATCTCAGGTTTATCAACTATTTCTCTAATGGCTTCAAGTTGTTCTTTGATTTGAGATGCCATTGTGAAATATGATTGAATGGTTTTTGAATTTTGCATTTTCACATTCTTGAGTTTTGTCCTCAATATCATCTTCTGGTTGATATTCTTGACTTCAAACAACTGAGACAAGACTTCAAACATATGCTTTGGAGTCTTCAATGATGAGGCATGAGGGATCAAGTGATCCTTGATAGAATCTGCAATGATTCTCTTTTCCCTAATCATGTTCTTCTTGTGCCTTTCCTTAGCTTCATCTCCCTTTGGCTCATCAACCTCTTCTTCAACATATTTTTCCAAATCAATCTCTTTTAGAATGAGAAGCACCCTATACTTCTATGCTTGGAAGTTATCAGCCCCTTCAAGCTTTTCATCAAGCTTGGTGTTGTTCGTCATTTTGTCCAAGATTAAAAGATATGACAGAGATGAAAGTTTTCAGAAATGAAATTTGGACTTACTAGTCAATGCGCTATGCCAAGGTGATCTCCACAAGCCAAAATCAGCTCCAATGTCAACTTGAAAATTGCTTATCATCCAACCTAGGGTTTTATGAGGAAACCCTAATTTTTTCAAACTTTGAATCTGGAGAATCTAATCTAGGGAGAAAATGCGCTCTCCCAAGGTGAGTTGAACAAACCTTCTTTTCAGTCATATATGTGGATAGAATGGGTAAAAAATTCGAAGCCCTAATTTCCAACTTTCAACATTTGCAGCTATTGCAATGACTTTTTTCAGCACTGCTCTAATACTATGTTGATATTTTACTTAAGCAGTTATGTTATTCAAAATTCTTTAGACTTTAATTCAATTTATACCATATCATAATAACTGCATGCATAGGGATCATTGAAAGAAAGACATTCACATCATACACAAAGATTTATCCTTGGAAACCCTCTTGGGGAAGAAAACCCAATAGAGCTTCTTCAGTATAGATTCATCAACAAAGTACAATGTCAATCCAATGAAGAGCTAAAGCTCGCTCATAGAAATATAACACAGATACAAAGATAAGATAAAACCCGAGATATTAGTCTTCCTCTAGTTGTTGCTTCTCTCTCTTGCATACGTGTCTCACTGACTTGATGCGAACTTGCTTGATGTGCAAATGAGATATAGGCGTCCATATTTATACCTTCATTTTCTATTTCCATGCTTTCCAGGACTTTCCAGAACTTTCCGAGGGGTTTGCTTTCACAACATACAAACAGATTTATCCTTGGAAACCTTCTTGGGGAAGAATATCCAGTAGAACTTCTTCAGTATAGATTCATCAACAAAGTACAATGTCAATACAATGAAGAGCTAAAGCTCGCTCATAGAAAGATAACCCAGATACAAAGATAAGATACAACCCGAGATCTTAGGCTTCCTCCAGTTGATGCTTCTCTCTCTTGTGTACTTGTCTCACTAACTTGATGCGAACTTGCTTGAAGTGCAAATGAGATATAGGCGTCCTTATTTATATCTTCATTTTCTATTTCCATGCTTTCCGAGACTTTCTAGAACTTTCCGAGGGTGTTTCCTTTCTAGAACTTTCCGAGGGGTTTCATTTCTAGAACTTTCCAGGGGTTTCCTTTCTAGAACTTTTTGAGAGGTTCATGGTTGTTCTTTTGTCATGAAGAACAATATAATATTCTTTTATTTATTATTTTTCTGGAATCTTCTGTGCCGACGTAAGAATATCTTCTGAAGCTACATAAAACATCAACAACATCAACTTCTTATCATTATTTAGCTTCTTAATTTGTATAAGTAGGTTTTGATTATGATCCCTTAAGCATGGAAGTTCTTCATTTCATGATTTTTTTACTTTATTTTTAAGATTTTATTCTCCAGTTTTTCATCATGTAACTTGTGATTTAGGTTTTACGGGAAACTTTTTGTCTTTTTGTACAATTTCTTCTTGATGTCTTGCTTTTTTTTGTTCCAAAATTTGAATGCTATACTTCTTATCCTTTGACTTCTGAATTTGTGCAAGTAGTTTTTGTTATGATCTTTTATTTGAGAAATTTACTCATCCTCTTTTAATAATTCATCTCCAAATATATTCTCAAGATTTTTATATTTTTCTTGTTTACCCAATTCAACCTCTATCTTTTTATTTGTAATGCACATTTTTGCATTTACATGTTACCTTGATATTCTTTTACAATAAATACTAAATAATCTTTGACAACATGGACAAAGGCCATTTTGATTTTTCAGGATCATACATTCGAACTCACCTCCACAAAAAAGACATTTTGTCACAAAAAAAAATGATTTTTCAGGATCATACATTCGAACTCACCTCCACAAAAAAGACATTTTGTCACAAAGATAGAATTATTCGTGAACTTATCAATCACATATTACTTATCCCAAACCTTAGGTCTTCCAATAAACCTTTACTTGTTCATTAATCAATTTATATAACTCTTCACGATTTTTCTATTCACTTGATAATATTTCTTAGACTTTAACTTATACCGTTTCAATAACCTTTTCAAAATTTCCTTTTTTCTAACATTCAATACCTTTTAATTATTACTTAAACGTACCTTTATAAGCATAAAATACGAAATTATGATTGATTTATCAACTTGTAAGGATAATTAATGAAAATTGCTTCAATTTGAGATACATGCAACCAACTTGTTATCAATGTTGGTAGTTAAAGTTTAGCGATATGTGCATTATAGCACTCATGACTGAGGGATTTTAATTCTTCTTTCAACTAACTATTATATTGTAGCCATGCTTTCACCTTAGTATTTTAATACTGTGAATCTTCTTATCATATCACCATAGTAGTCATGTCTTACAAAAGGGTGTGATGTTAGATGTTGTTTAAGTATTTGCTATGCAACCTAGCGATTGGCAATATGAAGATGTAACAAAGTTCAGAATTTTCTTAATCATATCACCATAGTAATCATGTCTTACAAAAGGGTGTGATGTTAGATGTTGTTTAAGTATTTGCTATGCAACAAAGTTCAATGAGTGGTGGCAGAAGTGACATTTATCATCGGGAAGTTAGTAGTTTGAGAAGGTTTGTGAATCTAATCTATGGAGGTTAACTAGGGTTCAAACTCTATACAATCCAATTTCCATAAATCTTAGATATGTGTGTGAGCAAAAAAATGAAACCAATTTCTTCTCAACTAAAGTGTTGTGGTTAATCATTTCTTAATGATATGATTATATATGTATGATGTGTGGTCCACATATACATGTACAAAGATGGTATCAAGCGAGCAATTTCTTTTTTTTTAAACCATGGGAACTTAGCAACCTCCCAAGAGTATATGCAACAACCCGCACGCTACATATACCAATAACTCATAGGTCATCTTGGGCGAAGACTTTGTATCAAGGGGATGCCTACCCTTTTAGCTTCACTATGACGGGTCAATATGTGCAGACCTACCCCCACTGGAATTGAACCTGTGACCTCTCCAGAGATAACACATGTTCTTAACCATTGGTCCCACTCAAGTGCACATTTCAAGTGAGCAAATTCTCGCCAACACTACTGACAGAAATTTGTGAGTATCTTGTGGCCAATGCAGGGTTCCAAATGGCAGCTCTTGACAAATTTGCCTCTTCATATTGCATTTTTGTTTCCTAACAATCTACCTTAGTTATTTTTCCTGATTTCTGGTTTTCTTGGAATTTGCAGCAGACTATTTTTTTCTTTGTTAGATTTTTTTAACTATAAACGACCAAGGGCCAATTGTAATCAACGACCAAGGATCAAATAAACTATGACAAAAGAAAAAACGTGTCCAAAAACAGATCAGACAAGGTCTGATAAAGGTTGTGGCCAATGGTCGCAATCAGACGTAACTCTAATAAGGGATGTGGCCAAAAGCCAGAATAAAAAATGAAGCTCTGACACCAATAAAATGAACAAAGGTTCATTTGCTAACAAATATCAAACATAAGGAGATGCAACAGAAACCATATAAAACAATTAATAAATATATTTGAAAAAGATAAATGATAAAATGATGTGTTTACTGTTGGATTTTGTACAACTTCGGAAGATATTATTCATTATATTTTATTGTACTTTCATTGTACTTGTTTATACCTCCTAAGGGAGAAGAACCTTATGTAATCACTTATGTAAACACATGAAAGAATCAATGTAAGCCTTGGAGTGCAAAAGGAATTAATAAAAATATTAAAAATAAAATATTTATTGCCCCCAAGACAAGTCGGCCCCATAAGGGATTTTCTGGTTCCAACACTTGTATAAATATGAGGTTAGTGCTCCTCATTTGTTCATTCTCACACTGGAGATTGGCACATCAATTGGGAGAGGAGAATTTCGCATCACCTAAAGGAGGAGGTTGATTTCTAGGGTTTCTACTTGTGGAAAACATTTCCACACTTTCTCTTTCTTCATTTGTACTCTGATCTCATAATTATCATCTCTCTGCGAAGGTTGCTAGGTTTTCTCCCATTTGGGTTTCCTATGGTAAACTTTGTCTTGTTGTTTTGTGCTTTGTCTTACTTCTAGTGATCTTGGTAATGCATTTATGTTTTATGCTATGAATGTATGAAATTTAACATGGTATCAGAGCCATTCTAGAAGAAGCCATTGCCGAAGCATTGTCAGAACCCTGCCGGAATTAGGGTTTCATCTTGTGAAGTCTTCACCTATTATTTTGGAGGAAAAGAGCCATAGGAATTTCGTTTTTGGCTAGACTAATCCATTGGTGAAGACGGAATTCAATTCCAAGAACTTTCAATTTTTTACCTAACTCTGTGGCTTCAGCAGAATTAGGGTTTCAGTTTTATCTCATTTCTCTCCACAGATTTGGACCAACCCACCCTCTATTCAACTCTCCTTGGCAAGGCGAACTTATCTATGGGTTCAGTTTTTCAAATTATTGACTTTTATTTTTGACCTAGCTCCTACTAGGGTTTCTGAACCAGATCTACAATCAAGATGATTGGGATGAAAGTTGAAGATCGTTTGGAAGGAGCCTCCAACTTTATCTCCTGGAAGTCTAGGGTTCTTCTACTCCTAGAAGAAAATGATCTCTTACTATGTGTAAATGAGAAGGTCCCCAAACCAGAAGCCGAAGAGGATAAATCTTGATGGAGGAAGAATGATGCTAAAGCAAGAAGGATTATTGTGGATTCCGTAAGAGATCATTTGGTTCCTCGGATCTCAGGAAAGAAGAATGTTAGGAAAATGTTCAAGACCATTATGAAGCTGTTTGAACACACTAGCCTAAATGTATCCATGACTTTGAGAAACCAACTCTCAAATATGAAGATAGCAAAGTCGGAATCCATTGCCTCATACTTTATGAGGATCGCAGAACTCAAAGACAAGCTCAGCACCAGTGGAGATCCTTTGGCGATAAGGAGCTTGTCCTCCACACTTTAAATGGTCTTCCACCATCATGGGAGTCCTTCATCCAAAGCATAAGTGGTAGATCCAAACTACCAAAGTTTGACAAGCTTTGGGCAGATTGCTCTCAGGAGAAGACCAGGATTGCAGCACGTCAAGGACTCCATAGCCATGACACTCAACCTGAGGAGAACCAAGCTTTTGTTTCTCATGCCACGAACGGTAAGGGAAAAGGTAGGAAGTTCCAAAAACACAAGCACCAAGATAGGAGACCAAGTCCTCGCCCAGATTAAAAGGAGAAGAAGGACATATCTCAAGTTCAATGCTATAGGTGCAGAAAATATGGACACTATGCAAATAGTTGTCGAAGTTCAAGTAAAAGGAAGCATGAAGCCTCAACTACTGATGTAGAAGAGGATCATCATCACAAGAAGCAAAGGGATGATGATCGTTCCGAGTTCCTCTTCTAGAAAATCTAGAATACAAGAACATAGATCTCTCATGGTTCCCACAAGAAGGCAATGGGGGCCCACACACCAAAACAATAAGAGATAAGTATTTTGTTTTCTTGCTTACATAGATCTGTTGTCTTATATGCTTTTTATATGCAGATCAAATGTATTGAGCAGTTGATATAGTTTACCCTGTTATATTATGCATATGAGCTACACAACATTTCATGAAGTTAGTCTAGATTATATCTCCCTCCTACATGCGTAGGGTAGTGCACACTCTTGATGGCATGGTCTAGTGGAGATAACCGACATCTAGATACTTCCCAGAAGTGTTTGTTAGACATGTTCATGATTGTTGTGATAAAGCATTAGCTAATATGCCTATGTGAACTATTTGTTTTCCATTTGATTATAAAATGTCACTGATCATCAGTCGGGATTTGACTTGTAGGGAAAAGACCATGTGATTTGGCCTACAAGATAATACTTGTTCCGATGGACATATGAATCCCATTGATGTTCAGTAAGAAGCTTCCTAGAATATGACTCTCAGCTTAGAAGGATGACCTCGGAGGAAGCTTTCACAGAAGTGAAACCAAAAGTAAGCCACCTTCAGATATTTGGTTGTCCAGTCTTTATACATGTGCCTATGTCGGAACCTTCAGACAAGCAGGGAACCTTTGTGAGATACAGTGAATCTTCAAAGACTTACAGAATCTACATCCCAGGGTCCAGACAAATTGAAGTCAGTAGGGATGTGACCTTTGAAGAAAAATTAGTTGTCGGGAAAGGCAGAGGACCAGACATGGAGATCGATGATGAAATGATAGAACCAAAGGAGATGAGATCGTCTCCCCCTCTAGTTCAAGAGGGAGTTAGCAGAAAAGGATGACCCTATCGATTCCATTGATCCAGTTGATATCCCCAGAAATGTTGCAGTTGGTTGGAAAAGACCTAGATGGGCACAATAGACTTAGCATGGAGCATATGGGAAATACAAGGCCAGATTTGTTGTCAAAAGATTCTCTTAGAAAGAGGGAGTCAATTATGATGATACATTTGCTCCTATGGCTCGAGATACTTCCATCAGATCGATCATTGCTATTGCTTCAGCTATGAGATGGAAGGTGCATTAGAATGATGCAGACCCCAACCTTTGCTTCAAGGTTGCAGATGATGAGCCACTGATTTTTGTATTGTATGTTGGTGACTTGTTTGTCACAAGAAATGAGAAACTCATTGTATGGCGTAAAAAGAATCTCGCCTCTGAGTTTGAAATGAAAGATCTTGGATTGATGCACTACTTCTTGGGATTAGAAGTATGGCAAAGGCAGAAAGAGATTTTCCTAGGACAAGGAAAATACACCATCGATATATTGAAGAGATTCGGAATGTTGAACTGCAATTCCATGGCTACTCCGATGGATGCAAATTGGAAGAAGTTGAGAGATTCTACTTCAGAGTCTAATTTGTTTGATCCCCCCATTTATCGCCAGTTGATTGGGTCATTGATGTATCTGACGAACACCAGACCAGGTATATGTTTTGTTGTGAATGCCCCCAGTAAGTTCATGTTCGAACCAAGGCAGATTCACTAGATTGCTGCAAAACATGTGCTCAGATACTTACGTGGCACTATGGGATATGGTTTGAAATATGCTTCAGATAGTGACCTGAGATTGCAGGGGTTTACAGACTCAGATTGGGCCGGATGTGTTGCAGATCGGAAGAGTACTTCTGGATGTTGCTTAAGTTTGGGTTCTAGGGTTATTTCCTGGTACAACAGGAAACAGAACTCGGTAGCATTCAGTACTACAGAGGCCGAGTACATGGATGCTAGCACAGCAGCTAGAGAAGCAATTTTGCTTCGTAAACTCCTGGCAGGATTGTTTGGCCAGATTCCAAAGTCGACCATGATTCACTGTGATAGCCAAAGCTGTGTGTAGTGAATCCTATATTTCACGACAGGTCGGAGCATATCGAGATTCAATATCACTTCATTCGTGATATGGTGCAGAAAGGTGCGGTCTAGTTACAGTACGTGCCGACAGACGACTAGACAGCAGATGTTCTCACCAAGGCTCTTCCCAGGATGAAGTTCGAATACTTTCGCTGAAGACGTGGAGATGAAGAGAACATATCCCTCCTTTAGAGGGAAAGATGACATTGAGATGCTTGCCCTGGTGCCTTCTGCAGTCCAGTTACTCAGCCAGATATGGGAGAAATCTTATAGGTAGATGAGTAGGACAGTCAACAGTTGGTCGGGCTCACCCAAGTACCTTCTGCAGTCCAGTTATTCAGCCAGATATGGAAGAAGTCCCATAGGCAGATGAGTAGGACAATCAGTAGTTGGTCGGGTTCACACTCGTAGTCCGGTTACTTAGCCAGATATGGGAGAAATCCCATAGGCAAATGAGTAGGACAATCAGCAATTGGCCGTGTGGTTGCACATGTGCCTCTACAGTCCAGATACTCAACCAGATATGGGGGAAATCCCATAGGCAGAAGAGTAGGACAATCAGTAGATGGCCTTGCCCTTTTGCTCGTCTAAAATCTGAGCTAGGTATGGGAGGACCCCATTGGCAGATGAGACAAACAGGTAGCAAATTGTATAACAGAGATGGCACAACTGATTATCTCATATATCCACGATTGAGTGATTCTCCTGGATCCAGGATCGAGTGATTCTCCTAGACTCACCGAAGGACTGGTGAGGATGTCACAAATATTCAGAATTGAGAGATTCTCCTGAAATCCAGGATCGAGTGATTCTCCTGGACTCACCGAAGAACTGGTGAAGATGATACATTGATACTGTGTGTACAACCTTCAGTATGCATAGAGATGATGGAGACAGAGTAGAGTACAAGATGAAACCCAGATGATCGTGATGCTGATGAAGACCAAAGAATACCTTCCTCGTTGAGAGGGAGTGTTGGATTTTGTACAACTTCGGAAGATATTATTCATTATATTTTATTGTACTTTCATTGTACTTGTTCATACCTCCTAAGGGAGAAGAACCTTATGTAATCAATTATGTAAACACATGAAAGAATCAATGTAAGCCTTGGGGTGCAAAAGGAATTAATAAAAAGATTAAAAATAAAATATTTATTGCCCCCAAGACAAGTTGACCCCATAAGGGATTTTCTGGTTTCAGCACTTGTATAAATATGAGGTTAGTGCTTCTCATTTGTCCATTCTCACACTGGACATTGGTGCATCACTTGGGAGAGGAGAATTTCGCATCACCTAAAGGAGAAGGCTGATTTCTAG
Organism: Larix kaempferi; assembly: GCA_027924585.1. Taxonomy (NCBI): domain Eukaryota; kingdom Viridiplantae; phylum Streptophyta; class Pinopsida; order Pinales; family Pinaceae; genus Larix; species Larix kaempferi. Next base: position 32,589,944 of record BSBM01000106.1, read on the forward strand.
GGTTTCTACTTGTGGAAAACATTTCCACACTTTCTCTTTCTTCATTTGTACTATGATCTCAGAATTATCATCTCTCTGCGAAGGTTGCTGGGTTTTCTCCCATTTGGGTTTCCCAGGGTAAACTCTGTGTTGTTGTTTTGTGCTTTGTCTTACTTCTAGTGATCTTGGTAATGCATTTTTGTTTTATGCTATGAATGTATGAAATTTAACATTTACAATGCCATATGACAATATACTTATATGCATTCACTGGTCACTGTGGTTGATAGGTCATGTCCCTTGATTAAATCATGCCTTTTAGTTAGGATGTGCCACTTTACTATATTCTCTCTCTCCTCTCTCTCTCTCGCCTCTGACTTACATTTATATTTCATTTGTAATAACTTTATAGCAGTTATACTATAATCCATTAAAACTTTTGCACCATGTCCCAACTTCTAAGTTACTTAGAAACTTCTGCCTCATGTTCCAATTTCTAATTTCTAAATTAGTTTCTTGGTGTTTGAACCAGTTGTTTGCATAAATAGCTCCCGCTTCTATATTAATTGGTGATGTGATCACAACATTGGAAGACTCCCTTTGCAAACAATTGGAAAATTACATTGCCCATGAAACTGATAGAGGAACCCCTAACGGTAAAGAAAATGGTCTAGTATTTTCTGTACAGCTTCACTGTTAAGGATTTGCAGTAATATCACACTAATACATAGATTGATTCATGCCAAATCTTTTCTTACTGAACGATGGATTATCTAAAATGTATAGTATTGATTATTTATGAATCACAGCTCTTTCTAATTAAGTACTTAACTTTCCAAGCCACTATTCACACCTTGTCAAATTCAGCTCTTTTAAACCATGGGCATCTCATGCCTTCCTTATTCTTCATAACATAAACCACAGAAAGGTTAAGAGAATATAAACTATAGAAAAGAAGTATCCTTGAACAATTAAAGAGTCTACCAAGGTGCAAGTGAAAGGATGGAAATTATTTGTGCTCATCATCCAAGAGAAAAAATCTTTTTGCCCCCAGAGAAGTGAGGTGCACAAGTGGAAGAGGTGTCATGTATGTGGGTAGGTCATGCCAATAAACCAAAAAAAAGAGTTAAGATCCAATGTGCAATGTTAAAAACAATTAAGCCGGCCATTAACTACAGCAAAGAAAATAGCATAAATCAATCTAGATCTCAGTTCTTTTAAGCAGAAAGAGGTTTACACTTTGTTTGTTTTTTATCCCCCTCGGTGCTTAAGAGATCCAGGATTAAAATGGACACATGCTAGTTATATACAAGTTATTCAGAATTTGTTGAACTGCATGCTATGAAAATGACTTCACAAACTGATCCAAAGCCTTCTACTACGGTAGAAGACAATCCCACACAGCAACGGATTTAAAGAGGCTGGGCCAAACCAAGAACCCTTTCATGAGATGATTTTGCAGGAATGCAATCACAAGCCTCAGAGTTGGACTGGATCTCAATCCATCGACATGGTAAAATTCTTATCTCAAAATCATCAGTAAAGAGGCTCAGATTGCCAACAGTGGCACATTCTTCACCATACTGGCTAGGATGGTTGCATGACAACGTTGAGCAGATGAAGATGAAACATTGCAAGTTCAAGTTCACTATGTCTTGCAAGTTTGTAGATGTGGTTTTGGTCATGCTTTCCTCCCCCCAAAAGGTATCAAATAAGCCAGCAACATTTTCACATTCTTGATGACTTTGGAATTACTCAAAGGCTCAACTCACCATGTTTTTATGAGGGCGAGTGCAACTATGAAAGCTATTGCAACTGTGGTTCTCTTAATCTAAATTTAGGAGAGGGATGTAGAACAGAATGCAGGACAACGATTTAGAGACTGAAGAAAACATGTTATTAACTTATTTTAATATTTATAATTGCAACAATGACACTAAGGTTCAATTACCTCTAGTTTATTTCATTCTAGATCAACTCTTTGTGCATAACAGACTTCAGACTCTGACAGCAGCTGAATAATTCTCATTCTTATGTTACCAAGCTACAAAATCATCAAGTTGTAAGAAATCAGAATAACTCTGATGAAACATACATAGCTACTGACCAATGTAGATCCATCTTAACTCCGGATCTACCAAGCACAAGAGGGATCAAATCCAATGAGGTGCAAACCTTTTTTAAAGTGCAAAATTTGAGGAAAAGCTTGCACTTCAAGGGATTTGATCCATCTCGACACTTGGTAGATCCAGAGTTAAGATGGATCTATACTGGTTTAATATGTAAATGTATCATACATGCTCAAATCCCTAATATGTAAATCTTAGTTTTCACTCTTGAGCCATAGCTCAATTCCTAGATTGCATAGCAAGAAGTATCCAAGTTTCATTAAATTTTTTAATTTTAATTAATTGGAATAATATCTCTTTGGTTTTGAACTTTAGGTTAGGGCCATCATTATAAAAAAATTATTTACTTAATATTTTATTATTTTATTAAAGTGCTATGTGCTCAACATTGAGCACATAATTGCACTTCTCCCTTATACCGGTTTTGAACTTTAAGTTAGGGCCGATATTTTTAAATTTTTGTTTACTTAATATGTTATTATTTTATTAAAGTGCCACGTGTCACTTCCACGTTGAGCATGGAATTACACTTCTCACTCATACTGGGCTGTAGAAAGCACCTCTCAGTGCAATAAAGCATTTGCCTAATGCCTGCTAACCATGTAAAGGATAATTACTTTCAACCCAAAGATGTACATATATCTTACAGCAAACAAATTATTTTAGAATCACATAGGTCATTCAGAACCCTATTAGAGAGCTGCACTACATGTCTTAAGAGTCTCCATCTGGAGATAACACAAGAATTATAGAAGAGTAACTTAACATGGGATATAAATTGGCATTGAGGAATTGAGCATATTGTGCTATGACTATAGACCTATTTGGTAGATCATCAGCAAGGAAATCATACGGAGAAGCTTTGCTTGTGTCAACAAGAGGCTGCCATTTGAAACCAGGCCGTTCAGGGAGGGTGACAATGACTGGAAGATGGCTAGTATTAAAGGCAATATAAAGCTCTCCTTTTATTGAGTCATCCTGTTCACACGCACAAGAGACAAGACAATATTCACTTTGAGAGTCCACATAAGCATAAGAGAAATTCAGAATGAAGAGAACATCAATAGATATGGAGAACAATGGCTTTAAAGTTTCTAGGTTTTCATCAATGCTTTTAAAAAAAAAGAAAAATCTAAAACAAAAAGTAACATGATTTGAACCAAAAGGGTTAAAGCTAAAGAAAATAAAGCATGAAGAATGAAGAGGCATACAATTGTAAATGCAACAAATCGACTCAATTCAGACCAGTCTGCCATATCAGGCTGGTGACCATGCCACTGCAACCGCTCTGCAGTTGGGAAGTCTTCTAATCCAAGGGACTCACATTCACTGCCAAAACAAAGAACATGTTTGCACAAAAAATAAGAAAAAGTTCTAAAAACAAAAAATATTTAAATCTTAAATAGTATTCAATGGAAATGATTTAACAATACCAAATCTTCCCAATAGAACAAGTTACAAACCAAGATAACTGAAAAAAAAACTCCTCTAATAATAAAAAGTATCAAAATATTGAACTGTAATCAATGGAAATAATTATATACCTTCGGAGCTTGGCCATACGGCAACAAAATTTGAAAAAACCAGTCTTTGAATCTTCCTTCTTGTCCCAGCGAAAATAATTGACCTGTACAATACAAGATCATATCAGCTCAAATCTATAAAAGTATAAGATTCCTATCTGATTAAATTAAAATTTCTACAAAGTGGTAAAGGACCTAGCCAATGAAGTAAAATCAGTTGCTACTACTTATAACCATACATCATTATCATGGCAGTAGGTGTTGTTGTTGCCTCCTTTTGTGTGACCATATTCATCACCCATAGTTAGCATTGGTACACCCTGGTAATATAGTCCAAAGCATTAGCTCAACTGATCTTAAATGATTAGCATCCACTTATTGAAAACTACATATAAATTTCTCAGTTTGTCAAGTTCAATTTAAAACCTCTCCATTTCCAGCCCACCAAAGGCTTTTTTTTTTAAGTTTTCCTTGGTGTGACATTTTTCAAACACACTCCATCCGTTTTCACTGGCTGTTTCTCTCCTCTTCTAGAATCAACCTAAAAGCAGAAAGATTCCAATGCCACAGGGAATTCTCCTGCATCATAAGGTCATATACCGTGAAAGTAGATACCCTTATGACCTTTGAAGCCCCAGTAGTCTAGCCTCTGAAAGCAGTATAAGTGACCTAAGTTCATTTGTTGACCACATATTAACAAGATTCCGTAGTATGAAAAGTAATAAACTTATAAAGGCAATCTTAGTACATTTTTTGACTGAGTAGAAACAAGTCTCTTAATGATAGATTCCATGTCTCCATCAACCATAGAAAGGCATATAACTTACTTGAGAAACCATAAGACAAACAATGAAGTTCCGCATTTGTCTTTGTCGTAAATGTTGAACTGGGAGACTCACAAGCTCGCCTTCCTACATATGCAGTCAAATTAATTTTGGAGTGGATTTCATCTCTTTTATCGTAAAAAATCTAGAAGTATAAAACACGCTAATAAAATTACAGAAAATTGCCTCATTCCAGTCAAAACATAACATTTGGAATAGAGCATCAATGTTCAATTAATTCCTTTCCAATCTCTTAACTAGCATTCAAAACTACAAGTCATAAATACCAAGATAAGCTAGAGAGCCAGTTAGGATTTCCGATTTCATCTTGCACATGAATTTTACCAACCAATATGGCCATGAACATTTGAAAATATGGGATGCATTTAGTGATTATATAGTAACAAAATTTTTATAATCATGATAAATGCCAAAGAGATTTACTACTCAATGAGTTTTATTTTATAGGTCATTAGGGGATACAAAGAGAAAACACATAAAACAAAAAAGCAGACAGTTGATATATGAGGAAATTTGTACCAATACAGAATCTATTATAATGGTAATATGTAACTTTAGTATTAGGAGTTACATTGTAATGTTACATTACAATAAAGTTACTTGACATATTTAAGTCCCCTGTCATAATTAAGTTTTTTTTTTGTAACTAGGGGAATCTGCAACTGGGATGGGGCTGGTACTCGTGTGACACAGGGTCCAGGGGTCCAATCCTGCCCGCTACCACTATACCCCTAGGTGCATCCACTGAGCCCGCCACAGTGGAGCATGGGTTATCCGGGGTTTGAACCAGCGACCTCCTTTACAAGGTTTACACGGGCTTGCTGGCTGGTCTACACCCTGACGGGCACCTGTCATAATTAAGTTATTAAAAGGTGAGGTCATGTTTGCTTAATAAAGTAGTTGTACAGGATTTTGGTATGGGACATTGTTTCCCTCATATTTTTAGACATCCACCCATATTGAAGAATGAAATAAGTATATCTTTCTCTTCCTTGTTATATTCTGGCTTGCATTTATTATTTACGCACTTGCGTGTTCTATCTAACATGGTATCAAAGCCATGGTAAAGAGAAAGAGAGGAGAAAGCAGATGGAGGGCCTAGGGACTGCACCCATTAGAGATGAACCAAAGATTGCTGGCACACAAGTCAAACATTGGACAAAAGAATGGGCAAGCCAACAACATATTAATACGATAATTCGAGGCCATCATGAATAGAATTTTAATTGTTTGAATATCAATTAAAATTCACAAAATTTCAAAAGTTCCTACCTTAGTTTATAGGAAATTCCATTTGGAGTGAGAAGGTATAGCTGCAGGGGGGCAGGATTTCACAATGGGTGCATTGTAGGCACAAATATTGTAATTATTGTTGGAGGTCAAGACTGTTGTAGTTATTGGAGGCTGATTGTTGTGATTGCAAAGGCTCCTGCAGAGAATTGAAAAAATGCCGCCTGAAAGGATGCAAGCAAACACAGCCAGAAAGAAAACGCACAAAAGAGGGCAATAATTTATCTTTTGTGTGCAAGCCATAGAGGAGAGGCATGTTACAGGGAACGTAGACGAATAATATGGACATGCACAGAATTGGGCCTGTAGGAGATACAATCGGGTCACACAGGACAAAGAATGGTGCTAGAAGGAATGGAGTCTCAGGATCATGATTTAGGGCCAAGGAATCAAAATCTGTAACGATGGAATCACAAACTGGTATGCACAGAGAAAGGTCCAGTGAATTCATTGAAGGTGTTGGCAGTAGGTAGCAGGATGATGATAGGCATAATTCACAGCACAACCTGTAGTAGAGAAAGGTCAACATAGGTTGCACAATAGTGCATAGGATAAGTTTCAGAAGCCTGAAAGCACAGTTACAGGTTGTGATATAGACACAACTACAGAGGTTGGAGAAGATTGTCATGTGTGCAGTAATAGCCTGCACGATGCCAGAATAAGTCCATTTCACCATTTTCAAGGAAAACGAATCCCTATACAACTGACAGTAGAAGCAATCGTATAGTATCAATTTCTTTTGTTGAAGAATTATTTTTTTGAACTGAAATTGAGATTGATGTACATAATTTCCAGGATTCATTAATTGGCTAAAAAGTGGTATTATGGATTGACATTTTTATGAGAGTCCCAGTGATGGAAAAAGAATGATTGGTGGACAGATGTAAAAGGGCCACACGCTTAGCCATGAAGGTTTTGGATCGGTCACAGGAGGTTGTGGTCAAGCACAGGAACTTGGATGTGTGGTTTGAAAATGTGTATGAGACCCATTACATGTTATGGTAAGCTCTAAAGACTCGGTTCATCATTTTCAAAACAGTTGTCCAAATGTGTGGAAGGGGGCAACTTTTTGAAGTTGAGAACAATTTCTACATCCCCAATATATGGGCTTAAATTTCCAGCCACCATTGACTCTCATCCGGCTGAAGAGTTAGTGGTTGATGAAGGATTATACACTGTAGCAACTATAACGGTTACATGTCATGCAATTAGTGGATAACTCCAAAATCTTATTTTTAGAGTGCATTTTAGAGATAGATTGTTGACAACTCTGAAATGTTTGGTCCAAATAAACTTGCATTCTAGGATAAGCATTTATTCTCTATATGACCATCAAGGGAGGGTGTTAAGAGTTATTCTATTACAATGGTCATATACTTCAGTATTAGGAGTTATGTTATAATGTTACATTACAATAAAGTGACTTGAGTTATTTACATAACTAATGCTAAGCCATCAATACGATAGGTCATGTTTAATTAATAATGTGGTTGTATGGGACTTTGGTAAGGGACATCATTTCCCTTCTATGTATCGACATCCACCATATTAAATATTTGTCTCTCTTTTCACTCATACGACTACACTTTATGATGTCCCTAGGCAACCTTAGGTTGTTAGCCCCTCTCACCCATCCTCGTGCTTCTTGTTCTTCTATAAAAATGTCCAACAAGCAATGTAGGAGTTGAACACTAGTAAAGCGGCCAACAAGGAGGGATTCCAGGTGGAATTCTTCAAACATCGTATTTATCCTCTTTTAGACTATATTGAAAATCTATTTAACCATGTTGTTGGCTAGAGATTTCCACAAGCTTGGTCCCATCACACTATTCACCCAATAGACATCAAGGTCCAAGATTAATTCAAACAATCATGGGACAATCAAGGTGGGGCACACCTTCAAGCTCTATGATACCACCCTTCATTTACACTATCAAAGGAGCTTGGGAGACATCACCTTAGGGCCAAGGGCAAGCAAGCTTCCATCCTAGACATTAGACTATTGACCATATTCTCGGTGTCTCACCCCCAAAGCCATCATTGATGAGGCGATACACAACTCATCAACAATATTATGCTGCTTTGTATATTTTTGGAAAGATTTTGACTCCGTTCTAAGGGAGGCCCTCTTTCAATGGGTTTGAGACATGTTTTGGGGCATGTTTATACTTAGCAATGTTTTAAAACTAGGAACCGGGAGTTGAACCGATCGAGGGTCAACTCGGATCAAAACCAGAACTGGCAATAAACTGGAGCGGTTTGATTTCAATGACTCGGACTATTCAAAAATACATAAAATTTTACAATTTTAATGAAAAAAATATATTTAACATTCCAAGCTATGATTTTAAACCATCAGAGACCTAATATGCAAAGTCTGCTCATCTATATACCATGTAAGGTGTGATGTCCCCTTCCACTTGATGTTATCTACAAGGATGACTGAGTAGTCTATTAGACTCCCATAGGCTATAGTCACCACATATGGGAGTTATTTTGTTGCCACTTAGCCTGAAAAGGGGTGTTTTGCTTACAAAAGTGGTTGGATGGTATTGGATGACCCATGGTATTGCCCATGGTATTGGGTCCTGTTGTCCGCCAAACTGCACACCAACAGCAGAAATCTTTCAAAAGTTGTCTCTTCACTACAAGTGAGAGAGGTGTGGCCTTAGGGGCAAGCAATGAGCCAGGTACTGTCACCTGAATCCCAGCTCCTCCGTTTAGGCTAACTCCTAACGAAGCCAAGGGGGGTAGTCCCTAAAAAAGAGTTTCACTAAGGCTCTAGTATTTAAGTGTTTTTTGTATGGGGTGATGTGGATGAGTGTTGTTTTAGGAGTTTTTGTGATGAGACCAAGAAATATGAGAAAATGAACAACAGATAATAAGCAATCCACGTTGCGAAATAAGATAACAAGATGACAATATGATTCAAGACTTGGTTAATTACCAAAGCATTCACAATATGAAATAAACACAAGGACAAATGGTCCTGATCAATATATATGCTTTTAAACAACCAGTGCCTTATGGAGTCAAAGAAAAATAAAGATTGTGATGCTGAAAGTGTGGGTCTTGAAGAAATGCCGTTTGTGAGATCATTGTGCAGATTATCTTTGTAAATTGAAGATTTTAATGGTCTTGATTATTAGGATAAAACCAAGGATATCAAAAGAGTGTCCGGAAAGACATTCTAAGCAGCTCCTTTAAGAGACATGTCGGACCTATCTGGAATCACAGCGAGGCGCGCAATGCTAACCAGCCACCGTGTCGCAAATTGGGCAATCCGACGCCTCCCCTGAGAACTACTTAAAATACTTTTGAACAACGCCAGTTCGTTGGTTATGGGGATGAAAGTTTTAATTAATTATCACTTATGAGATTATCAAATCCTTCACCTTTCTGAGTACTAGCCCAACCGTTTCCGGTTGGCAGAGCATACGGGTGTTGGATAAACGACCAAGATAAATTAATTAAGGGGGAAAATGTGGGTTGTAATATTTTATTATTTAGAGCACTTGTTCAACTCTCCGATAGAGAGCGCTCTTGACTTGATCTTATGACCACAGTTCAAGAGACTTCCTACTTTAAAATGCCTAATGCAAGGGAAGATGCAAGTCTAACAATGCTCTCCGATAGAGAGTGCTCTTGACTTGGATTTGGCCAAGTTCAAGAGACTTTGTTCGTTTTAAGAAACAAGTAGCAGTTGTGATAACAAGATACTTCAAATTTATAACATTTAAATCATATGATAGCTTAAATAGATGTGAAATACTGCTAGCATGCTACTTGCAAAATAAAATCAAATAATTGAAAGATCTAGTGTTCTACCAAGCAATTCTACTCTAAAGGTGGGATCAACCTCCGAACAAGGTCAACCACTAGAACCATCAGTCTTGGAAACCTTCCAGCTAGCTGGATGTCCACAAGAAGCTGATGGGGGAACGAGAAGCTACCACAAAACTATGTGGCCTTCGGGATACAATCCCAAAGTTAGCTTACTCTGGTCAAAACTTGAGAGCGAAGCGACAAGATGAAAATAAACTACTCTGAAATATGAACTGAAAAGATCTAAGCTAAGCAAACCCAACACTCTTCCCCAAATGGGGAAGAAAACCAAAGGTGGAGGACTCCTCCACTAGAAACTTTATTAACTTTTACAAGTGCCTTAAGGAAAATTCCTTGAAAGGTCTTAGATCTGACTTGAGATAAACTTTTAAAGAGAGATATTTAGAGCCCTTAATGGCTAGTTACAAAAGGATAATCGTTTTGGTTCTTTTTGCTCCATTTATGCTCCTTTCTTGAATGTGATTTCGATCACTTTTGTGACTTGCTCACACAAGCACTTCTCTTTCCTTTGTTAAAGATCTACACAAGTTCACAAATCCTCAACAAGCACCCATTAAGTGTTAACAAAAAAAATTAAATCAAATAAGCTTGAGCTAGATGCAAACAACTAAGATCTAATGCATGTGCAAAGTGCTCTTTTAAAATGCAACCTTTGGGATTCACGAAATGAAGTCTATTTTGTTAAAAGCATGAGATTTTGAAATAAAATTGCGATTTTAACCAAACGGACCAGCAAGCTAAAATGCCCCAAAAAACGATGGGAATGAGAATGCAACCACAAAATTTCACTCTACTTCATATGCCAACTTGTCTACTTTTGAAGTGGAACTATAAAACTTTAAGAAAGAATTGCGATTTTAACCAAACGGACCAGCAAGCTAAAATGCCCCAAAAAACGATGGGAATGAGAATGCAACCACAAAATTTCACTCTACTTCATATGCCAACTTGTCTACTTTTGAAGTGGAACTATAAAACTTTAAGAAAGAGACTAAGTGCAAGCCCTAAATGACCTTTTGATATGTCTAAACTAACCTTTCAATGCATGAAAATTGATTTATATAAGAAATCTAACTACTAACCTTCCCAAGAAATGCAACTAGCTAATCTCTAACTTAACAAATTTTTTGGTTTTAATGTTTTGTTGTGATTTTTGAAGGTGGACGAATGGGAAGAAGGGAGGACAAGAGGAGCAGCTGGTGGATGGAAGAGGAGGGACGAGAGGAGAAGAAGGTAGGGGCAAATGAGACGAGGAAGGGAAAAAGGATGAGGGACGAGAGGAGAAGAAGGTAGGGGGAGAAGAGGGAAACGAATGGGAGAAGGAAAGACAAAAAGTAAAGGAGGAGCGAATGGAAGAGAAGAGGAAACTTGGAATGGAGATGGGATTCAAGTGGAACACTTGAGGGTTTGAAACACTGTTATGGAAATCCTCCGGTTAACCGGTGATACGCCAAAAACAAGTGTTCAAGAGAGCACAAGGGAACAAATCCCAAGCTATTCCCCAAGGTTGAAGGAACTTCAACCTTACGGCAAACTAATCTAAGGCTTTAAAAAACAAGAATAACTTCAACCTTGGAATAAGATCTGGAAAGGGTTTCCACAAGAGTGAAGGTAGATCCAAGTAACTAGTAACTGAAAAAAGTATTTTGGGTGTTTGATGGAGAAGAGCTAGACTCTTTTGTTTCTCAAATCCATAAAGCTAGAACTCCTTTGGCCTTATGTGGAGTGAAAATGTACCTGCAAGAACCTTAAGCATAGGATAATATATATGAAACAAAAATATTCAAGTGAAAAGAACTAGATACATGCTTGCTTGTGCTAGATTGTTAGCCATCTTGAACATGATCTACAACTTAAAAGCCTCAAATATAATGCAAAACAATATCACCTTGATTCTCAAGTGAAGCAATGAACATCAAGAGCCTCCACGTTTTTGACCTCCAAAGTCTTAACTTTATTAACAATAAAAATGCTTACAATTTCTCCAGAGTTTCTTTGCCTAACAATCCATGATGAATGAGGAAAAAGAGCCTCATTATATAGCACAATACAAGAGCTAGCCTACCCTAGTTCGAATTGGCTTGAATGGATCCAATAGCACCTAACATAATTCAATTTCCAATCAAGAATGTGTCTAAAACCAATCAGCATGGAGCTTGGAGCTAATCTCACCAACAAACTCAAGTTTGTGGATGATGTCGATGGGGAGGTGGCCTCCACCTTGGCAAGGCGCCCCCCATCCCACCTTGGATACATCACCAAGCTAATAAACAATTGCCATGTGTAGAACTCGCCCCTCCAAGGAGATTGACGTGAGCTTGAAGTAGGTGCTTGGAGTTTTAAACATGATTTGATTGCAATCAAGGTAGTTGGGAGTGGGAGGTGGCCTCCACCTAGGCAAGGCGCCCCCACTTCCATTCAATGCAACCTCTCACCAACCAAAACTCATTTAATTTGATCTCCACATCATCAACTCGACTTTGCATGCATGGAGGGCGAATTAGCTTGGAGAGATCTACTTGTACTGACTGTATACTTGATTGAATGATGACTGAGATGATTGGAATCTTCATAAATGTTGAGTGCCATGTCATTTAGCCTTTTACTTTATTCCATTTGGATTATTTTGGAGAGATTTGGATTATCTCCAAAATAATCATTTTTATTATTTTAATTAATAATTTCTCTGTAAATGGCTTTTTAGAGAAAATATTAATTACGACGCCTAAATGACATCCGAAACTTGGGTTTAGCTGGTCCATAGGTCATGTGTGATTTTTGGCTTATGAACCGAGCCATCAATCACTGAATTCGGACCCCGGACGACTGACATATTACAAATTATTATTTCTCTATTTAAACTATAGAGAAATTTATTAAATTTAAAAAATAATTAAAAACCCAAATTCGACGGACCCGGTAAAAAATTTTCGAAATTTTTTCTGAGGGTTTTATGGACCTAGGACATGACCGACACCTATTCTAACAGTGTCTAGTAGGCTTATATACATCAGTTGGCCTCTAATAACCCCCCATGACTAAAATTTTCAAAATCGGGCATTCCAGCTTTGGAGGAGCGGGAGAAAACCTCATCGATTATAGCTCGGCTATAAGCAAAGTATAATTGACAAGGGAAAAAACTCCCTGGAATGCCTTAGTTGCTTAATCAAGTCATGGGGAACCGAGACACTCAGATCCTACTAGCACACTTTATTACAAACCCCCATGGGGCCATGGTCATGTCGACTCAAAAAACAAAACAGGCTAACCAAAACTGGCTAGCCACAAATGCTGGATCATCTGATACACTGGAGTCAAACATTTATCATGTTTGTCAAATGGCGGCTCTTCAGATAATCCAACTATGGTACAAATAAGTTGGTAATGTTGAAATACTGAGAGGGGGGTGAATCAGTATTTGCCAATCATTAAAAAATTTCAATCAAGAGCAAGTTGCTAATCACCAATCAAAATGCACAGTACACAATATTTTTACGTGGAAACCCAAGTCCTGGGGGTAAAACCACGGAAGCCTTTTATGATAAAATTTGACCCAGCAACAACTGGGGCTACAAATTTAATACAACTTTTCCAGCTACAACTGGAAGGGGCTACAACCCCTAGGCTTCGTCAGCTGCAACTAACGAGCTGCTACAACAGCTCAGCTCACAAAATTGTGAGCCCTAGCACCACCCTACCACCCTTAAGAAAAAGATTGTTGAACCTGTGGACCTATCAAACACCAAACCCTGTACTTTCTGTTGCTGATAACCTCTGCTCTCTGATCACTACCAAAACATCACTGTATATATATATCACTGAAGTAATTCTGCTCTTCTTTTACCTAATATCATCATAGGTTATCTTCAACTAGGATCGTCATTATCAGCATCATGAAGTGTAGGAGTGCATCATCATCATTATACCAAGACATGTGTCATCACAATTTCATACTACAACTTTCACTGTGCATAATCATCATATTACTGTACATCATGTCACTGTGTTCTAATTGAATGTATCATCAAGCACATACCATCATTTTGGACTTCAAATACAGGCTGAGTACTGAGCATCTCACTGATCATATCATAATATATCACTGAGTTATCTGCACATCACTGCGTGATTATCATATCACTGAATATTAAGCATGTTTCTGTGCACTGAGCATATGATTGTGTAAATATTTCTGATCTGATCATATCACTGAAAATATTTGTGTCATTTTGGAACGAACTTTGTCTGACTACCTTTTCTAGCCTGCTTGAGATCACTTGTAGCTGGTTGTGAATGTACAGGAGTCAATATATTGTACAATATGTACAGAGACCAATCCTCCTTCAGATGCTTTAAATCAAAGAAGCATACTGCCTGTCAAGATGGTCTTCTTCTAACAGTCTTCACTATATACAGACGTCGACTGTCTTCGGATGCCTTGGATTCAAATTTTAATGGCTGCAAGAGTATGTACGGAGATCAGTGCTTCTACCAGCCTTCTTGAAAGGGAGTCTACTTCAAGGATCTACTTATGTATTTCTGCCATCAAGTGCTGCCATATGTCAACCAGCCAATCTTCATATGCTGCCTGAGGTTGGAGATTAGTCTTTGTAGAGGCTACACTTAAACAAATTTAGAATTAACAGAGATATGTCACAGCACAGAAGGAGTCTGAATCTCAGAGCAGCTGCCACCTGCAAATCCCAGGGTCCTCTGTCAACCCGAATTTCTCAGCTGATACTGTGGGTGCCAAAAAAAAATCAGACTCCTGTTCCTTTGTTGTTCTGCTGCTGCAAAAAAAATCAGACTCCTGTTCCTTCGTTGTTCTGCTGCTGACACAGTCACTAATCCGAATTTCAGAGCTGAGTGCAGACCGAATTTCAGAGAAGAGTATTTTTAGCTTCTATTTTTTGAGTGAGGGCGTGTAGGGTATTTATACATATTTTTGTGGATAAAAAATAAATCTGGCCGACCTAATGTATGCTTAACATTTGTTTTTATTGTTTTTAAAACTTACTGGGCCGACTTGTCATAAATAACAAATTAATTAAAAAATACTTTTGAGCAGGCCGACTTGTTTGGGAAGGGCATAATTTCAATAACATATTCATTAATATTTTTATTAATATTTCCTTTAGCAAGGTTTTTGTCACAAATGGGTTCCATTACCTTCTTTAATGTCACTATACCATTTATGCAACCTTAGGGGTTTCAAGTAGCAGGCATAGGGTTTTATGGGATTCTTACAAGACTATCATATAATATTCAATCAAGATATTTTTCATGGACGTCAAGCTCATCACCTAGGATTTCAATATCAAGTGCAAGTCACCATACCACTTCTCATGCACTATGACCATCTCCAAGGGTTCCAAGACCTAATCAAATCCAGCTATGTCATGCGGTCAATTTCCATAATCATTTGCGGGCATCTTCCTTCCATTTGCAAGCATTTTTATCATTGTTTATGCGGGCATATCTTCTAGGGTATTGGCGGGCATTTTTTTATTTTTTTAAGGTTGCAAGCATTCTCTTTAATGGTCTGCGGGCATATTTTACAAGCCTTGCGAGCATTTGTGTAAGGAAAAAAAAAGGTGTAAAGGCTATCATCATCATAGTGGCCTCTAAGATCATCAAGCCACAAGGTGTGTGGGATGAAGACCTAAACTACCACATCATCCAATCAAAATACAATCAATCAAAACACAACCAGGAGCAAGGGACTTGACACTGGACTCAAGTGGGACCAAGATACAACTTAGGTGTACTCACCTAGGTTAATGGGTAGCCAAGGCTTTTGGCATTGTCCCAAGGCCTCCAAGGGCTTCAAGCTTGGGCTTGGACAAAGTCAAAAGGTCTCCTCTGACACAGACAACCACAAACCAAATAATAACTCTCAAGGGCTCCACAAGGGGCACCAAGACTTAACTGTTGGCATCAATGACCAGACATTGTTGGCATCAATGACAACCTAATCAACAGGTAATAGGTCCAAAAGAAAAGATTAAAAAAAAGTACATCCATTATGCATGTTGATTTGATATTGAGTTTTGGTGACCGTCTGGGGGTTTTTCCAGGGTTTTCGTTTGGGTTTGGCAAAACCCATCCATATTGGTTTAGTTTCGGTGATGAAATATCCACCCTAGCTAGACAAGGGGGAAATCCACCGAGGTTTCCATTGGATTTTCAATTTGGTGAATCCATTGGTTTACAGTTGGTCATCCATCTTCAATTGGAACCACCTCGTTTTTGGTCATTTACTGGGGAGGCTAAGTGCATATGGGGCAAGCCATGATCTAGGTGAGCTTGTGAGGATCGTGGTACCTGTTATCACATCCATAGTAGACGGGGCTACCATGTCTTCAAACCAGATTTCAGTACTTTTCTGAGCTAGTCCTTTTGCTATGAGATGCTTGAGATCGACAGATGATGAGCAGCTATTCTATGATCACTCATATTTTCAACAGACCTTGAGCAAATATGTTCAAGCTTGTTCCATGACTAAGCCTCATGACCCTAGATTTGATGACTGAGATAGCCATTTTCTTCCATACAAAGCAGTGTGATGACAGTGCCCAGAGTTATGAAGCAGTAGTGTTCCAATTGATAGTCGGTGGTTCAGATGAGGATACAGGTATATGACCCAATAGGTACATGGTTGTGCATTGGATATCTATAGTATGCTCTTTTACTTATCTTGGTAGCTTGACTAGGTATTTAGTGGTCATGGTCTGGCGATATATTTATGTGGTTATTGGTTGACTATTTGGGGTATGTTGTCCGCCGAGATGCACACCAGTAGCAGAAATCTTTCGAAAGCTGTCTCCTCACTACAAGTGGGAGAAGTGTGGCCTTGAGGGCAAGCAATGAGCTAAGTACTATCACCTAAATCCCAGCTCCTCTGTTTAGGCTAACTCCTAACGAAGCCAAGGGGGGTAGTCCCTACAAAGAGTTTTTCTATGGCTCTTATGTTTTAAGTGATTTTTGGTGTTGAGTGATGCGGACGGGTGTTGTCTAGGAGTTTTGAAATGATGAGATCACAGTTTGTTATAAGAATAAAATGAACACAAGATAAAGCAATCCACGTTGCGATTTACAAAATATGATTGCAAGATGAACAATACAATGACTTGAAATTTAAAAAGACATCCACAAGATAAACTTTAAGCAAATGACAAGGACATATGGTCCAAAATTAGGTGATACAAGTGAGTTTCAAAGACCAGTGCCTTATGGAGTCAAAAATAGTGATTTGGATGCTGAAAAAGTGTAAGTCAAATTGTAATGTTCGTGAGATCGTTTTGCAAATTATCTTGGTTGATTGAAAGTTTTAGTGATCTTGGTTTATTAGGCTAGAAAAAGCAAGGTATGCATCCAACTGGAAAAGTATACCTTCAGTGGCTTCCCCTTGGAGACATGATGGACCTAACTGGGATCACAAGCTAGGTGTTCTGAGAACTTAACCAACGAGTGCCTAGATTAAGTTGCCCGGTGCCACCAGTTAGGAACTTTGCCCACTACCTAAGTATTTCTCATAAAATCAATGCCGGTTCGTTGGTTATGGGGGAATGATTTTATTAGGTTATCACTTTCAAGATTAACAATTCCAATCAACGTTCTGAGTACTAGTCCAACCTTTTAGGGTCGGCAGAGCATACTGAGTGATGGATAGCAACGAAGTAAAATTTAATGGGGAAATGTGGGTTGGAATGTTTTAATTTAAAGAGCACACAGTTCAACTCTCCGACAGAGAGTGCTCTTGACTTTGTCTTAAGACGGAAGTTCAAGAGACTTTAACTAATCTATATGCTTGATGCAAGGAAGATGCTGTGGGAATGCTCTCCGACAGAGAGTGCTCTTGACTTGGGTTATTGCAAGTTCAAGAGACTTTAGTTCTTTTTAAGAGATCAAGCAGATTATAAACATAAACCAAGTGATAGCTCAAATGATAAAAGATGAAACAATGATATAACAAATGAATAAACTACTTGTAATAATGAACTGAAAGAGCAACTAGTGTTCTACAACAAAAGAAACTAATCTAGCAAAGGAAGTCAAAAATGACTTCTACACACTGTTCATGAAACTTCCAACTAGCTGGTCATACACAGTACATAGTGGGGAAAGAGAAGTAGCACGCAAGGTCAATGCGGCACTTGGAATAAAATCCCAAGATAATTCTCAGGGCAAAATTGAAATGACAACTAAAATTCTAAGTACAAATGAAATTACTCTAGAAACTTAAAGCAAATCTAAACTAAGAATACATGAGACACTCTTCCCCAAATGGGAAAGAAAAAACAAAATGTGGGAGGCCTTATCCCACTTAGCCTTATTTTATTAAGAGAGTACAAATGCCTTTGGGAATGAAAGCCTTGTAAGGACATTTGAAACTGAAATGAAAATCAAAACTTAGAAACCCTTAAGGGCTTTTACAAAGAGAGTGTGCATAATTTTGTCTTCTCGGTTCAAGTCTTCTCTTTGGGTTCTAGATTTAATCTTCTTTGAGTTTTTGTTCTTCAAGTCCTCCTCTTGGTTCCTCCTTAGGCTTATTTCTCTTCTTTTCAACACCTACAACAAACGAAAGTCCAAACCACTCAAGCACCCATTAGTTATTAGCAAAATAAATTAACTAATCTAGGATCTAATCTACAAACCAAATCTAAGATGCCAATCTTGTAATGAAATCCAAACTAGATGTAAGCTAGAAATAACCTATATGCTCACTCTTTTTCCAATGCAAATTTTAACTTTTTAAGATGAGACTGGAAGCAAATACTACTAAGATCTAACAAATGCAAGTAAGAACTAGATGGATAAAGGAAACTAACTTCTAAGCAATGCAAGTGCAAACGTGAGAAGTGTAATGCAAGATCTAACTATTAACCTTGAAACAATGCAACTAACTACTACTAACTCCTAACAAAACTTATGGCTTTTGTGATGTTTGTGAAGGGGTTGAGGATGGGTGAATGGAAGGATTTTGAAGCAAGTTTAAAGATAAAACTAAGGGAGAAAGGGGAGTTAAGTGAGGAAGGACGAGAGCAAGGTTGAAGGAGAAGACTTGGGAAGAAGACGAAAGGATGAAGGAGCTTGGGAAGAAGAGGGATGAAAGGACGAAAAGAGACAAGTCAAAAGGCAAAAACGAAAGAGGGACTAAGAGAGAAGATAGCAAGGTAGGAAAGGAGTAGGGGAAGAAGGGAGACAAATAGAAGGATTCAAGGAGAAAACGAGAGAGCTAGAGGAGAGAAACTCGTAGATCTAGGTAACCAAAAGAGTTTTTAGAATGCTTTGTTGGAGAAGGCAAGAAAGATTCGGAATAGCTCGCAACCCTGCAAACAAAATATTAGAATTAATGGAACACTTGAATGGTGAAGGTATTAGATGCCGAGAGCTCCTAATAGATGAATTCCCTGAAGACACAAACACTCAATGCGAAAATTGTCCACCTTGTAAGTACTAGATTGTTAGTCTTCAATAAGCATAATAATCAAATTGCAATACAAGGGTAGGGTGAAAGAGATATTACTTCACATAGGATGAAGACACAATGCCAAAAGCCCATCAAATGACCTCCAAAGTCTCAATACTTTATTAACAAATAGAAGCTTACAAATTCCACCAGAGTTTCTATGCCAAAAACTCCATGAAGAAGAAGGACGCAATGCCATCCTTATATAACAAAAGAAGAAACTACCCCTACCCTAATTCGAATTGGCATGAGGAGAGAGCCAATGGCACTTGGCAAATTCGATTTCCAATCAAATCCATGTCTAAATCGTAGCTTGGAGTCCATCCCACCATACAACTTGAGTTTGAAGTAAATGAGATGGGGAGGTGGCCTCCACCTTGGCAAGGCGCCCCCCATCCCTCCATTGGAAGTATCACCCATCAAATAAGGAGTTGCCATGTGTGATATTCGAGCTCCCATGAGGATATACGTGAGCCTTCAAGGTTTAATGCATGAGAAATTATTGGGATATGGAATGAGTCTTAATAGGAGCCAAGCCATGAGGTGGCTAAGGCGCCTACCATGGCATTCATTACCCTCCCAACAATCCATTACATGAATGACACATCACCAATTCGTAGATCCTCCCAAAGCTTGACATGAATGCATGCAACGAGAGGTTATAATTGGAGTTCTAACTCGTGATTGAGGTGGATCCTTGGAAGGTGAGAGTGGGAGGTGGCCTCCACCTAGGCAAGGCACCCCCACTCCCATTTAATGCAACAAAAACTTAACTCAAACCATTTAATATTCATCCATATCACCCAACTCGAGTTTTGCATGCAGGTGGGTGAATTCTCTTGGAGTTAATCACTGATTGTTGACTGGGTTGTTAACTGAATGATGACTGAGATGATTGGAATCTTCCTTAATGCCTTGTGCCATGTCATTTAGCCATTGAAATAATCCAATTTGGATTATTTTGGAGAGAATTGGATTTATCTCCAATTATTAATTTTTTGAATTTAATTAATTAATAATCCTCTTTATTGATTTTCTGAGGAATTATTAATTAAGTTGCCAAATAACGATCTGAAACTTAGGATAAAGGTGTCTGGGGTCTAAGTATGATTTTTTGGCTTAGGAATTAAGCCTCCAATCACTGAAAAACACCCTCGGACGACTGACATATTACAATTTTAATTTTTCCATTTAAACTATGGAAAAGTTAATTATTAAAAAATAAAATAATTGACTGTCCAATGCGTCCGGTACAAATCTTTCGGACAACGTTTAAAAACCACTACAGACCTAGGAAATGACCACTCACTCGACTCATAGTGTCTAGTAGGTTCATATTCATCAGTTGGACTCTAATAGCCCCCCATGGCCAAAATTTCAAAATCGGGCATTCCAGCTTTGGAGAAAGCAGGAGAAAACCTTGTCAATTATATCTCGGCCGTAGGCAAAGTATAATTAGTCAAGGTAAAAAACTCCCTAGAATACCTTAGTTGATAAACCAGTCATGGGTGACCGAGTCACTCAAACCCTACTAGCACACTTTTATTACAAAAACCCCGTGGGGCATGGTCATTTCAAGACAAAAAACAAACTGACTAGCCAAAACTGGCTAGGCAAAAATGGTGGATCATCTGATACACTGGAACACAAACACTTATCATGTTTGTCAAATGGCGGCTCTTCAGATAATCCAACTATGGTACAAAATTGTCTTGAAAAAATCGCCGAAAAATCGCACGGTTTTACCTTTGCCGAAAAATCGGCGCTTAAAAATCGCGATTTTTTAAAAAAATCAGCGATTTCCGACTTTTTCAAAAAATCGATGATTTTTTCGAAAAAATCGCGAGTCCAAGGAAAAAATCGCCCAGGCTTTTTCACAGTTTTAAAAACTCAGGTTTTTTTTTTATAAATTTGATGAGTTTTGTACATGTAACATTGATGTCAACAATACTAAATTCCATCCTTTGATGAGTTATTATCTTTCATTTTCCATCCTTTTACTTAAATTTGTAACATTACCATTAATTGTTTCAGGATGTTTGAGAGTGGTTCCAACCTCATCAGACTTCATATGCAAAAAGTAGGATTTTAGATCCCATTTAGAATTCAACAGACTTAATGGTTTTCAGGATTTCAGGATTCCAACGTTTCTAGTGGATTCTATCATGTATGTGGGTAAGGGATTGGAATTTAATGAAGTACATCAAACTCTTTATGTACCTTGATGTTGGTGGTGTCGATGCCTGATTGTTAAAGTTGTTTGAATTCCACTGTCATGACCTTAATAAAAAAATGTACCCTTCACTCAAACAAAATCACTTATTAAGCATAGGAAGCTCTTTCTACCTTATTTTAACGCTTGGATTAGGAAGTTTGAACAAAATTGTAGGGTGTTAATTGATGTCCTTGGAGGATCAACTTCGAGATTGGAAGCAGAGGCAAAGTCTAGAGCCTAGAGGTGGGGGAACATGGTGCTATTGATGAATATGATCTCGACATAGACAATGATTTTGATGATTATGTTTTTTCAATTTTGATTTAGATATGTATTGCGCTTGGTGCCATTTTGATAATATTTTGTCTCTAATGGTTTGGAATCATAGCTTGGAATCTTTAATATATATTTTTTTTATTAAAATTGTAAAATTTTATGTATTTTTTAACAGTCTGAGTCATTGAAATCAAACCACTCCAAGTTATTTGCATCCACTACATCTATATATCTAAGTTACCGGAAACGTCTAGGGCAAACACCAGAAACGCCGTTCTCCGTTTCAGAAACGGAAACGGGTTCGAAACGGAATTGAAACGGCGTCGATCCGTTTCAGGTGAAGCTGATACGAATCAGCAGAGTTGGAAACGGATCCGGCAATTTTCGAAACGGATCAGGCATCGTGGGATACGGTTCAGACGAATTCAGATGCGGATCGGTCAAAAACAGAAACGGATCATTTGGAAATGGATACGGATCCCGCCGGATTGACCAAAATCGAGAAACGTAAATGGGTTTTTCAGTTTTTCTATTTTTTATTGAACTGGTGGGCCCGATACTGATTTGCTAAGCCCGCCAAAACCGAAAACGTAAATGGGTTTTTCCATTTCGAGCGCGTGAAGCACTGTAGTGTCTCTTTGTCTGTTGTCGTGGTCGATTTCTCATTTCCTAGTTCGCACAGCTCGCGGACTGGTTCAACTTCACCGCTCGACTGTGGTTTCCAGCGACCGGTTTGACAAATTGACTGAGGTTCCACTGAGTCACTGAGGTTCACTGTTCACGGTTCACTGTTCACGGTTCACGGTTCACGGTTCACTGTTCACGGTTCACTGTTCACGGTTCACGTTTCACTGTTCACGGTTCACTGTTCACGGTTCACGGTTTCACTGTTCGATAGGTTCACTGTTCGACTGATTTTCAGTGTTCACTGTTTGGTTAACTTCCATCCTACAGCCTACGTCCAGGTATGTACACCTCCAACTCCAACGTCTCAGTCTTACTAAGTTTACAACTTTACAATAGCGAAAAATTAAATTCACAGTAATTTTTTTATTTTATTTTACAATTTACTTTATAGTTTATAATCTTTTATAAATTTTCTAACTATTAAAATTGTAAAGTTAAACTTATTAACTATTAAGTTATTAACTTTAAAATTAAAATTAACTTTATAGTTTATAATCTTTTATAAATTTTCTAAACTCTAAAATTACAGAACTCTAAAATTAAAATTGTAAAGTTTAAAAATTTAAAATTTTCTAAATTACAGAACTCTAAAATTAAAATTGTAAAGTTAAACTTAGAATCTTTGATTCTTTTAATTAAAATTGTAATTTTCTAATCTTTTAAACTTTACAATTTTTGTTTAGGTAATTTCTATAAATTATTAAAATCTGAAATTAATTATTAGAGTTTAACTTTAAACTTTAAACTTTTAAACTTTTATTAAGTCTTAATTTCTTAAATAGTTAACTTTGGAGTTTGGCCTTATGAGCATTGAGAATCCTATCTTTAAGTTTAAGACTTTAAGTATGAAATCTTAATAAAAGTGGGAGTTGAAATTCAGTGTGTACTTACATCAGCCAGCAGGAGACAGAAAATATCCAGAATGCTTGGAGCTAGATTCCACATTCATTGGCTGCTACTAAACACTAAAATCTTCATTGGCAATAAATGAGCACTACAAGGCTCCATTTAAGCTTGCATTCTGAACATCCAGTCCAATGTCCGAGGCACTGTCCCATTGTCCTCATGGATGTGGCAATGAAACACAAACAAACTGATTAAATCTAAGGTGCAGCTGCTACAGAGTATTTACTACTTTGTCCTCTCCGAATAATCAATAATGTCTAACCCATCATAATTAGATCAGTTTGTGGGCAAATGCTTGACCTGATTATTTTGGGGCACATTTACTGAACCATTTGACTGGGTGTGTCAAGCCATGTGTATTGATAATTTGATATGGCAAGTTCCAAGATACATGAATAAAGGTAGATCTCTTCTTAAGTTGTATATATTTGGAAGCTATGGTTTGAGTCGTTTGACCAGATATTTTCTTATGCCCAAGTTGGTGCATTTTAAATTGTTTTCTCAAGTCTTATGACCCATTCCTTTGGTTTTGAATATGGATGCTTATGTTGGGAGTGCACTTGGGTTGTGTCAAGACTCAAGATCCGTCTTGATTGTTTGTCAAAGTAATCACTAGGTGGCCCATTCATTCAGGGACTTGTCTGGACTTGATAATTTAATAATTTATCTCTCACTTCTCTTTAGGGCAAGCTAAATCAGTGTCCATAAATTTGTTGACTTTTTCTCTGTCTTGTTGGGTTTCTATTCGAAGTTTTATGGACTGAAGCGAACAGTCTACAAAGCTTAGATGAATCTGAGAATTTATAATTCTTGTATTCATTCTTCTCAAGGGACTGAACTTCGTTCACACAGTCAGTTATATCATATATATTGTCACCACACAGTCAATTTTTATTTACTCTTGTGTTTATCTTTAGCTGACAGAGGAGTACATTTTATTTAAAAGCTAGCATAGGAAAAATGTGGCTGGCATAAAACCAGAATGCGAGAAAGCCAAAAGGCCCAAAACTGCTAGGGGAGCACCCATGTGTCTAGTAGTCTACACTATGACACTGTGACAGCAAGATAGTGAGATACAGTATCTTTTCAGTTACTGCTGTCTTCTACTTCTAGACTTCTAGTTCTCTCAGAATACAGTGAGACAGTACTGAGTAGACACCTTACTCCTTGAGTCCTTAGGCTGCCACAGGTACAAATTTGAACTGTTAAACACTAGATGAGTCAAACAGAGGATATTTTAATTATTCAGAAATCAGAAATTTTAATTATGTTTTTTCCAGAATCCAAAACAGCATAATCTGAAATCTCTTATTATTGTCTTATTTGTCAAGTTTTAATGATCAATTTGTATTTTTTTTTGTTCTACAGGGTACAGCAGCATTGTGACAACTTACTAAGTTAGTATTCATCTGTAGATTGCATCATGGAATCATCGTCTATGAATGTTGGGGAGCAGGAAATTGAATCTGCCCCTACAGAGTCAGCGAATCAGAAAATTGATCCAAAGTCTCCTCTTTGGAAGTATGTCACTGTTGTAGGGAAGATCCAAGGAGGGGGGTCATTAATATGGGTTTGCAGTGAATGCCAAAAGGAATTCAAGGCATCCTACACCCGGGTGAAAGCACATTTGATTGGGATAAAGAACACTGGTATTCGAATATGCACCGGTCCACCTAGATCGGATGGAAAAGATGGAAAGGGTTTGAGCAAAGAAAAAATAGCAAAGTATAAGAAAGAACAGGATGAGGCGGATGCTAAAGCAAACGAATCAAATGCTGCCTTTCAGTTCAAACAACCAACAAGAATGGGGGCAATTTCATCAAGGACTCCATTTCCCTCTCATGAATTTGGTAGTCCTTCAAGTTCAAACTCAAAGCGGTCTAATTTGGGACCACTTGAAAAGAGTTTTAATAATGATGCTCGAGGCACTGCAGATGAATCTATAGGCCGGTGCATTTATGCAAATGGTCTTTCTTTTAACCTTGTGCGATCTCCTTACTGGGCAGAAATGATTAGAGATGTTAATAAAGCCCCAACAGGATATGTTGGCCCTGGATATGAGAAGATCCGCACTACACTGTTGACAGGTGAGAAGTTACGTTTGGAGGGTGCATTGAACCCCATTCGTAATTCATGGCGCATATCAGGGGTGTCCATCATTTCTGATGGATGGAAAGATCAAAGGAATAGGCCTTTGATCAATGTGATTGCTCAAAGCCCTAAAGGGGCAATGTTTTTGAAGGCAGTCGATTGTGAGGGGCAGCAAAAAGATGCTCAATTCATTGCTGACATCTTGATTGAAGCAATTGAATCTGTGGGGGCAGAAAACGTTGTCCAAGTCATAACGGACAATGCAACAGTGTGTAGAGCAGCGGGCCTAATTGTTGAAGGCAAATATCAACACATCTTTTGGACCCCTTGTGATGTTCATTCATTGAACCTGATGTTGAGTAAGATGGGGACTCAAATTGAGTGGATGCGAATTATTTTCGAAGAGGCAAAGGAAATACAAGCCTTCATCACAAACCACCACATGTCCCAAGGAATTTACAGGGAATTTGCAAAGTTGGAGCTTCTTAAGGTACCCAAAATTTAAAGATTAAAGTTTAAACTTGTAAAGTTTGTTTCATTTTTCATTTTTCATTTTTCATTTTTAAATTTTAATTTATTGAAATATTGTCACTTGCAGGTTGCAGAGACTCGTTTTGCCTCTCACATCATAGTGTTGACGAGGCTTATGCAGGTGAAAGAAGCCTTGCAGTCAATGGTATGCAGTTCTCTTTGGAGTCAATGGAGGCAATCCCAAACTGAAAGAGCACAAGGAGTGAAGAGGTTGGTTGTTGATGATGAATGGTGGGATAAGGTGGAGTATCTCTTGGCATTTACTAAGCCAATTGTGGATTTGCTACGCATGTTTGACACAGATAGGCCTAATTTGGGAGAGGTGTATGAGGGCATTGACTCCATGATAGAGAAGATACGAGTGGTCATCAATGCCAAGGAGCATGACCCAGATGAAGTCTTTTACAGAGAAGTAAAAGACATATTGACCAAAAGGTGGAACAAGATGACCACTCCATTGCACCTTTTGGCCTATGCAGTGAATCCTAAATATTATTCTGCAGAGTTACTAAATGATACTGAAAGAACTGCACCAAACAAAGATCCAGAAGTCTCCCAAGGGTTTAAGAAAGCTTTTCGAAAGCTATTTGTAGACCCTGATATTGCCTATCAGATTCGTGAAGAGTTTGCACATTTTGTGGGATCTGAGGGTTTGGGTGCAGGTAATGATTCTTTATCATCGTAAGAATCAAGTTCATAACTTCATTGTTATTTCATATTGGTTTCTTATTCATTTCATATTTGTTTAAGATATAAGGGTTTGAAGTTTTAAATTTGGATGCAGATATTGAGACTATGCGGGACAAGACTAGACTAAGTCCAATTAATTGGTGGAACTTCCATGGTGGGGAAATTCCAAATATCCAAAAATTGGCCATCAAGATCTTGTCACAAGTTGCTAGTTCCTCATCAGCAGAGAGGAACTGGAGCACATATGGCTTCATCCATTCGGTGAAGCGAAATAGATTGGGCTCCAAGAAGGCTGAGGAACTTGTTTATGTCCATTCCAACCTTCGCCTTTTGTCACATAAGAAGGATGAATACAAATCGGGGCCCAACAAACTATGGGATCTAGAACCAGAGTTACCTGACTTGGATATGACATTGAATGCCATGGCTCATATGAATCCATTTGATGAGGGGGTACCATCAAGTGGACATGGTAGCAATGCTCCCGCTTCTACTTCTAGAGGCGGTGAAAGTGCTAGTGTTGATGTTGATCTTTGTCATATGGACGAGGACATTTTTGATGATATGTAAATGTAATTTATAATTATGTTTTGAAATTTTGAACAATGAAGTATGAACACTGAACAATGAATATCATAATATGATAGTAGGTTGCCACTTAATTCGTTTTGTAATTTGTATATTTGACTTATGTTGATGATGATGATTATGTAATATGTTAATATGATGATTATGTAATATGTTTCATAAATGTTTAACATTTTAAATTTTAATTTTTAAATTTTAATTTTTAAATTTTATTTTTAGTTAGATTTTAAATATATATATATATATTATTATATTATATATATACGCCGTTTCCCTGCCGTATCGTATCCAGATTTTTTGAAAATTTGCCGTATCCGTGTCCCCCCCCGTATCCGTATCCGTTTCCGTATCCGTTTCAGTGCAACTTAGCTATATATTAGTGCTTTCTACATATTTATGTTCCAACGTGTTTATCTGATGTTATTGTTGCTTTATATGTTTAAAATTCTGAAAAAAAATGAATGTATTTTGTATTTTTTAATGTTTGCCGACTTTTTCCGATTTTTTCGCCGATGTTGCCGAGAAATTGTTTTCGGGACCCTTGCCGACTTTTTGCCGAGTCCGACTTTTTCAACATTGGTACAAATAACTTGGTAACAGGGTAGAAGTGATTTGATTGCTTGGAATTGGAAATTCTTGTGTATACTCATTGGTCTTACCCTCTTAGAAGTATGGACTTGGTCATTCCCACCATTTATGGCTTGCTAGTTATGGCATCACTTGTCACCTTCCCCATCCATCCGTTATCATATGTTCTTGGTTATGACCTGACTTACACTTTAGCCTGTGATATGGAGGACTTCCACCCTTATGCCTCTATGTTGGATAGACTTCCTGTTATTATGTGTCTCGGCTCTGAGTTGTGCAACAAAACTTGCGGAAGCCTTGATCCTTTTGGGCCAGGAGAACCCGCTGGTGTTGGTTCCTGAGCTTAGGTGAGTTGGT
Organism: Larix kaempferi; assembly: GCA_027924585.1. NCBI lineage: Eukaryota > Viridiplantae > Streptophyta > Pinopsida > Pinales > Pinaceae > Larix > Larix kaempferi. The sequence goes on from BSBM01000106.1 coordinate 32,617,957, forward strand.
TTCTGAAGCCTTGACCTCTTTGGTTGGTTGCCCCCGATGTTTGGTCCTAATTGTGGATGATTCCCCTCAGTTGCCTGAGCTGTGTCAGCGAAGACTTGAAGCAAATTGTTCTACCATCATTACATGCATTATGTGATTCATTGTAAATCTCTTGAAAGTGCAAGCCCGTGGTAAAAATGAAAATAAACTGTGCTTTTACGCACAATAAAAAGGGCTATGAAATGAAATGTAAAACACCTTGGATGAAAGCTGAAATTAGTTGTGCTTTTAAACACATGCAAAATACTCGCCTTAGTACACCTCATGGATACCTCCTTGGACCTATTTTCCGTGTATTACTTCTCCCTCTTGGTCATCTTGGTCATCAAGAGAAAATTGTCCACCTTGTATGCAAGCATGAAGAGGTTGCACCACCTAAAGGACAGCGTAGAAGGAAAAAGTACAATGTTGAGTTAGATGTGCCATGATGTCCTCCTTCCAAGCTCAACTCATCATCAAGTTGAAGCATTTTATCATTTTTCACCATTATCTATGTTTTATGAGGTTTAGTCCCCAGATTGTAGGTGACAAACCCTAAAAAAATCATTAAATGTCATTGTAAAGACAAATTAGGTAGGTCGGCTCTAAAGGAGGTTTAAGTTAGCATTTTCTCATATAAATAAGGCAACTCCTCATTTGTAAAACAAGATCATGGGATCAAATAAGATACTTTTTCTATTTCTTCTTGTGTACATGAGCTAGTCAAGTGGTGTGCACCTCTTTTCTTGAGCATTCTAGGATTTCAAGTGGTGAATTTTGGTGTTTGAAGGATTATCTACTATCTTGCAAGGCTTGTCGAAGGTGAAAGGATTCTTGGGAGGCTACTTTCCTCTTTTCTTCTTCAATTGTGGTAAAATCTCTGAGTCTCATGTCTTGCACTGCTGGAGGCATCCAAGGGGAGAGTAACCTAGGTTTTTATCCATAATAAGATAATCTTGTAAGTGAGACATCCCTCTTAAGGATTCTTGGGAGGCTACTTTCCTCTTTTCTTCTTCAATTGTGGTAAGATATCTGAGTCTCTTGTCTTGCACTGCTGGAGGCATCCAAGGGATAGAGTTGTTTCCGTTGTATATCTTACAGCGTACAGGTCTATTCTTACCTAGTTTGGGAAGCCTCCCGTGGCCCAAGGAGCAGGCCTAAAACGAGGGGAGATTGCATTGTGGTGACATTGGGTGTGTCTCCTAAATAGTTGTTGATCTTTAGCACCGGTCCTAATTGCTTAATTGAGAGGGTGCTAGATTTTGAGGTAATAGGTTGAACCATGACGCTTATCACACCATGAGACAAGTGAAAAGAATAGGTTCATGATATCAAATTAAAGGCTAGTAAGATGGAAAGTGTGGGGTTAATGGTGTGTGGTTTTGCCTGTTTGGAGGTTTGTTCATCACCCAAACTGAGTATTTGTGCAAGCAAGTCCGAACCTCTAAAAGCTATGATGAAATCACATGGTGGTGGCCTTGAATGGGTACCAATACAAGCTAAGAGCATTCTCAACTGCTGTCTCCGCGTGCTCAATTTCACTTGTATTACTGGTGAATGGGATAAGTTTACATTTATCCTATGGAGAACTTGTGGAAGCTCTAAGGATCTTCAAGGCATGCACTGGAGTTACAATGAGTCTAGCAGCAAGGGGAAAGCAATCTTGAAAGAGTGGGATGGTGATTCTCAGCACAGCATCAGAGAGGCTCTGGAATGTGTGGTGGGATTCAGGTAAGGACCACCAAGATTGTTATTTTAACTCTCTGCTCTTTCAATTCTTCCTGCCTCAGGCTCAGTTGGAACCTAAGGCATGCACAGGTTCTGTGAAAGGAACTTTAATCATAGATAGGAAGGGCATGCACCCAATGAAGGACGAGGGTGTAGAGGGGAGTAAGGGTACCAGAAGAGGTAGACCCAGAACCCACAGAAATTTGCTTGAGAAGACAGGCCCCAGGGTATCAGAAAATGATCAAAGCCAAAAGAGAAGCCATGGAAGCTGTTCACAAGTACCATAACAAGTTTTTTGATTGAGTCAAGGAAAAAGTAGAGGAATTGGAGAAGAAAGTTAGGGTCGAGAGAGAAAGGACCTCAATGGAGGAATTTGATGAAGAGCTGCTTCAGTTGATACTGGACACAGGATTCTCAAGAAACAGACAAACAAAACTTTTCAGGATGGTGGAAATATATTGGTTCAACAAAAGTCTCATTGCTCAAATAATTGAAAAGAACGGGAACCAGCAGAGGGAAGTTCTGAACAAATTGGAATTTATGGTAAAAATGTATGATGCTTTGTCTTTGATCAAAGCTAACTGGGGACTGGAGGCAGTGGAAGTGCCAGAAGCTTCAGAGGACCAACAAACTGAAGACTCTCAGCTCAATGCCCAGTCTGACTACACCAGTAGATTTTGATTCTGAGGAGGAGAATCAGCTTTGCTTAATGTCTGTGCAGGTCTTTTTAAGTCTAGTTGTTCAGCTCCTTTGTTAAAACACTTTCTTTATGCCCTATTGATTAATAGTGTTAGGAATTAAGAGGGTCATGGTTTAAAAGATAATCCCAAGTTTTTGGTACAAATATATTTTAAAACTGTCAAGTACTGAGGGCACTAGTAGTTATAGCTACTCTGATATTTTCAAATATGACAGATCAGTCCTTAATATATATTTTTTGAAAAACTCAGACATTCTCTCAAGGAGAAGCAGCTCCAGACTCTTATGATGTAACCTCTTTTTTGTACAATAATAGTGAAATAGTACCTAACTTGAAAACAAAAAAATAACATGTAGCAGCATCATAACTAGAAGCAGAGGTGGGCTATGGCAAATGTCCATGAAACATGACCATGCTAATTAATTAACATCAAAAGCCAAGGGCAACTTTTGAAAAGCGCAGAACACAGAGAAAAGCCAAAACAGGAAAATAAGTTTTGAAATGATAAACACTGATTGTGATCAAATGGTACAGAACATTTGCAAAAAAGTAACTAAAAGGATACTACAGCCAAGTTACCTCTCCACAGTTCCAACTATTATTATGGTCCTCACCATCATTATTGTCCTCCCCATTAGCCAAATTATGCTTTTGATTGTATGATACAAGATCAGCTAATGAAAATCCATCATGTGCACACACAAAATTGATACTATGCCACGGTTTCCTGCCTCCTTCCTGTGCAAAAAATGGTTTACTTCAGAGACAGAAATAGCATTGCATGAATCACATTATGTTAAAATATTTAGACAGTATTGTCACTAAATTCTGTCGGTCTTTCAGACACAGCACACACCCACCTCATCACACAGCCAAAAACAAAGAACACAACAACACCTTTTACAGATGATACCAATGTAAAACCAAATAGAGCTATCACCTATCAATTTGTCATACAATTTCAACTATTCAATTTCTTCAAAACTTGATCAAATCATATCTGTTTCAGTTTTCAATATAATATTTATAAACCATTTCTATAGATGGTCTTTTCCCCAATTTTACTTCTATCATGCTGGCGAATATATCACCAAGGGTCTAAAATATAAATTATCAGCTATATCAGAGAAATCGTCAGAAAATATTGGCAAACTTAAAAAAATACAAATTATTCTTTTTTTTCATTTATTTGAAACGTCTAAAGCTACAACAACAACAACAAAAACACATTGCACATAAATATGAAAATAAAACTGATATATAAGATTTATACATTGTCAAGTGATATATCACAAATCAATACTAAATCCTGGTATGTATTTTTTTTTCATTCTTTTAAACGTCTAAAGCTACAGCAATATCAAAATAACACATTGCCACATAAATATGAAAATAAAACTCATATATAAGATGTGTAAGTTGTCAAGTGATATATCACAGATCAATACTAAATCCTGATATATATCTTGAGTCGTAAGTCCTGACAGGTAATACAAAATCACATCAAGAAAACAATAAATGTATCTCATGATTTATCATCATGAGCAAAGTTATCATAACTGGAACTGGTAGGACCTTGACTGGCATGGAACCAATACCGGCCATTCAACTGATTTGTAAACTGCCCTACAAAAAAATACATAAAATATGCAAAAAAAAAAAAAATTTTTTTTAAAATCGAAACCATTTGGCACCAAATATGCAAACTTTGATCATGTACATTGTATATAGTATGTATGATGTAAGTACCAAGGGTGAATATAGCAAAATGGCACCAAGAGCAAATAGTGATACTTATCCAAAACAAAATACATAGACATCAAGGCTCTAAAATCCCTCTAGAGTCTAAAACACATCATACTACAACAAATAACTACATATCATCAAATCATCATCTATATTGGGATCCTCATCATCAGCAGCATCCTTTTCCCCCTCCTTTAGCCTTTGCTTCTACCTTGATCCTCCAAGGACATTAGTCAACAACCTCCAATTTTGATGCAACCAAGGTTACAAAAACTGGATCGGTGGTCGAACCGGCCGACCTCGAAAACTGGAACCAGACCGGAACCGGACCAAAACCAGGAAAAAAACCGGATCACAAAACCGGTCCACCAAAATTACATAAAATATTCAAATTTTGAAAAATAATATATATATATATATATATATATGTTCAACCATGTGAATCAAAACCATTATACACAAATTTGAAGGGCTCCTATATGTATTTTGCTAGGTGCCATACTAAGCATATTTCACTTGGATCATATCTCTAACATGGTGAGGAAACTGGTGTTGTTGAAAGGGTTGTTTCAAAGCTGTTGTAACAGATTGTCACCTTGGAATATGCCCACAAAAGTTTCTTTTAACTACACAGTTAGCTCAGAGTTGTTAAGGCTGCTCAAAGCCTCTTTACTGTTGTAGCCTTGTAGTAACTGCTATTAGGTGTATTTTATTGCTGTTATGATGATAACCAAGACTACTGTAGGTACTTAGCATACTCTTTCAAGGCTGCTACACTTACCAGAAATGTCAAGAATGATTCTTAACTCAAAATACTCAAATGAATAGTGTGAGAAAAATAGAGCAGTTGGGGTTGTTTTTATAGCTTTCTTAGGGGTTTAGGGTTATCTAGAACCTTCCTCACTCAACCAACTTTTTTATTTTAAAAAAATTAAAAAATGGCCTCTTAAGTATCATTGTATAGTTCTGAACTGAACCGGTCAAAACCGGAACTGGAATCGGTAAAACCGGACGGAACTAGTTAGAACCGGCTGGTTTCGTACAAAAACTGGTCATTTCCGGTTTTAGACACCGGTTTGAACTAGTGAGGCCTCTGAACCGGTCGGACCGGCCGGTTTTGTAGGTTCTGGTCCGGTTTTTGTAACATATGAAACTCCCTAATCCAACTATTAAAGTAAAACAAGTTAACATGCCTAATCAATTATTTTGCGATGAGCGTGTTTATACTCGAACCTGCACTGCTTCCTCAATGAAGGCCAAGTGCAAATTGTAGATGCTACACCCATTATCACCTCGAAAGTACATGCATCCCGCTTAGGGTTGGTGCATGCCAACTCCAGGGGGTATCCCTACCTATACTTGCAACTTGTTAGTTGTTTTGCTTAATAAGAAAGAGTTGCAAGACGTAAAATTTGTAATGGACCTATAGAACTTCAAGGGAAGGATCAGAGAAGATCAATGTCTTTCTAGGGCTAATGGGGTCAAAGTAAGAACTAGAACGATCGTCCGAAAAAGGGGCGAAGAATAGAACTGAGGCTTCCGAGATGGAAGAAACTCACTCCCAACAGGACATGGTTTTGAATGTCTAATGTCCCCAATTTTAGGGTTACATGTTCTGTAGTTGGAATAGATTCCAAGGCTACAGTCAGTGAAGAAAGGGGATCACTATTGATGTCACTTAGCCTAGAAAAGTTGTTTATCTCTAGCAAAGTGATTGATAGCATTGGTGGATGGTATTGGGTGTTCCATGGTATTTGTTACCACCTAAAGTTGCACTTCAGTTGGACTTCAATGAACCGCCAATGTTGCACAATCACTTGTGCTTTTCAGAGTTCAGAAGATCCAAATTTGGCCTTTTCAGGGCCCCTTTTTTTTGTAATGCATGACCATGCCCCACGGGGTTTGTAATAATGTGTGCTAGCTATGCTAGTCTTTGAGTGACTCGGTTCCCTAGGACTTGACAACTAAAGAAGGTATTCCAAAGAGTTTTTTCCCTTGTCGATTATGCTTTGCCTTTAGCCGAGTATAATCGATGAGTTTTTTTCCTACACCTCCAACGCTGGAATGCCCAAAGTGGTGGTTAAGTCTTAGGGGGTTATTAGTTAGAGTCCATTTTGTAACATTTATAAACATGCTAGACGCTAAAATAATGTCATTTGGTCATGTACTAGGTCCCCCAAGAGTTTGAGTCAGTTCCGAGAAAATTAAAATTTTCCGCATTTTTAAGCCATTTTTTTAATGGTTTAAATGAAAATTTTCAAGTGGTGATAAAAGTGTAATCCGGAGTCGGAATTTGGCGTAGGAATGCCCGTTTTCACGCTCAAAGCATCCTCTTTACCCTAGTATCCGTTCTTCCTATGTTTCGGGCGACCAAAACGTCCCATGGAGTAGTTTTGCTTATCAAAGCTACAGGTTAGCATTTAATGCTAATGGTGCTACAAATTGCACCATGATAAAAAATTAAAAAATTTAAAAAATGGCATTTAGCACATGCCAAATGACATGGTATTAGTTCATATTGGATGGGCGACTATGCTAAAGGGGCAAAGCATATGTTAAAAGTCAATTTTTAAAAAGGTTGGCCGAATATCTTATTTCCATGCTACGCAAAAAAACCTTCACGTGGGCTGACTTCTCCATGGCCATGTTCGAATTGGATGATAATCCATTTGGTGGGGGCGCTTACCTCTTGTGAGGTGGCACAACCCATGTGGATAAACTTCCAATTGAAGCTCCAACCAACCCCACCATCCAACGATACAATCGAAACATCAAGAGTTCGCCCTCTTCCTCACGTTGACTGCTCCACAAACTCGGCAGCTTCCTTTTGAAGTGATTTTTGCCAACGAGGACTGCGCCCACCTCTCTTGAGGTGTCGCATATCCTTTGGATATCAGCTGCCTTGCTCTACAATCAAGGATATCGCCCTCCTTAGGGTTTTGCGCCCTAGCTTGTTTTGCCTTGTGCTATATATTGAGGAGTTGAGGTCCATTGTAGAGATCTGAAGGTGGAACCTCTCCTCATACTTCATTGTAATATTTTTCCGAGTTTAATAAAGAAGGCTTTGGAGGCTAGTCTAGTGATTGTCTTTGGTGAAGAATCTTCATGCTTGGATACTTGAGGTAAACTGTATCATGTTTTCATATTAGTATTGTTGGGATTATATGTCTTTTAAAGGGAAGTTACCTTCTTAAAGATTAGTAAGTAATACTCTATAGTTTGCTTGCTCATGTGAATGATAATAGGATGCTAATAGTAGTGTGATTTCTTGCTTGAATCCATTGCTTTAATGCTTTCTTTTCATTGTTTACACATATACACTTATCCCCTTGCTAGTGTTGCAACTATGTTACAGGTAGCCTAAGCTGGAGGAGTTGATGAACATCTTAATTCATCCCTTCATTCAGTAGAACCGAACCAAGCAAGTGATCTTACCGGTGCATCAAGGAGCTTGACTCCATTTTCTCTTCTTCAAACGCTCATCTCCCATGGGTTCCAGTTTTTTATCCTTTTTTCATCCTCTAATATTGGTTACTAGTTACTTGTCTTAAGATTTACATTTTATCAAGCAAATCTAAAAATAGATCTGAGTTATTAGATCTTGATTCTTTAAAATATAAATTTCAAATCTAGATCTAGTTTTACAAATTTTCCTTTTCAAGCTTGTTTTATCATAAAATCTAGAGTTCTTGATAGGAAAAAATTGTTTTGGTTGAATAGTATATTTGGCATTTAAGTGCTTTGGTTTGCTTAGCTTTTGCAAAAGCAAGCAAAAGATCCTAAGGAAAGTAGCTTTCTAGCTCACTTTCCTTGGTCATTTGAATCCATTTTTGTAGTAGTTAAGTTAGAAATTTTTTTACTTTTTTGCATCTAAACTGAACATACTCTTAAAGTGTGTTTTCGTCGATTCTAGAAACTTTTTTGTTCGCTGGAAATTTTTGCATGCATATCAGTCCTAAAATTGAAAATTAATTAAAAGTTAGTTAAAGACACAAAAATTGCCAAAAAGTTAGTTCTTTGCATACTAGTTTAGCTAGTCTTCATTTCTACCTTTTTTAGTGTTATCAAAACACTCCTAAAGTGTTATGATCATCTTTTTCTAACAAGTATTACTCATTGGTCTGTTTACTTTCATAACAGGTTGGAGCTGAAGTTTTCACAAGAAAAGTCATTTTGGAAGCTCCCAGAACCATTCGATGAATTAGTTGTTCAAGCACTGTTTTATTTTCACAATAATTTGTAAACCGTCTTGTTCCCTACGCATAAAGGGCAAGCGGTGTTTTCTTTAAGGTTTCATATTGTAACTCAAAAAATAAAACAAGATCAACAGGCAATTCCAGCGCCTAACCCCAATCCCCCCAGGGGGGATTCGCATTTTTTTCATTTTTTTTTAATTTTTTTGCAAATTTTTATTTTTCTTTGATTTAGATTAGTTTATTTTCGTCTTTAGTAATTAGAAAACATACATCAAGCACACAAGGTGTCCTAGTGGGGCTTACAATCATTCACTTTTAGGCTACAAAAACAAACTACAATTGTTCTAAAAATTACAAACTAAAATTAAACCCCCCTTGCTTGTTAATGTAATTGTAACTTCGGAAGATATTCACTTGTACATTTTATGTTGTATTTGTACCTCCGATGGAGATGTTTATTCCTCCGGTCGGGAGAGTGATTATTGTACTTGAGTCATGTAAAGTCATTGAGGTTAACCCTCCATTGTATGTCGGGGCATTAGACTCCAAAGTTGAGTCTTTTATGGGTTATTAGACTCTCCTAGAGAAGTCGGCCTAGTCAGGTACAACTAGGGGCCGACCTGTTTGGTGAAAAGGTCAAGTGGAAGTAAAAGCATAAATAGAGAGGGTGCTCCTCTCTATTTGCTCATTCACTCACTCATCAAGTTCGCATTAAAGAGGAGAAGGAAAAGTTCACACAAGGGGAGAAGAGAGAAGTTGATGAAGACCATTTCTACTTTTGGGGTTTATATTTCTGCTATTGTATTGTTGCTCATTCTATCTCTCAGGAAGTTGCGGGGTTTTCTCCTTTATGATTTCCCCCAGGAAAAACTTTGTGTCTCTTGTCTCTTGTGTTTAAATGTTGTGCTTGTTATTCTCTCAAATAAGATCCTAGATAATCTTGAATTAAATTGTGAAAATCTAACATGTTATCAGAGCTAACCTGAGAAAAAGACGTTGTGCAGCTGCAGAAGCTAGGGCTTCTTATTTTTTTATGTTTCTCTCCATAGATTATCAGCAAAAAGAGACTAGGGTAACTCACCTAAGGAAGGTGCATCTTTCTGTAGAAACAGAAATTGATTCTGAGCATTTTCAATTTTTGGCCTGTCACTAGTGCGGGAAATTAGGGCTTTTCACACAAGTGGAATTTTGGAGTGCAATCAGCACAGGAAGGAGTTCCTCAGCAAAATCGAAATTTAGAGACCAAGATCGAAGTTTTTGGTTGGGTGAAGCTTCGGGAAAGTCAAACCCTAATTTGACTTTGGACGAGAAATGTAGATTTTTCTGAGTTTTTAGCTAGCTGGTTTTAGTGTCAATATTTTCAGTTTTAGTTTTCAGTTTTGTTTCTCATGGCTGGAAATTAAAACAATATTTTTCTAACAACTTAAAACACTGCTGTAACTCATTCTTTCAGCATAAAATAGAAATAAATGCACACGGTAAAATATTTCAGACTCAGAAATTTAGACAATGGCCCTGGAAAAACCCCCACGGGGAAAACCAGTCAGAGACAGATTTTAATTTCTTCAGCAATATTTCAATATAATAATTTTCAGTCAAATCTACTTATCTCAATCAGAAAATACACCCACAGACTGCCTTGAAAAACATGTTGAAGCTGCCTCGTTTTCTGTGCAAATCTAAACCTCGAAATCCGTGCTGAGAAGAAAGCAGAAAATCCGTACATTCTCGGTTTAGTGCCTGCTCACTTCTCGGGATTTGTGTTGTACCACCTCGAAATCTGTGCTGACTGTATTGGGAAATGTGCCCGATAAAATACCTCTAAATCTGTGCAGTTGTCTCTGGTTTTGTGCCCAGTTACCTCCCTTGAAAACTGTGCCTACAATTTCTCGGGTTTTGTGCCCAAAAATGCTCCTCAAAACACGTGCTACTGTTCTCGGGTTTTGTGCCCAAAAGTACACCTAGAAACTCGTGCTGCAACTCGATATTTGTGCCCAGATAATCTCCTCGAACTTTGTGCCCAGAATCCGTACTGTACGACTGCCTTGGGAACTGTGTTGTAATAAACTTGTTGTCTAGAAGTCTGTACTGTGCATTTAATGCTTTGCAAGCTGCCTCGAAAATCGTGCTAGAAACCCTCCTCGAAAATCATGCCCTACTCACTTGCTCTCCCTTCTCTCCAATCTTTTCTCAAGAATAGTTAGTTCTCCTTACCTCCCTTGCCTTTTTGTCTAAGCCCTAGGGTTCTCCAAATCCAACGAATGAGATTAGATTAGATCGATGGATGAGATTAAATGCTCTCATTTAAATCTCATAAATATTAATTTCACTCACCCACTTAAATTTTTCAAAAAGTGACTATGTTCTAAAGTCAAATTAAATGCTCATCTCAAGTCATTTAATGCAAGGGTCACTTTTTCCCCCTTTAAGTGACTTAGGAAAAAGTCACTAGGGAAAATACTTCCTAGGTACAAAAATCAACACTCCCTCTTACCAATGAAGGTATTCTGCACCACTCCCAACTTGTCTCTGAAGAAGACAAACTTGCCCCTCCCCAAAGATTTCGTCAGGATATATGCTACCTACTCATCAGTGGAAATATACTGCAACTCCACAGCTCCTCTCTGAACGTAGTCACGAATGAAATGGTACCTGATATCTATGTGCTTGGACTTGTCATGGAAAACTGGATTCTCAGAGAGCTGGATGCAACTCTGATTGTCACAGTAAATCACTATAGGTCTAAGCTCCTGATCAAACAAATCCACCAACAACTTACGAAGCCACAGTGCCTCGCAAGTAGCCTGACTGGCTACCATATACTCAGCCTCGACAGAACTCAACGCAATGGACTTCTGTTTCCGACTGAACCACGACACTTCTGTCGAGCCCAAACTGAAACAACAACCGAAAGTGCTCTTCCGATCCCTCACACTGCCTGCCCAGTCTGAATCTGTGAAACCAACCAAACTGACTCCACCCGAACCCCTGTAGTCCAATCCATAGTCAGTGCAATGTATCTCAACACATGTTTTGCGGCATTCTAGTGTACACTCCTAGGCTCAACCATGAACTGACTAAGAGTGTTCACCGCAAAACACAAGTCTAGCCTGGTGTTGACCAGATACATCAATGACCCAATGAGCTGACGGTAAAGTGTAGGATCCACCAACTTACCCTCAGAAGCGTGAAGCTGCTTCCAGTTGGTGATCATAGGTGTGGACATCGGCCTGCAATCTTCCATCCGAAATCTCCTCAGAATATCAACTGCTTCCCCTATCCCAGGAAAATATGTCCAGGCTCCTGCCAAACCTCCATCCCCAAATAATAATGCATCAACCCAATGTCAGTTATCTCGTACTCCGTAGCAAGTTCTCTATTGCAATGTGCAATGAGACGCTCCTCCCCAGTGATAAACAAGTCATCAACATATAACAAAAGAATGAAAGGATCTCCACAAAAGAATGAGAGGTCTTGCCCACCTGTCTTTTTTAAGAAATCACCAACTTCACAATCTAACAAAGCCTAGCTCTGATACCATGTAAAAATTTAAAGGAATGTACTAAACCCTCATTCAAGCATTTCTTCAAATACTTTGCTCCAAAAAAATGATTTAATGCTACTCTGAATTATTTAGGATCAGAAATAACATGAACAAGAAATACTTCAATGAAACAAACTCATAAATACTGTAGATTGTGTACACAGAAATTTGGGGCCAAGCCCAGGGAAAAACCTCACAAGAGGAAAACCCAGAGAAATGTCTTTTATTAATGAGCAGAAACAGGAATTTCTCACAACTCAGAAATTCATCTTCCTTCAGCAAGAAAAATTATAAATGCAATTAAAACAAACTTATCTCAGCAAAATTTCAGACTGTTGTACGAACTGCCTTGATATTTGTGCCAACGGTTGACTGTACAAACTGTACTGCCTTGTGACTGCTGTATGGACTGGTACGAGCTGCCTCGAAAACTGTGTCAAGTTGCCTTGAAATCTGTTCAAACAGAAACAGTACGAACTGCCTCGAAAACTGTGCCAGTAGAGGACTGTACAGACTGTACAATTGCAATGCCTCAATTTCTGTGCCAGCAATAGTCTATACGGACTGTTCAGAATCTGTCTTGGAAATCGTGCAAATGTTTTTCATGGGAACTGTGCTCCCAGAAATCTGAAATGACTTCTTTCTCTCACTCTCACTTCTCTCTCGATCTCTTACTGTGTGCTTTGGCTCTCTTCCCAAGGTGCATTATATAGAGGTCTTTATCCTCCTTAAAACCCTAACTAACACAAACTAACTTTTGAAGGATTAAGATCACTTTTGATCCAAGGGTTTACATTTAATGCACATTAAATGTCCTTTTTAAACATTTAATGCACAAAATTCATTTAATAAAATCATATAACTTTTAAAACATAAAGTCACGTTTTATATTTTAAAAATACATTTCCTAGTAAAGACAACTTATGTCCCCACCATGGTAAACACAAAAACATGGAAAAGGACCTTTCTCATTACAAATTTCAACATGCCACCTGCTCATTTGTCTGAATGTACTCCAACTGAATGGTTCCTCTCTGTACAGAGTCTCTCAGGATGTCTATGTGTTTTCTCCAGTCATGGAACACTGGATTCTCAGACAATTTACGCCACTCCGACTGTCACAGCTAACCATCGTAGTCTCCAACTTACACTCGAATAACCCTGAGAGTAACTTTCTCAGCCACATACCCTCACATGTTGCGATACTGGCTGCCATGTACTCGGCCTCTACCGAGCTCAATGCAACTAATCTCTGCTTCCTGCTAAACCAAGAGACAACCCATGACCCAATGTTGAAGCAACAACTTGAGTGCTCTTCCTCTCTTCTATACATCCTGCCTAGTCAGCATCTGTGAACCCTGCTAACTGTATACTCCCACTGCACTCATAAACCAATCCATACTCTATTGTACCTATGATGTAGCGAAGTACATGCTTCGCAACTCTCCAATGCACTCTCCGAGCATCGACCATGAACTGACTCAAAGAGTTGACTGCAAAGCTAATGTCTAGTCGTGTGTTGACCAGATACATGAGTGACCCGATAAGCTGGCGATACAATGTAGGATCAAACTCCTTTGAAATCGATGCATCAATCTTCCTCCAGTTGGTAACTAGAGGCGTGGACATGGGTCTATAGTCCTCCATCTTGAATCTCCTCAAGATCTCCACTGCATACTTCCCCTGACCAATGAAGAAGCACCCATCTCTCTGCCAAACCTCCAGACCTAAGAAGTAATGCATCAACCCAAGGTCTTTCATCTCAGACTCTACTGCAAGATTGGACTTGCAGTCCTCGATCAGCCTTTCATCTCCTATAAGAAAGAGATCACCTACATATAATACCATTATTAGAGGTAACTCACGTGACAAGAAGTACAGATTGTGGTGTGCCTCACTTCGCTGGAAACCCATCTCCCGTAGACAGCTGTCGATCCTCGAGTACCATGCCCAAGGTGCCTGCTTGAGCCCATAAAGAGCTCTCTGCAACCTGCATACATGTGACTCCCTGCTGTCCACCTCGAACCCCTCTGGTTGCTCAATAAATACCTCCTCCTCTATAACTCCATTGAGGAAGGCAGTCTTTACGTCCATTTCATGAACGCACCAACCCATCTCTACTGCCAATAAGAGAACAGTCCGAATAGAAGAGTATCTGGCAACATGGGCGAAGGTCTCCTCATAGTCAATACCTTCCTTCTGTGAATACCCCATTGCCACAAAGCGTGCCTTATGCTTCTCCACGCTTTCGTCTACTGCATGCTTTACTTTGTAGATCCACCTAGATCTGACCACCTATTTTCCTTCTGGCATCGACACAACCTCCCACACCTGGTTTTTCATGATGGAGTCATACTCCTCAACCATAGCCTCTTGCCACACATCATGTTGTGCAGCCTCCTCAAAATTGGAAGGCTCGGAGTTAATCAACTCCATCATCAATGCCATATAGCTAAGTCTATCTGGAGTTTTGATCCGCCTCATGGAGCTCTGTGTGTTACCACCTAAAGTTGCACTTTAGTTGGACTTCAGTGAGCCGCCAGTGTTGCACAAGTCACTTGTGCTTATCAAAGTTTAGAAGTTCCAAGCTTGCCCTATTCAGGACCCCTCTTTTTTAATTTTTGTTGTACATGACCACGCCCCACGGGGTTTGTAATAAGTGTGCTAGCATGGTGGTCTTTGACTGACTCGGTTCGCTAGGACTTGACAACCAAAGAAGGTATTCCAAGGAGTTTTTTCCCTTGTCGATTATGTTTTTCCTTTAGCCGAGTATAATCGATGAGTTTTTCTGCTGCACCTCCAAAGCTGGAATGCCCAAAGTGGTGGTTAAGCCTTAGGGGATTATTAGAGCCTATTTTGTAACGATTATAAACATGTTAGATGCTAGATTTTATCGTTTGGTCATGTACTAGGTCCCCCTGAAGTTTCAGTCAATTCTAAGAAAAATCATTTTTTTCACATTTTTAAGCCATTTTTTAATGGTTTAAATGAAAAATTCAAATGGTGATAAAAGTGGTATCCGGAGTCGGAATTTGGTGGAGGGATGCTCGTTTTCAAGCTTAGAGCATCCTCTTTACCCTGGTACACAATTTTCCTATGTTTCGAGCGACCGAAAACCCCAGTGGAGCATTTTTTCCTATCAGAACTACAAAGTGGCACTTTAAGGCTAAAGATGCATCAAAATGCACCATGGCCAAATAATTAAAGTATTAAAAAATGGAATTTTGTCACATGCCAAATGACTTGACATTAAGTCAACTAAGGTGGGCGACCATATTAAGAAGGAAAATCAAATGTTATAGTTTGATTTAAAAGGTTGACTGAGTCTTTTTCAATGGAATTCGCATTTCATCCTCACGTGGGCCAACCATACGGAACTTTTGTGGATGAGTGAACGGTGGGGGCCCTCCCTCTTATGAAGTGGCATGCACATGTAGAAAAGCTTCGGATTCAAAGCTGCAGCCAACCCCACCATCCAACGTTAAATTTGAATGAAGAAGAATCTGCCCTCATCCCTCGCGTGGGCTTCATCTCCACGGTAGCCGCGTACGGATTTGGTTGATGGTAAGTGCAATATGAGGTGGCACAACCAATTCGGTTTAAGTTTCTATTTTTATCAACCAATCAACCCTACCATCCAGTGATCCAATGGAAGCATCGAAGTTCGCCATCTCCTTCACGTGGACTGGCCGGCTGCTCCACTTGGCCGTGTACGATTTTTCTGTTTGTTGTTTGTGGATAAGCTTCCATTTACAACAACCATTCGAAACTCTTCAACAAGAAAGCTATGAAAGCAAGGAAACATCAAAGCTTTCGCCTTCATCCTCACGCGTGAGTTGTTTGCTCAGCTCGGCTGCTTCCTCTTTCAACCTATTTTTTCCAAATGGGGAGGTGCTTCTCCATTGGATGAGAGCTTGCTTGCTCTACAAACTAGGAGATGCATCCCCTTTGGTTATGAGATGGCTCACATTCATTTTCCTATAAATTGAGGAGCTTGGCTCCATTGTAAGAGATCAGAAGGTGAAACCTCTGCTGGCATCATATTGTAATATTTTTTATTGAGTTAATAAGAAGGCTTTGGAGGCTTACCCTGTTGTTGTCCTTGGTTGGATTTGGTGTGCTTTGATAACATGAGGTAACCTGTATCTTTTCTATTTCATACTTGCAATTGTTGGGATCCATTTGTCCTGTAAAGGGAAGTTATCTTTCATGAGGAATAGTGAGTAATGCTTTATAGGTTGCTTACTTTTGCGATGATATTAGAATGCTAGAAGTAGTATAATTTCTTGTTTGAATCTATTATTTCTCAAGTTTTCTGTTGTTCATTTACACATATGCTCTTAATCTGCTTTGTTAGTTTTGTTGTGATTCTACAGGTTGCTTAAGTTGGAGGATGTGGCAAGTATGTTAGCTCTATACTCCATCCAATAGATCCGATCAAGACACTCGATTCCACCGGTGCATCAAGAAAGAGACTCCATTGCCCATCTTCAACGCTCAACCCCCATGGGTTCAAACTTCTTCTGATCCAAACTTCTTCTACTATCTTTGGTTACTGGTTACTTGTCCTAAGATTTACATTTTATCAAGCAAATCTGAAAGTAGATCTAAGTTTACAAGTTTTCCTTTTCAAGCTTGTTTTAATCGTAAATTCTAGAGTTCTTGATAGGAAAAGTTTGTTTGGTTGAAAAGTATATTTGGCTAATTTAAGAGCTTACTATTGGTTGCCCCAAAAGAGCAAGCCAAGGTCCCAAGAAACGAACTTTCTAGTTCATGTTCTTGGTTCATTTTTACTCGTTTTTTTTATTACTAGTTTTGTTAGACTTCATTTTTGCATTTTGTAGCATTGCCAGAACACTCTTAAAGTGTTCTGATTGTCATTTCTAATCAACTCTAGCTCGCTGGTCTGTTTTATGTTCTTAGCAAGTTGGAGCTAAAAAACTCACAAGAAAGACACTTCGAAGCTCCCAAAATCACCCTGAGAACTAGCTGTCAAAGCAGTGCTTTGTTTGCACATTTTATTGTAAACTGTCTTGTTCCCCAATGATAAAGGGCAAGCAGTAGTTCTCCTAATTTCTTGATTGTATTCGAAAAAAAATAAAAAGAGCATAGCAGGCAATTCCAGCGCCCGACTCCAATCCCCCCAGGGGGGATTCACACTCTTTCCTTTTTTTTTCGCAACTTTTTCTAACTTTTTCGTTTTAGATTAGTTTCATTTGAGCAGTAATAATTAAACAACTCACTCAAGCACACAATGTCCTATGAGGACTCGGTTATCATTTTGTTATATGCTTTTGTGTTTTATTCAATCATTACTCTGTTCTTAAAATCTAATCCTAAAATTAACCCCTCTTGCTCTACCGAAGTACTCCACCATTTGGTGTGAAGAAAAAATATTCTTGGGGTTTAGTGTAGATTAATCATCCACTTCATTTTAATAAAACGAACCACGCTCCAAGCCCAAAGTATGCTCTTGGCCGCTGCATCTTAGTCGGAACAGTTGGACCAATCAGAGATAGGTGCAAGGTACTTAGTTTAATAGGACAATCCAATCTCATCTTTCTTGGCGGATTCGGGAGGTTGCATGGGTATATATCGTAGAGTAAACAGGCTACTTTAAGAAGGTTTATCCTCGCCTAGTTGAACACTCAGTGAAGCTGCTAAAGCACTCAGTCCAAAGAGCTAGATCTGGATGGGCCAAACCAAGAATTAACCCATTCCTCAATCCACTCATTTAATAATCATAAAATTTACCAATTGAGACACTGCAATACTTTCACTAAGACTACAGAAGCAACCCTACACAGCAGCAATCGCACGCATTTCACATTTTCGGCATTGGTCATTAATTTTCCAATGTTTTAAGTTTCCATCATAAATGTCGTGAATGCTTATCTATCTTGTGTTGGGTTGATTAATTGATTTAATTTGCAAGCAATGCTTAGTTGTTATTTTTCATCTCGTCGTCTCATAACACCTAGAATAGACTTTTATCTTTTGCTATAGAGTAAAAATCTTAGGTTATTTTTCATAGGGACCACCCCCCTTGGCTTTGCTAGGAGTAAGCCTAGACGGAGGAGTCGAGTAATCAAGTGACAGCACTTGACTATCACTTGCCCCCAAGGACACACCGAATGGCTTGAAGGTTTCCTTCTGCGTCCCCCCCCAAATGTGTATTAGGCGGCAACACTGTGGAAGAGTCACCTGCCTGGAATCCTGAACTGTGGACCTGCACCACTTAGGTCGTGGCCTAGTGTCTATCTGTAGCGGTTGTTGGATATCCTCTTCCTGCTGCGGCTCATCCTCCAAGTCAATGACCGAAGGATCCTGTCCACCTCACTCCCTCTGACTAGTTTAACTTGTGCCATGTGTCTGTACTTGTACTTGTGGCTCCTCCAACTTGACTCTTGAGTCCTGTGTTGGTAAGTCCATAGATCTCCGTAAGGCTATGTACTCATCAAACTAGACATCCCTGCTCACAATCATCCTCTTGCGAACCAGAATATATACCCTATATGCGTTAGAAGTCTCGTTGTAACGAACTAGTAGCCCCTTCTCACCAGAAGGGTCGAGCTTCTTCCTAGTGTCAGCATGAATGTGATAATAGCAGACACTGCCAAATATGCGTAGATTACTCACATTATGCGTAGATGACTCACATCTGGTCTAGTGCCTGTGACCACCTCCTCAGGTGTCTTCTTCCCCAACGCCGAGTGGGGACACCTGTTCTGGATGTATACTGCAATTCGCAATGCCTCGGCCCATAGGAATAGTGGCAATCACTGATCAAACAACATGGCCTTGGCTGCACCAACTAGTGTCCTTTTCTTTCTCTTTGCCACTCCATTCTGCTGCGGGGTGTGAGGAACAATGTGCTCCTTCTTGATCCCCTCTGATGAACAAAACTCCAAGAACTCCTTGGAGGTGTACTCACCCTCATTGTCTATCCTCAATATTTGAATCCTCCTCCCTGTCTGGTTTTCCACGAGGGTGTTGAACTCCCGAAACCACTCAAAGACCTCTGACTTAGCCTTCAGGACATAGATCCAGGCCTTCATGGAATAGTCATCAATGAATGTGACACAATAACTGTAGCCACTAAAAGAATGGACGCTCATAGGTCCACAAACATCCGAATGCACCAAGTCCGAGGTCCCCTTAGACTTGTGCTCACTCTGTAGGGAAGGCTTCCTGATGTTCTTCCCCAACGCACAACCCTTGCAGTGGTTATGCTTCTCCTCCTGTACCTGAGGAACTCCAATAACTGCCTACCTCAAATGCCTCAGTGCTCCATGGTGTAAGTGTGCCATCCTCATATGCCACAACTCACTCTGACCGCTGTTGCTATTGACTAGAGCCTTAGCAAACTCGAAGTGTAGTCTGTACACCTTCCTGCTCCGGACCCCAATCATTCGATCCAACTTCTGATCTGACCCCTTTGGCCTGATATACACCTTCCTATCCCGGAAAGTCACTAGAAAACCCTTGTCCTCCAAGGTGGAAACAGATATGAGGTTCTTTGTCAACCCCGAAACATATAATGCATCAACAAAACTGAGGGGTTTGCCAGACTCCCTCTGAAACGAAACAGTACCAACTCCCTGCACCCGATACTGTAATGTCCCCATTCAAATAAGTGCATAGTAAGACAATCCCATCAATCCTATTAGTTTCCTAGGTTGGATGGGCACATGTGGGATGGTAATAAGGAAACTAATAAATGATATTTAGACATTAGAAGGGTTCAAGAATTTAATAAATATGATGAATAAATAAATTCAAGAGAAATTCTAGGTGGCAAGTGGTTTTGGAGACATATGGAGGTGGTGGGACCCACACTAGCTTGATTTTTCAATGACACATGGCAGCTCTCTCTTGCCAATTCGAATTCATGGGAAGGTGAACACTCTTGGGTGAGTTGGTAAGTCATAACACATGGCATTGAGCATATTAGGTCGAAATGGGAAGGAATAGTAACCTCCATGGGAGAGGAAGAGTCAAATTGGAGACTAGTGGACACATGGGCTAGATTCCCTAGTTTTATGACAACAATAATGAAGCATCTATGACATTTTATGACAAAATTCAGACCTGACTTCTTACACCTGACCATTATGACATGTCAGCCCCAAAAATAGGCTCAAGAAGGCGCTCATGGAGTTGGAGGAATCTAAAGAGACTCAAATTCGAATTTGGGAGAAGATGGAAGGTTGGAACTAGGAGACAAGTGGCAAATGAGGAATATTTTCTAAATGGAAAATTATTGAATCTATTGAGAGGATTTCGACCCCTTGAAGGCTAATGTTGGTTATAAAATGTAGAAATCAAGTATGAGAATGGCTTTTGATGATTTGAGAAAAATTGCATTTGTGAAGAGAGAGCTAGTGGATAACTAGTTTCTTGCCTTAGCCAATTTCGAGGGTGAAAGATTCCCATCCAAGTTGGTGTTTGGAGAGGCCACTCAGGTCTTTCATGGTGCTTTAATGGAGTTTGTATTTGCAGGTAGCAGCTACAGGAAGTTTCATGGTTTGGTTTAGTGCAGCACTTTCTCTCCACCGTTTCCAGTTTTGAAGGCATATTCGTGCTCCTTGAGGGAGGGCGTTTTTGGTGAGCTATTGTACTCTTTGGGGGAGCTTCTAATGCCCCATTTCTTTTGTAATATGAAGTAAATACTCTGTTCTTCATCTCCAAAAAGTTTCAGGTCGAAATTCCAAGTAGAAATGTATAAATCTCATTTTTAATGGAAGAACAATGCCATTTCCCCACTACCTTGTTGTGAGCCAATGTATTGATGATGATTTCGAATGTATGGATGATTCTCTGATATATTTGTGATAAATATATTGCCATGGATGTCTTCTACAAGTTTCATGTACTGTACTTGAGCATTTGAAGCATTTTTACTCAGTTTAGTTGTATTGGGAGGTGAAATAGTGCCATTTCCCCAAGGGTCGAATTGGGGGTTTTTGCTGTTGAATGTGAGAGAGTTAGAACAGTATTAAAAATCAATTAATGGTGCATATGAGACCTTAATCACATACTTAACACATTATATACCTCTGTTCATAAATTTGTGGGAGTTTGGAGGCATTTGGAAGGCCATTTGCAGTGTTACCCGAGGGGGATTTGATGCACAAATTACTAGTCAAAATTACATATATTGATCAGAATACAAATCAAGTTTGCAGCAGTATTTGGAGGGCCATAAAACATCCCTGAACCTTATATTCAAGTCTAAATACCATTCATACACTCCTACAGAAGATTTGGGAGCATTTGGGTTGATTTGGAGGTCAAAACAGTAAAACTAGTCAAAGGTCGAAATTGGGAAAAAAAGTGGAAAATTGGGCATTTTAATAAAATTTGAAAAAGGGATATTACAAGTGGTATCAAGGCATGGTCTTGGCACCTGATGGTATTAACAAGAAGCCAAACAAATAAAACACCACCCTTTGAATCAGTAGTTGAAGAAGTTTTGGTTGAAGAAGAGATAGTAGCAGAAAAAGAGTTCTTTTCTAAAACAATGGGTAGAGAGGAGGAGGAAAAATTAAGACATAAGGAGGAATTTATTGAAGCCTTAAAACCATGTTTTGAAGGACTTACCATGGTTATGCTAGATATGAATAAACAAATGATGAAAGGTTTCGAATTGTTGGGTAGCCAACTTTCAGGCAAAGGGATGATAGGAGATAATAGTGGTTCACACTCAGGGGAAAAGATGAAAGGGAATGAGCATATTTTCTCAAGTACAGGACCTCATAATAGACCTGATGAATTTCAAAGCACACAAAGGCATACTGCACCTAAATTTCTCACACCCAAAGAAGAACCCAATCTTGAATTGGATTACAAGAAACTAGTAAATGATTGGAATGATTTGAATGAAGAGTGTAAAAGAGGTGTACCACTCAGTGACTACATTGATGCTATGCAAAAGATTAAAATGAAGGGAGACAATAGGAGTCCATTCCAAAACAAAGAATTGAATAGTGCTATTGGAAAAATGTCACTTCCTACTTTTGATGGTTCTTCTCAAAATTCTGCTAACACTTGGGTGCAAAAATTGGATGTATATTTTCAGCTGAATCCTATGTTGGAAGAGGGTGCATTAAAAATGGCCATTTTGCATTTGGAAGGAGATGCCAATGAATGATGGTTTCATGGGCTGAAAACCTTGGGTCATAATCAAGTTAAAACATATGGAGAATTTGTTGACAGGGTACTAGAAAGATTTGAACAAAAAGATCCAGAATTGCCTTTCAAAGAACTAGCTCAATTGAAGCAAACTGGGTCCCCTACCGAATATATGTTGGACTTTCAAAAATTATCAGTCAAGGTGGCTGATGTATCTATGGGAAGATTAGTATTGCTGTTCACTGAAGGTTTGGCTGAACCCTTAAGAGGTTTGGTCAAAGCCCACAAGCCAACTACATTAAAAGATGCAATGAGCTTGACTAGGGATCTCCAAAATGTACTTCCTAGAACGAGATTTCCTCCTAAGCCTAGCTATAAATTTGAAAAGAAACCTTGGCAAAGGGATGGATATGATAAGAAACCTTGGCAAAGAGAGTCATTTGAGAGGAATAAAAAAGAGGGACTAAACAGGGATGAACTTAGAAAAAAGAAACTATGCTTCACATGCTTCCAACCATGGACACCGGGGCACAAATGTACCAAAGGAAAGGCTCAATACATAGAAGTATTTTCTGATAATGAGGGGTATGATGGGGGCATGGATGAAGATGGACATATTTCAGATCAAGAAGAGGCATATGAGATAGCAGTAGAAGAGGAAAGACAAGAAGAAAATCAGCCTTCACCGGACAAAGCAAGAATGGCAGTGCTTTCAGCAGTACCTCGCTATCATACTATCCGATGCAAAGGTGTGGTACAAGGACAAAGAACTTCAGTTTTGGTAGATGGAGGAGCCACTCATAACTTCATTGATGCAGAGATGGTAGAGAAAAGAAAGATACCTATTGAACCATTTGATGGCTTCACAGTTGTCATTCCCGGTCACAACACAATGCAATGCAAAACATGGGTTCCAAAGCTGCAAGTCACCGTAGGTAACTATACTTTTGTTGATAGTTTTTATGTGGTTGATGTTGCTAATACTAATGTGGTTTTGGGAGTGCAATGGTTGTATTCAATAGGAGAGCATACAGTAAATTATCAAATTCCCGAAATGAAATTCCAAGATTCAAAAGGAGTACAAAGAGTTGTGAGAGGGCAACACACTTATCCAAATCAAGTAGTGACTTGCAATAGCATGAGATCTATATTGAGGCATGGGGATATAGAATGGGCTGCTGAATGTCATATTACATCTCCCAAGCCAACTATAAATATTGTCAAACACCCAAAGGAGATAGAGAGACTTTTGCAAAAATATGAAAAGGTTTTTAGAGACCTTCCACATGGTAGGCCACCAGATAGGGGGGTTGAGCACAGTATTGTTTTGGAGGAGGGTACTTCACCCATTCAAATACCACCTTATAGACATCCTAAAAGGTTTAGAGATGAGATTGAAAAAGCTATCCAAGAACTCCTAGAGTTGGGGCTCATTAGACCAAGCTCTAGCCCTTATGCTTCTTCAGTAGTGCTAGTGAAGAAAAAAGATGGAACATTGAGAATGTGCATAGATTTCAGAGCCTTGAACAAAAAGACTATCAAGAATAGGTATCCTATTCCTAGGATTGATGAGCTCATGGATGAGCTACATGGGGCCAAATACTTCTCAAAAATTGACCTTAGATCAGGGTATCACCAAATTCGAATGAAAGATGAAGATGTGCAAAAGACCGCTTTTCGATGTCATTTTGGCCACTTTGAATTTCTTATCATGCCTTTTGGGTTAACTAATGCTCCAGCCACCTTTCAAGCATGTATGAATAGGATATTTTGCAAGCAACTAAGAAGGTTTGTTTTGGTTTTCTTTGATGATATTCTCATTTACAGTAAAACATGGGAAGAGCATTTGCAACAGTTAGAGATTGTGTTGAAAATCTTGCAAGAAGAGTCCTTATTTGCTAAATTATCAAAATGTGAGTTTGGGATGAAAGAACTACTATATCTTGGGCACATTATTGGGCAAGGAGTGAAGGTACACATGGAAAAAATCAGGGCTATCTTGGAATGGCCATCACCAAAAAATATTACCGAATTGAGAGGCTTTATTGGCATATGCACCTACTACAGAAAATTTGTGAAAGGGTTCTCCAAGTTGACTTCTCCACTCACTGATTTGACTAAGAAGGATGCTTTCAAGTGGGATGAAGAGGCTGAAAAAGCATTCCAAAAAATGAAAGAGGTAATGAGTAGTTGTCCCATACTTGCACTTCCTGATTTTACTAAACCTTTTGTTGTGGAATGTGATGCTTCAGGTGGAGGAATAGGGGCTGTCCTAAAGCAAGGCCAACACCCCATAGCCTTTGAGAGCAGAAAGTTGCAGCCTCATGAAAAACTTTACTCCATCTATGATAAAGAAATGCTGGCCATTATGCATGCATTGGCCAAATTCAGACAATACTTGGTGGGCAGCAAGTTTGTGGTGAAAACTGACCATAATAATCTAAGACACTTTCTCACCCAAAATGATCTAAATGAAAGGCAACAAAAGTGGGTAAGCAAGATTCAAGCTTATGATTTTGATATTGAATATGTCAAAGGAAAGAATAATATAGTAGCAGATGCTTTGTCAAGAAGGCCTTCCTTTTCTCTCATGGATATTGCCAAGGATTGGAAAAACATGCTACTAGTCGAATATGCCAAAGACAAATTTGCTTGTGATGTGTTGGATCGAATCAAAGGGGATGATAATTATAGGATTTTGAATGGGCTGATATATTATAAGGAAAGAATTTATTTAGTTCATAACTCCAAGCTCAAGTACCGAATTTTGCAAGAAGCACATGATTCCCCACTAGCGGGCCATCCGGGGATCTTCAAAACTTATAGACAGTTGAGGCAAAGATTTTTTTGGAAGGGGCTGAAGGAAGATGTTCAGAAGTATGTGAATGAATGTAAAGCATGTCAACAAAACAAATCAGAACTTACATGTCCAGCCGGCCTATTACAACCATTGCCCATTCCAGAGCAAAAATGGGACAGTATTTCCATGGATTTCATCACCGGATTGCCTAAATCCTTAGGTAAGGATTGCATCTATGTGGTAGTTGATAGGTTGACAAAATTTGCTCATTTCTTTGCTGTTACATCATCTTTTAGTGCTGCACAAGTGGCTGATATTTTTTTCAAAGAAATCTTCAGATTGCATGGGCTCCCCAAGAGCATTGTCAGTGATAGAGATAGTAGATTCATGGGTGCTTTTTGGCAAGAACTTTTTAGATTGGTAGGCACTCAATTGACTCCAAGTACCAGCTATCATCCACAAACTGATGGACAAACAGAGAGGGTAAACCAATGGTTGGAAGGATACCTAAGAAACTATGTGGGAGGGCAGCAAAAAGCATGGGCAAAATGGCTACACTTGGGTGAGTTTTGCTACAACACCACTTATCATATGTCAATAGGAATGTCTCCTTTCAAAGCATTATATGGTTATGATACACTTACATTTGCTGACATTATATTTGGTGATAGTAGAGCCCCAAAGGCTAAAGATTGGGTGGAAGAAAGCCAAGAAATTTTAAAGCTCTTGAAAGACAATTTGCAGGTTGCTCAAAATCAACAAAAACAATATGCTGATAGACATAGAGAAGAGAGAACCTTTCAAGTCAATGATTTAGTATATTTAAGGTTGCAGCCCTATAAACAAACATCTCTCAAAAAGAATGGAGTAGAAAAATTAAAACCAAGGTACTATGGGCCATACAAGGTAGTGCGGAAGGTTGGAGAAGTAGCATATGAACTAGAACTTCCGGAAGGGAGTAAAATCCACAATGTATTTCATGTTTCTTGTCTTAAGAAAGCTCTTGGTCAGAAAATCATCACTTCAGAAATACTTCCTCCTTTGGATGATGAAGGTCAGCTCACACTTGTTCCAGAAAAGATTTTGAAGACACGGGAAAGAAGGTTGAGGAGTAGAATCATCAAAGAATATTTAGTGCAATGGAAGGACTTACCAAATGAAGATGCCACATGGGAAGAGGAGAAGATTTTGCAGCATCCAAATTTGAAATTGCTTGAGGACAAGCAATCTTGGGTGGGGAGGACTGTAATGTCCCCATTCAAATAAGTGCATAGTAAGACAATCCCATCAATCCTATTAGTTTCCTAGGTTGGATGGGCACATGTGGGATGGTAATAAGGAAACTAATAAATGATATTTAGACATTAGAAGGGTTCAAGAATTTAATAAATATGATGAATAAATAAATTCAAGAGAAATTCTAGGTGGCAAGTGGTTTTGGAGACATATGGAGGTGGTGGGACCCACACTAGCTTGATTTTTCAATGACACATGGCAGCTCTCTCTTGCCAATTCGAATTCATGGGAAGGTGAACACTCTTGGGTGAGTTGGTAAGTCATAACACATGGCATTGAGCATATTAGGTCGAAATGGGAAGGAATAGTAACCTCCATGGGAGAGGAAGAGTCAAATTGGAGACTAGTGGACACATTCCCTAGATTCCCTAGTTTTATGACAACAATAATGAAGCATCTATGACATTTTATGACAAAATTCAGACCTGACTTCTTACACCTGACCATTATGACATGTCAGCCCCAAAAATAGGCTCAAGAAGGCGCTCATGGAGTTGGAGGAATCTAAAGAGACTCAAATTCGAATTTGGGAGAAGATGGAAGGTTGGAACTAGGAGACAAGTGGCAAATGAGGAATATTTTCTAAATGGAAAATTATTGAATCTATTGAGAGGATTTCGACCCCTTGAAGGCTAATGTTGGTTATAAAATGTAGAAATCAAGTATGAGAATGGCTTTTGATGATTTGAGAAAAATTGCATTTGTGAAGAGAGAGCTAGTGGATGACTAGTTTCTTGCCTTAGCCAATTTCGAGGGTGAAAGATTCCCATCCAAGTTGGTGTTTGGAGAGGCCACTCAGGTCTTTCATGGTGCTTTAATGGAGTTTGTATTTGCAGGTAGCAGCTACAGGAAGTTTCATGGTTTGGTTTAGTGCAGCACTTTCTCTCCACCGTTTCCAGTTTTGAAGGCATATTCGTGCTCCTTGAGGGAGGGCGTTTTTGGTGAGCTATTGTACTCTTTGGGGGAGCTTCTAATGCCCCATTTCTTTTGTAATATGAAGTAAATACTCTGTTCTTCATCTCCAAAAAGTTTCAGGTCGAAATTCCAAGTAGAAATGTATAAATCTCATTTTTAATGGAAGAACAATGCCATTTCCCCACTACCTTGTTGTGAGCCAATGTATTGATGATGATTTCGAATGTATGGATGATTCTCTGATATATTTGTGATAAATATATTGCCATGGATGTCTTCTACAAGTTTCATGTACTGTACTTGAGCATTTGAAGCATTTTTACTCAGTTTAGTTGTATTGGGAGGTGAAATAGTGCCATTTCCCCAAGGGTCGAATTGGGGGTTTTTGCTGTTGAATGTGAGAGAGTTAGAACAGTATTAAAAATCAATTAATGGTGCATATGAGACCTTAATCACATACTTAACACATTATATACCTCTGTTCATAAATTTGTGGGAGTTTGGAGGCATTTGGAAGGCCATTTGCAGTGTTACCCGAGGGGGATTTGATGCACAAATTACTAGTCAAAATTACATATATTGATCAGAATACAAATCAAGTTTGCAGCAGTATTTGGAGGGCCATAAAACATCCCTGAACCTTATATTCAAGTCTAAATACCATTCATACACTCCTACAGAAGATTTGGGAGCATTTGGGTTGATTTGGAGGTCAAAACAGTAAAACTAGTCAAAGGTCGAAATTGGGAAAAAAAGTGGAAAATTGGGCATTTTAATAAAATTTGAAAAAGGGATATTACAGATACCTTGAATTATCTCCCAACTCAATGTGGAGATTTCCTCCACCCTCCTGCAAGCTCTTGAAGAATGCTTTATATCCTGTCATATGACAAGATGCACCACTATCAACATACCAGATGTTGTTGTTTATGGAGCTTTCCATGCAAGCTATCAAGCAAAATTCCTCATCAAAACTCTTGCTGAACTCATCCACCTTTGCAGAACCTGCCATCTATGTGTTGTTCTTCTTCTTCCTATCTAGGCACTGGGAAGCAAAGTGTCCATGCTTGTGGCAGATGAAACACTTGACCTTTGACATGTCAATGTTCTTCTTACCACCCTTCTTCTTCTTTGCCTTGCCCTTGCCCTTGCCCTTGCCTGCTAAGGCTAGAGCCTCTTCATCCACGATCTATGGGGCACTGCTGGATAAACCTGAACATTGACCCATACAGATCTCCTCCTCCACAAAGTCATCCCACAACCTCTGCCAGTCAGGGAGCTTCTCCCTAGCCATCACGCCTTTGACAAAGACGTCCCATGGCTTAGAAAATCCATTGAGGGCTATCTAAACTAGCTCCTCATCTTCATTCTTAGAGCCCACTGCTCCAAGTTCATCCCTGATCTGTGTAAGCCTTGTGAGATAAGGCACCACTCCTTCTCCCTTGGCCATCTTGATGCTACGTAGCCTCTCCTGAAGCACCATCTTTCGATTTCCAGATCCTTCCACATTTCCAATGTGGTCTTCTTCCTGGAAAGATGAGGGACTATGTGATCCTTCACCCCATCCAAGATAATCAACATGGCCCTAGAATCTACCTTCTTCCATATTGCCAACTTTGTCGGATCTGTGGGTGCAACCTTTTGGTCGTCAATGTGCTCCTCTGCATCACTAACATCCAGGATCCTCGTGATCCTCTCTTTCCATGTAGGAAAGTTCTGGGCCCCCTGGAGTCTATCCTCGACTCTCAACAGTATGGCCATAATGAAGTGTGAAGTGTACCTGTCAAACCATAGAATAGATTTACCCCCGATCTATCCAATAATTGTTGCTTTCTCTCAGATCTGCTCAAAAGAGCTCTGATACCATGTAAATTTCCTTAAAACCCACTCTTGAGTTACATTATTTTTTTTTTACTAACGCCAAATTATTGTTAACCACAAATGGGTATCTTCACAAATATTGCAGCGGAAAATAAATACTGAGATAAATAGAACAGCAATCACATCAATAGAGACACCAATATTTTTGGGTAAGAAAACCTCCGGAAAAACCCATGGGAAAACCGGTGCAGCAATCTGAGAATATATTTTTATTAGAAAGATATAGAACAGTACAATCCAGAAATCAATTTCACCCAACCTAGAAAAATCGTACAACCGAAACTCACAGAGAAAACCCCAACAAGATCGTACGTCCTCCCTTGCATCAGCGTGTATGGCCTCTACTTCAGGGTACGGCCTCTTGCGTTAGCGTACGGCCTCCCTGCATCACCCGTACATCCTCTCCATCACTTGTACAGCCACCTGCGTCGCTTGTACGGCCGGCCTGCGTCAACGTGTACAGCCTTCTACATGAGCTTGTAAGGCCTCCCTGCAAACTTGTACGGCCTCCTGCGATTTTCCTATGTAGCCCTATAAATCTCCGGATAGAAGTTCTTCAGTCTCAACTTCTGCAAACTCTCTTTCTCACTCTCCGGCTGAAAGCTATGAGCAAGAAATCTCTCTCTGACAATGTGTGTGTCAAAGCAACTGTGTGTGTGTCCTCTCCACCAAATCGATCTTCCTTTTAACTCAATGGCCATGCGAAAACCCTAACTTCCCACAATGGATCAATGGATGAGATCCTCCAGTGAGATCAATGGCCAAGATTAGATTAGCCATCACTTAAATTATTTTCACTTTAACTTTATAAAAAGTAACTCCATTAAGTCAATTAATAATTAGATCACATAATGCACTTTTCCTAAGTCTAAACTTTGGATAAAGGCATTAATCCATTTGGCTTCATGTTTTATGTCTTCCATCATGCAAGGACACATGCAAATGATAGAAAACCTTCCTTGTTTGCACTTTCTAACAAGGTGGACCTAGGAAACCTAAAGAGAGGGGACCCCTCCCATGTGACACTTAAAGCTAGTGTCTTGAGGTTCTGCCAGGTTAGCAATCGACTACTCCTTGCAATACAACGGTTGTTAGTTTGTGCGACAATAGGTTGTTTGGTGGCCAACAACAAGAAAACAAATTGTAAATATTGGTGAATTCAACATTTGAAGTGAAAGTGAGTTCAGGTGGGACAATGAGCTTCAAAATGAAAACCAAATCACAATTTTTAAGGGCCTTTTTCTTTTATCTGACAAATTTATGGTTTTTTTTAAATCTATATGGTACAAAGCAGTTATTGTCGTACCATACAATAGTTGTATTATTGACTGTATTGCATCGGTACATTATGGGAAATACAACCATATATATATCATGGTCATATTTTACCCCAAGCTCAGATACAAGTTGCAACTTGCAACCATATTTGGTAACTATGATGATAATTCAATTCAAAACAATGTTCTTATTTACATGCATAGAAATCCAATGTACATACCAGTTGGGGAAGAAAACAGTTCATCCAATTAATTAGGCCTTCCTAGTGATGTCTACATCATGACAACCTCCATAATATAATGCACAACCCCTTCAAAAGATAATAGACTACATCATATAATAAGGGTTATGGTGATTGCATCAATAAATCAATATAGGACAAAATGTACAACACCAAAAACTATAACATAGTGACTAATTTGGCACTAAGAGATGTGCAAATTTAGCAAAATATTTTAAAAAAATATAGCATATCCCACACATCCCAAAAATTAATTTTATGCTATTAAGGCTAGTTCGTGTGAAACATTTGTGTGCTTGCATGCAGTTCCATGCATTAACAGTAAGGGTCAATGACAAGACGAATAGTGTATCAGTTGACATCTATATGCACTGAATTCTAGCTGAGAGATAGAAGAGAAGTGTTATGTGTGAACCATAAAAGAACTGTCAAATAGTGAAGGAACCAAAGAAATATAGTCTAAGAACAATAATTCATATAAATTTGGACTTCCACATCATGGAAAATAAACCTATTTGTTTCAAGGTCGTATTTCCACACCCCAAGCCGGGATACAATTGTATCTGGTAACTATGATGATAATTCAATTCAAAATGGTGCACTCATTTAGATGGATAAAGCTCCCATCTATACATCAGTTGGCTATCAAAACAGTTCATCCAATTAATTAGGAATTCCTAATGATTTCTACAAAATGATAACCTTCAGAACATGTAATAAACATAAAATATATGTAAATATAAAATAATTATAATAATTATAATTATCAAGGGACATAATCTTTGTGAACAGTCATCAAAGGTGCCCTTTAAGATTTTAGGATTGTATATATACTGGTACTTCCATTGTATTGAAATCATTCATTCATCATTCATGTTTATATACAATTACTGTCCTCTATGGAATACTGTTACCTAGCATATCTAAGGTGGTTATTTACTATATGAACATGAGCTTTTCATCTCATTGGAGCTTCATGCTGATCCGGCCTTTGGCCAAATCTCTCATACCTTGTCTGACCTGGCCTTGGCCATACTTATCAACTTTTTAGAGTTCCTCTGAATACCCTAGAATCTTGACCACAATAGCCTTTGGCCATTAAAAAATTCAGAACTTCAACTTCTATTTAAGAACTACTCCGGTGCAAGCAAATTCAGAAGAATCCAATATCAATCCACAGAAGACGCAGAACGAACGGTAGACTAGAAATTACTCCGCTGCAAAATTGAAGAAGTATCTCGAAATCAGAATTCCGGTGAAGGGAAAAAATTTCACTGCAAATTCGAAGAACATAAGAAATACAACTGCTACCCAAAAGATCCGTCACAATCCGCCAAGATAGTGAACGCTGTACATTACTGACTGCTGTAAATCGTGACCATTGTAATCGTGCGAATAGAATTATTGCCGTTGCCAGAATAAATCGTGGGGAATAGAACGATCACCGGTAAAGGTAATCGCCATGGGTTGAAGTATCACGACTCTAATAACAAGCCGGACAGAAATCACCGTGTAGCCACTAATAAGTGCCGCAAATCAAGCCGTTGAGCCTGTAACCACCAATCCAGGTAACGACCAAGCCGTTGAGCATAAAGGTAAGGATAGGCTCAGCCAAGTACAAATCCGCCCAGTGAATATTAGGAACACATTACATTCAGAGGAATCGACGGTCACAATCTGAAGTACCTATGTCATATCTAAGGCATACCGCCATAAAAGAACTCGTTGTCGAACTCTTGTGGTGCAGTGAAATCATAAGTCGTAAGTCAGAGGTGATACGACGAAACTGTACCGATTCCGATTCATCAAATTTTAATTAAGTGGTTATCGTGAAAGTCAGAGGTGATATATCATTATATTTTATCCAACATATATTATAAAGAGGGAATTTTCGGAAGTCATATTTAAAAGGAAAAAAATATAAAAAGGGTAATTAAAGAAAGCCCTAAGTTTTAGTTTAAATTAAAAAGGGGCTTAATCAAGGTTATTTCATACCTTTCCTAATTTGAAGAAAGGAAATTATCAAAGTGTTGACTTAAGATATACTGAAGTATTACGGTATTACTAAAAAGAAGTATCCAAGTTCATATCAAAGTTCATATTTTTGTGGGAGCTTTGTATTTGTGTACATACTAAATAATTGAACAAGTAGTGAACTATGTATTTCAAAAATGATCTAAACTTTGGACTAAATGTTCTTATTGTACAATGGAGTTTGAGTATCTCTCAACCTTTAAAAATAAAATTCTCATTTGTCATTATTAATTATAAAAAATTATGCATTGCAAACGAATATATACACAAAGTGCAAACACATTAATCCACGTGGCAAATTATGAAGCTAGATGATGAACTAGAAAAATGACATGAGAAAATATTACAACAACAAATTCAAGATCTCAAGAAAGAATGTGACAAGGTCATCACCGAAAAAGATGAAAAGATTTCTTGCCTAAAAAATCATAACCAGAAACTAATTGCAAAAATCATGAAGTCCAAGGAGAATAAGTGATATTTTCAAAAATTAGAACAAGAGAATCAAGCTCCTTTGAAGGAATTCAACAAGAAGTTACCAGAGAAGAATCAAGAAGTTTCTAGCTTAAGGAACCTTAACGAGAGGTTGCTCGATCAAATCAAAAGATCAAAAGAGGTGCAATCAAAAAATCAAGACCTTAAGGACAAAGTTGAAAAGCCAGAGAACGATTAAGAACTTTCATGCTTAAGGATTCATAATCAGAGTTTACTTACCCAAATCAACAAGTTAAAGAATGATAAGGAGTCACAAAAATAAGAGCTAAAACAACTTACAAATAAAGAATCAATGAACAACAAAGAAACAATGACTGAACCAGTTGAAATAGAGAAGCTTCCAGTTAAAAAAATCCAGATCTTGGAGAAAGAAACCAACAAAGATCCAGTTAAATCATTAGAAACATCAAAAGTTGAAGAGAGTTCCAACAATCAAGATTCACAAGAGATTAAGACACCTTATCATCATCCCAATTATAACAAACAACATCAAGAAAGTTGTCGTCATACCGTACGTACTACAGAAAATTGAATTAAGGTGGTTTGATCATTTTACCATTCGCCAATTTTGCTCAACACTTAGAAGAACATAATGTCATGTGTTGTCAAGTGTCGCAATGACAAACACAGAAGATCAAGAGAAGACATTACAAGCCAGAACAAGGGGATTACTGTTACAATTACTGTCCTCTATGGATTACTGTTACCTAGCCTATCTAAGGGGATTATTTACTATATAAACAGGAGCTATTCATCTCAGAACAGAGTGCACAACCCCTTCAAAAGGTGATAAAGTACACCATCATATAATAAGCGTTTTGTTGACTGCAACACTAAGTCAATAAAAGACAAAACAGACTAAAACAAAAATATAACAGTAGCTAATTTGGCACTAGCTGATGTGCAATTTTAGCAAAACCTTAAAAGTCTTCCAACATATCCCACATCCCAAAAATGATTTTATGCCATCAGAGCTAGTTGGTGCTTCCACCTTCAGAGTCAGAATGTGTGCTTGCATGCAGTTTCATGTATTAATGGGAAGGTCAAAGTGGAAAGGTGTGTTGTATAAATGCTAGCTGATATCTATATGCATTGAATGCGAGATGAGAGATGCATATGAAGTAATATGTGAGAACCAGAAAAGAACTGTCAAATAGTAAAGGAGCTGAAGGAACATAGACTAAGAACAATACCTCATATAAATGTGGACTCCCACAGATACACTGTGCAAAAGCTCCAGCAAGACCATCTGTACCCTTAATAAACTGGCGTACTATATCTCGATACTGCCAAAATTGTTTATGGATGAACATGACAAGAAGAAAAATAGTGAACATTCAAAGACATATATCATGATATTCACTATTAGCATTAAGAAGCATGGAACCATTTCATTTGAGGTCTTTAATAAGTTGTTGGGATTTATTTTACTTGAGAATATATAAATTTATCTCTTCTCTTACAGGCTTTCTACTTTAAATATATACATAGGTTAAAAACATAAAATCATCCAGACGCAAATATACATATCAGATATAACAAAAACTGAAATAGCTTGCTATGTTTCTCTGCCAATTACTCAACAACATCAAAATGGCTTAAGCAAATGTCAAATAAAAAAATGCAACAGCTTTATCGACCATGTGTTTGTACAAGTCAGGGGTTCTGAAAGGAAATCAACTAAGATCAATCATTCAATTTGTTTAAATATTATCAGTGCATTCACACAATCATAGACCTTTTTCAGCCAATATGATCAATGCATGTACTCTTTTTCAGCCTTTCTGCAAATATGTAGAGAAAGAAAAATATATGAACAGTTTTTTCATGATGCAGCCCAGAAATGCAGTGACGAAATGAAAAGCATATGTGGAATTCCTGTTACCACCTAAGTTGTACTTAGTGGGATTTCAAGTGAGCCGGAAAGGTTTGAATAAGGATACTTGTTCATGATCAAAGTTTAGGTTTCCTTCAGGCCTTCTAGGCCCTTTTATTTTTTCTCACATGTTCATACCCCCCTTCGGGGAATTGTAATAAAATGTCCTAGCATGATAGCCGTATGTAAAAGACTCAGCTTCCTAGGACTTAAACATTAATCCGACTAGCACAGAGTGTTTTTTCTCTTGTTAATTTTTTTTGTTGAACAAACGACTAATCATTTTCAAGTTTCTCACCCATACCTCCAAAGTTGGGGTGGTTGGCATGGTGTTTCGGCCTTAGGAGGTTATTAGAGCCTAAGGGCCAATGTATTAGACCATGCTAAGCATTAAAATTGAGTCATATGGACATGTGCTAGGTCCCCCTAAGTTTTTTTTAAATTCTGAGAAAAATAATTTTTCCTGTAAAATTAGACTATTTTTTAATAGTTATTTGGAAAAATTAAAAATGTAATAAAAGTATGGTTTGTGAGCATAATTTTTCAAGTGGATGCTCATTTTCTAAGCTAGAGCATCCCCTAAACCCATAAACCCACTTATTCTAAGTTTTGAGTAAGTATTTATCTCAGAAAATAATATTTACTCAAAAAACCAAAAAAGACAAATTTAATTGGCAAAAAAGACACAATAAAGGCAAAATCTCAATCCCACGGATCAAGGAAATGTGTTGGAATCAAATCTCCTATGATTGGCAATCAAATCAGGAAGAATATTGAGCAAATAAATGATGATTTGATTGAAGATTGGAGATCCACCAAAGAGGGGGGCGAATTTGTGGTTGGAGAGGTGTCAAGTGGAGGTTGAAAAGTGTCAAATGGTTGGAGAAAGGTGTCATTAACCTCCTCAAACCTCTCACATGTGTCAACAAGCCTTTTCCAAGTGTATCAACTCATTTCTCCAAGTGTCAAACAGGATCTCTCTTGGTTTTGCTATATAATGAGGCTCCATTCTCTCATTTCACTAGTTAGAGTTTGAGTATTGAGCTTAGGCTATTGTAATTTGCTTATGCTATTGGCATATTCTTGCATTGATAATAAAATAAGCTTTGGAGGCTAGTTGTGTTGTGCTTTCGTGTGTGGACCACCATTGTTATGCTTTTATGAGATAACTTGTTTCTTTTTGCAATTTCTTGTTTACTCTTGATATAGATCTTGCCTCAAGGATTCCTCTGAATCAAATAGGAATAGGAATTGTAAGTAAGTTTACTTTCATTTCTATTTTTTCATGTATGTTTAGAGATCAAAATTTCCCATCCTTTATCAAGAGGCCTTCTAGGTCTGCCCTTAGGTGCCATGGATGACAATCTGATAGTGGAAAAAAAATTAAAATGAATTTTTAGTTATAAATTAGAAATAAAATGATTTTTTTTAAGGAATCTAATTCATTTTTGGCAGGCTGTGGAGGCTGCCATCACAGCCCACAGAACTGTAGGCAGCCACATGGGGCACCCTACAGGACTGTGGGCTGTGATGGCAACCTCCACAGCCCTCGGGAGGCTTCTGTAGGCTGCCATCACAGCCTACAGGCCTGTAGGCTGCCCAGTGGCTGCCATCACAGACTGCCAATGGCCCAAAAAAAAACATAAATAACATAAAAGTTTAAAAATTAACAATTAATTAAGTTTTGTTTTAAATTGTAATTTTGTTTTAAATTTTTATGTAATTTATTTCTGTTTTTTTTAATTCTTTTATGTAATTTCTTTTATGTATAGGCCTGTTGGCAGCCTCCACAGGCTGCCAGCAGGCCCAGACATAATAATTTTTATGTATGGGCCTGTTGGCAGCCTGTGGAGGCTGCCATCGTGGCCTGTAGGCCACAATGGAAGCCTCCACAGGCTGTACACGATGGCAGCCTCCACAGGCTGCCAACAGGCCTAGACATAAAAAATTAAAATTACATAAAAGAAATTTAAAAAAACATAAATAAATTACAAATAAGATTTAAAAAAAAAACTTAATTACAAATTTAAATCAAAACTTAATTTAAAATTAAAAAAATGACTTAATAAAATGTTAAAAAAACTTAAATTACTAAAAATATATTTTTAATTTTTAAAACTTTAATTTAAAAAAATGTTTGTTAAAGTTTAAATATTTAAATATTTAAAGTTTAAAAGTTAAAACTTTAAACTTTAACAAACATAGTTTTAAATTAAAATTTTAAAAATTAAAAATATATTATTTTTATTAGTTTTATAGTTTTTTTAATTTATTTGCATGTGTATGGTGGCCGCGTCCCGATCAAGGCCTTTTGGCAGCCTGTGGAGGCTGCCTACACTGCCGTGATCTTGGCAGCCTGTGGAGGCTGCCTACACAGTCATCACGGCCTGTAGGCAGCCTCCATGGGCTGCCAAAAGGCCTGATAGGGACGTGGCCACCATAGAATGATAAAAATAAAAAACTATAATAATTATACAGTAAACGTTAAAAATTAAAACAAATTGTAATAAAAAAAAAAACATTCACCAACCTGGCAACATCTCGGCCGGTCGATGGCGGCAGTCTTCAACTCTTCACAACTCCAATCCAACTCTCATCTCCACTCCAGTCGCAGTTATAGTCGCAGTGAGTGGAACAACAAGTCGATGGCCATCTTAAAGGCATACCCGCCGAGCATTCCCGCCAAAAAACAAGCATACGTGTAACAGGGTGGGTCTTTCTAGCAGGTGAGACAGACTCGACGAGTCTCAGCGACTGCCAGCGAGTAGGGCGAGTCCGGCCGAGTCGCGAGTTTGGGCAGCGAGTGCCTCGGGAGTAACCGGCCCAGCTGTCACTCAGGCAAACTTGGACAGACTCGCGAGTCTTGGCCGAGTATGACTACACTGATTCACATTCCCCTTCAAAGGATATTCAATGAGGCTCAAGAGAGAAGTTCGCCCACAAATCCAACAATCATAAATGAAGGAAAGAGATACTCTTTAAAATTTTAAATAGAGTGAGATCCATCTCTCACAGAATAAACAAGAAATTGTTTCGCTAGATCCATGCTTTTCTCCAAGGAAAACAATACCACAATGCTCTCACATAACCACTCCATGAGACAAGTCAAACAAAATGATAAAATAATGGGAGTGGTTATGTCATGCGACTCGTCTAAGTGGGTATACCATATCAATAAGCTCTAAGAAATAAAAAAATGCCTCTCATGGAATACCCTCAAAGAGATCTCCAAGATAGTAATAAAATAACCCTTCAAAAGATGGGTTATCCCCTATATAACACACCTCCCGCACCCAATTGGACCTACTTTCAGCATTCGGAAACCCCTACTCTAATGCTACTAGCCTATGATGTCATCGTTCCAGCAGATGAGCCTACAAGCCCTGGAAGGGGGGGCATTGAGGGACAAGCATCATTTTGGGGTTAGATGGGGCATGACGCCCCCCCTTGGCTCACTATTTCATCCAGTGCAGCCTTTTCTTGGCTTATTTTAGCTTATTTTAGCTTATTTTTATTATTTTGTCTATTTTGGGGTAAAATTCCTTAATTGTGCAAAATTTACCCTAAAAATATTATTATTTTATTTTTAGCACTTGTAGGCTCAAATTAAAATATTGAAGAGGAAAAGATATAAATAAACCTCTTCTCATCATTGTAAAATCATAAGACAAGGGTTCAAATTATGTTTATTGCTCTTTTTCTCCTACTCTCTGAGGTTTCAAAGTGATGCGCACCTCTTGGAATGATCTTTTCTTGGCTTGAAGGTGAAAGTAGATGATTTTTCTAGGGTTTCTTTGCACATACATGATTGATGCTAGAATGGTTGGATGAACTCATGCACAAAAGGTGCTCTTCTTTGCTCATCTTTTGTAAATATTGGTAAGTTTATCTCTATCTTATGTTGAGGTGTTATTTGGTGCATTCTACTTGCTTGGCTAGGGTTTCTTATCAATATTTTGTCAATTTTGTATGGTGGAAAATGTCCTCTTGAAGGAGTTTTCTTTGTATTTGGACCTTGGATCTCTTTTTTTGCCCTAATTAGGCTCCCCCAACGAACCCTAGAGGTTGTTGTAGGATGCCCTAATTTGCAAGCCTAGAGAGACATTTCTAGGAGGAGCGTTGATCATTGATCCCTCATGCCCTAGGGGATGAGACAATAATCATATCCCTTGCCTCTTCAATTCAAAACTACTCTCTTTTACCAAATTACATGTCATTTATTTTCTGCTGCAATTTTTATATCATAAAAGCACTAAAAATCAGAAAACCCTAAAAAATTAGAAAATTCACAATTACAAAAATATTTAAAAACTTGCAAATCGAGACCCACAACCAAATTCGCCCTAGGTGAATTATCCATACATCTCAAAAGGCATCCTGATTTGCCCTATTTTCATGCTTTAATCAGCCAAGTGAATTTTACAGGCTGTCACCCCCTGATTAGGACAGGGGTAGTTTATAATTTTGAACGGAAAACCTAATTCGCCCTGATTGGGTAAGTGTTCTCATCCCCAAATTTAGAGCCCTTTTTAGGGCTGGTCTTTCCTGTATCAAACTGTTGATTGTCTAATAAATTTATAGCAGAAATTCTTTTATCGGATTTGAATGGTTTGCTAAGTTCGTCTGGGTTCACGCACTACTTCTCACTTAAGGACGAGCTTGACTGTGTATTTGAGGATGTTTTAATGCACTGTTGCTGACTGTATTAACATCAGAAAAACTTATATTACCGGCACCATAGTCACTGGGATTTACCTTTTCAGTTAGCATCTTTGGTTTTCACTGTTATTTCATTGTGCTGTTATTTAAAATTTTAATCACTTCACATGGCTGGTAATTACTATTGCTAAATGCCTAAAGCTGACTGATTACAGTTACTAGGGTTTTCAGTTGAATTCTTTCTTAAAGATACATTTATGTTTACGACATTTAACTGAAGTTACTTAACATTATAACGAGTGCCAATGAATGAGTGTGCAAACATTTGATTGTTCCTTTCAATATCCAATTGAATGCTGAACTTTACATCAGCTTTGTCTTAGAGTACTGGAAGTTAGTTACAGGGTTGAGTAATTGCTCCTTATACATATCATTACTGTACCTTTTGACTCCTTACTAAGGCACTGATCTCAATTATAGAATCATAGAAAGGGATTTGTTTTGCATTGAGGCTGTTGGCAGTGTCGTCCACTAAGTTGCACTTAGGTGAACTACTTGTGAACCACAGAAGACTTGAACAATTTCATTGTTCATTGCCAGAGTTCAGAGGTTCATCAGGCTAAATTTTTTGGCCCTTTGTAAAAATTTGCATGTCCAAACCCCCACGGGGGAATTGTAATAAGTTGGTCTAAGCATTATACTTTTGTAAAAGGCTTGGCCTACCTTAGGTTTTGCCATCAAGGGGATACTCTAGAGTGTTTTTTCCTTAGAAATTATGCATTGCACTCTAGTGGCGTATAATTCCTGAGTTTTTCACTCACACCTCCAAAGCTGGAGTATTTTCCATGGTGGTTGAGCCTATGGAGGTTATTAAAGCCTCTGTGTCCATGTATTTTAAAAATGCTAGCCATCAATAATGAGTCATGTGGACATGCACTAGGTCCCCTAGGATTTTCAAGTCATTCTGAGAAAAATAATTTTCCTCATTTAATGAGATTTTTTAATATTTTAATTAAAAAACCAAAAAAGTGATAAAAGTGTGGTTAGGAGGGGAAATTTGGCATGGGAGTGCTCGTTTTCTAACTCAAAGCACCCATAAAACCCCTAAACCCACTTTTCATAAGTTCTAAGTGATTATTTTTCACTTAAATAAAAATTCTCCCAAAAATATTTTTGAGGAATTATTTAATTAAAAATAATAAATATGAGAGAAAATCAAACTCCTATATCAGTGGAATTTGGTCCAGTGAGGTGGCCCAGTTGAGTTGGCAAATGCATTTAAGGTAAATCCCAATCAATTTTGGGAGGAATCAATCAAAAGGATTGAGTGAGGATGAGTTGTCCTCTCTTGGGAAATGCGCCCTCTCTCCCTCTTGGGCGACTTTCCCATGTGGCATCATCTTGTAGCTTGGGTGTAGATCCCAATCTGGAGAGGAGGGTGCCTCCCTTAGGTGGCAGCCCTCTCATTAATTGAAACTCAAGCAATAAACTCCAAGCAAGATATTGGATTGACACTTGGCTCCCTCACTCCATGAATTCGCCCTCCTCTTGAAATTCGCCCTCCCTCTCTCATGACTCTATAAAAGCAAGTTCTTGCTCCTCTTCTTCATATGGATGCATTGAACCTCTGCTCGATTGTAAATTGTTGCTATTTGAATATATTTTGAAAGACTTTGGAGGTCCATCTTGTGCATTTGATGTTGGAGTGAAGCTTATGAGGTGATATTGTTTATTATTGCATTTAGTGTTTTCATTTACTTGTTAGATCTAGTTTATATGTTATAGAAGCATTTACAATTGATAATTTGCTTATTTGTGTTTAGATGTTAAGAGATTTACAAGCAACCAATGGTATTCGGCTATACTTAGGTTCTTTTGATTTCTTTCTATTCTAACACGCTAGATCTCATAGTTTTTTGTTGCAAGTTTTGTGTTTTAAGCTACAAGGAGGATTGGAACTCGGTTCTTCCTCTTGTCTTTAGGGGCCCTATTTTCTATAACATCTTTTGTTTACAGATACCTTCAAGAGCATTGCAAGAACAAAGAGGATGGGACCAACAACTTCATCCATCTCTCTCACAACAAAACTCTCTTTCTCTTTGAATTTTGTTACATGCTTAAGAAATAGATCTAGATCTTTCATGCATAACTATTTTAGATCTGATTATCATTAAGCATATTTAAAAAAGTTAGATCTTAGCATTCTCAAGAAGCATTTTCTATTTACTAGATCTAGACTTAAATCTTGTACTTGCATTTAAAATTTTCAAATATTTTTCCAAGTACAAAATTGTTTCAATCTTTTTATTTGTTTATTTTTGTTTCCTATCATATTCTATAATATTAACTTGCTGATTTTTAGTAGGTCCAAGGAAATTCTGGCCATGTTTTGCCAGAAAGTGCCAAAAAGACCTTCCGTGGACCCCCTTCCTTCAAGTTTTCATTTCTAGAATATTGTAAGCCCTTAGATCCAAGTAAAATGGACTAAAGTGGCATTCAATTGAGTAAAATATTGTAATATCTTTAAACGAGAGCAGTGCGACACTCAGCGCCCAACCCCATTCCCCCAGGGGGGATTTGCATTTTGTCAAATTTTGTGAAAAAAATTTCTAACAACACAACAAACACACACATACATTAATTTCACAGGGTGTATACTTTAACTAAGTTTATTTTGATTTTAATTCACTTTCATTTTTGCAAGCTTAAATCTAGAAATAACACAAACCTCGTTGCCACGAAGTATGCTCTCACCACCACATAAAGGCTTTGTCGATTAGTGGTGGATGATCAAAAAAGTGACACATAGGTTTTGTGCTTCTTTACTTTCCTTATAATTTTTGTACAATTGTTCTACAACTACAATCAAATTGGAATAAAAATTTGGTTTACATATCAGAGTATGCTCTTTCCCCTTGTGGGCATCTTGCCTGAGCCTGTGGAAAATCAAAAACGATTGTAGCGACTCTATTAATTTTTCACATCTAAGTTAAACAACTCACCTAATAAAATATACAACCTTTCACATAGTGGAAATCTGGCACTTCATAATTAAAATTTGTGTGGAGAAATTTCTCAGAGGAAGCGAGAACAACTGGGAGGCGACCTCAAGGCACAGTTAGACTACACCCTTGTTGGTGTAGTGTTAAACACCGCCCTAGAGACTCCATTCCAGACCACACGTTCTCGTGAGGAGCCACCAATATTTTATTTCCGGACATTCCTCCCTGTACCTCACGGTATCTCGGGAGTCCCCATTTTTCCCTAATAAATTTCGAACCATAATTAATCTAAAAATAACCAAGAAGCAATTGCAAAACATTTCCCTTTCAACAACATTTTTATATCTTATATTGACTCCATAAGGCACTAGTCCACAATATATTTTACATTATTAATTTGCTTAATATCATATCATTATTGTGCCATTTGTTGGTGGTCATTTCATTT
This sequence comes from Larix kaempferi, assembly GCA_027924585.1. Classification (NCBI taxonomy): domain Eukaryota; kingdom Viridiplantae; phylum Streptophyta; class Pinopsida; order Pinales; family Pinaceae; genus Larix; species Larix kaempferi. Next base: position 32,660,948 of record BSBM01000106.1, read on the forward strand.
TTTGCTGGTGAAAGCATTTTATAACTATTTTGCAAAATCATCTTGGAAACCTTTTAATCATAAAACTCCTTAAACAACATCATTAACCAATTTACTGAAAACATTCTAAAATTGCCTTAGAAACATTCCATAGGGACTACCCCCCTTGGCTTCGATTAGGAGTTTGGCCTAAACAGAGGAGTCAAGATCAAGTGACAGCCTTGACTCGAGACTTGCCCCCAAGGGCGCACGGAACAGTAGCATAGATTTCGGTTGCGTTAACCAGGTGCACAATCCGGTGGCAACAGGAAGGTATCCTAAAAGGGCTCTCCCCTGGGGAAGAACTATCCAAAGAAGTTGAGGAGATAGACCAAGGTGACATTGGGTCTAGCCCTCCTCCCATATGCTTACCTTCACTAGCACTGCTTATCAAAGGGCTACTAGTTCAAACGGTAACATGTTGGATAGTTGTTAGTAAATGAACTTTTGTTCATTTCATTGGTATCAAAGCTTCATTTCTAATTTCAGCATATGGCCACTAACCTCAAAGGAAGAGTGTGATTCCCAACTAACTTGACACCTCCTAAGTTGGTTTCATTGTCTTGAATGCTCCATTCCCTGTTAAGTCTAATCTATTTCAAATCAAATACACAAAGATTCTCAGCTATCTTATAAAGAAAGTACGAAAGTTCTTTATATGATGAGAAGAATAGTTTTTGCTTAATTTTATGTGAGGTCCTCTCTCACTTTGCACAACACACTGTGCATCTTTATATATGAGAACAAGTCAGATTAGCAATCAATGCAGATACTTAACCACCATATGTGGGTGATGTCAATATGGGCTATCAGACCAACTTAGAATATCTCAATGTGTAAACTTGGTGGAGCATACTAAGTTACTAACCATAAACATATGCATTTTAATCAGAAATTTATAGTCGAAGTCTACCAATCAAACCACTGATAATAAAATAGTACATTACCCACAAGGAACTTAGGGATACTAAATTACCTGCCCATTCCACTCTGACCAGATGCTCCAATGCGGAAAGCTGCCAACTTGATAAAGGCCACCTATGTCCCATGCTTCAGCTATGAGCTGTTCCAGACAACAAGAACTGCTGATGAAAGAACAGTTCAGAATTTCATGCCCCTGAAAATAGGCTAATGAAATCCAAGTCTCCCAACTGTCACAACTACTACAGAATCATGACAGAAGGAAGAAGTACAATAAAAGAGTAAGAAACTTTCCTGTTTTATCTCAACAAAAAATGCACTCACAACAACAGTGCAAAAAATTTGACAACATAAAAAAGTACAAGATATACCTAATATTAAGTGAATAGCAAGATATACAAACATAAGATTATGTTAATTGCTATTGAGTTCATTTACAGCAAGGAACACATAGGATGCATCGGTGTACATCCACTATTTCAAACATATTGAAGTTTGAACAATCAAAAAATCTGGTGTAAACAATAGAGATAAATAAAAAGATCAGAGAAAAAATTATACATGCAATTTACCTTGACACCATGAAGGACTGGATCATTGCTGATCAAATCAATTAAGGGAGGTTCATTTAGAGGGGTCCCAGTGGTCAAGAAATCTCTTTCTGTATCATTTCCAAACACATTGGCTCCATCCCACAAACTTCATAACCATAAATGAACAGTCAATTTTCTATAAATGATAAAACACACATAAAATATAGGTATCAAAACTTACTACCGTAAACTGAAAATTCAAATCTTTGTAAATAAAACCCATGTAATATTCATAAAATCTAAAATAATAAAGTTCATCTTGGCAATTTTTTAAAGATTCCAACCTTGAAGCTCTTGTCATAATGGAAGCAAGATCAAAGCGGAAACCATCAACATGCATTTCAATAACCCAATACCTGCTACACACAAAAACTGTTTTAATAAGTTTCATCTTGATTTCTATTCTCCCAAAACACGGGATGAAAAGACAAGAAGAATAAGAGACCAAAATAGAGCTTGACTAATATCCTTCAATAGCACATTATCCAGATTCCAGATCAAACACCAAAAAGCATAATCCCTAATCCTTCCAAGTTAAGAGGGAAAATCTAATTTAACTATTGCAAATCAATGATAATACAATCACATTGACTTTAAATACGAAGAGTCAAGTTAACAAGACCACCATGAATGATTAAATGCTTTATTTGGAAAATCAACTAAGTAACACACATCACACATCATAAGTAAGTTAATCTCGTTTCCCTTAGCTCTCTCTAAACCAAATCTAACCAAACCTAAGAAATCCCCCCTTGGTCTTGAGAGCTGTTCAAAAGAGTGGGAAATTAGCACTAAGGTGACAGTGGTGCTTCTTTCCAAAGTTGCTCTTGATAGCACTAATGGATTGGGACTTTTCCACTTGCGTAGTAAATCAAGTTGTAACACAAGGGATAGCTTATCCAATGGAGTACATCGTTTAGGAGGATCGATGGAGTCTATGGAAGCTGGAGACAAAGGAACGACTTACCTTGTGTAGCTACATCATCTTGGAGCCCTTATTGTGTATGACATCACCTTGGACTCTTGCAGCAAAGCACATGTACTTTAAAGTGGACATCTCATCTATGTTGGCCTACAAGGGCTCATGTAGGTTGCATGTAAGGGTTTGTGCTCACATAACATTGTTTCCTCCCTTACCTCTCATATAAATATTGGAAGTAGAGAGTCCTTTCACAACATATTCATTCTTATTCACTCTTATGTAGAGATGTGACTACGAGAAGAGTGCGCACTAACCTGTCTATCTCTAAGTCTTGCTGAGTTGATATAAGTAAAGGGGAAAATCATTACGTCTATTAACATCTAATGAAGAATAAAAGGAGCTGATTTTAATGATGTTATACTACTGGAAAAGTACCTTTTTCAGATCTGGTTATTGGCTGATAAGTTCGGGGCTGTTAAAGGTTAATTATTGTCATATGTTAATTGTTGTTTCATACTTTAATTTATAGCAGTCCTAAGGCTGAAAATTCTAGGGTTGAGATGCGAGAAACCTCTAGGCCTAGAGGTAGAGTTTTTATTTCAAATTAAAATTCAAAGAACACAAAATTTCCAACATGGTATCAAAGTTTTTTATAGTTGAGATCACTCTCAAGTAAGAGGGAGTCTGTATTTCAACTCATGTTCAGAAGTTTAGAAGTCCATCCACGTATTGTTTTCACACATGTTCCATACCCCCATGGGGGAATTGTAATAAAATGACTTAGCATGACGACTTTTTGTAAAAGGCTTGGCCTTCCTAGGACTTGGTCATCAATACATTACTCTAGAGTGTTTTTTCCTTGTTAATTATATATTGTTTTTTCAACACCTTATAATTTCCAAGTTTTTCACTCAATCCTCCAAACCTGGAGCAATTGTACTGGTGGTTAGACCTTAGAGGGTTGTTAAAGTCTAGTGTCTAATGTATATTACCATGCTAATCATTATTCTAGAGTCTTATGTATATGCATTAAGTCCCTCCTAGGTTTTTTCAATTTTTTCGTTAATAAAAAATTTCCTGCAAAAACAGGATAGTTTAATTGTAAAACTTCAATAAGTCATAAAAGTGGTACTAGGAGGCGTAATTTGCCATGGGGGTGCTCGTTTTCTAACCCAGAGCACCCATGTACCCACTTTGAGAGTAAAATTAGTGATTTTTAATCACTTAATATGATTTTCTTTTGAAAAGTGAATAAAAAAGGCCAAATAATTAGGAAAATCAGGAACCCATAAATCAGGGAAACTTGTCTAGGACATGTTTCAGTCCTTTGCAGCAAGGGCAAGTCAAAAGCAAGTTAGAAGAGAGCCAAGTCTCTTGATTGAAGATTGTTTGAGATCTAATTAAGAGAGGGCACATCATCTCACGAGGGAGGCACATATCTCAAGGAGGGAAGGCTCGCTTCATGAGGAGAGGTGGCACATTATGCTGTCGGCCATTTTGTTGTCATTGATGTCAAACGAGGCTTTAAGTTTAGTATAATATGCCTATGATCAGATTTGAAGGATGTGTTATGCTTGTTGTTAGATTTGAAGGATGTGTTGAAGGGTCCATTGTGTTGAAGGGCCCATGCCATCGATGCCACCTTCGAAGAAGTTGGGCTTGTAGAAGTTTGTCGAAGTTTGTAACTTGTTAGAAGTTTAGCGAGTCTATTGAAATTGGTTAAGTATGCAAGCAGCCCTTTTGTATCTATGAGTTTGGATTTTGTAGCCCACTTGTAGAATATTGTCAAATATGTCAAAATTGGCTAAGTAGGCACGCAGGCCTTGGTATGTATGGGATTGGGTTCGGTAGCCCCCCTTGATGGGCTTTGTAACCGCTTAGAAAGCTTATTTAATATGGAAATATTGTTTGAGGAAGAAGTTAATAAAAACAAGTCATGTCGGCCCCAAATAAATGTGAATTAAGAGATGACATGTCGGCCCAATATAATCACCAAAGATTAGTATAAATACAAGATAACTGAGCCTCATTTGAATGGGAGTTGGGGTGAGCTCTAAGGTGAAGCTCTGAGGTAGTTGCAGGTCCAAAGTTGCAGTCTGAGGCAACGTAAAAGAAGTATAACATGAAGTCTGTTAAGGACAGTTTTGGGGCTGTTAAAGAGATGAGTTTTAAAGGGTTGATTGAAGTCTTTTGGACAGCCAAGTTGGCACTTGGATGGCTGGTCTATTTGGTTAAGAAAAGTAAGCATTTTTTGAGGATCCAATGACTGATTTGAAGGAGAGCATGAAGTCTGCCACAATCAACAAGATAACCCAGGTTTATGTTGCGCATACAAGGTATGTTGTGCACGTTTGAATCTACTGTTGACAGGGGTTTATAAGCCTAAGTTTTGAGGCTGATTTGTGATAGTCTGAGGACTGTGGATGATGATAAAGTGGCAGGTTGTAATCAGCAGTAAAAGATTGTTTTATATTTTCTCTAGGGTGGTTGGGTGGAGCAAGGTGTACATGTTGAAGCCTGTATGCAAGTTGAAGCTTTCCATTGAAGGTTGGTGTCAAGTACCGATCTTCAGTCGGTAAGTACTGGAATAACATCACCAGTCGACAAGTACTAGGATAATCATCAGTCGGCAAGTATTGATCTTCACTCCCTCTTTCGAGGGATGTCCTTTCGGACCACACCAAGCTTGTCTCGAAAGTATTCAAACTTTATGCGAGACAGAGGCTTAGTCAACACATCAGCAACTTGTTCCTCTTTAAGAACATACTTGAACTTTACAGCTCCCTTCTGCACCATATCCCGGATATAGTGAAACTTGATCTCAATATGTTTCGATCCATCATGGAACACTGGATTCTCTGTCATCTTGATACAACTCTGATTGTCACAGAGAATATCAGTCACATCTATCTCTGCATCGACAATCCTACCAACATCTTGCAAAGCCACACTGCTTTGCCACAAGCTGAACATGCTACGACGTATTCAGCTTTTGCTATACTGAGAGCAACACAGGGCAGCTTTCTACTGAGCCATAAGATCATACCTGATCCCAAACTAAAGCAACATCCTGAAGTGCTTTTTCTATCTTCGGCACTTCCAGCCCAATCTGAGTTTGTATATCCATACAGTCTGAACTCACCATCTGAGGCATATCTGAGTCCATAGTCCAACGTACCTTTTAGGTACCTCATCACATGTTTTGTTGCAATCAGGTGAACATGTTTGGGCTCCACCATATACTGGCTCAAGGTGTTCACAGCAAAACATATATCTAGTCTTGTATTGGTCAAATACATCAATGAGCCAATAATCAGTCTGTACAACGTGACATCTGCTATCTCTGATGAAGTATCATTCAAGAGATTCAAGTTCCTCACCATCAAAGTAGTCATAGCCTTACAATCCAACATCCCAAATCTCTTTAGGATCTGTTATCAACTAGGTGATTTCAAGTGAACCTGTGAAGATAGAACAAGTTTACATGTTCATAGTTAGAAGATCAGAAGTCCTAGCAGGCCACCTTGGCCTTTTTTTAAATAAAATCAGAAGTCCTAGCAGACCACCTTGGCCTTTTTTTTAATAAAATCACATGTCCATGCCCTCCGGGGAAATTGTAAAAAATGTCATAGCATGATGGTTTTGTAAAGGACTTGGCTTTCCTAGGACTTAGTTATTAGTCCAACTAGCCCAAAGTGTTTTTTCCCTTGTCAATTATATGTTGTTGAATAAACGACATATAGTTTTCGAGTTTTTCACTCACACCACCAAAGTTGGGGTAGTCGGCATGATTTCTCGGTCTTAGGAGGTTATTAGAGTTCAAGTGTCAATGTATATTACCATGCCAGATATTAAAGTTGAGTCGTATGGACATGTGCTAGGTACCCCTAAGTTTTTTTTAATTTCCGAAGAATATAAATTTTTCCGTAAAACTAGACCATTTTTTAATGGTTTAAATGGAAATTTTCAAATTGTAATTAAAGAGTGGTCTAGAGGCGGATTTTGGCATGGGGATGCTCGTTTTCACACTCAGAGCGTCCTCTTTACCTTATGACTCACTTTCCCTATGTTTCGAGTAGTTATGTCGTCTCTGGGAGCATTTTTCCTTAAAGATGCGACAGTTTGGCAAATAAATGCTAAAAAAAAACAAAATGCACCAAAGTAAAAATAAAAAATGAGTCATTTGGCATGTGCCAAATGAGTTGGCATGGCATGTCAAAGGGAGGGCGACTCATGAGAGAGCAAAAGCGTGTGATTAAAGAGTCACATCATAAGGATATCATTTGATTTGATTTTTTGGATGCGCCATCCTCTCATAACTCCACATGAAGTGGGTTGGGCGGTTTCCATTGGTTGGATGGAGTTTCCAAGGAGAGAAGGCGCACCTCTTGTAGATGTGGCGCCCACCTCATCACACAACTCTCTCTTAACGCTATATCAAAGGGATTCAATCCCCCATATCTCTCATGAGATGCGCCCTCTCCCCTCATGGAGCTAGTGCGCCCTACCTTCTCCCACTTGCTATATAAACGAGCTCTCTTCTCCATTCAAACTAGTTAGAGTCAAGGAGAAGCGCTTGCCTATTGCAATGTTGTATTGTTTCATTTGCTCAATAAAGAGAAGCTTTGGAGGCTAAGTGTGTGGTGCCATTGTGTTGGAGGAACATTGTCATCGTTTTATGCTGAGGTAACTTGTGAATTTTTTACATTTCTTGTGTATGTATCTTGTGAATCCGATCTTGATAGGGTTGTTATCAGTTGATAGAAAAGAGATAGTTAGTAAGCTTACTTTCTATTTCTTCTTTAGATATATGTGATTAGAGATCTATATTTTGCATGCTTATAAGTTGTCTAAAAGTTACCTAGGAAGTGTTGTTCACCTTGTGTTGCCTTGGCGTGGACAAGAACACTTTAAAAATGTGACCCTTAGTCAGTTATTAATAAAGTGAGAAGTACTTTATTTTTAATAAAGTCACTTTATTAAAAGTTAATTCATAGTTATATCCTAATTCCTAAGTTCAATTAAATGATAAAGTCAAGTGAGTGATTAATTAAAAGGGTCATCACTTAATTAAATGACATGAGTGCACTAAATGTTATTTAATTATTATTTATTGGGCATTTATTGAGAGCCCTCAATCTAATCTAATCTTGACCATTGGATGAAAAAGAGGAAGTTGCCATGAACAAAAAGGCTTGGGGAAGGCAAACCTAATACATTATTCACATCCAAGAGAGAAGTTTTGGAGAGAAAGAGAGAGAGGAGAGAAAGGGTTTGAAGATAATTCAACCAAGAGAAGAAGAAGACATAAACTAGCTCAAATCCCAAGGAGAAGGACAAGGGCAAAAATCCCAAGAAATCCGTCCAGAGTTTGTACAGCAAAGGTGGTCGTACAACAGGGTGTCCGTACAACATTAAATTGCACAGATTTCGAGGAGCAGCCGTACCGTACCAATCTATACAGTGGCACAAATTTCGAGGATAAAGTACAGCATTTATTGCAGTGATCAGACCGTACAGAGCTCAAATTTCGAGGCTGATTTATGGCACAAAAATCAAGAAAGAACAATCCATACGGCCGCACATGTGACGGTCGTACAACATAGTTTACAAGGTTTTTGTATAGTCTGTACAGCAGTTTTGCCAGTGAAGTTTTGGCAAGTTTTCGAGAAGAATTTTAAAGGAGATAAGTACTAATATGATTTTGTAATTTTTGTCTAAAGAAATAAAATCTCTCTCTCAGTCAAGTTTTCCCTTAGGGGTTTTATCCTGGACCAATTTCGTCAAAATTATGTGTTAAAATTTTTATGTGGTTGGCTGATTTAAATTTCTGAGTTTGAAATTTAGGATGAAAATTTAAAAAAATCCAAGTTATTAATTTTGGAAAAAGAATTTCATGTGTTTCAAGTCAAGTCATTTTTATGAGAAAAATGTGCATATTGGGTTGGGCATTAAATTATATGCAGAGAAGCTTGAAAGCTTGAAACCGAGTTGGAGTTCTAAAACTTTCATGGTATCAAAGCGGTGGTTAAGATCAGAAATTTAAACACTCAGAAAATTTTCAGATTTGAGAAAAGAAGTGGGTTTGTGAAAAACAGATCTTTAACAGTTTCTTTGAGAAGAACAGGTATAGGTTGTAGTCATGGTGACTGGACTTAGAGTAGAGGACAGATTGGATGGGGTTGCAAATTTTAGCCCATGGAAGGCTAGGATTATGTTAGTACTTGAGGAGAATGAACTATGGGAAATAGTTAATAGTACAACAACAAATCTTGTCACTGTTCCTACCGATGCTACAGATAGGGCATCCTTTATGAAGAAAGATGTGAAGGCAAGAAGGATCAGTCTTGATGCCGTGAAGGATCATGTGATCCCACACATTTCAACAAAGGCTCATGCTTTTCAGATGTGGACAACTTTGACTAGTCTTCACCAAAGTTCAAATGAGAACAGGAAGATGGTGTTGAGGGAAAAGTTGAAGGATGTGCACATGGGTAAAGGTGAAGGCATGGCTTCCTACCTTACCAGGATTACACAGGTGAAGGATGAACTTGCAACTGTTGGGGGGGTTATACAGGGCAGTGAGTTGGTGCGGACAACCTTAAATGTCGTGAAACAACCATGGGGTGTGGTTGTGCAGACAGTGGTTGCTTGTGAGAACATGCCTTCTTGGGATCGTCTTTGGGATGACTTCATACAGGAGGAGACTCAGAGAGGATATATACAAGGAAGTTCGTCACATAACATGGAAGATGAGGACAATGTGGCATTGGCAGCTAAGGGAAAAAGAAGAAGTTCAAGAAGGGTCCTAAGGGTGGGGCCAAACAACACACTGGTGAGCAAAAGAAAGACTTGAGCAAAGTTAAATGCTTTGCTTGCCAGAAGTTTGGACACTATGCTGGACAATGTCCGAACAAGAAGAAGGATAGCAGACAGCAGCAGCAGCAGATGTGGATGATTTTGCTTCACATTTTGGGGGAGAGTTTTCTCTCTATGCTGGATGTACAGAGAGGACATCTATCACCAGCAGTGATATGGAGGATCCGGTTCAGTGTTCTTTGTTGGTTGGTCATTCTTTGAGTGCTTCCGCCACTACTTCTACTTGGTACATTGATTGTGGGGCTTCGAGCCATATGACAGGTGTTCAAGATGTGTTCACCGAGATGACTGAGACAGGTTTGAGTCTTAAGGTAATGTTGGTTGACGACACGGTTGTGAGAGCAGTTGGGCGAGGGACTGTTACCTTTCAGAGGGAGTCTATGCAGTCTATGACATTAAGGGATGTCTTGTATGTCTCGGGGCTGAAGAAGAACCTTGTTTCAGTTTCCACCATTGAGGATAGGGGTTTTGGAGTATGTGTCCTAGATGGGAAAGTGCATATTTTTCCCAGAGCAGCAGGACCATCTACTTCATGTGCCATTGGAGTTAGATGTGGGAAACTGTACAAGCTTCTCTTCCACCCTCATCATGCATTGGCCCATACTAGCAGTGGCACTAAGATATGTGAGTTGTGGCATAGGAGGATGGGCCACCTTCATCATTCAGCTTTGAGATTGCTGAGGGAGATTTCTACAGGTTTACCGCAGTTCAGCACAGAGCAGGGTGGTGCGTGTAGAGGGTGTGCTTTGGGAAAGTAAACCAAGACTGCTTTTCCGAGCAGTGACACAAGATCAGGTGGAGTACTGACTTGATTCATTCCGACTTATGTGGACCTATTATCACATTTATAGTAGTCGGGGCTACCATATCTTCAGATCAGATTCTAGTCCTTTTTTCAGCCAGTCCTTAACATTGAGATGCTTGAGATCAACTTCAGATGAGCATTCATTCCAGGATCACTTATGATTTCAAAGCATCCCATGAGCAGTTTGTTCAGCCTTATGCCATGACTGAGTCTCAGGAACTTAGATTCAATGACCAATGTAGCCATGTTTCCCATACATAGCAGTATGCAGCGCCCATATATATAGCAACAGGTTTCCAGTTGACAGATGATGGTTCAGATGGTTGGTACAGGTATATGACCCGGCAGGTATATGGATGTGTATTGGTTTGTATTGCTCTTTTGGTCATTTTGGTAGCTTGATTTAGCATTTAGTGGTCATGATCTGGCGATATATCTATATATTATGGACATGGTTGCTTAATTATATCTATATGGTCTAGCCTGCTCAGAATTATGAAGTTCTTGTTTATATTATATGGCTTGCTAGTGTTGGCACCACTTTTCACTTTCCTCATCCATTCGTCACCATCTAGTTTCATTTTTACCTTGACTTACACCTTAGTCTGTGATATGGAGGACTCCCCCACTCTAGCCTCTTTGTTGGATAGCATCCATGTTTAGTTGTGTCTCAGCTCTGAGTTGTGTAAGTTGTGTTGGCTAAAACCCGAAGCAGATAAGACTACCATCATTACATGTATATGGAAATTATTGTATATCTATTGTGAAATCCGATTGAAATGAAATTCAAAACTGTGTTTCTAAACACACAATGAAAGAAGGGCTATGAAATGAATGAAATGTGTTGTCCACCGAGATGCACACCAACAGCAGAAATCTTTCGAAAGTTGTTCCCTCACTACAAGTGGGGAAAGTGTGGCCTTGGGGGCAAGCAATGAGCCAGGTACTGTCACCTGAATCCCAGCTCCTTCGTTTAGGCTAACTCCTAACGAAGCCAAGGGGGGTAGTCCCTACAAAGAGTTTTCTATGGCTCTTATGTTTTTAAATGTTTTTGTGTTGAGTGATGCGGATGGGTGTTGTTTAGGAGTTTTTAAATGATGAGAGATCACAGTTGTATAATTGAAACAAACAAAAGATAAATGAGCAATCCACGCTGCGATACAAGATATGAGATTAACAGTATATAAAGACTTGCGAAATGAAAGCATCCACAGATAGATAAGCTCAAATAAAAAATCAAATGGACAAATGGCCCAACCTAATTAAAACATTAAGATGTAAAGTGACCAATGCCAAATGGAGTCAAATAAGTGTGTAGTGCTGGGGGATGTTGAAGATACAAGTCTTAGTTACTGTTCGTGAGATCGTTTTGCAAATTATCTTGGTTTATTGAAAGTTTTAATGATCTTGATTATTAGGCTAACAAAAGAAAGGCATGCGTCCAATCGGAAAGGTATACTTTCAGTGGCTTCCCCTCTGATGGTATGACAGACCGTCCAGTATTCCGACTAGGTGTCTTAAGACTTAACCAGCACTTGGAACTCTATGACAACGGTGAATTCCGGCCCCACCAGGTTTAGGAACTTTGCCCACTACCTAAGTATTTCTCGAATAATCAACGTCTGTTCATTGGTTGTGGGGTAATGATTTTATTAAATGTTATCACTTTCAAGATTAACAAATCCAACACCTTTCTGGGTACTAGTCCAACCGTAATGGTTGGCAGAGCATACTCAGAGATGGATAGCAACGAAAATAAATTTATTTAGGGGAGTGTGAGTTGGAAAGTTTTAATTATTAAGAGCACACAAATTCAACTCTCCGACAGAGAGCGCTCTTGACTTCGTCTTAAGACAGAAGTTCAAGAGACTTAGCTAAACTATATGCTTGATGCAGGTATATGCAGTGGGAATGCTCTCCAACAAAGAGTGCTCTTGACTTGGGTTATTGCAAGTTCAAGAGACTTTGGTTCTTTGTTAAGATAGAAGCAGACTAAAGCAAAGAACACATATGATAGCTCAAAAGATGATAAAATGAAACAAGGCAATGATATAGCAAATGAAATAACCTACTTGCAAGATGAAACTAGTGTTCTACCACAACAGAGACTAATCTAGCAAGTGAAGTCAAAGTGACTTATGCACACCGCTCATGAAACTTCCAGCTAGCTGGTCGTACGCAGTACACGGTGGGGAAAGAGAAAGAGCACGCAATGTTAATGCGGCACTCGGGATCAAATCCCAAGAGGCTTCTCAAGTCAAGACTTGAAATAAAAATTTACTCTAAATACAAAAATGAAAATTGATCTAGAAAATTGAAACAAATCTAGCTGAGCATGTACAAGACACTCTTCCCCAAATGGGGAAGAAGAACCAAAAAAATGGGAGGCCTTATCCCACTTAGTCTTTTTTATTAATGGAATACAAGTGCCTTGGGATTTTAACCCTTGTAAGGTCTTTTAAGAGAAATAAAACAACTACGAGAACAATATGGAGCTCTTAAGAGTTTTTACAAAATGAGAGTGTAAATAGTTTCTTGTTTTGGATCATCCTTATGGTCTTTTTTATGCTCTCTTTGGGTAAAAATCTTCTTGTTTTCAAAAGTTCCTCAATGCTTCTTTTTTCCTTCAAAAGACACCTACAAAAACTCAAATCAACTCAACAAGGCACCCATTAGATGTTAATGAAATAAATCTAAGCTTGATGCAAACTACACTCTAATCTATATGCCCAATCTTTATTCAATGCAAGATTTAAAACTTTTAAATGAGATCTAAACTAAGTATGAACTAGAAAAATGCCAAATCTCTTTAAAATGCAAACTTTTAACTCTTTGGATGAGATCTAATATGTAAATGCAACTAACCACCTAGATCCAAACTAGATCCTACTAAAACAAATGCAAAGTATGAGATCTAAAAATGCCTAAATATTAACTTTTCAAAAAAAAGGCATGAAACTATTAATAAGATGCAAAAATATGGATCTAACTACTAACTAGACTAACCACTAACAAGTTTAATGTTTGTTTTTTGTGTCTTTAGGGCAGAAAAAGATGGACGAAAGGGATGGATAAGCTAAAGAGAGGAAGGGGGACGAAGAGCAAGGTAGGGGATGGCAAAGACGAGAGCAAAGAAGGCTTGAAACAATGAGAGGGCAGCCAACTAAGTGGCTGCACAAGACAATGGGACAGTCAACTAAGTGACTGTAAAAAGAATGGGACAGTCAACTAAGCGACTGTAAAAGGAATGGGATAGTCAACTAAAGGCTGCAAAAAAGATAAAGGAACTCTCAAAGATAGAAAACTAGAAGGAAGAAGACAAATGAAAGGGTTTGGAAACTAGCAAAGTAGAGAAACGAAGCTAGGGGGAGAGGAGAAACGAAAGGTAAGAAGGATGGCAAAGTAAGGAAATGAAGCTAGGAGAGTGATGGCCAGAGGAAAGTGGACTAGCAAGTCAAAGCAAAAAGTTTCAAGGAGAAAAAGCGAGCTTGGAAGAAGGAATCTTTAGAAGCAAGTAACCAGTTTGAAGAAAAAGTGTTTTGTAGGATGGAACACCAGCAAGAGTTACTCTTGGCTTTCCTTTTGTGATAAAAGATGACAACTTTATAAGTCATGCAATCACAAAGTGTTAAAATCAATGAATGATTGTTGAAGCTTGCGATAGAAGCAACCGAGCTCACACCCTTCTTCAATTGGTGAAACCTGACGAAGCACAACACACCCAATACAATAGTGAGATCAAAATCAACTAGTATGCTAAGCAGATCAAAGCTTTATCAATATTAGTACAACCGAATACGTCCTATTCATATAACTTTGATAAACATTGCATAATCAGTCAAGTTGATCTTATGTTCTAAGATATTAGACTTCTAAAGCTAGCATTTGATCACAACATATATGAGTATTGAAAGAGAAATACTTGGAAAGAGATCACCTCAACCATGAAGAATTCACCACAATGAACAAGAGCCCATAGACCTCCAAAGTCGAAAAACTTTATTCACAAATTCGAAGCAAAAGCTTGATACAATTTTCTCAGAGTAACTCTACAACAAAGAATCCATGTCGAATGAGGAGACAAAGCCCTCATTATATAACAAAAGGCAAAAGGCCAACCTACCCTAATTCGAATTGGCACCAAAGCAGCCAATAGCATTGAGTCATCAAATCGAAAATCTCAATCAAGATCCCATGTCAAACATGCTTGGAGTGCTAACTCCCACCAAAGAATTCGAGTTGCATTGAAGGAGATGGGGAGGTGGCCTCCACCTAGGCAAGGCACCCCCCACCTTTCATTGGAAAAATCACCAATCAAATGAGCATATGCCAAGTGTAAACTCGAACTCCAATAGAGATAGACGTGAGCTCCTTGTGAAGGCGTGAATGCCACATGTGGGAGACCAAGTTTGAGTTATATTTAATGTAACAAGTGTGTAATAGGAGCCGAGCCCAAGTGATTGCTCATATCTAGGAAGGCGCCAACCATAGGCTTTAATGCCATCCAACCTACCCATTTATCACTTGACACATCACAAAATCGAATTCTGCATGCATGAGGGCGAATTCACTTGGAGGAGATCTTATCTGGTGACTGGATAGTTGATTGGATGATGACTGAGATGATTGGAATCTTCATTAATGCCCAATGCCATGTCAATTAGCCCTTTATTTTAATCCATTTGGATTATTTTGGAGAGATTTGGATTATCTCCAAATATTCATTTTCTAATATTTTAATTTAATAATTTCTCTGTAAATGACTTTTTTGAGAAATTATTAATTATGAGGCTGAATTCACATCTGAAACTTAGGATAAAATGGTCCGGAGCTCATGAATGATTTTTGGCTTAAGGTTCAATCCTTCAATCACTGAAAACGGATCCCGGATGACTGACATATTACAAAATGAAATGTTTCCATTTAAACTATGGAAATATTTATTAAAAATTAAAAATAATTAAAAACCCAAAACCGGAGGACCCAGTTAAAAAAATTTCGAAATTTTTTCTGAGGGTATTAGTGACTTAGGACATGACCAAAACCTATTCTAATAGTGTCTAGTAGGCTTATATACATCAGTTGGACTCTAACAACCCCCCATGGCTAAAATTTTCAAAATCGGGCATTCTAGCTTTGGAGGAAGCGGGAGAAAACCTCATCAATTATAGCTCGGCTATAGGCAAAGTATAATTAACAAGGGAAAAAACTCCCTAGTGTAAATTTCATACATTCATAGCATAAAACATAAATGCATTACCAAGATCACTAGAAGTAAGACAAAGCACAAAACAACAACACAGAGTTTACCCTGGGAAACCCAATAGGGAGAAAACCCAACCACCTTCGCAGAGAGATGATAATTCTAAGATCAGAGTACAAATGAAGAAAGAGAGAAGATGAAAGTATCTTCCACAAGTAAACAACCCAAATAAACCTCCTTCTTCAGGTGATGCGAAAATCTGCTCCACCAAGTGATGCGCACTTCACAAGTGTGAGAATGAGATAATGAGGTGCACAAGTCTCATATTTATAGATGTGCGAAAATGGAAAATTTCCTTATGGGGCCGACTTGTCTTTGGGGGCAATAAATATTTTATTTTTAATATTTTATTAATTACTTTTGCACCCCAAGACTTACATTGATTTTTTCATGTGTTTACATAATTGATTACATAAGATTCTTCTCCCTTAGGAGGTATAAACAAGTACACTGAAAGTACAATAAAATAAAATGAATAATATCTTCCGAAGTTGTACAAAATCCAACACTCCCTCTCAACGAGGAAGGTATTCTTCGGTCTTTATCAGCATCACAATCATCTGGGTTTCATTTTGTACTCTACTCTGTCTCCATCATCTCTATGCATACTAAAGGTTGTCCACTCAGTCTTAGTGTATCATCTTCACCAATCCTTCGGTGAGTCCAGGAGAATCACTCGATCCTGGATTTCAGAAGAATCTCTCAATCCTGAATATCTGTGACATCCTCACCAGTCTTTTGGTGAGTCCAGGAGAATCACTCGATCCTGGATCCAGGAGAATCACTCAATCCTGGATATCTGAGATAATCAGTTGTGCGATCTCTGCTATACAATTTGTTACCTGTCTATCTCATCTGCCAATGGGGTCCTCCCATACCTAGCTGAGATCTCAGACGAGCAAAAGGGCGCGGCCATCTACTGACTGTCCTACTCTTCTGCCTATGGGATTTCTCCCATATCTGGCTGAGTATCTGGACTGTAGAGGCACCTGTGCAACCACACGGCCAACTGCTGACTGTCCTACTCATCTGCCTATGGGATTTCTCCCATATCTAGCTGAGTAACCGGACTGCAGAGGCACCAATGTGAACCCGACCAACTGTTGACTGTCCTACTCATCTGCCTATGAGATTTCTCCCATATCTGGCTGAGTAACTGGACTACAGAAGGTACCTGGGTGAGCCCGACCAACTGCTGACTGTCCTACTCATCTACCTATGAGATTTCTCCCATATCTGGTTGAGTAACTAGATTGTAGAAGGCACCAGGGAAAAGCAGGGCAAGCATCTCAATGTCATATTTCCCTCTCAAGGAGGGATATGTTCTCTTCGACTCCATGTCTTTCGCGAAAGTATTCGAACTTCATCCTAGGAAGAGCCTTGGTGAGAACATCTGCAGTCTGGTTGTCTGTCGACTCGTACTATAATTCGACCGCACCTTTCTGCACCATATCACGAATGAAGTGATATTGAATCTCGATATGCTTCGACCTGTCGTGAAATACAGGATTCACTGCCATCCGCACACAGCGCTGGTTATCACAGTGAATCACGATCGACTCTAGAATCTGGCCAAACAATCCTGCCAGGAGATTACGAAGCAAAACAGCATCTCTAGCTGCTGTGCTAGCAGCCATGTACTCGGCCTTTGCAGTACTAAGTGCTACCAAGTTTTGTTTCCTGCTGTACTAGGAAATAACCACAGAACCCAAACTGAAGCAACATCAGGAAGTACTCTTCCGATCTGCAACACATTCGACCCAATTTGAGTTTGTAAACCCCAGCAATCTCAGGTCACTATCTGAAGCATATTTCAAACCATATCCCATAGTGCTACGTAAGTATCTAAGCACATGTTTTGCAACAATCCAGTGAATCTACCTTGGTTCAAACATGAACTGGCTGGGGGCATTCACAGCAAAACATATATCTGGTCTGGTGTTGGTCAGATACATCAATGACCCAATCAACTGGTGATACATGGTGGAATCAATCAAATCAGAATCTGAAGTAGAATCTCTCAACTTCGTCCAATTCGCATCCATCAGAGTAGCCATGGACTTGTAGTCCAACATCCCGAATTTCTTCAATATGTCAATGGTGTATTTTCCTTGTCCTAGGAAAATCTCTTTCTGCCTCTGCCATACTTCTAAGAAGTAGTGCATCAATCCAAGATCTTTCATTTCAAACTCAGAGGCGAGATTCTTCTTACACCATACAATGAGTTTCTCATTTCCTATGAGAAACAAGTCATCAACATACAATACAAAAATCAGTGACTCATCATCTGCAACCTTGAAGCAAAGGTTGGGGTCAGCATCATTCTGATGCACCTTCCATCTCATAACTGAAACAATAGCAATGATCGATCTGATGGAAGTATCTCGAGCCACAGGAGCAAATGTATCATCATAATCGACTCCCTCTTTCTGAGAGAATCTTCTGGCAACAAATCTGGCTTTGTATTTCCCATATGCTCCATGTTAAGTCTGTTGTGCCCATCTAGGTCTTTTCCGACCTACTGCAACATTTCTGGGGATATCAACTGGATCAATGGAATCGATAGGTTCATCCTTTTCTGCTAACTCCCTCTTGAACTAGAGGGGGAGATGATCTCATCTCCTTTGATTCTATCATTTCATCATTGATCTCCATGTTTGATCCTCTGCCTTTCCCGATAGATTCTTCTTCAAAGGTCACATCCCTACTGACTTCAATCTGTCTGGACCCTGGGATGTAAATTCCGTAAGTCTTTGAAGACTCACTGTGTCCCACAAAGGTTCCCTTCTTGCCTGAAGGTTCCAACTTGGGCACATGTATAAAGACTGGACAACCAAATATTTGAAGGTGGCTTACTTTTGGTTTCACTTCTGTGAAAGCTTCCTCCGAGGTCATCCTTCTAGGCTGAGAGTCATATTCCAAGAAGCTTCTTGCTAAACATCAACGGGATTCATATGTCCATCGGAACAAGTCTTCTCTTGTAGGCCAAATCACATGGTCTTTTCCCTACAAGTCAAATTCCAACTAATGATCAGTGACATTTTATAATCAACTGGAAAAACAAATAGTTTACACAGGCATCTTAGCTAATACTTTATCACAACAATCATGAACATGTCTAACAAACACTTCTGGGGAAGTATCTAGATGTCGGTTATCTCCACTAGACCATGCCATCAAGAGTGTGCACTATCCTAAGCATGTATGAGGGAGATATCATCTAGACTAACTTCATGAAATGTTGTGTAGCTCATATGCATAATATAATAGGGTAAACTATATCACCTGCTCAATACATTAGATCTACATATATAAAGCATATAAGACAGAACAGATCTATGTAAGCAAGAAAAAAAAAAAATTATCTCTTATTGTTTTGGTGTGTGGGCCCCCACTGCCTTCTTGTGGGAACCATGAGAGATCTATGTTCTTGTATTCTGAATCTTCTAGAAGAGGAACTCCAAACGATCATCATCCCTTTGCTTCTTGCGATGATGATCCTCTTCTACATCAGCAGTTGAGGCTTCATGCTTCCTTTTACTTGAACTTCGATAGCTATTTGCGTAGTGTCCATATTTTCTACACCTATAGCATTGAACTTGAGATATGACCTTCTTCTCCTTTTGATATGGGCGAGGACTTGGTCTCCTATCTTGGTGCTTGTGTTTATGGAACTTCCTACCTTTTCCCTTACCCTTCGTGGCATGAGAAACAAAAGCTCGGTTCTCCTCAGGTTGAGTGTCATGGCCATGGAGTCTTTGACGTGCTGCAATCCTGGTCTCCTCTTGAGAGCAATCTGCCCAAAGCTTGTCAAACTTTGGTAGTTTGGATCTACCACTTATGCTTTGGATGAAGGACTCCCATGATGGTGGAAGACCATTTAAAGTGTGGAGGACAAGCTCCTTATCACCAATAGGATCTCCACTGGTGCTGAGCTTGTCTCTGAGTTCTGCAATTCTCATAAAGTATGAGGCAATGGATTCCGACTTTGCTATCTTCATATTTGAGAGTTGGTTTCTCAAAGTCATGGATACATTTAAGCTAGTGTGTTCAAACAGCTTCATAATGGTCTTGAACATTTTCCTAGCATTCTTCTTTCCTGAGATTTGAGGGACCAAATGATCTCTCACTGAATCCATAAGAATCCTTCTTACTTTAGCATCATTCTTCCTCCATCGGAATTTATCCTCTTTGGCTTCTGATTTAGGGACCTTCTCATTTACATATATCAAGAGATCATTTTCTTCTAGAAGTAGAAGAACCCTAGACTTCCAAGAGATAAAGTTGGAGGCTCCTTCCAAACAATCTTCAACTTTCATCCCAATCATCTTGATTGCAGATCTGGTTCAGAAACCCTAGCAGGAGCTAGGTCAAAAATAAAAGTTAATTATTTGAAAAACTGAACCCACAGATAAATTCGCCTTGCCAAGGAGAGTTAAATAGATGGTGGGCTGGTCCAAATCTGTGGAGAGAAATGAGTTAAAACTGAAACCCTAATTCTACTGCAACCACAGAGTTAGGTCAAAAATTGAAAATTCTCAGAATTGAATTCCGTCTTCACCAATAGATGCGCCTTGACAAAAACGAAATTCTTATAGCTTCTTTTCTCCAAAATGATGGTTGGAGACTTCAAAAGATGAAACCCTAATTTCGGCAGGGTTCCGACACTGCTTCGCCAATGGCTTCTTCTAGAATGGCTCTGATACCATGTTAAATTTCATACATTCATAGCATAAAACATAAATGCATTACCAAGATCACTAGAAGTAAGACAAAGCACTAAACAGCAACACAAAGTTTAACCTGGGAAACCCAATAGGGAGAAAACCCAACAACCTTCGCAGAGAGATGATAATTTTGAGATCAGAGTACAAATGAAGAAAGAGAGAGAAGATGAAAGTATCTTCCACAAGTAAACAACCCAAATAAACCTCCTTCTTCAGGTGATGCGAAAATCTGCTCCTCCAAGTGATGCACACTTCACAAGTGTGAGAATGAGATAATGAGGTGCACAAGCCTCATATTTATACATGTGCGAAACTGGAAAATTTCCTTATGGGGCCGACTTGTCTTTGGGGGCAATAAATATTTTATTTTTAATATTTTATTAATTACTTTTGCACCCCAAGACTTACATTGATTTTTTCATGTGTTTACATAATTGATTACATAAGATTCTTCTCCCTTAAGAGGTATAAACAAGTACAATGAACGTACAATAAAATAAAATGAATAATATCTTCCGAAGTTGTACAAAATCCAACACCTGGAATACCTTAGTTGCTTAACCAAGTCATGGGGAACCAAGCCACTCAAAATCCTACTAGCACACTTTATTACAAACCCTGTGGGGCCATGGTCATATCGACTGAAAAACAAAACTGGCTAGGCACAAAGGATGGATCATCTGATACACTGGAACACAAACACTTATCATGTTTGTCAAATGGCGGCTCTTCAGATAATCCAACTATGGTACAAATAAGTTGGCAACAAAATGTAAAATCCCCAATGAAGGGACATGAAAGGCCTAATAAAAGCAATGGTTAAATGTATACCAAATATAAAGATTGTTGGCCAGTGAAATGAAATGAAATGAAAGGCCCAAAGAAACCAGTCGTTAAACATATGTTATATCCAATCACTGTTGGCCTTAGAAATTGAATGTAATGATTAATTCCTCACGAAACCTACGGGTTGTGGTGTGAGATGGAGTAAGGGACAGCTAATTCTAAGTATCCCCTAAAGTCTCAAGTTACGATTTGTCGGGCACCTAGTCATGGCGTCTCTAGAAAAGATCCTCACGGAGCTGAGTCAGCTTGGATGTGAGTTGTAGAGATCTGCCAAGGTTGAATAAACACTTCCTCAACAGCTTATCCCATTTGTGAGACACTGCCATCCCCTGTGTTATCTTTATCCAACATATGCTTGAGTGTGTATCCCCTTTCCTACATCCAAAGTATCACAGTGTTGAGTTAGTACAATCATCCCTTAGCCTAGCCTTGTATTTGTCCATCTTCACCCATTACTAGAAAATTGATCACAGCCATGAAGTGAGTATATCCTTGAGGCTCTATTCTGAGTTATTATTATTATTTATAAAGTTTACATTGAATATTTATCTTGTTTTAAACCGCCAGTGAAATGCTACTTTATGTTTATAGTCTTGCTATTTGAATGACTAACGAAGCATGTCTTATCCAATTACACTTGCAGCATTTTGATGTTTTAGCCTGGGTCATATTATTGGTCAGTTTGACCTCATGAAACCCAATTTGACCAACTCAACCACAGGACATGAGATGAGTTAGACCAGTGATGCTATAGATTGATGATATATGGTCTTGCATTGCCCACCAGGTGGTTCCATGCAGCAGTTACAAGTTTCAGACGGTGATTTGTGATGATTTTGATCATTTACTAAGTATTATTTTTTATCTGTCCGGGCATGGTTATGATTATATATGATTATATTGCTATCCACATGGTGTATGAGTATTCAGCTCTAGTGCATTTGGACATTCTGAGTCCATTGGGATACCCAATTTGCAATTTCGGGCATTTTCAATTGAGATATTTTTCAGTTTATCACTTCAGTGCAGATTTGCCATTAAAAATGGCCTGGCAGAGCAATTTGACTTTTTATTTCGTTCACCTAGGACGCTACAGAGGGAGTAAGGGGTCCAGCCACTTGTTTTTACCATATTTCCATACTCCAAGACATTTTGGTGCAGTCAAATTTGGCCCCGGGTGATCAGGCAGTGAGCTACAGGCATTTTATCTTTTACAGGTGATTTACAAAGAAATAAACTGGTAAAATGGCTACAGAGGAATTCAATTTGGGCTACTAAGGCAAGGAAATAGCATGAGGTTGGTTTATATGATGTGTGTGATGCTTCCCACACCTTCCAAAGCAGGTTACAACATTCAATGGGGCCCACACACTCTCTGGGCTTATTTTTATGATTTTGTTGTCTTTGAGGAGGCACGATTTGGCCATGTGGTTGTGTCTTTGAGGGGGCACGATTTGGCCATATGGTCATAGTATTGTACTTTGATGATGTTATTATATTTTATTGTGCCATGGGGACACACTAGAGAAGGATGAGTACACCTCCTAGACCCACCATGAGCTTATGTTATATTTCCTAGTCACTTTTATGTGGGACGTCACCCCTAGGGCGACTTAGCTAGTGCGCCCCCTCTATTTTTGAGTTGATCCATGTACTTTATATTTGGGCTCATCTTAGCCATTGATTATCACTTATGTATCTTTTGATCTCAACCACTCATTAAAAAAGTGGTTAGGGTTTTGGTCTCTCCCATTGCTATTTATATGAGAGACCCCCTCATTGTAAAGGGACGTTTGGCTCTAGATTTTTGGCAATAAAGAAATATTTCTGGGAAAAGCTCTTGTGCCTTTGTTATAGATTGTTCTCGTGCTTGATTATAGCTCTGATAGCCTGTCACATCTTCATTGTTTGATGAGTTTCCATGCTATACGTTTTGCTTGATGTGTGCTCTGCAGGAGGGCGATTTCATTGAAGGATTTCGTGAGGGTTCTCCGGATCTCTTCACTGGAAGAGTAAAATAATCAGGGAGTAGTTCTTATTGTGTCTTTGATCAATATTTATGCATTTTAATTCTTCTTGCATCATTTACTTTCATTTTTGTAAATCAATTCTCATAGAGGTTGTCATCTACAGGAAGGAGGGCCCACTCGCTCTGGGAAAAAGTTGATTTCATCTTGGGAGCTGTCAAATTAAGTTGGAGTTGCTTCGAGGGAGTTGGAACATCATTGCACTTGGCATCTCCAAGTCATAGGAGGTAAGTACTTTAGATTTTCTTGAGTTATTCATATATTCCAATTGTCTACTGCTATTTTCTTTACAAACCCTAAGCTACTTTTTCTTTGAAAAAATCCCTGGCTCATTTAAGTTAAAATCGTGGCGAAATATTTCTGGGTTTTCCACTTTAGGCCTAACCCAAAGTGGGTTCTCAAGGGCGTCACCCTTGAGCGACTCCTTGTGGCCCATTTCCCTAGGAACTGATCTCTTTACCCATGCGCACTTCCAGACTTAGCCAAATTTTGAGTTGTTTGATCCCGGTTTTGGACTTGTGATGCATAGACACTGTCATACCCTTAATCAAGTCTAATCTAAAGGTACTAGATAGCCCCAATCTCAATTTTAACCTCTCTACCTTGGACACGCTTCCCAAGGCAGAAGAATTTTCTATCATTTGTTGGTGCCTTGATCCTAGATCTTTTCCTAAAACACATAAGTCACTTGTATAATCACATTGGATCAAATTTACATCATTTAAGCCTCTTGATCCAACCTTTAACTCACCTTATGACTTCATTCATAGATCTAGGGTTTATCATACCTAACACCTTACGTAATTCATTCATTTGATTTGATCCAGTCTCTTGGTTAGATCTATCCTGTCGGTAGTTGATCTGGGTCTCCCCCATTGTTATCTAGGGCTTGGATAACATAAACTGAAGAGTGCCTCGATTGGCGTGACAACCAATCCATCTTGGGAATCGAGGCCCTCTTGGTTCACCACTTTGGTTGCCTATCCCCTCTACCATCTTGTATAGGATCTACCATTTGGGGCAAAGTTGGGTGATAACAGGACCTATGTCTTCTGCTTCATTGACAGGATTTGAGTATTATATCAGTTTCATTGATGACCACTCCAAGAAGACCTGGATCTACTTTCTGAGAAGTAAACAATCTCAGGAAGTCTTAAAGAGTTTCCAAAAGTTCAAAGCTCTTGTGGAGAACCAAACAGGGAGGAAGATTCAGGCACTCAAGTCAAACAATGGGGGTGAGTATACCTCCAAGGAGTTTGATGCGTTTTGTAGATAGGAGGGCATCAGGAGGCAGTTAACAGTTCCATACAATCCACAACAGAATGGAGTTGCTGAAAGGAAGAACAGAGCTATAGTGGGAGCAGCTAGAGCCTTGCTACATGATCAGAGTCTTCCTTTCTTTCTATGGGCATAGGCCTGTAGTACTGTTCTTTATGTGCAGAACAGGAGTCCAAACCGAGCATTGGGGTGTAAAAGTCCTGAGGAGATATTCACCGGGAAAAGACCTGAGATAGGTCACTTCCACATATTTGGATGCCTTACATATTCTCATGTCCCTTCTGAGAAGAGGACAAAGTTAGAGCCCACGGCAGAGAAAGGCATCTTTGTTGGTTATGATGAGACTTCGAAGGCTTTTCGTTTATACCTTCCTACACAGAGGAAAGTTGTGGTGAGGAGGGAGGTGAGATTTGAGGAGGAGAAAGTCTTCAGGAAGTCTTATGATTCTGAGATGGTGGAGCAGTAGGTTGTGACTCCACAGGTGACACCTTCACAGAGTTCAATGAGTCAAGGTACAGGGTCACAGGTTTCTAGAGTGACGGGGTCATACGTTACAGGTTCATCAGTTTCAGGCAATGTTATCGGAACCGGTCCAGAATCGGTAAAATCGGTCGGTCCGACCGGTTCACAGGCCCAACCGGTCCGGTTAGGTGCCTGAACCGAAAATTGATTTGGACCGGTTGTGAACCGACCGAACCGTCTGTGAACCGGTCGGTTTTGACCAATTCCGTACGGAACCAACCAGTCCATACTTTGCTTTTTTTTGGACTCTAGCGTCCATTTAGAGCCTCTTTATTAATGTATTTTGGTTCAGAACTTCAAAGATGTATTGCACCCAGTGTTATTTTGGTTATTTGCACCCATAATGGCTATATATATGAGAAACTTTGCATATTTGTGTATTAATGGTTTGGATTCATATGTATGCACATGAATATATTTTTTTTTTTACAAAATATGAATAGTTTATGTATTTTTTGGTCGACCATTTTTTTTCCCGGTTTGTTTTCGATTCCGGTCCGATTCACATTTTGGGCTCTGCCAGTTCGATCACAAGTTCGGTTCTAATAACATTGGTTTCAGGTACTCAGTCTACAAGGACTTTTGGTACAGGGGCAAGTTCACAGGTTTCACCTTCATGTGATTCGGGTGGTACAGGTTCAGGATCACCAAGTACAAAATCTCAAGCCACAGGTACTTCTTCAGGGAGACAGTTGTCAGATGAGGAGGTTCAGGAGGAGGGCCTACCACAGGAAGATACTTTCAAGAAACGTAAGCGAAGTTGGCTTAAGGAGCTTGTGAAGGAAGCTGAGGATTCTGTGCGGCCACCCAGGAGGGAGGTCAGAGAGAGTAGGGCACCAGAGAGATTTTCTAGTTATATGGCGATGGTGACTAGCTTGAGCGAGTTTGAGCCTACTACTTTTGAGGAGGCTACCCCACATCAGGTTTGGAGAGATGCCATGATGGAAGAGTACAATTCCATCATGAAGAATGGAGTGTGGGAGATTGTTCCAAGACCGGAGGGGAAGTCAATGGTGACGTCCAAGTGGCTCTATAAAATCAAGCATGTTGCAGATGGCAGCATTGAGAAGTACAAAGCTCGGTTTGTGGCACGAGGATTCTGACAGGTAAAGGGAGTTGATTACTATGAGACCTTTGCACTGGTTGCTAGATTCACTTCAATCAGAGCAGTGATCTCCATTGTTGCAGAGATGGGTTGGAGGATTCATCAGATGGATGTGAAGGATTCATCAGATGGATGTGAAAACCGCTTTTCTGAACGCTTTTTTACAGGAGGAGGTATATCTGGAGCAGCCTCAGGACTTTGAGATTCATGGGAGAGATTCACGTGTGTGGGCTGAAAAAAGCCTTACATGGAGAGATTCATATTTGCTTTCGATTGGGTTTCAGAAGAGTGAGGTTGATCCCAACCTATACTTCATTGTGGTTGGGGGTGATCCGCTCATTCTTCTACTGTATGTTGATGATTTGTTCATAGCAAGAGCAGAGCACCTGATTGAAGCATGTAAGAAAGATCTTGCTTTAGAGTTTGAGATGACAGACCTTGGACTGATGCATTACTATTTAGGGATGGAGATTTGGCAGGAGGATGGACATGTTTTCCTGGGGCAAGGAAAATATGTTGCAGATGTTCTGAAGAGATTTCGGATGGAGGAGTGCAAACCCATATCCACACCCATGACCACCAACTGGACGAAGCTTCATGCTTCTAAGAGAGAGTTGGTGGATCCTACTTTGTATCGTCAACTTGTAGGTTCATTGATGTATTTAGTCAACACTAGACCAGATTTGAGTTTTGTGGTAAACACTCTCAGTCAGTTCATGGTGGAGCCCAGGAGAGTGCATTGGACTGCCGCAAAACACATATTGAGATATCTTGCAAGGAGAGTAGATTATGGTTTGGACTACAAGAGGTCTGATGGAGTGGGATTGGTTGGCTTCATGGATTCAGATTGGGCAAGCAGTGTTTCAGACCGGAAGAGCACTTTCGGTTGTTGCTTCAATTTTGGCTCGACAATTGTGTCGTGGTTCAGTCGGAAGCAAAAGTCCATTGCATTGATTCTGCAGAGGCTGAGTACATGGTTGCCAGTCAAGCTAGTTGCGAAGCTTTGTGGCTTCGCAAGTTGATGGTAGACTTATTTGGTCAGGAGCTAAGACCTACAGTTATACATTGTGATAATCAGAGTTGCATCAGGATCTCTGAGAATCCGGTATTTCATGACAGGTCAAAGCATATTGAGATCAGATATCACTTCATCAGAGATTATGTTTAGAGAGGAGTTACAGAGTTGCAGTACATTTCTACTGATGAGCAAGTGGTAGACATTCTCACGAAGTCTTTGGGTAGAGGGAAGCATGTTTACTTCAGAGACAAGAGGGAGTGTTGAGAAGTTAGCTAGGAAATGTTGTTCACCTTGTGTTGCCTTGAGGTGGACAAGAACACTTTAAAAAGGTGACCCCTAGTCATTAATTAATAAAGTGGGAAGTACTTTATTTTTAATAAAGTCACTTTATTAAAAGTTAAGTGACCTAACCTTTTTATTAATTAGGTCGGCTTGACTCACCTAACTGGGCCGACCTATACACTTTACAATAAAATATTATTTTCTAGTTATTTCCAGGTCGACCTAACAGTTAGGGTTTACATCGACTCTTTCAATGACTCTTACATTATCAATTACATCAATGACATCTCCCGAAGGAGGAATACAATAATACAATAGACAAGTTCATTTAGAATATCTTCTGCAACTACATTTCTTTAACACATATTTGGTGGAGATGTTGAGAGTCGAGAGGTGTCAAGGAAAACACTTTCGTTGTGGAGAGGGAACATTGATTTTCAGGTTATTTCAAAAGTATTTACGCAATGTTTGGGGGTGCTTCTAGAGATTTGGGGTACGAGGTGTATGTTCATCCCTTGGATGGTCCAAGATGGAATGCAGCATGAGAGATGGTCTATGATGGATATGCACAGTTGAGACAACTTGCTCAATGGATGCTTGACCTCAAGATGATGCTAGCTTGGTATTCTTCTCTAAGGCAATGGAGTTCTTTTGCTTGATTGGTATATGCCCTTCATGATGGCCACATGGAGGAACCACTTGCTTGGAGAGAACCCTACTTGGGATGAGGATCATTTTGTATCATGGAGGAGAGCTTATAGCCCTAGGTTGAATGTGGCAACTTTGATTCATGTTCAAACGATTGAAGAAGGCTCAAGGACACCTAGGGCTTCAACAATGTTCTTGAAAGAGATAGTTGACCCAGTAGAGCATATTGCTTAGAAGGATGAATGAAGTATGTGGAGGCTTATGACAGAGGCATGTGGACTTACCTTATGTAGCTACTTTATTTTGGAGCCCTTATTGTGTACGACATCACCTTGGAGCATGACAAATGTACTTTAGAGTGGAATCTCACCTAAGGACTCATATAGGTTGCTTGTAAGGAATTTTGCACACATAGTATTGTTGGCCTCCCTTACCTCCCATTTAAATAGAGGAAGGAAAGAGTCTTTTCACAACACATTCATTCCACTATTATGTCAATATGTGACTAGGAGAGGTGTGCGCACTAGCCTCTCTCTCTCTCTCTCTCTCTCTCTCTCTCTCAGTCTTCACTTGTACTTGCTATCTCTCTCCCTCTTGAGGCGCTAAGGTTTCTTGGTCTTCTTGGAGTTTCTTAGAGCATCTTGGTGTTCTAGGGTTAGGGTTTTTCCCTTGGAGATTAGAGATTGGGATTTTGTGATAAAACCCTCAGGCGAATTGGTGAAGACAAAGATAGGAGGAGGACGTCTTGCCTTGGAGGTTGTGTTGGAGAGATTCTTGCAATTGTGTCCTCTTGGTTCTACGCTTTGATGATTTACCCTCACTAGGCCTTTTTGGATAGTTGGAGTTTTGTACCAACCTTTGTTAGGTTATGGTAACTTCGGGATGTCCTCCATGACTCAAATGCCTTGCATGGAGGGACATTAGTACCATAGGCATCAGAATGGAGTAGAGAGTGAGATGCACTCTACTCAGTGGCATGAGCCCAGCAGGGGCTGCATGCGGAGCTTCAACGGAGATTGACCTATGCATGCATGAGTTTTGCATGACCTGCCAGCATTCAGTGAATGCATGCAAAAGTGACTTTTTGCATGCACCGGGAATTAGGGTTTTGGCAAACCTAATTCATCGGTGAGATTATTTATAGAGGCAGGGGGTCCCCAGATGGGGTTACTCAGTTGTATCATCAGAGAGAGATACTGCCAAAGTGAGGGGGACGAATCTGTCCATGTGGGGCGACTTTCTGAGATAGGGAGTTGCTGCAGGAGCTAGGAAGGTCAGATCTAAGCTAGATCAGTGACCTTCAGTTCCAGAGAGACCAGATCTCCAGTACTGTGAGCTGAGAGAGCTACACAGTGTGATTACTGATTAGATTGGAGGAGGACGTTTTTCTTGAGGAGGAGAAGCTCGTTGTGAGCTGGATTGACCGAGTTGGAGTCCGAGACTTTCAGTATAGCCTTGCCTCGAGATTTGAAGAAGGTTAGAGACGATCGGAGCTCAGATCTGTTGAGATCCGGAGCAGTACGAGCATTTGACATCCAGAGGAGGAGGGCGCACTTGTGCATGCAGAGAGGGTCGATTTCATCAGTGGGCAGTCTTCAGAGCGAGCAGATCAGAGCAGAGTGATCTAGAGACGGAAGACAGATCAGAGACACCGTCAGAGCACTCAGATCCAGATTGGCAGTTAGGGCATACTTCGTTAGTGCATGCATCAGCTGGATGCATGCAAATTAGAGTTTGTCCTGGTCAGAGGGATTGAGTTATTGGTTGAGGTAATTCTGTATTGTACTGCTTTTATACTTCTATATGCTCTGGGCTCGAGAGAGAAGATAGCCCCATAGTTGGTTGGTTTTTCCCGAAAGGGTTCCAGGGTACATCTGTTGTCTATTGTGGTTGATTGCTTTTATATGTTGTTGGTAGATGCAGATCTAGTGGTTTGAGTCTATGTTTTTATGAGTATGTACTGACATAGAGATTCATACTACTTGAGGTCTCATATTGATCCAGAGGGAGTATTGATCTCTAGATCTTTATATATTTACTTCGTATCAGAGCTCTATTGAGGATCAAGGTCAGCAGTCACACATAGATCTGCAGTGGTGGTGACTAGATCTGAGATAGATCTAGTAGATCTGTGGAGATAGAGGCCAGATCTACCAGATCTGAACATTCCCGTTCAAATCTGTGGTTGTAGAGGTCAGATCTATCAGTTCAATATGGTTGTGGTCAAATCTGAGATAGATCTACCAGATCTGTGATCAAGAGAGATTCTTGCTTACTGTGGGTTACAGTTTTTCCAGTTGGGTGAGTATGGCTACTAGTTTGAGAGTGGAGGACCAGTTGGATGGTTCCTCCAACTACAGTGCATGGAGGGCATGCATTACTCTCTTGCTGAAAGAGAGTGACTTATGGGATGTTGTGTACAGCACGACAGCAAATCCCGTTACTGTTCCGTCTGATGCCACTGCCAAAGCAGTGTATGAAAAGAAGAATATAAAGGCCCAAAGGATCCTGCTTGATGCGATCAAGGATCAACTTATTCCACATGTCTCTACCAAAGACAATGTGTATGAGATATGGGATGCATTAACTAGTCTGTACCAGAGCTCAAATGAAAACAGGAAGATGGTTCTCAGAGAGAAGCTGAGAAGCATCAAGATGGGGAAGGATGAGAGCATGGTTACCTATCTCACCAAGATCTCTCAAGTGAGAGATGAGTTGGGAGCAGTCGGTGAGAAGGTAGAGGGCAGTGAACTAGTTTGGCGGGCCTTGAATGGCGTGTCTGCAGCATGGGCAGTATTTGTTCAGTCCATCATAGGTCGTGAGAACCTTCCCAAGTGGGATCGACTGTGGGATGACTTCACACAGGAGGAGACTCGAAGAGGGTACATTCAGAGTTCAGCTTCTGCCATTCCTGAGGAGGAGGATGCGGCTCTCGCAGCAGGCGGGAAGCAGAGGGGCAGACAGAAGAAGGATCTGAGCAAGATCAAGTGTTTCGCCTGCAATGAGTATGGACATTATGCGGGACAGTGTCCGCATAAGAAGAAGGGGAAGCAAGCGAAGGATGAGCAGGTGGCAGCAACAGAGGAGGTTGATGAGTTCTCTTCTCGGTTTGAGAAGTTCTCACTAGCCACAGTTCAGTCAGGACATGATAGCAGCCCACCAAAGATTCAAGCTGATCAGAGATGGAGAGTGGACATTACTCTCAGCAGTCATATGACAGGAGTGCGAGATGCATTCCTGATTCTAGAGCATACGGCAATGCAGTTGACTCAGGATGGTCAGGGGGTTGACCACTTAGTTGCTGGTGTGGGCAGAGTGAGATTTCTGCTTGACCGTGGGGAGCTCCTGGAGGTATCAGGAGTGTTCTTTGTTCCAGGACTGAGAGGGAGTGTTCTCTCAGTGGCAGCATTGGCAACTACAGGATACCCTGTAGTGTTTCACAGGGATCAATTCTTCACCTATCCCAGAGGAGTAGACCCAGTGTTGTTGGGTCACAGGATTGATGGTGAGTACTTGGTTCATGGACAGCCTACTTCAGGTACATCAGGATGGTTGAGTGCAACCTCTTCAGATACAGAGGGGGATGATGAGAAAGATGCTCACAGCAGAGATGAGGCCAGGAGGAGTGGACATGTTCAACAGATGGGTGAGCAAGAGGCTCACCATGATGAGGATCAGGGCAATGATTGCGGAGTTCTGATGGATGAGCGAGATGCTCATGACAGTGATGGAGATGAGGAGATTGAGCCTTTGGGTTCATATCAGATGGATGAGCGAGATGCTCATGATAGTGATGAATCACAAGAGGTTGAGCCTTTGGGCTCACATCAGATGGATGAGCAAGCTGCTCATGCAGGCACCAGTCAGAGAGTGAGCTGGTATGATATGGTTGAGATGGACTTGGCTCAGGAGAGAGCTCAATCAGTTCAGTCAGTGCAGAGACAGAGGGAGTTGACTTACAGAGCTGAGTCAACTCAGGGTCATAGACAGATGATCTACAGAGCAGTGGATCCACTTGACAAAGGTCTTCAGAGTTGGTTACAGCAGCAAAGACTCAGAGGGAGTCTGAGTCAGAGTGCAGTGACAGAGTCAGCAGTGGTTGACAAAGGGGCTTCTTCCGAAGCCACATATGGAGATTGATCAGGGTGGTTCAAGTCAGAGTGCAGTAGTGATAGGCAGATCAGTTAGATCAGTGTCAGCTATAGAGGACTTGTTGGATCCAGGTATCCATGGTAGAACTTCCCTTGTTAAGAGGGAGTGTTATATTATGGTAACTTCGGGATGTCCTCCATGACTCAGATGCCTTGCATGGAGGGACATTAGTACCATAGGCATCATGATGGAGTAGAGAGTGAGATGCACTATACTCAGTGGCATGAGCCCAGCAGGGGCTGCATGCGGAGCTTCAAGGGAGATTGACCTATGCATGCATGAGTTTTGCATGACCTGCCAGCATTCAGTGAATGCATGCAAAAGTGACCTTTTGCATGCACCGGGAATTAGGGTTTGGAAAACCTAATTCATCAGTGAGATTATTTATAGAGGCAGGGGGTCCCCAGATGGGGTTACTCAGTTGTATCATCGGAGAGAGATACTGCCAGAGTGAGGGGGACGAATCTGTCCATGTGGGGCGACTTTCTGAGATAGGGAGGAGTTGCTGTAGGACCTAGGAAGGTCAGATCTGAGCTAGATCAGTGACCTTCAATTCCAAAGAGACCAGATCTCCAGTACTGTGAGCTGAGAGAGCTCCACAGTGTGATTACTGATTAGATTGGAGGAGGCTGAGTTTGCTTGGAGGAGGCCGAGTTTGCTTGGAGGAGGACGTTTTTCTTGAGGAGGAGAAGCTCGTTGTGAGCTGGATTGACCGAGTTGGAGTCCGAGACTTTCAGTATAGCCTTGCCTCGAGATTTGAGGAAGGTTAGAGACGATCGGAGCTCAGATATGTTGAGATCCGGAGCAGTACGAGCATTTGACATCCAGAGGAGGAGGGCGCACTTGTGCATGCAGAGAGGGCCCATTTCATCAATGGGCAATCTTCAAAGCGAGCAGATCAGAGCAAAGTGATCTAGAGAGGGCAGACAGATCAGAGGCACCATCAGAGCACTCAGATCCAGATTGGCAGTTAGGGCATACTTCGTCAGTGCATGCATCAGCTGGATGCATGCAAATTAGAGTTTGTCCTGGTTAGAGGGATTGAGTTACCGGCTGAGGTAATTCTGTATTGTACTACTTTTATACTTCAATATGCTCTGGGCTCGAGAGAGAAGATAGCCCCATAGTTAGCTGGTTTTTCCCGACAAGGTTCCAGGGTACATCTATTGTCTATTGTGGTTGATTGCTTTTATATGTTGTTGGTAGATGTAGATCTAGTGGTTTGAGTCTATTTTGTTATGAGTATGTACTGACATAGAGATTCATACTACTTGAGGTCTCAGACTGATCTAGAGGGAGTAGTGATCTCTGGATCTATATATATTTACAACCTTAAGAGAAGCCTATGGTATGTACTCGTACTTCAACATGAGCTTGAATTGCCTTGAAGTCTGGGGCTATTAGAAGTGAATTATTGTGATCTTTCCATTGTTGTTTCATACGTTAATTTACAGTTGTCCTATGGTTGAAAATTCTAGGGCTAAGATCTGAGTAACCTGTAGGATTAGAGGTAGATTTGTTTTGGATTAAAAGTCAAAAAATGCATAATTTCTAAACATCAACATATCATGGAAGATCTTTACAGGTGATATATATATATATATATATGCCACCTAGATATCCCCTTGACAAGCTCTAGGTCCCAAAATGGTCTTATATTCCCAATATTTTCTGCAATTGAGAATTTATCTCAATGTCCATCCATAGCATACTCACAGTATTTGTCTGTCTCATCAATATAAAATCAAGTTGGATCATCATATACAGTATGCAAATTGGATTTGACTTTTATGTCACTTGGAGAAGGTTGAATGTGAGACATTTTATTTTCAAATGCCCCATTTACTATAAGATCCATGGGAGATTCCACTGCTTAGTCCGAGATTCGAGGGGCTCACTCTCTACCTTTATTTGTTATCCCACCCAAAGATGTCTCACTCCCTACATGCACAAGGTTGTGAACTTATATGACAAACCTGGAAAGCCTCCTCCAAGCCCCCTATAGTCAAGCTAATCACTTCCTTTTTCTATCCAATTTCATCATCAAAGGGAAAGTGAGGTGTGGATCGTCTGGCGCTCAACACATTAGGGACCAAGTCAGTGAGGTGATGGAAAAGACTTGCTTAGGCCCTGGTCGTCCACCCACGAGACCACAAAGGAGCTCTCATTCCCAGCATAGGTTTGTGCACATGCCCTATCAAGATCAATCTCTTATCACAAGATTCATCCCTTTCACCCTAAATATTAGGGGACTTTTGATCGAGAAAACTGCCCCCGTAGGTTTACCCAAGCAAGTCCACTCAGCCTCTGTTATTATCCCGATAACATCATTAAACAATACATGAGCGCTTTCTCAATTTTTAAGGAAGATCGAGATGCCTCCTCGTCTTCTCATTTTACTAGCTATTCATCATGATAGAGAGATGTTCAATATAACTTTCTTTCTCTACTTTTGCATTTCTTCCTTTCTGACTTTACAGAACATGTTTCCTTTTCATGTATTTTTGTTAATTTTTGTTAGTTTGTTTTCTTTGTGCTTTCATAATAATCTAGCATATTCCTACAGGGCCTAAAGGTTCTCATCACTGATTGTACATTTTAGTCCCATTGACCTATTCTTTTGGTCACTCATTGGACATTAATAATATTATCTTATCTCTCTTTTTCACTTAAATTCCCTATTTTTCCTATTTTTTCTTATTTATCCAATTTTCCTTTGTACATTTTCCAAGACAAAATTATGGTTAGGAATTTTCAGGATATAAATCAAAAATTGAGAAAAGGACAATTAACCAAAACTAATCAGATTCTAAGTTGCACACGTGGCACAAATTAAAGTTCTTTAAGAAGCAGCAGAACCACAACAAAATAAGTTTTCAACATTTATGTGCCTGTTTCATGCCAAATAACAAGCATTCAAAAGCATACCCAAGGGTCATCATATCTTGGGCACCTGAGGCAATCCACTATAAAACGCCGAACGACAGGATGATTGCAATTGAACGTGTTGCCGCAGCCAGAATAATTATAGAACTCACCCTGCAGCAAGTAAATTTCAAACTGTTCATTCACTTTATGCACTAATTTTAAGCTGATAGCTTGTACTAAAAGATGAAAAGAAATATTTTCGAAAGGGGAATGAAAAAAAAACCTATAAGAAGCACTAACCATGATAAAAAGCAATTGAACAGACTTAAAGCAAGTTTTACCATGGACCAATCATTCTATCAGGAAATCCTTTGAGATGCATAACGATAGTAATTTAATTGGTAAAATAAACTAAAATAAGACAAAATTTCCCTTACTCTAGGCGCAAGCATGTAATAGACACCATTATCCAGGCCTCTAAAAGACAATGTTGGACCCATCTCATTTCCTTCCGCAGTGTGATTGAATACAACATCCATCAGCACCTGTTAAAGTTATGGAGCTTGAAGATAAGGTAAACTCAAAAAATCAACCAAAATAAAAGATATAGAAAAGAAATCACCTCGATACCACGCTTATGTGCTTCTCTGACAAGAATTTTAAACTCCTTAATTGCATCTCTTCCACAATTCTTAACACCTGCAGCAGCATATCTAGTCATTGGAGAAAAGAAGTTGATGGTTGAGTACCCCCAAAAATTCATCCTGTAAAGCAACATATTCAAAAAACCTATTAATCCCAAGATTTTAATATTTCAAGACTGAATATTCAAAATCCAACTTTAAGGAAATACATGACAAACATCTAATTATTTAAGATTGGAATTGTCAGATGAATGAAAATACCTATGAAATGCAACTCTATGGCAGGCAGTTCTACAATCTCAAGCTCCCCATTTAGTTTTGACATTACAAATACCACATATAAAGTGAACACCTACAAAAATATGTGTTTATCACTTGTGCTGGCAGCAATCTAAGGGAGTCTATGTCAAGCTGGACAGTCCTTCGAGAATAATAATGTAGTTAATGCATCATGATAGTAAGCTTCCACAAGTAAGTCAGAAATCTATTTCCCCAAAGGAGAAAGCAAGATTGATTTATCAATATCATACAAAAAGGATAATAAAATAAGATAAGATAATTTTATTTCAATTGGCTGCAATCGGTGTTCTGTGGAAACGTTGATGTAAGGTTACTTTCAATGAAATTCCTCACCACCTTACTTTTGGGGAATTGAGGGGCTTTAAGCATGAGTTGGCATTGCTCCAGAGGGTACATCTCAATGCATTCCATTGTGATGTTCAGTCCTTCCCAATGGCAGCATGGCCTAGCCTTTTTAGCCTATGTAGACCAGGACTTTCCTTGTACTCTTGATGTCAGCATGGTGTAATCACTTTGGATCTTGATGTACTTATTTGTTCTCTAAGTAATATATGAAGCATTTTCAATTAAAAAATAAAAATTATTAATGTACTCGAGTGACCAAAAATAGGCCAACGGTACAAGAGACTAAAAGAAGCCACAATAGTAGCGTGGGATATTCAAGGAAACTACTCGGTTCCAAAAAAAGAAACACAAATGAAATGAAAATAGATGAAAATAGAAGTAGTGAGTGAGAAGGGGTAATCAAGAATGTAAACCCTAAAATAGAGAGATTTAATTGTACTAAATGTAGTAGACATAGAGGTGAAAGAAAGAACATCCAAGTTGTCATCCATAACTATGAATGAGTCGATGCAAAGCCTTATAATGTCTTCTAGGGAATGTCCTGGAAGAATAGGACCTAGTTGTGTAACCCCGAAGGTATCTCAGGAACAGTGGATTGGAGATCTCCTAACATTTAAAGCTAAAGAGAAGGATCTAGTGATTGGCAGCTGACCTCTTGATTGGGGGTGGGAGGCGTCTCTACATTGGAACAAACTTGTGGAGTGTTTTTTCAGCCGCATGCAAATTGTACGTCATCCAAGGGAGCAGGGATATCTCCATGTGATAATCAATGAATAATACTTGGTATGATTTCTAGAGAAAATGTGTCTTTTTTAATGATTGAAACTTGTCAAATGCAAATTATTTGAGAATGTGTCCTGATTGTGCTGCATCCCATCGTTGACATTTCCCAACAAAGACACATGTACTACCTATAGTCTAGAATCTATGTTAGTAGTTGCCTAATTCATTGATTTTTTCTGCAGTTGATAGTTGTTGAAATTATTGTTATCAGCTTCCATGTATATGAAGCAAAGTTGCAGTAGACAGGTATTTTAGAACATTGTCTTGTTCATATCCAACAGAGTTTGTTGCACAGTCTACAAATTCATCCTACTGAACAATTTATATGACAGATCTACCTTCCAATCTCAGACTCTAGAATGCACAAAGTACTTCTTATCTTCTGATTTTCATTTGCATTTTACTTATCCTGTTAATCTAATTATCCAAGTAAGTTGGAGGCACCAAATATTGGCTCCACTAGATCTTTGAAATAACTCGCTTTCTACATTTCAAGAATAATCTTCTGTTCCATAAGGTTACTATCGATTTGTTTTAGGCAATATTTTAACATTATTCCATGTAGGGAATGTTGCCGCTTGATACGCACGTCGGGGTTAGCGTTGCAGAAATCTTCAAGCCATTGGGTGCGACCTTGGGGGCAAGTCTTGAGTCGAGAGTTGTCACTTGATTCTTGACTCCTCCGTCTATGCCAACTCCTAGTGAATCCAAGCGCGGAGGTCCCTAAGAAAAGTTACTAAGGCTTATACACTAAGTTATTAATGTGAAAAAGATTTCTAGGAGTTAAGATGATTTACTGAAACAAGAATTGCAAAGACGGTGTTAGAACATTATTAGACCTTAGACCTTAGTCATAAATTAATTTGTTGATTAATTGGTCCAAAATAAGGCTAATGATGACAATCCAAGGTTGTTAGAAGTTAGTTGGGGGAAATGATGACTCATCCACCAAAGTATGGGCCAAATATAGTCAAACTAGTTGTTGGGCGCCCTATTAATGGCCACCTCCAGCATTTATTGCCACTACTTAAGCTAAGGTGCCCTGGTTTCCCTGTTTTAAGGAGTTGTCTTTGACTAAAGGAGCCCATGCATTGTATCTAGTCATTTTGACCCTTTCTTGGCTGTTTTGGCCTATCCTTGGCCACCCAACCTCCACCAAATCTTATCCACCACATGTGTGAGCCTCATTATGACTTCCCATGCCTACCCAACGTTCACATGGACAATTCGTACCAATTTGGGGTGATTTGGAAGCCTATTGGTCAACCTAGGGGGGATTGAGGTCCAATGTAAGCTAGCCACTTGTAGCTGCCTCCAAAGGCAAACGAATTCTCCCAAATGTTATATAAGGGTGTTCACAACTCATTTTTGGGTTGGACATGTTATCACACAACTTGTAGTTGTCCCTAAAGGTTATCCTATCCAGGACGGTAGAGGTGTTGGACAACTAAAGAGGTGACCCAAGAGATGCCACGGTTCCCAATGCAATTGGGTGTCACATTAATCGAGGCACTCTTCACTTTAGATCAAGCCTAAGCAAGACCAAGGGGAAGACCCTAGCTTAGCCAATGAAGGCTAGTGAACCCAATCAAGACCTCCTAGGGAAATGTGATGATGATAAAGGAGAAGATCAAGATAGGATTAGATCTAGATCTAGAAATGGTAAGTGGGCCCAATGAGTTAGGGCTTGGTTGAAGAGGCTTAAGGAAGGACAAATGTTCAACCAAGGATGAATAAGGGTCACTTATAGGTTTAAACAAGTAGATCTAGATGGATCTAATGCCAAGTAAAAGTACCCAAGTGGGGCCGACCCTTAAAATATGGAAAATGGTCCGAATGGGGCCCACAAGGTGAAAATCAAAGTGGAATGGCACTAGGGGGTTTGCTACACAATGGATCTATAACTTTGAGAAAGAAAGAAAAATACCCACGATGTATATCTAGCAAAAGACCACCTACCCAACAAGTGCGACCTCCCTTGGAGAGGCCCAGTGCCTTAGGTCGGGGGGCAAATGGAGTCGGATGTGCACCAAATTTTAGATCGGGAATGTTAAGGTGATTATTAAGATGGGTTTTAATTATTAAGCCCAAGTGATTGCTAGATCTCCATAGATCTGATAAATAAAAATGCAAGGGTTTTGACTTTTAGGGTTTGAGATGATCAATGGATGAAAATGCATGAAACAAACTACTAACCTTGTAGATCTTACCTCTAGAGCTTGAGAATACTTTGCAAAATGATAACCTTCCCCTGTGTGTATATTCAAGAGTGAGATCCAAGCTACCCAAGTGAAATCGCTAGCTCTCCAAGCTCACAAGTGCGCCCTCCTCCTGCAAGAAAAGATATGTATGAGAATCATTCCGGCATGAAAATGACTATAAGGATGAAAAGATGAAAGAGAAAGCATCAACTATGTCACTAAGATACAATAATGATACTCCCTCAGACAAAAAGTAGATCAAAGGTAATCTATGGGGTTTCCCCACAATAGCGACCCCTTGAGACATCCTCCTCTTCAATCGACACGGCCTCCTGTAGAGCAAACGTTTGGATAGATAGATCCACAATGCTACACAGAGAAACAGTTGTAGATTCAAGTTGCAAAGATACCCATCAAGACAAAAGAAGCAGATCCACAAAAATAGTAATTTTATTCCAAGTTTCCACAGCTTTAAAGATGCCTTTACAATAAGGGGCTCTCTTCCTTAAATAGGATGAGGGAGACCAAAACCCTAAACCACTTTTGAAATGAGTGGTTGAGATCAAAAGATAAAATGATACAATCAACGGCTAAGATGAGTCAGTACAATATAACATGGATCACTCACATGAGGGGGGTGCGCACTACATAGAAGAAGCCCTAGGGGAGTGCACAC
The DNA here is from genome assembly GCA_027924585.1 of Larix kaempferi. Taxonomy (NCBI): domain Eukaryota; kingdom Viridiplantae; phylum Streptophyta; class Pinopsida; order Pinales; family Pinaceae; genus Larix; species Larix kaempferi. The sequence goes on from BSBM01000106.1 coordinate 32,700,771, forward strand.
CACATAAAGATGGCTAAAATACAAATGTGCCACATAAGATGACTAGGACAAGTGACTAGGAGCACATGGTTGGGCTAGGAGACATTACTTTCCTTCACAAGCATCACCCCATGGTACAATAATATAACATACGACTCAATGACATGTCCAAGTGTACAAATGATCAAATTATGGCCCCCTCAACTGAGAGAAGAATGCATCAAAACACATCATGATGACTGTGTGGACCCCACTGAATGCTGCAAACTGATCTAGAAGGAGTGGGATACACCATAGATGACCTCAGAGCAGACCCCATGCCCACAGCCCACTGCCTGGTGCCCGAGCACAAAATCTGACTGTACCATCATGTCTAGAAGGGGGGAAATATGGTAATAACAAGTGGCTGGACCACCCCCTTCCTCTGTAGCGCCCTAGGCAACGACTTGCCTTCAATGCATCAGCTGGACAGGCCACATCAGCATGGCCAAACTGGTCAACAGGTGAAAAACCACTCAAATCATGTCTGGGAGTGCCTGAAACTGAAAGATAAGTGTCTCAATGGATCCAAAAGACACAAATCCACCAGAGATGAGTACTCATACACCTCATGGTAACCTGTAAGATCATCTGTAGCATCCACCATACCCGGACAAATAAAAATATGATGATTTGGAAATAATAATAATCAATAAAAATTTCATCAATCATCATCTTAAACATGTGCCCATCATATGAAGTCATCAAAAGGTATATAAAGGACCATAGATCAACATCATACAATATAAGTGGTCCATCTCATCACGGATCCCAAGGTTGACCTTGGTCAAACTAGGTTTGACCGGTCAAACTGATCAAAATATGACCCAGGCTAAAGAAGCCTGATGCTGCAAGTGCAAATGGTTAAGACATGCTCTTTAAATAATTTCCATGGCGAGACTTTAAAACATTAAGCATTATTTCACTGGCAGTTAATAGATAATAGTAGGTTAATTAATAATTTACTTTCAAAGAGAACCTCAAGAATATACTCATTTGTAGACATGATCAATTTGCTAGCAGAGGGTGAAGGCTAGGAATGCAAGGCTAGGCCAAAGGGGGAGACTTCACTGACTTGACACCGCGATACTTTGGATAAGGGAAATGGTGTTACACACTTAAGCATTTGTTGAACAAAGAATACACGAGGAATGGCGATGTCTCGCAAATGGGTAAGTTGTTTAGAGAAGTGCTTATTCAACCTTGGCAAAATGTCTACTACTAGAACCGCCGTGAACTAGGTGTCCGACTAACCGTAACTTGAGGTTCTAGGGGACATTTATAATTAGCTGTCCCTTGCTCCATCTCATATCATAATGCAAGGCTAGGCCAAAGGGGGATGACTTGACTGACTTGACACGGTGATACTTTGGATAAGGGAAATGGTGTTACACACTTAAGCATGTGCTGAACAAAGAATACACAAGGAATGGCGGTGTCTCACAAATGGATAAGTTGTTTAGAGAAGTGCTTATTCAACCTTGGCAAAATGTCTACTACTAGAACCGCCGTAAACTAGGTGCTCGGCTAACCGTAACTTGAGGTTCTAGGGGACACTTAGAATTAGTTGTCCCTTGCTCTATCTCATATCATAACCCGCAGGCTCAATGAGGAATATTTCATATAAGGTCAGCAACCTTTGGATTTGGCATATACTTAACCACTGCTTTATTTGGACCTTTCATTTCATTTCATATCATTTACTTGGCCAGCAATCTTTAGATTTAGCATGCATTTATCCATTGTTTTTTAGGCCTTTAGGACCCCTCTAGGATTTTGCATGTGCTTAAAAGCACAACTAATTGCAGATTCATTCGGGATGCATTTACATTTCATTGCATTTCATTTCACAACCCTTTTCATTAGGCTTTACAAAATATATATATATATCAATAATTTCCAAAGGTAGTAAAATTTGCTTCAGGTTTTAGCCAACACAATTTAGGCAACTATGGGGACTTCCACAATCAAGATCAAACATCAGGGCAAGCGACTAGAGAGATCAGGGTATAAAATCCAACTCACCAAAGGCAAGTTTTGTTGCCAACTCAGAGCCAAGACACAAGATAAACATGGATGTTGTCCAACACAGAGGCAAAAGCGGGGAGGTCCTCCATATCACAAGTCAAGGTGTAAGTCAGGGTAAAGATCAAATAATGAGGAAAGACGAATGGATGGATGGAGAGAAGTGAAAATGGTGCCTAATCTAGCAAGTCAAAAAGACAAATAGTGATCATGTCCACATTCCTAAGAAGGTAAAAACCAACGAGTATAAAACAAGAGTTTCCAAATGTCAGTAATACAATCATGCATATAATCCATAATAACCAATTTCATTTCAACATATATATTATTATATACTGCCAGATCATAATTACTATATGCCAAGTCAAGCTATGAAAATGACCTAAACAGCAAGATAATACTACCAATGCACATCATATATATACTGGGTCATATATCTGTATCTGTAATCTGGGCCAACTATACCCATGGAGAACACTGTTGCTGAAACTATGAACACTGCCCTATACCTGTATGGAATAAAAGGTCATCTCGGTCATCAAATCTAAGGTCTTAAGGCTCATCCTTGGCATAAGGTCTATTGTATGTCTGATATAAGGCTGTTCTGATGTGTGAGTGATCATAAATAATACTGCACATCATAGTTGATCTCACTGAATATGTGCAAAGGCAAAGCTTAGAAAAGTGCAGATATCTGCTTTGCAACCATGGTAGCCCAGCTACTATGGATGTGATAACAGGACAGTTATAATAAACCTGCTATTTGTGCTCTAGTTTCTGATCATTTGTGTCTGTTTTTTATCATTTGTGTGTCCAAAATTCTTTTTGCACTATTTGTCTGCATACTTAGCCAAATTTTCAATTGTGAGGTAATCTTTAACTAGTTGGTCCTGCTATGAGTTAGATTTCACATGGTATCAAAGCTATTGGAGCTTCTCTTCGAATCAAGACTTCTTCAGAGGTGCACCAAAAGCAGTGGAGCAACCACAGAAGTCCTTCGGGTCATTTCCTTGAAGCCATTGGAGCAATCCATTCGAGTCTACCCAGCGTGTGATGCACTCCCGAATATGCCTTATGTCAATGCAGGGTTCAAATTAGCTAGATAGGATCCCCTCCTGAGTGTTGAGAGTTTGCATTGCAGGCTCAAAGTGCTCTTTGTCACCAAGTGCGCAAGCTACAGAAGATGGAGCAATCTCATGTTAATTTGCTCACTCCATTCAACTATTTTGAGTGGAGGGCCGAAATGGTTATCCAACTGAGATCCAAGGGTCTCTTCAAAATCACCATGGCGACTGAGGTTGAGCCAAACTCTGGAGTAGAGAAGTCCAACGTTTCAACAGAATGGATGAAGCTTTTGGCATGCTTTGTCTCAGCATTTCAAGAGACCTCATGTTTCATTTGCTAGTCTTACTACTACAAATGAAGTATGGCTCAAGCTTGAGTCTTTGTTTAGGAAGACTGATGAGATGAGGGGCCACCAACTTCAGAATGAGTTCATCTCACCAAGTTTAAATCCTTGGTCTTGCAGCTCAAGCAATGTGGCATTGAGAAGAAGGATGAACCGTTGGTTTTGTCCATCATTTTGAAGTTGGGTCCTGAGAACTCAGTGGTTGTTTCTACAATTCACTCCACCAAGCTCACTGCTCGCAATTGGAAGATGCCATCTTTGGTAAATTTCATGGAGATGCTAACACAAGAACAAGATAAATTGGCTCTAATGGGTTCCATTAAGCAAAAGGGCCAAGTTCTTGCAGCTGGAGATTCGAAGCAAGCAAGAGGAAAGCAAAAGCCCAAGGGTTCGAAGCAACAACAGAAGAAGAAAGACAAGGAGAAGCCAAGATCCTCTGATGGGGGTTCAAATCCTGTCAAAGACAAAGGGAAGAAGAAAGAAAAGACCAAATGCACTTACTAACAAAAGGGTTGGCACCCTGAAAGTGAATTCACAGATTTGATGACCAATATGACCTTTTCTTCCATACAGATGCAGTGCAGTTTTCAGTGTTTCAGATACAGTGTTCTTAGTTGTTATAGTTGGTTCAGATTACAGATGTTGATATATGACCCAGTATATATATGATGTGCATTGATGTTATTACCTTGTTGTTTCGGTCATTTTGATAGCACTGACTTGGTATATGGCAATTATGATCTGGCAGTATATTAATGTTAAAATGAAATTGGTTGTTATGGATTATATGTATTGATTGTAATACTGACATTTGGAAACTCTTGTTTTATACTTGTTGGTCTTTACCTTCATATGAATGTGAACATGATCATTTAGTGTCTTTCTGACCTACTAGCTTAGGCACCATTTTCACTTGTCTCCATCCATCCATTTGTCCTTCCCCATTTATTGATCGTCATCCTGACTTACACCTTGACTTGTGATATGGAGGATCTCCCCGCTTCTGCCTCTGTGTGGACTTGCATCCATGTTTATTTTGTGTCTCAGCTCTGAGTTGGCAACAAAACTTGCCCTTGGTGAGTTGGATTTTATGCCTTTATCAATCTAGTCAATTGCCCTGATGTGTGGATTAGATTTGTGGAAGTCCCCCTAGTTGCTTCAGTTGTGTTGGCTAAAACCTGAAGCAAAATTGTACTACATATGGAAATTATTGTTATATCTTGTGCAGCCCAATGAAAAGGGCTATGAAATTGAAATGAAATTCAATGTTGTGTAATGTAAATGCACCTTGGATGAAAGCTGCGATTAGTTGTGCTTATAAGCACATGTGAAATCCCAGAGGGATCATATTAGGCCTAAAAAGCAATAGATAAATGTATGCTAAATCTAACGATTGTTGGCCATGAAATTCAATTAAATGAAGGGTCCTAAAAAGCGGTGTTTAAATGTATGCCAAATCTAAAGATTGTTGACCTTATGTGAAACTTTCCTCATTGAGCCTGCGGTTTATGATATGAGATGGAGCAAGGGACAGCTAATTCTAAGTGTCCCCTAGAACCTCAAGTTAAGGTTATCCTAACACCTAGTTCATGGCGGTTCTAGTAGTATACAATTTTTGCCAAGGTTGAATAAGCACTTCTTTGAACAACTTAATCCATTTGTGAGACACCGCCATTCCTTGTGTACTCCTTGTCCAACACACGCTTAAGTGTGTAACACCATGTCCCTCATCCAAAGTATCACAGTGTCAAGTCAGTCAAGTCATCCCCATTCAACTTAGCCTTGCATCTTTAGCCTTCACCCTTTGCTAGCAATTTGATCATGTTTACAAACAAGTATATTCTTGAGATTCTTCTTGGAAGTAAGTTATTTAACTAACCTATTGTTATTAACTGCAAGTGAAATGATGCTTAATGCTTTAGAGTCTCGCTATGAAAATGATCTAGAGAGGATGTCTTAACTATTTGCACTTGCAGCAGCATGGCTTCTATAGCCAGGGTCACATTTTGATCAGTTTGACCAAGGTCAACCTTAGGATCCGTGATGAGATGGACCACTTTTTGTATGATGTTGATCTATGGTCCTCTATATACCTTTTGATGATTCCATATGATGGGCACAAGCTTCAGATGATGATTGATGCAGTTTTTCATGATTATTATTATTTCCATATCATCATATTTTTACTTGTCCATGTATGGTGGACCCTACAAATGATCCTACAGGTTGTCATGAGGTGTATGAGTACTCATCTCTAGTGGATTTGGGTCTTCTGGATCCATTGAGATACTTATCTTTCAGTTTCAGGCACTCCCAGGCATGTTTTGAGCAATTGTTCACTTGTTGACCAGTTTGGCCATGTTGATGTGTCTTGTCCAACCAGAGCATTGGAGGCTAGTTGTTTCCTAGGGAGCTACAGAGGAAGGGGGTGGTCCAGCCACTTGTTTTCACCATATTACCCCCATTCTGAACGTGATGGCCCAGTCAGTTTCCCAACTCAGGCACCAGACAGTCAATTATGGGTAGTTTCATGGTTTTTCAGGAGGATAAAAAAATGGAATAAAAAGGTCATAAAGGAATTCGATTTGGGCAACTGAGGCAAGGTTTTGGCATGAGATCCGCTCTGAGGTCATCTATGGTGTATCCCACTCCTTCCATATCAGTTTGCAGTAGTCAATGGGGTCCACATAGTCATCAGGATGTCATTTGATGTATTTTTCTCTCAGTAGAGGGGGACAGGATTTGATCATTTGTATACTTGGACATGTCATTGAGTCTCATGTTATATTATTGTGCCATGGGGGGGTGCTAGTGAAGGGGAATAATACCTCCTAGCCCCACCATGTGCTCCTAGTCATTTGTCCTAGTCATCTTATGTGGCACACTTGTATTTTAGCCACTCTCATGTTGTGCGCCATCCCCCCTAGGGCGTTTTAGTCATGACATCATCCCTTTAGTGAGTGATCCATGAATAAAAATACTATTTTGTGGATCTTCTTCTCTTGTCTTGATGGATTCTTTTTTGCAAGTTGAATATACAATTTTTTCTCCGTGTATCATTTGTGGATCTTGGGGATTCAAACGTTTTCTTACAGGGAGGCCGATTTGGTGAAGAGGAGGGCAATTTTGAGGGAGGCTATTGTGGGGAAACCCCATATTTTGCCTTGGATTGGCCTTTTGTCTTAGGGAGTATCATTATTGTATCTTGGTGACATAGTTGATGCTTTCTCTTTCATCTTTTCATCATTGTCACCATTCTTTTGCTAGATTTGTTTCACATCTTGATCTTGTCTTGCAGGAGGAGGGCGAATTGGTCAACTTGGAAGGAGGACGATTTCACATGGAGCTTTAGATCTCACTCTTGAATATACACACAAGGGGGGAATTATCAATTTGCAAAGTGGCTACAAGCTTTTGAGGTATGTTCTACAAGGTATGTATCTAGATCCATCCATCTTTTTTCCATTGGCCATTTAAACCCTAAAATCAAAACCCTCGCATTTTTTATTTTCCAGATCTATGGAGATCTAGCAATCACTTGGGATTAATATTTAAAACCCACCTTAATAATCATCTTAACTATCCCGATCTAAAGTTTGGTGGACATCCGACTCCATTTGCCCCCCGATCTAAGGCACTAGTCCTCTCTTGAGGCAAGTCACACTCCTTGGGTAAGTGGCCTTTTGCTAGATCCCACATGCGGGTATTGCTCATTCCTTCTCAAATCCATAGATCCATGCTATAGCATACCCCCTAGTGCCATTTCACTTGGATTTTAACCTTGTGGGCCCCATTTGGACCATTTTCCACTTTTTAAGGGTGGGCCCCACTTGGGTACTTTTTCTTGGCATTAGATCTATCTAGATCTACTATTCCTAATCCATAAGTGACCTTATCTCACACTTGGTTGAACATTTTTCCTTGCCTTAAGCCTCTTCAACCAAGCCCTAACCATCTTGGGTCCACTTATCATCCTAGATCTAGATCTTGTTTCATCTTGGTCTCCTACTCTTTCATCATCACATTTCCCTAGAAGGTCTAGATTGAGTTCGCTAGCCTTCATTGGCTAAGTTAGGGTCTCCCCCTTGGTCTTGCTTAGGCTTGATCTAAAGTGAAGAGTGCCTCGATTAACGTGACACCAACTTGCATTGGGAACCATGGCATCTCTTGGGTCACCTCTTTAGTTGTCTACACCTCTACTGTCCTGGATAGGATACCTTTAGAGACAACTACAAGTTGTGTGATAACATTTTTGGCGCCGTTGTCGGGGAGGTAGAGGCTTACCTCAGGTGTCTGTGAGTATCCATGCGCAATTCATATCTTATCGCATTCGGTCTTATAATTTAGATAGTTATCGATTTCATCCTTAATTCAAACATAACCATCTCTTTTAACTCATCTCTCCCCGCTATTTTAACGGCATATCTGTTGGTAAACAAGATCAATAGTTTACTTGGAGACTCCACAAAAGCGACTCCACTGGTGATCAATCCTATCATATCTAGAAACCATGGGGTGCATTTAAGCTCCTGATTTTTTTAGCAATTGTTATCCATGGTTGCTTCTAAGAGGCCTAGGACCTTTTGGTCGATTGAAAGTTTTTGACTTCTCAAAAATTGTTGGGTATCCTCATCAAATCCCTCATCAAGCCCGTGAAAGGTTGTCTAAATTCGACGGAAGTCATGAGGTATCTGCTAAAAGGCACCTTGAATTTTTTAGGGAAGTTATTAAAGAATTATCCACAACCCATGAGGATGTGTGTATGAAACTATTGGCCTCATTTTTCCAAGAAAGAGCTGAGCTCTGGTTCTTGAATTTGACGACCAATAGCATTTCCGGATATGACATGTTTGAAAATAAATTCTTATAAAAGATGGGGAAACGAATATGATGATCAAATCCAAGATCCAAGCCTTCCCCTTTCCGATCCTATTTTTGAAGCAATTAATAATCAAATATCAATTGATTTGTCACCATCCGGAGATGACCCCTCCTGCCCAACTTCTTTTGAGGATAAGTCTTCTACTTGTAAGTCTATCGAAATTCCTTTTAATAAGCAAATCCCTAATCATTGCATGAATGATGAAACTTCAAGTCAATTCTTAAGAAGCCCTAGTCTTGACCCCGAGGAAATTTTTGAGGTTGAGTTTTTAATCAATGAGTCTATTGAGGTTCCTCTTGAAGAGAAACTCCCTAGTCACTCTATCATCAACAATAGTTCAATTTCTTATCATCTTATTGAAGAAGAAAAAGATGGGGACATGAACCAAGGCCCTTTTGAGATAATTTCATTTGATCATTGTGTAAATAATCAGGATGTTGTAAATAATTTTGTTAATTTTCTCCCTGATCAATTCAATGAAAATGATCATTTATCCTCATATGAATTTAATGATAAATCAATGGATGAGCAATCTCAAGATACGGATGAATTAGTAAACCGCATTTGATGCTCTAATCATTGCTCAACTTCTTATGGTGAATCCTTAAGTATTCATTTTCTGTGCTCATTTAACTTGATCCAATTCTTGGAGTTAGAAAGTTTTGGTGAGTCATGTCCTCAGATAGTAAGTGTTGAACTTGATCAAACCCTTGAAATCATTCCTAGAACAAAGAGTGTTACTTTGAAAGGCCTTTCCTTTTGTCAAATTCCAAGGTGAAATCTTTTTACCCATTTGGGAGAATGTACATATTTCCAATCCACCCTCCCATCCCAGCTTTTTCAATCTTCTTTGGGTTTGTGGTCTATTCAATCTTTTGCTTTTGAAAATTTCAATAGGAAGTATGAGCATTGTCCCATACTTGGAGAAAAAGCACTTCATTTCCCTATTCAGTCACTTTGGAACAATAATGCTTGGTGTCATTTTATCAATCATTCTTGGTGGCATCTTTTCTCTATTTTTGAGCAACAAGTGGGCTTGATTTTGATTTTTCGTCTTCTAAGCTTTAATTTCTCCCCACTTGGTTTTTGTTCCATCATCAATCCTAGGGAGAGCCAAATTGAATGTGCGAAAGAAGTGAGTGAGGAAAGTAGTTTGTGTGAACGGAGTTGAATCATGTGCCTTATGTTTTCCCTCAATCCATTTTAAACAAATATTTGCATAAATTTTATGATCCTATCAGTTCTTGGATGGAGGATGCTTGCATTAGTCAGTCTTCTCCTTGGCATGATTTCATTTTGCACCGTTCAAACCCTTCTTCAATTTTTGAACAAGTCAAGGAGATTGTGCTATCAAATTCATTAACCTTTAACCCAATCCTGACTTGTTCTATTAAAAAAATCAAAGAAGAATCATTAACCTGTTTGATGAATGGTTGCCCTGGATTTATGATTTTACCTAGCATTTGGGTTGATTGGTTAAAGCAGGGTAGGTAGGCATGAATAAGCTCACTTGAGAAGTAGGATTTGAGTGTCCTTTTTCTTTTTCTGAGTGCTGAGTATTGCGAGTCTCTTAATTTTCTTGTAGTGATTTTCCTTTTGATGAGTTGTTTTCAGTTTTCTTCTGAGTGCTTTTTCTTGTTGTTGAGTTGTTTGAGTGAGTTGAGTCATGCTCCTTCCTAAGCCTTTCTCATCTCCTGCATTCACACTAATTAAATATGAAAATGTTAAAAATTTCCATGAGTTAGTACTTTCATCTTATATGCATTTTATATTTTTGCTCTAGAATAGAATTTCATTTATGCAGTTTATTTTGGTTTATTTTTATCCCATACATGCGTCACGTGGTATTTTGCTTTCCATGAGTGAAGAAACAGGTGCAAATAAAGTCGAAAGCAAAAGAAGTCGAGTGTTGGATTGAAGACTGATGCAGTTAGTGTTGGGGACTAGAGATTCTGAGGCTCTCAAGCACTCTCTCCCTTAGAGCACTTGTCCCAGCTGGAGCCAAATGTTATCACATACATAGTAGCTGAGCTACCATGTCAGCAGAGCAGATATCTGCACTTTTCTAAGCTTTGCCTTTACACTTACCCAGTGAGATCGGCTAGGATGAGCAGCTTTATTTATGATCACTCACACATCAGAGCATCTTTGTATTAGACATTTAGTAGACCTTATGCCAAGGTTGAGCCTTGAGACCTCAGATTTGATGACCGATATGACCTTTTGTTCCATACAGATGCAGTGAAGTTTTCAGTGTTTCAGATACAATGTTCTCAGTTGTTATAGTTGGTTCAGATTACAGATGTTGATATATGACCCAGTATATATATATGATGTGCATTGATGTTATTACCTTGTTGTTTAGGTCATTTTGATAGCACTGACTTGGTATATGGAAATTATGATCTGGAGTATATTAATGTTAAAATGAAATTGGTTGTTATGGATTATATGTATTGATTGTATTACTGACATTTGGAAACTCTTGTTTTATACTTGTTGGTCTTTACCTTCATATGAATGTGAACATGATCATTTAGTGTCTTTCTGACCTACTAGTTTAGGCACCATTTTCACTTGTCTCCATCCATCCATTTGTCCTTTCCCCATTTATTGATTGTCATCCTGACTTACACCTTGACTTGTGATATGGAGGATCTCCCCGCTTTTGCCTCTGTGTGGACTTGCATCCATGTTTATTTTGTGTCTCGGCTCTGAGTTGGCAACAAAACTTGCCCTTGGTGAGTTGGATTTTATGCCTTGATCACTCTAGTCGGTTGCCCCGATGTGTGGCTTAGATTTGCAGAAGTCCCCCTAGTTGTTTGAGTTGTGTTGGCTAAAACTTGAAGCAAAATTGTACTACATATGGAAATTATTGTTATATCTTGTGCAGCCCAATGAAAAGGGCTATGAAATTGAAATGAAATTTAATGTTGTATAATTGTAAATGCACCTCGGATGAAAGCTGCGATTAGTTGTGGTTATAAGCACATGTGAAATCCCAGAGGGGTCATATTACGCCTAAAAAGCAATGGATAAATGTATGCTAAATCTAAAGATTGTTGGCCATGAAATTCAATGAAATGAAGGGTCCTAAAAAGCAGTGGTTAAAGGTATGCCAAATCTTAAGATTGCTGACCTTATGTGAAACTTTCCTCATTGAGCTTGCGGGTTATGATATGAGATGGAGCAAGGGACAGCTAATTCTAAGTGTCCCCTAAAACCTCAAGTTACGGTTAGCCTGGCACCTAGTTCATGGCGGTTCTAGTAGTAGACAATTTTTGCCAAGGTTGAATAAACACTTCTCTGAACAACTTAATCCATTTGTGAGACACCGCCATTCCTTGTGTACTCCTTGTCCAACACACGCTTAAGTGTGTAACACCATGTCCCTCATCCAAAGTATCGCAGTGTCAAGTCAGTCAAGTCATCTCCATTCAGCTTAGCCTTCACCCTTTGCTAGCAATTTGATCATGTTTACAAACAAGTATATTCTTGAGATTCTTCTTGGAAGTAAGTTATTTAACTAACCTATTGTTATTAACTGCTAGTGAAATGATGCTTAATACTTTAGAGTCTCGCTATGAAAATGATCTAGAGAGCATGTCTTAACTATTTGCACTTGCATCATCATGGATTCTATAGTCAGGATCACAATTTGATCAGTTTGATCGGTCAAACCTAGTTTAACCAAGGTCGTCAACCTTGGGATCTGTGATGAGTGGACCACTTTCTGTATGATATCGATTGATGGTCCTCTATATACCTTTTGATGATTCCATATGATGGGCACAGGCTTCAGATCATGATTGATGCAGTTTTTCATGATTATTATTATTTCCAGATCATCATATTTTTACTTGTCCGGGTATGGTGGACCCTACAGATGATCCTACAGGTTATCATGAGGTGTGTGAGTACTCATCTCTAGTGGATTTAGGTCTTTTGAAACCGTTGAGATACTTATCTTTCAGTTCAGGCACTCCCAGGCATGTCTTGAGCAGTTGTTCACCTTTTGACCAGTTTGGCCATGCTGATGTGGATTGTCTAGCCAAAGCATTGGAGGCTAGTCGTTGCTAGAAAATCTCCTTGGTTATTGTTCTTCTCGGATCTATTTTTGTTGAAAATAAATATCATACATAGATCTGATTTTGTATTTTGCTTAGATCTTAGTTTCCAAAATTTTATATTCCGCATTAGATTTAGCATCTTTAAGCTTCCTCATGCGAGTAATTTATTGAAAAGTCTTAAAGCATGTTAGAGTAGCTTTATATTGGGTTTTAAAGTTTATTTAGCAATTTAAAAAGTGCTTCATTCGCTGCCCTCAAAAGAAAGCAAAGATCCTCAAAAGGACTTGTCCTTTTGAGACATTTTCATTCAATGTTTACAAGTAGATTAGCCTAAATTTTTTCCATAATTTTTGCAGTTGCCCAAATCACTTTTAAAAGTGATTTTGGGCATTTTCTAACACTAATTAGCTCGCTGTCCTATTTTATTTTTAGCAGGTTTTGGCACTTTTGGGTCAAAAAACTCTAGTTTGGGCCCATTCTGGAGCTTCCCAGGGCGTTCCAGCTTCATTCGGCATTCACCCTTTGCATTTTTTGTAAGCCGTTTGAATCTAGATCTATAAATATCCAAGGCATTTTCTCAAAAAAAGTTCATTGTAAATCATAAATAAAGGAAGAGCAAGTGGGATACCCAGCACCCACTCTCCATCCCCCCTGGGGGGATTCGCATTTTTTTATGGCGTGACTTTTTCTAACAAAATTTATTTTCAGTTTAAGCACAAACACACACACACACACATCAGACATTATACTTTTAAATTTAAAACATTATAAATATTGTTTTAGTCGTTTCAATTTTTGCTTCAAAGTAATAAATTTGGCATTGCTTTCCCAAAGTATGCTCTCGCCGTCACATAAAGGGTTGTGCCTGAGTATGTGATCGGATGATCAGAAAAGAGACTCCTTGCCTGTAGTAATTAGCATAACACTTCACTTTCGTTATTTACCTTTTGCAATCAAACGAAACATATATTTAGTTTCCAACTCAAAGTATGCTCTTTCCCCTTGCGGGCATTTGCCTGGGCCTGTGAGAAATCAGAAAGAGTTGCGACTACTCCATAATTCTTCACATCTAATAAAAACTCATACTAATAAAATTAACTACCCTGAACATAGTGAAAATCCGACACTCAGACCTTAATTATTGTTGGGGAAATTTCTCAAAAGAAGCGGGAACCACTGGGCACAGTTAGGCTACACCCTTGTTGGTGTAGTGTTGAACACCACCCTCGAGACTCCATTCCAACCCACATGTCTTCGTGAGGAGCCACCTTTAGTTAAATTATGGACATTACTCCTTGTACCTCACGGTATATATGGAGCTCCCCCTTCCCGTAATCAAATCCCATCTCATAATAAATTAAAACTGACCAAGAAGCACTCGCAAAACATTTACAATACAACAGCACGCATTTTTTTACTCCATTTTGGCACTGATCTTGTTTATAGTATTTCAATTTTTTATCAGATCTTATATTGCTCATATCTATCTTATGTTGTTGATCGTAGTAATTTATATTCTGCAAGTGATTTTTGCTTTCAGTTAAATCTTATTCAAAACTCCTAAACAACTCACCCATTCAAAACTAAACCACTTAATCAGCCTTAGCAACTCATAGGGACTACCCCCCTTGGCTTCGTTAGGAGTTCTGCCTAAACGGAGGAGTCAAGATCAAGTGATAGTACTTGACTCAAGACTTGCCACCCAAGGAACGCACCAAAGTAGCTTGAAGATTTCTGCTGTGATAACCCCTGGGTGCGTGTTCTGGCGGCAACAGCTACTCCTGGCGAAGCCAAGGGGGTGTGGTCCCTATAAAAATTAATCTAAGGCTTCTACACTACAAAATGAAGAAAACCAATTTCTAGGAGTTATTGATGGATATGAAATTATTGAAAACAAAGCATTTACAGATTAAATCAACAACATTTAAAGATATTGCATTCACGACATGATAATGAATTAATTTAAACCATGAAAATCGTATGAGAGACCAGTGTCGTAATGTGTAGATTGTTGTTGTGTTGGGAATGTTGTTGTTGTCTTTGTTTGCCAGTTTTAACTTAATAAAAGATGAGTGATTAAGGGAGTGGGTTGATTGTTTGTTTGGCCCAACTCTAAATCGCTCCTTCGAACTTGGCGTTGTGACAGCTATACCGAAGGTCCAACCAGGCGAGGCATAACCTTCTTAAAGTAGCCTGCTGACTCTAAAGTAAGCTTCACTTGACCTCCCGAGTTCTAGAGATTGAATCTTTGAAGTATTTCCCTATTAAAACTAGCCACTCAAAAATCTCCTTTCTTATTGACCAAACTGTTCAGACTAAGCTACAGCGGTCAAGAACATACTCGGACCTTTCAAGCCTTGGTAATTTTTATTAAATGTAAGAGTGAGTTGCTTAACTAAACTAAAGCCCAAGAATCTCTTCTCAATGCACCAAAGATTGGTGCAGTACTTCAGAAAAGCAAGGGCACATATTTTGAAGTTTATTGAAAAATTGTAGAATTGTAAAATGACACAAAAATAAACTTTAATTTATACATCCCTCAAGGGACGGATTGTGTGCTCGTGATTGTTTTTTATTTACTACTTGCATAAAGAAACTATGCTAAGCAAAAATGCAAAAAAATCACAAAAGACTCAGATCCCCCCTGGGGGATGGGGGCAGGCAATAAATAGCCCGCTTGCTATTTTTATTTTTTAGTTACAATAAACCCAATGATGAAATGTTGCTGGTCCTTTATGAATTAGGCACCAGACAACTTACAAAAGCTAGAAAAATATCACTGGTTGTCCGGATGGTCATAGAAAAGGTTCCAAAGCTCAAATTTTAACCAAAAAATCCTTCAACCTACTAAAACATATCAGAAAACCAGCAAGCTTTATTAGATCAAATATGGCCAAAAACACTTTAAGAGTGTCTTTGGCAATACTAAAAAAATTGTTAAAATATTAACCAGGAAAATGATCAGAGAGGAATGCATGCAAAGGTTTGCATGCAACTATTTTTAGGTTTTTGGTAAACCTAACTTCTGAAGTGAGATGTTATAAGGAAGACAGGAGGTGACTGTCTTCATTAGAGAGACTATTGATCTGAGATAGATCAAGAGAGAGGAGGACGACTTCACTTGTGAAGGAGGGCGCATTCCTCGGAGGAAGAAGCTCATACCGCATCCGGTAGAGCGTTTGAGTATCTATAACTTGCAGAGTATCTTCGTCTCAGAGATTGAGCAAGATCCGTGATGATCAGAGCTTAGATCTGCTGAGATCTGATTCAGTACGAGTCATTCATCATTGGAGGGAGGGCACACTTGTGCATGCAGAGGAGGACGTTTTCAGTCAGAGTGCAGTCTTCAGAGCGAGCAGAGCAGAGCAGAGGATAGAGACTGATAGATTAGGCAGAGGCGGATGCAGGGATACTCAGATCCAGTTTTGCAGTTAGGGCTCATCTCTTCAGTGCATGCATCAGCTGGATGCATGCAAATTTAGAGTTTGCCTATAGAGATTTCTGAGGTAACCCTGTATTGTACTCGTCTCTTTTCCTATATGCTCTGGGCTCGAGAGAGAAGATAGCGCCACAGTTTGTTGGTTTTTCCCCAAAAGGGTTCCAGGGTACATCTGTTGTTTATGTGTGATTGCATTCATATTTTTCAGTTGGTAAATGCAGATCTAGTTGTTTGATTTAATATTAATGTTGTATTGATATCGAGACTCATACTGCTTGAGATCTCAGGGTGATCCAAAGGGAGTAGTGATCTCTGGATCAAATATTTACAAAAATTTCCTAAAATTTTCCTAAGCAAACTAGTAAAAGAAAGACAAAAAATAACTGAGTAAGGCAAGCTAGAAAGCTTGCCTTCCTAGGATCTTTGCTTGCCTCTTTAAGAGATGGGAAGCAATTTAATAGCACCAGATTTGCTTGATAAAACTTTAAAAATTAAAATTTCTTCTATTTGCCTCTTTAGATCTATACTTTAAATTTGGCAAAATAAGTAGATCTAGATGATGAAATAAAACCTTTAAGTTTTTAGATTGCTTACTATTCAGATCTACTTATAAAAATGGCTTTTAAAATAAGATCTAAATAAAAGTAGGAACGATAACCGAGGAAGAAAAGAAGAAGTGGATCGAAAAGTAAGAACCCATGGGTGTTGAGAGCAAAAGATGGGCAAATGGAGTCTTGCTTCCTGATGCACCGATGGGATTGAGTGCCTTGATCGGATCTACTAGATGAGTATAGAGCTAACATGCTCACCACATCATCCAGCTTAAGCAACCTGCAGAATCACAACACCACTAGCAAAGGGGATGAAAAGCATTTGTTTAAATGATTAAAAGAAAACAAGAAAATAATGGATTCAAACAAGAAATCTTACTACTTCTAGCATTCTATTATCATTAACAAAAGCAACTAATCTATAAAGCATCACTTACTATTCTTCATGAAAATAATTCCCCTTCAAAGACAAATGAATCCCAACAATTACTAGCATACAACAAAGATACGGATTACCTCATGTTATCAAAGCATAGCCATCCAACCGAAGACAACACCAGAGTAACCCTCCAAAGCCTTCTTATTAACTTTCAATAGAAAAATATTACAATACTCTGCAAGCAGAGGTTCCACCTTTTGATTCAAACAATGGAGTAGAGCTCTCCTTTAAATAGGAAAGAGCATGTAGAGAGGGAGCATCAATTAAGGGAGTGCGCAACCAACAAGAGGGAGTCTCACTCCAAGATTAGATCTTTGATCGAATGCCAATTCAAAGGAGTTGTGCCGCCTCAAGAGAGGTAGGCACACCCCTACCTTGTTGTTATCACCACCAATCACGAATTGCCATAACATGATGACGCCCATGTAACAAAGAATGCGCCCTTCATAATTTAGAGTTAACGTCTAGTGAAAGGCGTTGATTTGGGCTTGATGGGAAACCAAACTTATGGGAGTGCGCCACCTCTCCATGACGTAGGCGCCACCCTCCTTAAAACTATCACCACAAATGATAACGTGCCATGTGGAATAACTCGCCCATATAGAGAGAAGGCGCATATCTAACTTGTAATCAAGCATTGACTTCCCAAATCAAATAAAAGATGATGCTTTAATTAAGAAATATGGTCGCCCTCCATGAAAGACAAAATGCCAACTCATTTGGCACATGCCAATTTCCTTTTTTATTATATTTTTTTTATACTTTGCGTCATTTTGTCGCATCTTTAGCATTTCTTTGCCATTTTGTTGCCTTAATAAGAAAAAATGCTCTAAGTGATGCTTTAATCACTCGGAACTGTTATCACCAATCTTGTAGTTGCCCCTAATGATGAATCCTATAGAGGATGGTAGAGGGGATAGGCCACCAAAGTGGTGAACCACGAGAGCCTCGATTCCCAAAAGGATTGGTTGTCATGTCAATCGAGGAACCCTTCACTTTATGCTATCAAAGCCACAGATAGCAAAGGGAGAGACCCTGATCTACTCCCGACAGGAGAGATCTAACTCAATCACCAGATCAAGCTATTAAGATAGGGTACGTAAGGTGATAAGTATGGAACCCTAGATTTAAGGAAAAAGAATCACTATGGAGGCTTAAGAAAGATAGGATATGATGGATAGTGTTTAGACATAGTGATTCAACAATTAAAGATGATTCCAGGATTCAGGTGCCAGTATAAATGATCAAATTTAGCTGCCTTGGGAAACGTGACCCTTAAAACAGGGAAAGTGCCCCAAATAGTGGATCTGAAGGTTTAGGCTTTCTAGCACAGCTTGATTGATGGGTATGACAGTGTTAAAGCACACAAGCTCACAAACCAGGAACAAACGACAAGAAAAACCAGTCACCTAGGGAATGCGCAAGGGTTAGAAGACAAGTGCTTTGGGATTTGGGCCTGATGGAGTCCTCCAATGATGACGCCTAGGAGAACCCACCTAGGGATATGCAAGAGACAAATATCCCAAAAATGGTTTTCTAGTAAACCAAGTCGTTTGAGCCAGAGAATTTTCCTAAGGGTTTTAACATGAAATGACAGATGGGTAGAATAGAAGAATAATTTACATCCCTTACAAGCGTACCTGATTCATGGAGATGATTGCTATGATGTTGAGGACTGTTCCCGCAGAGATCAAATGAAAGTTTGATGACTTATCTTGCCCACACAAATTATGCTCAGCTCCACAAATGCACCCTCCTCTTCTTCTCAAACCAAGGAAATGAAAACAATCAGTTTAAGCAAGAATGGAAGAAATACAAATGATGAACATGATAACAAAGAGTAAGAGGTACGAAGACAATGATACTCCCTAAAACCGACGAAGAGAAAAGAAAGGAGCAAGGAGAGTCTCCCCAACCAATGCGCCTTCCTCACCAAATCGACGACTTCACTAAAACATGGAGAAAAGATGTGCAAAATAATAACCAAGACCCTCAATGCAAAGGAAGAACAGTTTCAATCAACACCAATAACATCCAAAACCAGAGCACAAGTATTTGCAAGAATATATTTTATTTTAGAGGCCAAGAGCCAAAAGTCCCTTTACAATGAGAGGGTCTCTCCTTTAAATAGGAATGGGAGAGACCAAAACCCTAACCACCTTTTTAGTGAGTGGCTAAGATTAAAAGATACATAAGTGATAATCTATGGTTGAGATGAGCTCAACATAAAGTACATGGATCAACTCAAAAATATAACAAGACACCATGGACAAAATTGCCCTAGGGGGACGTCCCACTTCAAGTGACTAGGAAAACATGACATAACGCTCATGGTGGGTCTAGGGGGTAACATATATCCTCCCTAGTGTGTCCCCATGGCACAATAACACAAGATGACTCAATAAAGTACAATAATGTGCCCAAGTGGCAAATTCATGTGCCTCCAAAGACACCATAAAACCATATAAAATGAGCCCAGGAAGTGTGTAAGCCCCACTAACCGATGCAACTGTTGTGGAAGGTGTGGGAGACGTCACACACATCATCAAAATCATCCTCATGCCATTTCCTTGCCCCAGTAGCCCAAATCGAATTCCTCTGTAGCCAATTTTACCATTTTTATGCCTCTGTAAATCACTTATAGAAGATAGAAATGCCCATAACTCACTGCTTGCTCACCTAGGGCCAAAACTGACTGCACCAATATGTCCGGGAGTATGGAAATAAAGTAAAAACAAGTGGCTACACTCCATACTCCCTCTGTAGCACCATAGGTGAACCAAATAAATCATGAAACCGCTCTGACAGGCCATTTTTAATGGCAATTTTGTATTGAAGTGATAAACTGAGAGAAATCCCAACTAAAACTCCCTGGAACTGAAAACTGACCATCCCAATGGACTCAAAGAGCTCAAATGCATTAGAGATGCATACTCATACACCATATGGATGACTGCATAGTCATATAATATCAATACCATACTTGGGCATAAAAATAGTAATAATCTGTAAATGATCAAAATCATTAAAACACCACAAATCACTACTATAAACCTGTATATGCTGCATGGAAACATCTGGTGACCAATAATAGACCACATATCATCAATATCTATCTTCCAGAGTCTAACTCATCTCATGTCCTGTAGTTGACTTGGTCAAACTGAGGTTTGACCAGGTCAAACTAACCCAAATATGACCCAAGATGAAATATCGAAGTGTAAAAAGTTAAGACATGCTTCATTAATCATTCAAGTAGCAATATAAACATAAAGTAATCAATTCACTGGCGATCTAAAACAAGATATTCAAGATTTTATTAATAATAATAGCTCAGACTAGAACCTCAAGGCTATACTCACTTCATGGCTGTGATCAATTTGCTAGTAATGGGTGAAGGTGGAAAACTACAAGGCAAGGTTAAGGGATGACTATACAAACTTTACATCGTGATACTTCCGAAGTAGGAAAGGGGATACACACTAAAGCATATGTTGGACAAGCAATAACACAGGGGATGGTAGTGTCTCACAAATGGATAAGTTGTTTGGGAAGTGCCTATTCAACCTTGACAAATGTCTACGACTCACATCCAAGTTGACTCGGCTCCGTGAGGATCTTTTCTAGAGCCACCATGACTAGGTGTCAGGCTAACAGTAACTCGAGACTCTAGGGGACACTTAGAATTAGTTGTCCCTTACTCCATCTCATATCACAACCCACAAGCTAATGAGGAATAAATCATTATTGTATAAGGCCAATAGATCATTGGATATAGCATACATTTAACCATTGCTTTTCACTTGGCCTTTAGATATTCCTTCAAGGGGATTTACATTTCATTCAATTTCCATAGCCTTTTAGTCCGTGTGTGTTTAAAAACACATTCTTGGATTTTCATTTCAAAAGGCCTTCATTCACGTGTGTTTAGAAACACATTCTAGAATGGTATTTCATATAAGATATACAATAAGTTTCCAGATACATGTAATGATGGTAGTACTATCTGTTTCAGGTCTAGCCAACACAACTTAGGCAACTCAGAGCCGAGACAAAAAGTAAACAAGGAAGCTCATCCAACAAAGAGGCTAGAGTGGGGGGAGGTCCTCCATATCACATGTTAAGATGTAAGTCAGGATAAGACTAAAACTGGAAGGTAATGGATGGATGGATAAAGTGGCAACATGGTGCCAAAACTAGCAAGCCAAAATATGGTGGGATTGATCACTTCCATTCTCCTAAGGAGGGAAAAACCAATGAGTATAGACAAAAACTTCATAATTCTGAGCAGGACACTAGATAAATAAATAATAACCACCAAGTCCATAATATATATATATGATCGCCAGATCATGACACTAAATGCTAAATCATGCTACTAGAATGACCAGAAAGCAATATAAACCAATACACAAGATAATACATGCTGGATCATATACCTGTGCAAACCATCTGAAACATCATCTGTCTACTAGAACCTGCTACTACAACTCCGGGCACTCCATACTACTATGTATGGTAAAATGGCTACATCGGTCATCGAATCTAAGTTTCCTGAGACTTAGTCATGGCATAAGGATATGCTGGCTGCTCATAATCATAAGAGTGATACAAAGATAGATGCTCATCTCAAACATATCAGTGTAAAGGCCTGGTTGAAAAATATACTGGAAACTGGAATAAATATATGGTAGCCCCAGCTACTATAAATGTGATAACAAGAACATAGGAAAAGCTAGCTCCACGGTAAAGAGGACGCTCTGAGCGTGAAAACGAGCACCATGGCGCAAAATGCCACCTCCAACCCATACTTTTATTATAATTTGAAATTTCCCAATTAAACCATTAAAAAATGGCCTAATTTTGTAGGAAAACTATTTTTCTCGAAATTGACTCAAACCCCTAGGGGACCTAGTGCGTCTCCATATGACTCATTATTGATGGCTAGCATGTAAAAATACATAGACACCTAGGATTTAATAACCTAAGAAGGTTTGACCACCAAGGTAAATACTCCAACTTTGGAGGTGTGAGTGAAAAACTCGGGAATTATACGTCACTGAAACACAACACATAATTCCTAAGGAAAAAACACCTTAGAGTATTCCCTTGACAGATAAACCTAAGGTAAGCCAAGCCTGTTACAAAAAGGCCATGCTTAGACCAACTTATTACAATTCCCCATGGGGGTATGGACATGCAAATTTTTAGAAAAAGGGGCCAAAATCTGGCCTGATGGACTTCACTAAGTGGACAAAGAACATGTAACATGTTCATCTTTGGCACGCTCGCTTGAAACTCCAACTAAGTGCAATTTAGCTGGTAACACAAAGCATGGGGAACACAAGATCCAAGCAGTGGTACTATTATCACCGATCTTGTAGTTGCCCCTAATGGTGGATCCGTAAGGATGGTAGAGGGGATAGGCAACTAAAGTGGTGAACCAAGAGAGCCCTAGTTCCCAAATGGATGGTTGTCACACCAACCAAGACACTCTTCGCTTTTGCTACCAAAGCCAAGGTAGCAAGGGGGAGACCAAGATCTACTCCCGATAGGAGAGATCAACCCAATCACCAGATCAAATCAGACAAAGTGAGGTACGTAAGGTGACAAGTATGGAACCCTAGATTTAAGGAGATTGAGACACTATGGAGGCTTAGAGATGATATGACTTGATGAATAGATCTTAAGCCCACTAATTCAATGATTGGATATGATTCCAGGATTCAATGCTAGTTTAAAATGGTCAAATTTAGCTGCCTTGGGAAACGTGACCCTTAAAACAGGGAAACTGTCCCAGAGAGTAGATCTGACAGTTAGGGCTTTCTAGCAAGGCTTGATTGAAGGATGTGACAGTGTCAAAGTATGCAAGCACTCAGCAGGGGATCAAACCACAAGAAAAACAGGCAAGCCAGAGAAGTCGTGAGGGTAGAGGAGAGGCTAGTGCCTTGGAAAATGGGCCAATGGAGTCCCCAAGGGTGACGCCCTTGAGAACCCACCTTGGGATTTACACTAAGCCAAAAACCCGAAAATGTTTTGCCAGTTGATCAAGGAGTTTGATCAAGAGAATTTTCCGAAGGATTTTAATGAGGGTTTTAATTAAATTTGACAGATCGGTAGTTTGAGGAAATAGAAATCTTACCTTAAGAGCGTACCTGATTGATGGAAATGGTTGCTATGATGCCAAGGACAATCCCCACAAAGATCAAATGAGAAGATTTGATGACGACCAATGCCAAACTTGATGACCTTGTCCCACAAGTGGCCAACCTTGCTCCTGCGAAACCAAGGATGAAATCAATCAGCAATACAGAAGCTAAAGGAAATGCAAATGACGAAAAGATACAGAAAGTAGAAGGTCATAGACAGTAATACTCCCTGAACCAAACCAATTTGACGAAGAGAGAAGCAAGGAGAGTCTTCCCCAACCAATGCGCCCTCCTTGAGCAAATCGACCTCTTCACCTGCAGATGAAATCGTGTGGAAAAAATATAGCAATGGCAATCACCAAAAATATCAGTGCAATGGAAAGATATTTTCAATCAAACATCAATAGCATTCATCCCACAACACAAGTATCTCCAAGAGATATTCTATTCCAAAAATCCAGAGCCAAAAGTCCCTTTACAATGAGAAGCTCTCTCCTTTAAATAGGATGGAGAGATGCCAAAACCCTAACCACCTTTTGAATGGATGGCTAAGATTAAAAGATCAAAATGTTCTAATCTACGGTTGAGATGAGCTCAACATAAAGTACATGGATCAACTCAAAAATATAACATATCAATGGACAAAATCGCCCTAGGAGAGGGGGTCCCACTCAACATGACAAAATAACATAAGATAGAGCTCATGGTGGCTCTAGGGGTAATATCTAACACCTCCCATGGCACAATAACATCACAAGACCAAGCTAAGCACAAAATCGTGCTCCTCTAGGAAAGTCGTGAGCCTCCAAAGGCTCTAGAAAATCATGAAATGTGACGGAGAGATGGGTGTGGGCCCCACTAAATGCTAAAACTGTTGGAGAAGGGGTGGAAGACATCACACTCATCATCAAAACTCATCCCATGCCATTTCCTTGCCTCAGTAGCCCAAGTCGAATTCCTTAGTAGCCAATTTAACCATTTTTAATCCTCTGTAAACCCTCTGGCAAGAATCAAAATGCCTGTAACTCTCTATCTGATCACTCGGGGCCAAACCTGATTGCACCAATGTGTCCGGGAACAAAGCAATATAGTAAAAACAAGTGGCTACACTACATGCCCCCTCTGCAGCGCCATAGGCAAACCAATCAAACCATCACTCTGCTCTGACAGGCCATTTAACATGGCAAAACTGCACCAAAATGATAAACCGAGGAAAATCATCATTGTAACTGCCCAGAACTGAAAACCAACTGTCTCATTCGACTCAGAGAGCCCAAATCCACCTGAGATGTGTACTCATACACCCTACGAATCTCTGCATGATCATATAAAATCTCCAATATATCCAGATAGACAAAATAATAATAATTTGTAAATGATCAAATATGCTGAAAATCACAAATCATCCTCATAAACCTGTAACCACTGCATGGAACCATCTGGTGACCTGTAATAGACCACATATCATCCATCTGCATCATCTGAGGTCTATCCACCTCATGTCCTATGGTTGACTTTGGTCAAACCAAGTTTGACCAAGTCAACATGACCAATAATATGACCCAAACTGAAAATAAGCTGCTGCAAGTGTCAGAGGTTAAGACATGCTCTATAAATCATTCAAGTGATAATTATAACAAATAGTAACCATTTCTGTGGCGATCTAATAACCAAATATAAAGGGTTTTTCAATATTTATTAAGACTCAGACCAGACTTTCACGACCATACTCACTTCATAGTTGTGACCAATTTGCTAGTGAAGGGTGAAGGCTATAAATCAATAGGCTAGGATAAAGGATGACTTACTAACTTGACATTATGACACTTTGGATATGGATAGGGGATACACACTCTAGCATATGTTGGACAAGCAGTAACACAGGGGATGGCAGTGTCTCACAAATGGGTAAGTTACTCCAGAAACTCACATCCCAGCTGATACAGCTCTGTGAGGATCTTTTCTAGAGCCGCCATGACTGGGTGCCCGGCAAACCATAACTTGAGACTCTAGGGGACATAACTCGAGCTATCCCTAACTCCATCTCACATGATAACTCACAAGCTAGTGAGGGATAAATCAATACAAGTGAGGCCAGCAATCGTTTAGATATAACTTTTAAGAACCATTGCTTTTTTGGGCCTTTGAGTTTCCATAGCCTTGATCCACGTGTGTTCAAAAACACTTGTTACATGGATTTACATTTATTAGGCTTTATGATCTATGTGTGTTCAGAAACACAATTCCATAGATTTACATTTCACGTTTCACATTTCACATTTACATTTCAAAGCCAATTTCATTAGGCTTGCCTTGCATTCACGTGTGTTCAGAAACACTTGTTACATGAATGGGATTTCATACATACACATTTCTTACAGATATACATTTCATTTCCATATACACTGTATTGATGGTAGCACTATCTGTTTCAGGGTTAGCTAACACAACTTAGGCAACTCGGAGCCAAGACACAATAAACAGGGGGAAGCTCATCCAACAAAGAGGCTAAAGTGGGGGAAGGTCCTCCATGCCACTAGTCAAGTAGTAAGTCAGGGTAATCAACAAACTGGAAGGTAATGGATGGGTGGAGAAAGTGAATAATGAGACCAACACTAGCAAGCCAAAAGATGGTGGGAGTGATCACCTCTATTCTCCCTAAGGAGAGTAAAACCAATGAGTATAGCTCAAGAACTTCTCAGTCTGAGTGAGGACATATACATATATAAAAGATACAACTAGGTCCCAATATCTATATGAACGCCAGATCATGATACTAAGTGCTAAGACATGCCACAAGAATGAGTATAAGAGCAATAATAACCATAACACAAGATAATACCTACTGGGTCATATACCTGTAAATAACCAATATGAACCATCATTTGTCCACTGAGAACCTGCTGCTGCAACTCTGGGCAATACCAACTACTCTGTAAATAGCTAAATGGCTACATCAGTCATCAAATCTGAGTTTCCTGAGACTCAGTCATGGCATGGGAATAATACAACTGTCCATAATCAAATATTAATCCACTGTAAATGCTCATCTCAGCATCTCAAATGTAAGGGAACTGGCTGAAAAGTGTACTGGAATCTGAAAATAGAATATGGTAGCCCAGCTACTATATATGTGATAACAGGTACCGTAGTTGACAACTGAACATACCCAATTGCTCAGACCAAAGAAGTTCTTGAATCACATGGAACTAAATAGTCCATAAAATAAGTAGAAGAAGTTGCACCTAAGGGTGATCAAATATTACTAACTAGGAAGACTGCTGACAAAAATACCAAAAGTAGCACCAATGCAAATAGCATCATTCCTAGTACCAATGAGTACTCCAATTTCCGATTCTGTGGAAGCATCATCTTTCGCACTTAAGATATTTCCATATGATGCTCCTCAACCCTCATAGAAATTGATTTCTTATATAGTATTGACCAAGATGCTCAAGTTATAATAGGGTTAGATGTTTCCTTACCCCTTGTAACAGTCCCCATTCATTTTGCTTTAAGGATAAAATCACAAAACTATTTACTAGAAACTAGAATAAGTAGGATATGTCCAATGAGTGATGTGATTAAATGTTTGGAGTTACGTGTGTAATTGTTCCCTAATTATCACCACTACCATAGTCCACTACTTCTTATATGGAGACAAATTCCCTTAGTAAGTATTAATACCCATACTCTATGTGGTATGATATGGTAGTATTGTGAAATGTGTAGCTATCAATGCTTCAATAATAGAACTCCATGTCATTAAGTGTATTTGTGTGTATTAGAGATCTAATGTGATGTTGCCGTCTTGTGTATGCATTGTGCTTCACTGCTTCCTATATTCTATGCTTCTGCCACTCTAAACTAGCAACCCGGGAAATAGGAATTATTGAGGCCACATTCCATGCCACATCTTCACCTTTGGTGAATATTACTTTTCCAACCAAAGCATGCATAATGAAAGATATAATATGGAAGAATGAAATAGAAGGGGAACACATGATATAATAAGGAAACGGAAGCTCCATTCCAAGCTTGTTTTGAGTTAATGTTAAACAATTGCAATCTCTAAAATCCATAATAATATTCTAAAATACAAAGAATACTCATCATTGTACTTTAGAGAACATACTTGTAATCACCCATAACAGGATTATATGAGTAGTATTCCAATTCATTAAATTCCTGACAAGGCATAAGCTCAATAGCATTGACTCCCAATTCCTGTGCATACAAAGAACGAGGAATGTCATTAATCGAGATAAATGTGCCCATAAGCAATGAATAAACTCATTGATATCATATTTTACCTCTAAATATGCACAAGTTCATTTACTCAAGCAACCTAATATAAATTTTATATATAAAAGATATCGTAAATTTCAACAACAATAGAATCATTGATAAATTTCAACATTTTCCATAAGAAACATTCTAACAAAGTAGCTTTCAATGGTGCAATTGATAGCTTGGGCCAATGTAGTTGCCATATACAAGTTATATGACAGAATCCTCAAAACCTAGATTAGAAATAAAACACACAAACAGAAAACATGATGTCAGCTAAACTTCAACATAAATCATTCATTTTCATTCATTTTGTATCATATCATACAAAATTGAAAATGGTTTCAAACTATGAAAGATTAAAGCTACACACTGAAAAACAAAAATGGATAACCTTACAAAGGTTCAACAAATCTTGGGCAATAACTTTGCATATAAATTAAGGACATTATATATTAAGAATTTTAGGTATTTTCAATTCCATGACATTTAGACAATGAATTAGACCTAAATAAATACTAAATCAACACAACAGAACACATCAAAAGAGACAAACTTCAATTAGTTTACTGTGTAAAGGCTCCAAAATGTAATTAACAAACAGTTTGAATATGCAAACAACATGGATGATGAACCACTTGCATAACACAAAGCCAAATACCATAGAAGGTCAAGCCTGAGGTGACTGTACTTTATCTAGGGATATCATTCAGTACCAGTCTTCCAGTTGTTGATGTGTGGAACTGGTGTCTAAAATGTCTTCAGTCCAAGCTTCTGATTTGGCAGTACGAGGATCTCCCATTTGCAGGTAAGCTTATTGTGTTTTCATGCATTATTCAAGCCTCCTGCATCTATTACGTCTCTTGCTGGCTCCCAAAAAGGGCGCAGTTCAAAATGTTGGAGCCTATATTCAGGTCTTTTCCTTTGTACTAGGACAGTGGTGAGAGACGTATGCCTAAGGTTCCTTTGGAAGTTTGCACTATGCCTAAGGAGGAAGGTGGTCTCAGTCTTATTGATGTTGCAAGTTATGGTGATATTTGAATGTGGTGGGCAAATTTCTCAAAAGACGCTGGACTCACTGGGTAGCGACCTCGGGATACCGTTAGACTATACCCTTGTTTGGTATAGTGTTGAACACCTCCCAGAGACTCTGATCCAGCCCACATGTCTGAGTGAGAAGCCACCTGGTTAAATTCCGAACATATTCCCAATACCTTGTGGTATATTGGGAATCCCCCATCCTTAATAAAAAGACTCATTACCATATTAATAATAAAATTAACCAAGAACAATTGCACAACATTGTTATTTCAAGCACTTTATTTTCGACTCCATTTATCAGCACTGGTCTTATTTTGATATTTTCATGATGATGGATGTTTTAAATGATAATGATGTTGTTAGACAATGAATGCTATTATCTTTATGTTGCATTGCTCGTGTTCAAAAAATCCTAACTCCTAGATTAGTTGTTTTGTCTTTCTTAGATTAAACACCTTAGTTTTATTTTTACTTTTTAGGGCCCACCCCCCTTGGCTTCGTTAGGAGTAAGCCTAGACGGAGGAGTCGAGTTTCAAGTGACAACACTTGACTCTGGCTTGCCCCCAAGGCCACACTAGCGGCTTGAAGATTTTGCCGCGTTTTATCAGGTGTGAATCCAGGTAGCAACACTACTCACCGATCCTGGATAAACCAAACTCAAAGATATGCTCCAGATCTCTGTCAGGAGGTCTCCCTGAGGAAAACGCTCCAAAACTCCACTAGACATCATGTGCTACTATGTATTCCTGTATTCTGTTGCACACTACAATATTCTCCTGTACCCTCTTGTATCACGTATGTGTTATTGTATCCATCACTCTACTGATGCAGCCTGAACTTGTATCCCAGAGCATGCCTATGTCTCCCTGTCTTCACATGGCCTCCATGCGTCTGCTAGACACGATCCTGGGAACACCTATCGCCATGCCTCTCAGAACAACTCGTTGACCCCCTCTGTCCAAGAACTCCATCCTCATGATATGATAATTCATTTTGAAATTTTCGAGCAAATACAACCACTGAACTCCCAATACCATGTTGGTATCCGCCAAATCCACTATATAGAAGTCATCGGTCAACATATAGTTTCCCATCACCATACTCTGCCCTCGGATCCTCTAGGTACAAGTCATGGTGCACCCATCTACTACCACTATGTCAAATCCCTCAAATTCTTCTCTGTGACTGTGCCTCCTAGAGATAAGTCTTGCATCTATGAAGTTGTGGGTAGCCCCACCATCAATCAATGTTGTAACTCTTTGCCCCTGCAAAATGCCCCTAATCCTAAAAGTATAGTACTGGGGAGCTCCTGAAAGTGTAGTGATGGTTATCTTTTTGACACCATTCGGTAACTGTGCGTCCTCTGTAGTCTCAAGGTGTGATGGCTCTTCCTTGCACGGGCCACCCTCCTGTATGTTAAGTGTCTCATCCTCACCAATATCCTCATCGTCGAGAAGTACCTCTATGTAGTGCACCTTTCCCTTGCCCATGCACATGTGGCCTGGCTCCCAAATTTCTTTGAAATCATAACAAAGCTTCTTCCTCCTCAACTCTCTTGAGTCTCTTCGTCCACCCTGTCCTTCCCCGTCCATGTCCTCTAGAGAGGGTTTGTCTCCTTACCATTCTGTGAGATAAAGGGTCTCACTGGTGCCTTCTTTGACATGGCATCCTCCATGTCTTGGGCCCTCATAATGGTATTCTGTAATGTGGTTGGTTTAAATGCCTTCACCCAACCCCTCAATGGTTCAGTCAACCCCTCATTAAATAGCATCACCAATCTCTGCTCAGAAATATCGGTCACCATGACTGTCATCCTCTGGAACTCTATAATATATGTTGATGGTGTACCTGTCTGTATCAATTGTGCCAAGTCCCAGAAGTGGATCTCAAGATCCTTCTTGTCGAACTGGTCCATCAACCTCTGGTTGAAATCTGGGTAAGATGTGATGCTAGCATGACCCAATGTCACTAGCCCATGGTACCACCGCGCATGGGCTTCTCCATCCAAGTGCAGCGTGGAAAATTTAACTGCCTTGTCTCCGTCATCGAGTTAAGTTGGAAGTAACTATCCAACTTATTTACCCAAGCTCTGGCTGTGCTCCGAGCAGAATCATTGAAAAGTGGAATAGTCAGCTTCCCCACCTTGCACATCAGATCAAAGTTCTCTTGGTGATGAGGTGCTATGTTCCTAGGCTTGTTTCCTGGTCCTAGCATTGTAGTATTCTAAAAATAGTCAAACTCTTGTTGTCCCTTTACCAATTCACTCAACATCCTGGACACGCCCTCTTCTGAAGGATCTTGTCGTTCACTCATCTCTACCTCTTCTGGCGAATTTGTTTTTGGGAAAGGTACTCCACCACGTCCCCAAGCCATCAACTCATGCAATCACAGGGTAGCAAGACCACCGGCTCTAATACCACTGTAAGATGCCCAACCCAAAAGGAAACAAGCTTTTTGGTTTGGTGTTGATTGTGTGCTTTTATCAAACAATTTGCCTTACATTGATTTATAACTTTCCTGAACAGTTATGCATTCTAATAAAACATTTTTTGTCAAACACAGAATAGGAGAGATAATCATTGGCATTTTATTATGAGAATGGATGACAACACACAACTA
Organism: Larix kaempferi; assembly: GCA_027924585.1. Taxonomy (NCBI): domain Eukaryota; kingdom Viridiplantae; phylum Streptophyta; class Pinopsida; order Pinales; family Pinaceae; genus Larix; species Larix kaempferi. Next base: position 32,731,702 of record BSBM01000106.1, read on the forward strand.
GTAAGGCTGCTATAGCAACTACAATATACCAAGACTGAGCCGAACAAAAGTTCGCTCACACAAAGATTACCAAAATATTTGGAATATCGAATAAGCCATTATAAATATATGAATATGAGATATGATATGATGATTTAAAATATACAAATGCCCGAATATATATTCCTAAAAGGGCACATAAGACTCTTTCGAAGAGTCACAACTATTAACATTTATTTATGTTTATTTATTAATAATTATAAAGCTTATTATTTATTTATTTATTCATATATTTATATTCGTAACATTGCCTTCCTCTTCAAAAATGCCCTGTCCTCAAAGCATATTGATGAAGAAGACTTACGCCATGTACTTGTAATGTTGTCGCATCTTTGTTTGTTGTGTCGCAGTTGATGATACGTGTCGATACGAACTTGTAAGTGTTGAACACAACTTTCAAAATGTAGACGGATCGGTCCATCCTAAATCGATTTGTTGATGAACGTTGCATTGCCACAACGAAGCATCCTCATAAGACTTGATTGCACTGGTATCAATGACTTTCGTTAGTTGTTCTTGACTTTTAGGATATCTATATTTATGATTTGGATGTCGATAGGGAATTTTTATAGTGTTATTTTCCTTGATCATGTTTCTAGTGTCTTCTTGTTTAAACTTTCGTGTATGCTTTTCTTCAACTGAGCTGACATACTAAGTGGTGATCTGAACTGGATCTATGTGTGCCTTTTTCCATAACTTGTACTTTTATTCCTGACAATTTTGAAGCCTCGTTCTGGATTTTCTCTAATTTGTCTTCTAACAGCTTGTTATCATCTTGAATCTTCTTAAACTTTTCTTCTTGCGACTTTTCATCATCCTTGAACTTCTTAAATTGTTCCTTTAGATATTGATTATAACTCTTAAGGTGGCGATTTTCTTCTTCTTTTTCCAATAGTTTCCTTTCAATATCTTCATTGTCTCGTTCCGACTTTAGCATATTTTTTAATTTTCTGACTTTTGTAAGTAGAACTTTATTATGGTTCCTTAGACGAAAAAATTCTTTAGTATTGTCAGATAATGTTTTATTGATCTTTGTGATCTATAGCTTATGCTTGTTGCTAATGTCGATGTTATGTAAAAATATATATATTAATATAACATCATAGTAATAAGATAACAATTAATATTAATATTATTAATATTAATTGTTAATAATAAACAATTATAAGTCAAGAGTCATGTTTTCTACGAAAAGGTACAATGGGCTTATAAAAGCCAATCAAATGTAAATTATAAAATCACCTATTATCTTATCAATTATATTTTTCTATTGTCCATTTATGGACCACTTACATTATTTACATTGGGTTTTCCCTTAAGAAGCGAAGAAACCTCACTTCAGTGGTATCAGAGCCCCTTCTTGGGCATTTACTCTGATCCTTCCTTTGGCAAAATTTTCCAGACCTTGTCTGAAACAGGATTTTGGCCACACCTAAAATACAGAGTTTCTCTACTTCTCTCTTTTCCCTACGCGCTACCCTATTCCACGTATCATCCTGCTCTCTAGCACCAGCTCCCTCCTATCGCACTGCTCTACCCACATAACTCCACCCCCAACCTCTTCGCATCTCTGCCCTTCTATTTACATCGCTGCACCCTCTTCTCACCGCACTAGCACTACCCGGTTCACGCCAACTCCTTCCCACTTCCACGATCTGCCCACGCGCCCCTGCAAAACCGTCCTCTTCGTTGCAAACCTACGCCCATTCACCCCACTCCACACCATATCACAGGACCTGCCTCCCTCTTTCTCCCACACGCAGCACCTTCCCCATTGCCTGCGCGCAGCACCCATCTCCATTTCCCTATCATTGCACCCATGTTCTCTGCGCCTCCACCTCTCCCAAACGCCACGCCTCCCCGCGCATTCTCCATGTGCACCGCTACCTTCCATCTCCTCCATCATCGCCTCCCCTCTCACACTCCTCATTGCCCTTCGCTACTTCCCACGCGGCCACTCCATCTCCCTCATCTTCACTCCGTCGACTGCTCCCTACCACTGCCACCTTACCTACGTCACTTCCACGTTTTCCCCATCACACTATCGCTTGACATCTCCCTCGCAATCCTTCGACCTTCCTCCTTTGCGCAGCCACCCCGACCATCACCAAGCTCCTCCACTTCCATCTCCGAATCCGATAGCTCCATCCTCCAAGCCATTTCCATGTTGAGCATTTCCCAAATTTTTCAAACCCTAATACATCCATTTTCAAACATTTAAACAATAATATCATTATTAGCACATAATAATTATTATTATATAGATATATATATAAATATATATGTATTATTATACTATATAATAATAGTTATAGTTATTACTTTTAATAACTATTGGGAAACAAAGAGAAAAAAAATCAAAAAGAAAAAACAACCATATTGGGAATTATTATATCTTTCGTGTGTCTTCCCACTTCTGAAGGAAAAGAAGACAAGAAATCAAAGTCCATTCTTCGTTGAAGAAGTCGAAGTCGAAAGAAGACTATCTATCGTTGAAGAATAGAAGTGAGAGATTAATTATGGATTCCATATACAAGTCCAAAATTTGGACTAACTGCCCTCATTGCGAATTAGAATTCGAGTATGTGTCAGTTTTTAAAAATAACAATCGCCCTTATCCGATTTCTAGCAAATATTTTATTATGAAAGAAAATCAAGGTCAATTACAATTGCAATCCCAGAGGCTCGAAAGCGAATTGGGATACTACAAGGAAAACAATAAAAATCTACAATTTGAGATAAGTAAGCGGAGCATTCTTGATCAGTTGGCAGAACAAGAGAATCGTCGCTTAAAAGATCAAAATCAAAAGCTGGAAAAAGCTAACGAAGATATCAAGAAAATGTTATCAACTATGAATGAAGACTTATCTCAATTAAAAAATCACAATCAAAATCTTGAAGACAAAATCAAAAAGTTCGAAGATAATGAAGAATCACCGTATAGAAGTGATAACGATTTAGAAGAAGAAATTAAGCATTTAAGTAAGCTCATCATGGACAAATATGGTGAAGTGGCACAAGTCCAGAGGAAGCTAAAAAGTCAAGAATCAGAGATAGGTTGACAACAGCAAAAGAATAAAGAACTCTAGCAGACGTACGACGCTACTAAAAAGAGGCACAAGCTGAAAATTACGAAAATCAATGACAAATTAGCAAGCAATACCGAAGAACTATTTCGACTAAGAATTTATACCAAAACATTACTTTCGAAAATAAAATAAAAACGGAAAAATAGTCAGGAGATGGAACATTCCAATGAAGACCTCGAAGGGAGAATACTAGAATAGCAAGAAGAAAACCATCGTCTGTGAAATCTTAATCAAGAACTAGAGGAACAAATCAAGAAGTTAAAAGAGGACAAAAAGTCGCAAGACGAAAGGTCCGAGAAGATTCAAAATAATAATAATCTATTAGAGAACAAATTAGTTCAAATCCAGAAGGAAGCATCCAGACTGTCCGGAAAGCAAATTCAAGTTGAGGAAGAAGAAACAAATACAAATTCAATCTCTGTCATAGTTCAAAAGGAAGTCAATACAGCAGAATAAAACAAAAAACAAAAAAAACAAACAAACAACAAGAACTCCTTATCAACACCCAAATTACAAAAAGCATTTTGACCAACGACAGGGTCAAAATGAACATAAACAAAGGAGTTATAATTTCAGAAGCGAAAGAACACAAAAGCTACAACCTAAGCAGAAAACAGGAAGTTTTATCCAACAAGGCGATCAACAATCATCTCCGATGAAGATAGAGCTTGGATGGACCACTTCACGAACGATGCGACAATTTTTCTTGGGAATTCGTAACTCATATCGTTTCGTTTCGTCAAGTGTCGCAGTTACTAAAACACAAAGATCGAGACAATCAGACATAACCTTTGTATTCAATAAGCTTTGAGGACAAAGCTTCCTTTAAGGGGAAGGCAATGTTATGTAAAAATATATATATAACATCATAGTAATAAGATAACAATTAATATTAATATTATTAATATTAATTGTTAATAATAAACAATTATAAATCAAGAGTCATGTTTTCTACAAAAAGGTACAATGGGCTTATAAAAGCCAATCAAATGTAAATTGTAAAATCACCTATTATCTTATCAATTATATTTTTCTATTATCCATTTATGGACCACTTACGTTATTTACATTGGGTTTTCCCTTAAGAAGCGAGGAAACCTCACTTCAGTCGACCTTTTGTAGCTAGAGTTCTTTTATTTGTTGCTAACGACGGCGGCTCTCTCATTCTTGATCTTCTAATTTCTTTCGGATTTGCGCAAGTTCCTCATCTTTGTCGTTCATGAGTGCATTCAAGCGCATTACTTGTTCTTATGCTTTACTGTCATCGGTTTTCCTTTTAATATCTGGGTTTCGAGATTTTTTATTGAGACGCTTCTCATTCCTCAATTCCTCAATCTGGGCGAACAAAACTTCCATGTGCTTTTCTTGTTTAGAATAAGCCCTGTCATTGAATTCCTTTCGAATTTTCTGTAAATCAATAATCGTTTGTATTTTTTTGTTTTCATTTTGACAACGCACTAATTCATCATCTAGTTTTTTTTATTTGTAGATATGAATTGTATTCCTTAATTTGCGATTACGACTCTTATTCAATTTCGACAATAGATAGACACAAAAATGCAAGAACCCTCAATGTGGTTCTTTTTGTACCTAGGACCTTTCTATACCTAGAACTAAGGATTTAATACTTTTGAATAACCCTTTAATAATATTTTACTTTTCAAAACTTTAATACCTTTCACTTGTCTTGATACCTTTTTAATAATTTGTTTTCTTTGATTTAAAAAAAAACTATTTTAAACTTGAAACTTTTATCTCACCTAATATAAAAAGTTTCACTTACAAACTTTTCAAACCTTCAACATATAATGTAATTCGTTTTGACTTTACTAACAACACAACTCCTTGTTAGGATACTCGTCTCTTAATTTGGAAACATTAAGCCTAAAAACCTTGTGCGGTTTTATAAAACCAACCCTTGGTTTTACCATGCGTGGTTTTATAAAACCAAGGGTTGGTTTTATAAAACCTTATATGATGGGTTTTTTTTGGTTTTTTTCTTCTTTCCCCTTTCTTTATGGGATCTTCTTCCTTCTTCTCTTTTTTTAACTTCTTTGTTTTTCTTTTTCTTTTTTTTCTTCAATAAAGATGGTTAAAAGCTTAATGTGGGGTTAAAAACTGAATCCCCAAGAAAACTTGGATAATTTGGCCACAAACCCGAATCAGCTACTCTAATACCAAATGAGCCGAACAAAAGTTCGCTCACACAAAGATTACCAAAATATTTGGAATATCAAATAAGCCATAATAAATAATGAGTAAAACATATGAATATGAGATATGATATGATGATGATTTACAATATACAAATGCCCGAATATATATTCCTAAAAGGAGACATAAGACTCTTTTGAAGAGTCACAACTATTAACAATTATTATTATGTTTATTTATTAATAATTATAAAGCTTATTATTTATTTATCTATTCATATATTTATTTATTTATTCATATATTTATTTATAACACATTTATTTATTTATAAGACATATTTATTTATTATCGTGATCTCTGTCACCTCCATGAGATCTACTAGATCCAACATGTCCTGCATCAACCTGGTTTCCTTGTTGGCCCACTAACTGAGTAAGCAACTCTATGGTCTTCTTTTGGTGCTCGATGACTCTTGTTGTCCCTTTACCAATTCGCTCAACATCCTGAACACACCCTCTTATGAAGGATCTTGTCGTTCACCCATCTCTACCTCTTCTGACAAATTTGTTTCCAAGAAGGGTACTCCACCACGTCCCCGAACCATCAATAACTCATGCAATCACAGGCTGGCAAGACCACTAGCTCTGGTACCATTGTAATATCCCCAACCCAAAAGGACACAAGATTTTTGGTTTGGTGTTTGATTGTGTACTTTTATCAAACAGTTTGCCTTACATTGATTTATAACTTTCCTCAACAGTTATGCATTCTAATAAAACATTTTTTGTCAAACATAGAATAGGAGAGATAATCGTTGGCATTTTATTATGAGAGTGGATGACAAGACACAACTACTAAGGCTGCTATAGCAACTACAACATACCAAGACACATAACGAACACTAAAACTTGGGAATGTCCCGAAAACCCTTCCAATGATGTTGTCCAGCTCCAGTAAAACACGACCTCTTCTCCCTTGATTCGGCCCTCTAGCAAAATCCGTCTATCTCAATGAATCCGGTCTCTTTCAAACCCTTACGGCACTGCTCCAAATGCTTACAGTATGCTCCAATCAGTTCAGCCTCTCCCAATAAATGATTGTGGCCCCACTCACCTGAACTCGACCCTCAACCCGGTGTTACGGGCTCTCTACTGGAATTCATCCTTATGTGGATTCAGTCTCCCTTCAAACAGAGTCAATCTTCCCCAACTGAGATCGGCTCCTACTCCAATAAACTCGGCCCTTTCATGGAATTGATCCTCTTCAACAGCTGCTGCAACTTCCTTCAATAAATCCGATCTTCAAACACAATTCGACCTACTTCCCAATTGGTTCTTCCTCTGGAACTCGGCCCTTCAAGCAATTTCAACCTCTCTCCTGCAGCAAAATCGGCCCCAACAATTAAATCCAGCCTCTACCAAGATGATCGTGGCCTTCACTAGAGAAATGCGGCTGCCTGTGATGATTTTGGCCTCTTCACAAGAATATTTGACCTACACAGTAATGGATCTCAATAAAGTTGCAATTTCTCAAGATGGAAAATCAATGGCTCAAGAACCCCATATGGATTCCTCTCGATTCCTAAGATTTAGCTAGGGTAGATATTTTACCACCGAAACCAAACAATGATGGAGGGGTTTTTCCAAACCCCAACAAAAACTCTGGTTCACCAGACATGTATCCAAGAGATCAAATCAAATCACATAACCTCCAATGAGGTGTTGCCCTCTTCTTAATCTTTCTTTGAAGTTCCATACCGTGGGCAATACCATGGAACACCCAAAACCATCAAAAATGTCACGTCTAAAAATAAAATATTTCAAGCCCAAGTGACATCAAATAACCACCTGGGCTGATCAACTGGAAAGGGACATCACAAAGTTGTGTTTTTTTGAGTTCTCATCTTCACACCCCACTCTTTAATTTGAGTGAATGCGAAAAATCATAATTTTTATTGACAGGTAGAAGTTGTTTCAATCTTGTTCATGTGAATTCATGCCTGAACATTGGTGAGAGAAGGTGCTTTGGGAGTGGTTGGACATGCCATGGGGTGCTTTGTAGTTGAAACTAAAATCCCCCAAACTTTGTAGTACTTTCAACTTTGGAATAAAGGTAACATGTATTTGGCAGCTATATCTCACCTGTTGAATGTTTGCTTTACTTAAAAAGTTAAACCTTTTGAACTAATTAGCATCGGGAATTACTCTTTGTTGACTTTCCAACTCTACACCCCACAGAACTCAAGGCATTATGATCATAATTCATTATTTCTATCTTTAAAGCTTGCTGTTTTTTGTATTTCTACATGCAAAGAGACTGTACAAGGTGACAACTCTTCTAGTTTCATGCGTTAACTCTTCTAGAGTCAATATTTGGAACCAGATGGTTTTAAGTGTTAAGAGAAACTGAAATATTTTTATCACATACACATAAAATGTGAATTATTGCTATATTGACTCTGATCATTTGCTTAAAATGAAGGTTTGATTCCAATTGAAAAATGTCAATAACTATTCCCCCCGGGAACAAAATTGGCATTTAAATTACTTTTTAAGCTAGCTAAACAAATAATTTATGTGCAAACAATATGTAACAAGCCACAGACAAGTTAAATCCATGCTTGTGAATACATTATAGCAAAATATACACCTTCAAACTAAAATTGGTAGAACACAGACCTTCAAGTGTTCAAGTTTCTCAACCATGCCGAGATATGTCCCTGGATAATTAACCCTGCTAGAATTATGGTTGGTAAAACCACGAACATGCATTTCATAAATAAAAAGGTCCCTCTGGGGCAATTTCAGAGGTAGATCGCCATCCCAATCAAACTGCAATCACAGACAAATAGCACAAACCAATAACTTATGAGATTAAGAATATAGATATTTCAACAAACAATCGAAAGCAAAAGATATCTATGCAGTTCCATACCATCAACAAAATGTATACAACAATGTAATAGAATAAAGGATTAATCGTTGTATGTCAACACAAGCAAAGTACAGAGAGTCATCTGCAAGAACTCCAGTGTACCATTCCCTTTAAAAATTGTATTTAGTATATTGTAAGGTAGAAATGATTGTATCATGAAATATAATTTTCGGGATTAACTACGTGGAGGTTTTTTTTTGCAAAATACGTCCTATATTATAGCAGGAAAAATTGCATAGTAGCTGAAAAAAAGGAAAATCAAAATGAAAAACGGAAGGTATATACAATGTGAATCATATCCTCTTCCTGAGAGCAACTTGAGCAGCAATAAACTCAGAGTACACTACAGCACTGAACTCTTTGGCATCCTTAATAAGAAGATAACCTTGGCAGACAGCTGCATACATACCTCTTCTCGCCAACAGTGACAAAAAGATATGACAAAACTGACCTCATCAGAAAAGACATACGTGCAATGCAGCTTCTAGATTTTAAAAAGAGCTCAAAGCCAAATACAATCCCAAACCCCCAAAACGTGGGACAAAACCAGGGACCCTGAATACCCAACAAGAGTTACATGCCAATGAAGCTGACAATGGAGCAGGACTGAATGACAGTCCTGCACCAACCTCCAGCATGGTCTAGCAAAGCTACAGTCCCATAAAAGATGCTTCAAGGTCTCTAAACGAACACAAAAGGGACATAACACATTTGAAAGACATCGTTTAGCAAGGTGATCTTTGGAGGGAAGCCACTGATAAACAACCAACCAAGCAAAGAACTAAAGCTTGTAGTTCAAGCAGACAAACCATACACTGTGCAACTGGCGGATCCATCAAACCTCAAGGTCGGATGAAACCCATCTAACATTGAGGACTGAAGATAAAGTGTGTCACTGATGAAGAAGAGCATAAAGCTTCTTGGAGTCATATTGTTGGAGTTTCCTAAACCTCCACCACCAATCTCTCCAAAAAGGCCAATTCATGTCAATACATAGCTTATATTGATCTTCAACAGGGAAAAAATTAATGATATCTTGAAAAGTCGATCAATTTGAGGAAAGGAGAGCCTTATTGTTAGCAAGTACTCTCCAATCCTTCCAATCCGTGAAGTCCCAAAGATTCCTCCAAAAGAAAACACCTTTCTAGCTTAATCTGCGAACATGAAATCTGGCACACTCTTGCAATACACTGCCCTTGATCAATCCAACTCTAAATAGACCACCCCAAATCCCATTCCGTCAGACTCCTTAAGAAGTTCTATCTTACATGGGGCACAACAAACCTCCAAGCCTCCCAAATACTCCAACTGTTGATGGATCCAGACACCTTAAAATGCTATGGTGATGAAATGATATCACATAACCCAAAAGGGGCCTCAAATCAGAAGTAAATGTTAAGCTAACTGAAACTGATGATGAAAGAGAATTTGCCATGGGGCAGATCCCTCCAAGCACCTAACAACCCATTTAGCAGCCAAAATACATGAAATCTAGCACACTCTTGCAATACACTGCCCTTGATCAATCCAAATCTAAATAGACCACCCCAAATCCCATCCCGGCCGACTCCTTAAGAAATTCTATCTTACCTCGAGCGCAACAAACCTCCAAGCCTCCCAAATACTTCGACAAATGATGGAACCAGATTCCAAACACCTTAAAATGCTATGGTGACAAAATTGTTGAGCATGATTGTCATTGATGTCAAGGCTGAAGGCATTAATGACAAAGGTTGTGATGACATGGCAAGCAGAATATACCAGGTGGCACAAATGACTCATTCATAGATGGTGGGTGCTTTCGGTAGCACAACTGACCCATACTGTGGTCATTTGTTGAAGATGATGTGGCCCATGTGTGTGTTGAGCCCTTTGAAGATGGGCGTAGAAAGTTGATTGTATTGTGGTGTCATTAAGCCATTATGGTTGTGTTACCAACTGAGTTGCACTACAGTTGGACTTCAGTGAGCCGCCATTATTGCACATTTACTTGTGCCTTTTTCAGAGTTCAGAAATTCCAAGTTTGGCCTTTTCAAGGCTCCTTTTTCAGTTTTTGTAGTACATGACTATGCCCCACGGGGTTTGTAATAAGCGTACTAGCATGGTGGTCTTTGAGTGACTCGGTTCCCTGGGACTTGACAACCCAAGAAAGTATTCCAAGGAGTTTTTTCCCTTGTCGATTATGCTTTGCCTATAGCCGAGTATAATCGATAAGGTTTTCTCTTGCTCCTCCAAAGCCGGAATGCCCAAAGTGGGGGTTAGGCCTTAGGGGATTATTAGAGCCCATTTTATAACATGTATAAACATGCTAGGTGCTAGAATTTTATCGTTTTGTCATGTACTAGGTTCCCCTGAAGTTTCAGTCAATTCCGAGAAAAAATATTTTTTAGCATTTTTAAGCCATTTTTTAATGGTTTAATTAAAAAAATTTCAAAAGGTGATAAAAGTCTTATCCGGAGTCGGAATTTGACGCAGGGATGCTCATTTTCAAGCTCAGAGCATCCTCTTTACTTTGGTACCCGATTTTCCTATCTTTCGGGCAGTCAAAGTGCCCCGTGGAGCAGTTTTGCCTATCAGAGCTACAAAGTGGCACTTTAATGCCAGAAAAACATCAAAATGCACTTTGGCCAAATGATTAAAATATTAAAAAAAAGGAATTATCACATGGCAAATGACTTGGCACTAAGTCAAACTAAGGTGTACGACTCTATGCTAAAGCAAAGCATATGTTAAAAGTTTATCATAAAGTCAAAGTGTGAAGTATTTCTATTAAAACCAAAGCCATACGAATCTCAACCATCACGTGGGGTCAACCTTACTCATGACATGGCCGTGAGTATACAATGGAGGATAAGTATATCATTTGGTGGGCCAGATTATAGTTTTGAAGTTGAAGCTTATGTTATAACTTGTTTCAAAATCATTTTTTATTTATGCATCCCTCACGTGGGCAGCCGTACGGTCTCTTGTGTGAAAGGATGAGTTCGATGGAGTGGGGCCACCCTTGATGACATGGATTTAGTTCATGAATAATGAGAGTTTATATCATATGGTTGATGCATCATGTTGGAATGGCAAGATTTTAAATACCAATGAAGAGAATCGCACTCCCTCACATGGGCCATCTTCCACGCAGCCGTACGGACCTGAGTGGTTATTCGTTGGGGCAGCAATGGTGATATGGCATCATCCACATGGCTAGATTTCTAATTACATCAACCAATCAAACTCTTCAGCATAATGGAAACATCACTCATCCACTTGCATCCTCATCCTCACACATGAGTGTTTCCACAAGTGGGCAGCTTGCAGCAGTTTCTGTTTTGAAGCGTTTTTGTCCATTTGAAATGGTGTTTATCCATTGGGTGAGAGCTTTGCTTGCTCTACAATCTAGGAGCTTTGTCTCCTTAGGATTTTGCGCCCTAGCTGGGTTGCCATTTGCTATATATTGAGGAGCTTGGCTCCATTGTAAAGATCTGAAGGTGGAACCTCTGTTCTTGTGTCTATAATATTTTTATGAGTTCTTGAGTTAATAAGGAGAATGCTTTGGAGGCTACATTGTGGGTTCATGTTATGTGTGGATGCTTGATGCTTCAAAACCCATGGAGGTAACTTGTATCTTTTGCACAAGCATTATTGTTTATTGTTAGGATTGCACTGACCTTGGAAGGAAATCTATATTTCAGTAGGGTAACAAATATGATCTAATTCTGTTTGTTATTTGATGATAGTGTAAAATGCTTTGAATGTTATGCATCTATTGTTTGAATGCTTCTATTCGCAAGTCTTTTATATTGTTAATATCGATGCCATTTGATCCTCTTGTGCAAGTGCTTGTGTGAAGTCTTTTGTTGCAGGTTACTGAAGCTTAGGGGGAGGCATGTATGTTAGCTTTGCCGCTTCCAAAACTACTTCAACGGAAGCGTAGTCCCTCTTGTTCCCACTCTCATGAAGGCTCCATTCACCCATCTCTTTCCAATTCAAAACTCGGTTCTTCTTACCTTTGGCTCAAAATATTTTCAAATCTAATTTGGTTACGGTTTCTATATTGTTCTAGATCTAAAAATTTTGAAATCTTAAGAAGTGGATCTAGTATCATTTACTAATGTTTTCATTTTATCGAAGTCCAAATCTTAAAAGTTCATTAGTGAAGAAGTGCTTATAAAAGACTTATCTAGCATTGTTAGGCTTGTAATTTGGCTTGCAAACTTGAAAGAGAGCATCCAAAGATCCTAGCAAGGCGAGCTCCCTAACTTGTCTTACTAGTTACCTTTTGTCTCGTTTCATTGCACCTTTTAGATTCATTTTTCAGACTTAGTTTGCATTTCGAAGAAGAGTAATTTCTTAGTTGTTTTTAGGCATTTTACAAACTTTTTAGCTCACTGGTTTTTATCTTCTGCATATCAGAATTTTTGTTTAAGATCATATAAAAACTCAAAAAAGTTGTCAAAAGCACCATTTTTACATACTAGTTGCACTAGATTTCATTCTGCAATTTTCTAGCATTGTCAGAACACTCTTAAAGTGTTCTCATTATCATTTTCTAACCAACATAGTTCGCTAATCTATTTTGATTTCATAACAGGTTGGAGTAAGAAAATTAAATAAAACTTGCATTTGGAGCTTCCTAAACCACCCAAAGAGAACCGGTTTCAAGTACCATCGTTATTTCTCTCAAACATTGTAAACTGACTTATTCCCTAATGATAAAGGGCAAGCAGTATTTCTCTTAAGTTTCCAAGTTGTATTAAAAAAATAAAAAGAGCACAACAGGCAATTCCAGCACCTGAACCCAATCCCCCCAGGGGGTATTTGCACCTTTTTCATTTTTTTTAATTTTTCGCAACTTTTTTCTAATTTTTTCGTTTTAGATTAGTTTTCATTCGAGCAGAAGTAATTAAATAACTCACTCAAGCACACAACGTCCTCCGAGGACCCATTTATCATTTTATATGCTTTTGTGTTTATTTCAAATTATTATTCTGTTCTTAAAATTTAATCCTAAAATTAACCCCCCTTGCTTTATGCTTGGGGTTTAGTGTAAAATAATCATCCACTCACACGTCTTAATAAAATGAACAACGCCCCAAACCCGGAGTATGCTCTTGACTACTGCAGCTTAATCGGAACAATTGGCTCAATCAGAAACTGGTGCAAGGTAATTGGTGTTAATAGGACAATCCATCAGAATCCAATCCTAAGAACTCGGGAGGTTGCATGGACTGAATCCACAGAGTCAGCAGGTTCTTAAGTGGGTTCATCCTCGCCTGGTTGGACACTTGGTAAGGTTGCTAGAGCACTCAGTTCGAAGTTTAGTTTTCTTTTGGGCCAAACCAAGAATTAGCCCACTCCTTCACTACTCATTTAATAATCCTAAAAATTACCAACCGAGCCACTGCAATACTTTCACTGAGACTACACAAGCAACCCTACACAACAGCAATTGCAAGCATTTTTACATTCTCGGCACTAGTCTTTAATTTTCTATGTTTAAGTTTCAATCACAAATGTCGTGAATGCTTATCTATCTTGTGTTGAGTTAATCAATTGATTTAATTTGCAAGCAGTGGTTAGTTGTTAATTTTTCATCTCATCATCTTTTTAACTCCTAGAATAGACTTTTATCTCTTGTTGTAGATTAAAAGCCTTAGTTTAATTTTCATAGGGACCACCCTCCTTGGCTTCGCTAGGAGTAAGCCTAGACGAAGGAGTCGAGTAATCAGGTGACAGCACTTGACTCTCACTTGCCCCCAAGGACACACCGAGCGGCTTGAAGGTTTCCTGCCGCGTCCCCCCCAAGTGTGTATTAGGCAGCAACAGGTTGCACCCTTGAGGTGGAGTCATTTGACATTTCTTTCAGAATGAAGCCCTTGACATGTTGATGGAACCCTTTGACTTTATCATGGCATAAAATCCTTCGGTTATTTACTATTTTTGAATAAGAAGAAACCCCCACAAGCACTCAATGGTCACATGATATATACAATGATGAAGACGTGCCCAGCATAGCCTAAAACGATTGAGAAATATACTAAGGTCGAAGTAAATTTTTGTAAGGAAGTCGGCCCAGTCAAAATTGGGTTCAAAATGATATTAAATTTTATTATTCAAAAGCCCTAAAGACAGGTCGGCTCAGTAAAAATCTTTTATTATAAAAGGTGCCACGTTGGAGTCACAAAGTAGGTCGGCCCAGTGAATTAATTTCTGGAAAATCAGTATAAATAGGTGGTTAACGTCCTCATTTATTATGAGAGATTCAAAAAGTTTTGATATTGCTCTGAATTTCGGATATACTGAAGCAGCCGCAGTAATATTGAAGTGAAATGTTTTTCTCTTGCATCTTTGGGTAGCCACAGTAAAATTGTTTGACCTGTGGAGGCATCCAAATGTCTTAAAGGCTTATTTCAGGCAGCAGCTGGAGTATGTTTTAAGCTTTATCATCTCTGAAATTTTGGGTGCAGCAGTAGAGATGTGGAAGTTTTTAGTTCAAGTTTTGTGACAGCTTTAATTCTTCAATCAAGATCTAATCTTCATGTATCTTAGAGGTAGCTACAGCATGCAAGTAAATGTCAGTGATTAGAAGAGGTTACAGTAGCAGCCTGCAGGTGTATAAGAGAAGTTCATGCATTGTTTTGGAAGTCTCTTTGATTTCAGGCATTGGCTGCAGTAAGCAAGCAATTTTTATTTGAAGTATTTGCACTCTTGAGACAACTGCAGCAATACACACAGGAAGGTGTCTTGAAAATCTCTGAGTTTGGTGCAGCAAGTTTTGTTACAATCTGATATGTAGCTTTGTACACTGTAGATAAAGGCAGCCAAGATCAATGCATTGAAAGTTCTACTGTAAGTGTTTAAAGCCACTCTCACATTGTTCAAACAATCTTTGTTTCCAATGATTACTTTGATGACAAATGACAGTGACAGCTTAACAGAACTAACTTGACAGTGATAGCTACAGTAAATATACTTGATAGTGCTAGCAGATTTACTTGACAGTGAACCTTGAGCAAGATATTGGTTAGTTGATTGAGTGGAAGTTGTTTGGGCTGAGGAAAAGAGATCAGATTGACATATGACAGTTGATTATGACTGTGTAGTCATGACGTGACAGTGATTGGTGACAGTGACAGGGACGACAGGGTGATGACAGAGACAAGTTGATTAAGCTATCTGTCTGACAGTCACAGGAAGTATTCGTAATTGCAAGATGAGTCTTGCACTTTGAGGTTTGGACACCTCACATCTTCTTAGTTAGAGCTAAGAAAACCAAGGTGGGTCTTGGAATAGGTGTTGGTGCTCTTTAGTCAGTTGGTGTTGATGTAATCGCGAAGATTGAAGTCTTCCATTGTACTTCATATCAAATTATAAATAAAGTTTACTATACTTGCCTGGTGATGTGTCTCTTGCTATGATCTATGTTGATGACATGCTTATGTGGATATATGACATTAGTTGATTAGTTTATGAATGATAATGTACTTGGCAGTGTTATGCAAAGAATGAACTCTGTCTAAGTTTTTGAGAAGTAAAAAATTGCTAGAGGTGCTAGCACACTGATTCACCCCCCCTCTCAGTGTGCCATTGTGTCCAACAAAAATGATATCACATAGTCCAAAAGGGGCCACAAATCAAAAGGAAATGTTGAGCTAACTGCTACTGATGATAAAAGAGAATTTTCCATGGGGCAGATCCCTCTAAGCACCTAACAACCCATTTAGCAACCAAAATACGCCATTGAGTCATCTAATCACTCTGGCATTAGTAACTTATTTATTTATTAGATAATGAAGAGTCAAATGATCAGTATGGATAAATACCTGATAGCCGGTGATATAATTTGTTAATTGCATGTACAACGGCTAAAAATTCCTTCTCTGTTACCATGTAATTTAGTTTGGCTGGGGACAAATTTTTACTAATGAAGTAGATAGCGTAGGGATTCTTTTCTTCCCGCTGACCCAACACTGCACCGACAGATGTA
The DNA here is from genome assembly GCA_027924585.1 of Larix kaempferi. Classification (NCBI taxonomy): domain Eukaryota; kingdom Viridiplantae; phylum Streptophyta; class Pinopsida; order Pinales; family Pinaceae; genus Larix; species Larix kaempferi. Next base: position 32,747,899 of record BSBM01000106.1, read on the forward strand.
TCTGATGCATTAGTGGAAATATGTAATGGTAACTGTTGAAAAGTTACCAAGGAAGTGTAGTTCACCTAGTGTTTCCTTGGGGTGGACAAGAAAACTTTAAAAAGTGACCTCTAGTCATTTAATTAATAAAGTGAGATGTACTTTATTTTTATAAAGTCACTTTATTCAAAGTTTAAGTCATGGTTTATATCCTAAGTTCATTTAAGTGATAAATTCGAGTGAGTGATTAATTAAAAGAGTCATCACATAATTAAATGATATATGTGCACTAAATGTCATTTAATTATTATTTATTGAGCATTTATTGAGAGCCTTTGATCTAATATAATCTCGGCCATGGATGAAGAGGGGGAAGTTACCATGAACAAAAAGGCTAGGGGAAGGCAAACCTAATTCATTATTCACTTTCACAAAGAGATTTTGGGAGAAGAGAAAGAGAAGAGAGAAAGAAAAAAGAAACCCTTGAGAAGATTTTTAAGAAGGTTGAGTTGCAGACTGAAGAACAAAATGAAGGGCACGAATTCCAAGGCATCCATACAGCAGCAAGTACAGCAATAAAGAAGACCGTACAGGCTCGATTTTCGAGGCAGGGTGATTCTGCATTTATTGCAATCCGTACACTTTAATTTTGGCACAGAAATCGAGGAGGCCATACAGCATTTATTGATGGCCATACAACACAAAAATCGAGGAAGTTCTGCCAGAGTTGGCATGCATATCGAGGCAGTCCGTACAGCATTAAAGTTTGATTGTACAACACATAAATTGAGGAACATAATTTCTGGGCACGTTTTTCAAGAAATACAGCAGCATTTAATTCACACGTGTGAGGTTGTACTGCCGTTAGAAAAGTACAGATTTTTTGTTGTGTTTTGGGCACGCTTTCGGGATGAAAAGCTGAGATAAGTACCGTTGTTCTGTTTTGTAATTTGTTGAAAGAATAAAAAAATTCTCTCTCAAACAGGTTTTCCCTTAGGGGTTTTATCCTGGACCAATTTGGTCAAAAATACTGGGTCAAATTTTTATGTGTTTGGCTGATTTAATTTTTTGAGTTTGAAAATTTAAAGCTGAAAGTGAAAATTTCTGAGTTATTTTTGAAAAGAATTTCATGTGTTTCAAGAAAACAATTTTATTTGAGAAAAATAAATGCATGTTGGGGTTTGGGCATTCAACCATATGCAGAGAAGTTGCAAAACTTGAAACCGGGTTGGGGTTCTAAAACTTTCATGGTATCAGAGTGGTGGTAAAGAGCATATTTAAAACACTCAGAAATATTTCAGATTTGAGAAAGTAGAAGGGTTTGTGAAAAACAGGTTCTAGAACAATTTTCTTTGAGAAGAACAGGTTCAGGTTGTAGTCATGGTGACTAGACTTAGAGTAGAGTTCAGATTGGATGGGGCTGCAAATTTTAGCCCATGGAAGGCTAGGATTATGTCAGTACTTGAGGAGAATGAACTATGGGAAATAGTTAATAGTACAACAACAAATCATGTCACTGTTCCTACCGATGCTATAGATAGGGCAACCTTTATGAAGAGAGATGTGAAGGCAAGAAGGATCATTCTTGATGTCGTGAAGGATCATGTGATCCCACACATTTCAGCAAAGGCTCATACCTTTCAGATGTGGACAGCTTTGACTAGTCTTCACCAAAGTTCAAACGAAAATAGAAAGATGGTGTTGAGGGAAAAGTTGAAGGATGTGCACATGGGTAAAGATGAAGGCATGGCTTCCTACCTTACCAGGATTACATAGGTGAGGGATGAACTTGCAGATGTTGGGGAGGTTATACAGGGTAGTGAGTTGGTGCGGACAGCCTTAAATGGCGTGACACAGCCATGGGGTGTGTTTGTGCAAACTGTGTCACTATGGTTGCTCGTGAAAATATGCCTTCTTGGGATCGTCTTTGGGATGACTTCATACATGAGGAGACTGGGAGAGGATATATGAAGGGCAGTTCGTCACATAATAGGGAAGATGAGGACAATGTGGCATTGGCATCTAAAGGTAGAAAGAAGAAGTTCAAGAAGGGTCCTAAGGGTGGGGCCAAACAGCACACAGGTGAGAAAAAGAAAGACTTGAGCAAAGTTAAATGCTTTGCTTGCTAGAAGTTTGGACACTATGTTGGACAGTGTCCAAACAAGAAGAAGAAAGGATAGCAGACGGCAGCTACAGAAGATATGGATGATTTTGCTTCACGTTTTGAGGGAGAGTTTTCTCTCTATGTTGGGTGTACAAAGAAGACATCTATCACCAGCAATGATATGGAGGATCAAGTTCAGTGTTCTTTATTGTTTGGCCATTCTTTGAGTGCTTCCGCCACTACTTCTACTTGGTACATTGATAGTGGGGCCTCGATCCATATGACAGGTGTTCGAGATGTGTTCACCTAGATGATTGAGACAAGCTTGAGTCTTGACGTAGTGTTGGGTGACGACACGATTGTGAGAGCAATTGGGCGAGGGACTGTTACCTTTCAGAGGGATTCCATGCAGTCCATGACATTGAGGGATGTCTTGTATGTCCTCGGGCTGAAGAAGAACCTTGTTTCAGTTTCCACTATTGACGACAGGGGTTTTGGAGTATGTGTCCTAGATGGGAAAGTGTATATTTTTCCCAGAGCAGCAAGACCATCTACTTCATATGCCATTTGAGTTAGATGTGGGAAACTATACAAGCTTCTCTTCCAGCCTCATCATGCATTGGCCCATACTAGCAGTAGCACTGAGATGTGTGAGTTGTGGCACAAAAGGATGGGCCACCTTCATCATTCAGCTTTGAGATTGTTGAGGGAGATGTCTACAAGTTTACCACAGTTCAGCACAGAGCAGGGTGGTGTGTGCAGGGGGTGTGCTTTGGGAAAGTACACCAAGACTACTTTTTCGAGCAGCGACACGAGATGAGGTGGAGTAATGGACTTGATTCATTCTGATTTGTGTGGACCTATGTCTTCTGCTTTGTTGACAGGATTTCAGTATTATATTAGTTTCATTGATGACCACTCCAGGAAGACCTGGATCTACTTTCTAAGAAGCAAACAATCTCAAGAGGTCTTGAAGAGGTTCCAAGAGTTCAAAGCTCTTGTGGAGAACCAAACAGGGAGGAAGATTCAGGCACTCAAGCCAGACAATGGGGGTGAGTATACCTCCAAGGAGTTTCATGAGTTTTGTAGACAAGAGGGCATCAAGAGGCAGTTGACAGTTCCATATACAACACAGCAGAATGGAGTTGCCGAAAGGAAGAACAAACCTATACTGGGTGCAGCTAGAGCCATGTTGCATGATCAGAGTCTTCCTTACTTTCTATGGGCAGAGGCCTGTACTGTTGAGTATGTGCAGAACAGGGGTCCACACCGAGCATTGGGGTGTAAAACTCCTGAGGAGATGTTCACCGAGAAGAGAACTAAGATACGTCACTTCCATATATTCGGATGCCTTACATATTCTCATGTCCCTTCTGAGAGAGGACAAAATTAGAGCCCACGGTAGAGAAAGGCATCTTTGTTGGTTATGATGAGACTTCGAAGGCTTTTGGCTTATACCTTCCTGCATAGAGGAAAGTAGTGGTGATGAGGGAGGTGAGATTTGAGGAGGAGAAGGCCTTCAGAAAGTCTTATGATTCAGAGATGGTGGAGCAGCAAGTTGTGACTCCACGGGTGACAGCTTCACAGAGTTCAGCGAGTCAGGGTACAAGGTCACAGGTTTCTGGAGTGACTGGGTCACAGGTTACAGGTTCATCAGTTTCAGATACTCAGTCTACAGGGACTTCTAGTACAGGGACAGGTTCACAAGTCACAAGTTCACAGGTTTCACCTTCATGTGATTCAGGTGGTACAGGTTCAGGATCACCACGCACAGGATCTCAGGCCACAGGTACTCCTTCAGGGAGACAGTTGTCAGATGAGGAAGTTTAGGAGGAGGGCCTGCCACAGGAAGCTACTTCCAAGAAACGTAAGCCAAGTTGGCTTAAGGAGCTTATGAAGAAAGCTGAGGATTCTGTGGGGACACCCAGGAGGGAGGTCAAAGAGAGCATGGCACTAGAGAGATTTTCTAGCTATATGGCGATGGTGACTAGCTTGAGTGAGTCCGAGCCTACTACTTTTGAGGAGGCTACCCCACATTAGGTTTGGCGAGATGCCATGATGGAAGAGTACAATTCCATCATGAAGAATGGTGTATGGGAGATTGTTCTGAGACCGGAGGGGAAGTCAGTGGTGACTTCCAAGTGGCTCTATAAAATCAAGTATGCTGCAGATGGCAGCATCGAGAAGTAAAAAGCTCGATTTGTGGCATGAGGGTTCTCACAGGTAGAGGAAGTTGATTACTATGAGACCTTTGCACCAGTTGCTAAATTTTCTTCGATTAGAGCAGTGATCTCCATTGTTGCAGAGATGGGTTGGAGGATTCATCAAATGGATGTGAAAACCGCTTTTCTGAACGGTTTTCTACAGGAGGAGGTATGTCTGGAGCAACCTCAGGGCTTTGATATTCATGGGAGAGATTCTCATGTGTGTAGGCTGAAAAAGGCCTTGTATGGTCTAAAGCAAGCCCCTCGAGCTTGGTACTCGAGGATTGATTCATATTTACTTTCGATTGGGTTTCAGAAGAGTGAGGTTGATCCCAACCTATACTTCATTGTAGTTGGGAGTGATCCGCTCATTCTTCTACTGTATGTTGATGATTTGTTCATTACAGGAGCAGAGCACATGATTGAAGCATGTAAGAAAGATCTTGCTTCAGAGTTTGAGATGACAAACCTTGGGCGGATGCACTACTATTTGGGGATGGAGATTTGGTAAGAGGATGGACATGTTTTCCTAGGGCAAGGAAAATATGTTGCAGATGTTCTGAAGAGATTTCGGAGGAGTGCAGACCCATGTCCACACCCATGACCACCAACTGGACGAAGCTTCATGCTTCTGAGGGAGAGTTGGTGGATCCTACTTTGTATCCTCAGCTCATAGGTTCATTGATGTATTTGGTCAGACCAAACCAAATTTGAGTTTTGCGGTAAACACTCTCATTCAGTTCATGGTGGAACCCAGGAGAGTGCATTGGACTGTCGCAAAACACATCTTGAGATATCTTACAGGGAGAGTAGATTATGGTTTGGACTACAGGAGGTCTGATGGAGGAGATTGGTTGGCTTCACGGATTCAGATTGGGCAGGCAGTGTTTCGGACCAGAAGAGCACTTCTGGTTGCTGCTTAAGTTTGGGCTCAACAGTTGTGTCGTGGTTCAGTCGGAAGCAAAAGTCCGTTGCTTTGAGTTTTGCAGAAGCTAAGTACATGGGAGCCAGTCAGGCTAGTTGTGAAGATTTGTGGCTTCGCAAGTTGATGGTAGACTTGTTTGGTCAGGAGCTGAGACCTACAGCTCTACATTGTGATAGTCAGAGTTGTATCAGGCTCTCTGAGAATACGGTATTTCATGACAGGTCAAAGTATACTGAGATCAGATATCACTTCATCAGGGATTATGTTCAGAGAGGAGCTGTAGAGTTGCAGTACATTTCTACTAATGAGCAAGTGGTAGACATTCTCATGAAGTATTTGGGTAGAGGGAAGCATGTTTACTTTAGAGACAAGTTGGGAGTGGTGAAGAACACCTTCCGTGTTGAAAAGTTACCAAGGAAGTGTTGTTCACCTAGTGTTGCCTTGGGGTGGACAAGAACACTTTAAAAAGTAACCTCTAGTCATTTAATTAAAAAAGTGACATGTACTTTATTTTTATAAAGTCACTTTATTAAAAGTTTAAGTCATGGTTTATATCCTAAGTTAATTTAAGTGATAAATTCAAGTGAGTGATTAATTAAAAGGGTCATCACATAATTAAATGATATATGTGCACTAAATGTCATTTAATTATTATTTATTGAGAGCCTTTGATCTAATCTAATCTTGGCCATTGGATGAAGAGGGGGAAGTTACCATGAACAAAAAGGCTAGGGGAAGGCAAACCTAATTCATTATTCACTTTCACAAAGAGAATTTGGGAGAAGAGAAAGAGAAGAGAGAAAGAGAGAAGAAACCCTTGAGAAGATTTTTGAGAAGGTTGGGTAGCAGACTGAAGAACAAAATGAAGGGCATGAATTCCAAGGCATCCGTACAACAACAAGTACAGCAATAAAGAAGACCGTACATGCTCGATTTTCAAGGCAAGGTAATTATGCATTTATTGCACTCCATACACTTTAATTTTGGCACAGAAATCGAGGTCGTACAACATTTATTGTTGGTCGTACAGCACAGAAATTGAGGAAATTCTGTCAGAGTTGGCATGCATATCGAGGCAGTCTGTACAGCATTAAAGTCTAACCGTATAGCACAGAAATCGAGGAACATAATTTCTGGGCATGTGTTTCAAGAAATACAACAGCATTTAACTCACATGTGTGAGGCGGTACTGCTGTTAGAAAAGTATAGATTTTTTGTTTTGTTTTGGGCACGCTTTTCGGGATGAAAAGCTAAGAAAAGTACTGTTGTTCTCGAACAGGTTTTCCTTTGGGGGTTTTATCCTGGACCAATTTGGTCAAAAATACTGGGTCAAATTTTTATGTGTTTCGCTGATATAATTTTCTGAGTTTGAAAACTTAGGCTGAAAGTGAAAATTTCCGAGTTATTATTTTTTAAAAGAATTTCATGTGTTTCAAGAAAACAATTTTATTTGACAAAAATAAATTTATGTTGGGGTTTGGGCATTCAACAATATGCAGAGAAGTTGCAAAACTTGAAACCGAGTTGGGGTTCTAAAACTTTCAGTAATGACCAATCAAGGCCTCTTAGGACCGGTGCTTCCCAATAGTTTTTCTTCTAAGGCTGCAAAAGCTGATTGGCAATCATCAGTCAAACAAAAAGCCATGTCTTTGGAAAGTAATACAAACAATGGAGATGCTAGTTTAGTAAAATCTTCGATAAATCTACAATAATATCCAGCATATCTGAGAAAACTTTGTATCTCTTATTGTGTTTTAGGAGCCGGAAGATTGAGAATTACCTTAATCTTTTATGGATCCACCTTAATCCCTTCGGCAGAAATATGATGCCCCAATACTATACCTTGTGTGAGGATTGTTACCTCCTAATTTGTACATTAGGTGGATTTCACCCGTGTCATGAACATGTTCAGTGTTCATCATCAGTGTTCAGAAGTTCATCATGCCAATTTTTGGCGCTTTGTAAAATTTGCATGTCCAGACCCCCTTGGGGGAATTGTAATAAGTTGATCTAAGCATGGTCATTTTGTAAAAGGCTTAGCCTACCTTAGGTTTAACTATCAAGGGGATACTCTAGAGTGTTTTTTCCTTATGAATTATGCGTTGCGCTTCAATGGCGTATAATTGTTGAGTTTTTCACTCACACCTCCAACGCTGGAGTATTTTCCATGGTGGTCGAATCTTGGGAGGTTATTAAAGCCTAAGTGTCTATGTATTTTTACATGCTAGCCATCAGTAATAAGTCGTATGGACATGCATTGGGTCCCCTAGGAGTTTGAGTCAATTCCGAGAAAAATAAATGTTTCCGTAAAATTAGACCATTTTTTAATGGTTTAATTGGAAAATTTCAAATTGTGATAAAAGTATGGATTGGAGGTGGAATTTGGTGCATGGATGCTCGTTTTCACACGGAGAGTGTCCTCTTTACCCTAGAGCCCACTTTTCCTAGGTTTCAGGTGATTAAATTGTCACTTATGGCATGTTTCCCTAAAGAGGTGACAAAATGACCATTAAATGCTAAAAGTGCTACAAAATGCACAAAGTGTCAAAGTGTGGAAATCAAAAAAACATGTTTAAAAACATGTGGGAAAAGGTGAAGTATGGTCTCTTATGATGTACGACCTTATTAAAGTGGGTATGCACATTTTCTAAAGTCAAATTATTAAAGTGAATAGTGAAATCAAATTTAGAATGGCGCATATTCTCATCATGGGCGTCATTCCCTGTGCAGCAACTCGTAAAGGTGGGAGTTGTTTCCAAAGTGAAGAGGGGCACCCCTCTCATGAGGTGGCAGCCACCTTATCATTCAATCACACCAAACTTGTGTTAGTTAACGTTTAGATCAAGCGTGAATCACTCCCCTAATTGTGATATGTGCCCTCCTTGCCTTTATGGAGCCATGCGGACCCCCTCTCTCTTGTTCTTCTATAAAGGCAAAGTCCATTCCATTGTTGGAGGACGGATGGTGGAACCTTTGCCCATTGTAACACTGTTGTATCTGATGAATAATATTGAAAGACTTTGGAGGTCCATGCTGTGCCATTTGATAATGCTGTGTTATTGAGGTGATATTGTACCACATATTTTCTCTTGTTTCAATATTGGTAATGGATCTAGCTTAGCAGGTTGTTCATAATCATAGAGTAAACATTTACGATTGTTAAGTTGTTTATTTGTGTTTTGTTTTCAAGAGACACGGGAGTAGCCAACTGTACACGGTTGTACTAAGGCTCTCTTGATCTCTTTTTTGCATGCACACTAGATCTAATCCACCATTGGCAAGTGTTTCTTATAGTTGTGCAGGATTACAGATCTGAAGGAGGAGTTGAGATCGATTGCATCCTCTCCCCACTTCAGCACTTTCGAGCTAATAATTTTGTTTGCAGGCACTCCAAAGTCTTCGATAAAGATCAAGCTCGGTGCTTGAATCCCTCCTTCCATCCCTTCAAAAATCTAAACTCTTTCTTCTTGGTTATTATTCTCTTGCAAGTAAATTAGAGCTAAAACAAAAAATTATCATTAAGTCATTTACTTGCTTAAAGTTAGATCTAAAAGTGTTTCAAACTCATATTTAAAGTTAGATCTAAGGGTTGGTTTTTTTGTTACTGTTATCACACAACTTGTAGTTGCCCCAATAGATGATCCTATTCAGGATGGTAGAGGGGACGGGCAACCAAAAAGCTGACACAAGAGAGCCTCGGTTCCCAAGATGGATTGGTTGTCACACCAACCGAGGCACTCTTCGCTTTATACTATCCAAGCCCTAGATAGTAATGGGGGAGACCCAGATCAACTCCTGACAGGAGAGATCTAACCAAAACACCAGATCAAACCAGATAACTGAAATATGTAAGGTGTAAGGTATGATGAACCCTAGATCTATGGATGAAGTCACAAGGTGAATTAAGGTTAGATCAAGAGGCTTAAAGGATATGTTAATTTTTCAACTTTTAATCAATAGTTATCTAGGATCTTACTGAGAGAATAACAAGCAGAGCATAAACACAAGAGACACAAAGTTTTTCCTCGGGGAAACCATAAAGGAGAAAACCCCGCAACTTCCTCGGAGATAGAATGATCATTAATACAATGTCACAAAAGAAAAACCCAAAAAATAGATATGGTCTTCAACAGCTTCTCTCTTCTCCACTTGTGTGGACTTGTCCTTCTTCTCACTAATGTGAATTGAGTAAGTGTGAGTAAATGAATAAATAGAGAGCCTAGCTCTGTATTTATACTTTACCTTTACCACTTGACAAGTCGGCCTCAACTAAAGTTGACTGGGCCAACTCCTCTAGGGAACTTAAACACCCCAATACAAATGACTATAGGGGAACTAATGCCCCGACTTACATGGGAGGATTTACCTCAATAACTTTACATGACCCAAATACGATAATAACTTCTCCAACCGAAGGAATAAACATCTCCGTCGGAGGTACAAATAAAATACAATAATAAATACAATATGAAATACAAGTGAATATCTTCCAAAGTTACAATTACATTAACACTCCCTCTTAACTAGGAAGGTATTCTCTTGACACAGTCATCAACTCATCTAGACACAAGTCTTCGTCGCTGGATCAACAATGCTGGAACATCATCATCAACACTGAACTGTCGTCGTCACTGTTGCTGCAATCCTCTTCATGTCGACCATCGATTGGTGTTATCTCTTGGTTCTACTCGTCATAGGAAGTTCTACAGAGCCAGCCCTTTTTCATGTTGGATGTAGGCCTAGCCCTCATGTAGGTCTTCATCATCTCTGCGAGCAAGCCATCAAGTAGGTACAGCCCATGATCGGTCATTACATTGCCTCTGCAAACACCTGCGTCTCCTACTGTCGCCTCATCATCTTCAGATCATCTCATCGTCACACAAAGCACAACCCATATGCACATCACACAGCGCTTACATCGACCGACATGGGAGGACCGACCTACCACCATTCAAGAAAGGCTCAACACTTACATCAACGACCATGGGAGGACCAGCCTACCACCATGTCGGAAAGGCTTTGCACTTACATCAACGCACATGGGAGGACCAACCTACCACCATGTCGGAAAGGCACTGCACTTAGATCAACGCACATGCCACCATGTCGGAAAGGCACTGCACTTACATCAACGCACATGGGAGGACCAACCTACCACCATGTCGAAAAGGCTCAGCACTTACATCAATGCACATGGCAGGACCAACCTACCACCATGTCAGAAAGGCACTGCACTTACATCAACGCACATGGGAGGACCAACCTACCACCATGTCGAAAAGGCACATGTGCATCTGCGTCCTCCGGACTCATCACTTCCCCTTGGAAGGAATATCGATCTGAAGAACACCAAGCTTCTCTCTGAAGTACTCAAACTTCACTCTGGCTAGCGGCTTGGTCAACACATCGGCTATCTACTCGTCCGTCGCAACATACTGGAGCTTCATTGCTCCTCTCTGCACCATATCCCTAATATAGTGATACTTGATCTCAACGTGCTTCAACTTGTCATGGAACACTAGGTTCTCAGATAACTTCACACAACTCTGGTTGTCACAGAATATACAAGTCGCCTCTAACTGGAGATCAAACAAATCAGACAGTAGCTTCCTCAGCCATACTGCCTCACAACTAGTCGAACAAGCTGCGACATACTCTGCTTCGGCTGTACTCAGTGCCACGCAGGACTGCTTCTTGCTAAACCAGGAGATCACACCTGATCCCATACTGTAGCAGCACCCTGAAGTGCTCTTCCTATCTGCAGCACTGCCTGCCCAATCCGAATCAACATAACCCTGCAGGTTAACCTTTTGATTCGCGTCATATCTAAGCCCATAATCCACTGTACCCTTCAAGTACCTCAATATATGCTTTGCAGCAACCAAGTGAACTTGTCTCAGATCTGTCAAGAACTGGCTCAAAGTGTTCACAGCAAAGCATATGTACGGTCTCGTGTTCGTCAAGTACATCAACGAACCAATAATCTGTTTGTAGCCACTCTAGTTGTCATAGTGAACAATCGTAGTCTCCAACTCACTCTCGAATAACCCTGAGAGCAACTTCCTCAGCCACATCCCCTCGCATGTTGCCATGTACTCAGCCTCTGTCGAGCTCAATGCAACTGACTTCTGCTTCCTGTTGCATCAAGAGACAATCCCTGACCCAATGCTAAAACAGCAACTTGAAGTTCTCTTCCGGTCTTCTACACATCCTGCCCAGTCAACATCTATGAAGCCTACTAACTGTATACTCCCATGGTGCTCATAAACCAATCCATACTAAACTGTGCCTCTGATATAGTGAAGTATGTGCTTCGCAGTTGTCCAATGCACTCTTCAAGGGTTCACCATGAACTGACTCAACGAGTTAACTGCAAAGCTAATGTCTGGTTAATGTTGACCAGATACATAAGCGACCCGATAAGCTGACGATACAATGTAGGATCAAACTCCTCTGACCCTGATGCATCAATCTTCCTCCAGTTGGTAACTAGAGGCGTGGGCATGGATCTGCAGTCCTCCATCTTGAATATCCTCAAGACCTCTACTGCATACTTCCCCTGACAAATGAAGGAGCACCCATCTCTTTGCCAAACCTCTAGACCTAGGAAGTAATGCATCAACCCAAGGTCTTTCATCTCAAACTCTACTGCAAGATTGGACTTGCAGTCCCCAATCAGCCTCTCATCTCCTGTAAGAAAGAGATCATCTACATACAACACCAGTATGAGAAGTACCTCGCCTGACAAGAAGTACAGGTTGTGGTCTGCCTCACTCCACTGGAATCCCATATTTCGTAGATAGTTGTCGATCCTTGAGTACCATGCTCGAGGTGCCTGCTTGAGCCCGTAAAGAGCTCTCTGCAACCTGCATACATGCAACTCCCTGCTCTCCACCACAAACCCCTCTGGCTGCTCAATATACACCTCTTCCTCTATAACTCCGTTGAGGAAGGCAACCTTCACGTCCATCTGATGAATGCGCCAACCCATCTCTGCTGCCAATGATAGGATACTCCGAATAGAAGAGTATCTGGCGACAGGGGCGAAGGTCTCCTCATAGTCAATGCCTTCCTTCTGTGAATACCCCTTTGCCACGAAGTGTGCCTTATACTTCTCCACACTTCCGTCTATTGCATGTTTTACCTTGTAGATCCACCTAGATCGCACAAACTTTTTACCTTCAGGCCTCGACACAACCTCCTATACTTGGTTCTCCATGATTGAGTAATACTCCTCAACCATGGCTTCTTGCCACACATCATGTTGTGCAGCCTTCTCGAAACTGGAAGGCTCAGAGTTAATCAACTCCGTCATCAGTGCCAAATAGCTAAGTCTATCTGGTGGTTTGCTCCGCCTCATGGAGCTCTCTGGAAGACTCACCTGCCTGGAATCCTGAACTTTGGACCTGTACCACCTAGCTAGTGGCCTAGTGTCTACCTGCTACGGCTGCTGGATATCCTCCTCCTACTGCTGCTCATCCTCCACATCAATGATAGGAAGATCATGTCCACTTGACTCCCTCTGACTACCAGAACCTGTTCCCTGTGTCTGTACCTGTGCCTGTGGCTCCTCCAACTTGACTCCCGAGTCCTCTGTTGGCTGCTCATGAGTCGGTAAGTCCATAGATCTTCTTAAGGCTCTGTCCTCATCAAACTGGACATCCCTGCTCACAATGATCCTCTTGCGAGACGGGACATAAACTCTGTATGCCTTAGAAGTCTCACTGTAACCAACTAGAAGCCCCTTCTCTCCTGAAGGGTCCTGTTATCACATATATAGTAGCCGGGCTACCATACATTATTTTTCTGATTCCAGTACACTATTCAGCCAGTTCCCTTGCATTGAGATGCTGAGATGAGCATCTATTTATGGATCATGATTATTATTATGGACAGCAGTGTATTCCCTATGCCATGACTGAGTCTCAGGACACTCAGAGAGATGACCGATGTAGCTATCTAGCCATTTATACAGAGCAGTCAGTATTTCCCAGAGTTACAGCAGCAGTTTCAGAGGACAGATGATGGTTCAGATGATGAGCATTCAGGTATATGACTCAATAGGTATATTTTGGTGTTATGGTTATAGTGCTTTTATATTCATTCTTGTAGCATGTCTTAGCATTTAGTATCATAATTTGGCGATCATATAGATATGTGGACCTGGTTGTACTTTTATATATATATTATACTGTCCCTACTCGGACTTAGAAGTTCTTGACCTATACTCATCGGTTTTACCCTCCCTAGGGAGAATAGAGGTGATCATTCCCACCATACTTTGGCTTCCTAGTGTTGGTCTCATTATTATTCACTATCTTCATCCATCCATTACCTACCCAGTTTGTTATTTACCTTGACTTACTACTTGACTAGTGGCATGGAGGACCTTCCCCCGCTGTAGCCTCTGTATTGGATGAGCTTCCTTGTTTATTGTGTCTCGGCTCTGAGTTGGTGACAAAACTTACCTTTGGTGAGTTGGATTGTAGGCCTAAATCATTCCTGTCGGTTGCCCCGATGTTTGGCACTGGTTTGAACTCCCCTTAGTCACTAAAGATGTTGTTGGCTAAACCTCAAACAGATAGCACTGCCATGAATACAAATTGTGAAAATGAAATGCTATATCTATTGCAAAGAGACAAATGAAACTAGCAAAGAAATATCAAATGTTATATCTATTGTGAAATGTAATACCCAGGTAAACAAGCTGTCTAAAACACACCTGGAAGTGCTCAAGTAAACAAGTGCCTTAAAAACACACCAAAAGCAAGAAGCCTTATGAAAATGTAAATCTGTGCAATGTGTTTGTAAACACACATAGATCAAAGGCTATGGAAACTAAAGGCCCAAAACGCAATGGAACTTAAATTCTATATCAAAAAGATTGCTGGCCTCATTTGTATTATGGATTGTGAGCATCTGCCAAGGTGAATAAACACTCGTTGAACAACTTACCCATTTGTGAGACACCGCCATTCCCTGTGTTATTGCTCATTCAGTATATGCTATGGTGTGTATTCCCTTTCCATTTCCAAAGTGTCACAGTGTTAAGTTAGTAAGTCATTCCCTCTAGCCTAGCCTTTGCAGTACAAAGCCTTCACCCTTCACTAGCAAAATGATCACAACTATGAAGTGAGTATGGTCTTGAAAGTCTAGTTTGAGTAATAATAATAATTAATGACTTTATATATTTGGATTTAGATCACCAGTAATGATTACTTTTTGTTATAATTGCTATTTGAATGGATTGTAAAGCATGCTTTAACCTTTGACACATTGCAGCATTATGATGATAGCCTGAGAGATATTTTGGGTCATTGTTGACTTGGTCAAACGCAGTATGACCAAAAGTCAACCACTGGACATGAGGTGGCAGACCTCAGATGATGCAGAGATATTATATATGGTCTGGTACAGGTCACCATGGTGGTTCTATGCAGTGGTTTCAGGCTTATGATGATGATTTGTGCTTTTTAGCACTTTTACAGATTATTATTATTTGGTCTACCGGATATGATGAGTATTTATTTTTGACCATGCAGAGGTCTATATGGTGTATGAGTACACATCTTCGATGGATTTGGACCTTCTGAGTCAAATGAGACAGTCTGTTTTCAGTTCCGAGCAGTTACAGTGATTATTAGCCTCAGTTGGCTATCCTAGTGCAGTTTTGGTCTATCAGAGGCCCTATCAGAGCAGTGATGAGACTTAATGGGTTCACCTAGGGCGTTGTGCATGGAGGGGGTGGTCCAGCAGCTTGTTATTACCATATTACCCCCCTCGCAGGCACATTGGTGAGCTTACCTTGACAGCGCAGGCACTCCAGGAGGCAGTTTGGGCAGTTTCACACTTCCCGAGGCAGTCCAAAAATGGTAAAAATGGCTACAGAGGAATTCAATTTGGGTTATTGAGGCAAGGTTATGGCATGGGATGATGTTAGATGATGAGTGGGATGTCTTCCACACCTTCTCCAACAGTTTTAGCTTTCAGTGGGACCCACACCCATCACATTTGGCATTTTATATGATTTTCTAGAGCCTCCAAAGGCTCACAACTTTCCCAGAGAGGCACGATTTGGTGTCTAGGGTGATTATTTTATATTATTGTGCTATGGGGATTGACCAAGGGTGTTAGAAATTACCCCTTGGACCCACCATGAGCTAGTTCTTATGTTTTATCATTGACATTTGGTAGGACCCCCTTATTGTGGGTAATTTGTCCATTCTATATATTATTTTATTAGTGATCCATGTATTATATTGTTGAGCTCATCTCAACCATTGATTAGATCATTTGATCTTTTAATCTTAGCCACTCATTCAAAAAGTGGTTAGGATTTTGATGCCTCTCCTTCCTATTTAAAGGAGAGCTTCTCATTGTAAAGGGACTTTTGGCTCTGGATTATTGGAATAGAAAAATATTATTGCGTCTATCTGTTGTGTTGCGGTGAATGCTTTTGGAGTTCGTTCGTTCATTCTTCCTTTGCACTGGGTTATTGGAGATTTTGTCTTGCTATCTTTTGTACCACGATTTTGTCATCTACAGGTGGAGGTCGAATTGGTTTGAGGAGGACGTATTGGTAGGGGAGGACCCTTCCTACTACTTTCTTGGATTTCTTCGTCGGTAACAAGAAGTATTACTGTCTCCGACCTTCTACTTCATGTTGCTATTGCATTTCGCTTGTATTTCCTCCATGCTTGACCTTTCTGATTGAATCGATTTCCTTGGTTTGACAGGTAGAGGAGGGCACACGTGTGGGCTAGGGCATCATATTTTGGCAAGCAAAAATCAACAATCTCTCATTTGATCTCTACGGGAATGCTCCTCAACATCAAAGGCAACCTCATCCATCACACAGGTATGATCTCAAGGTAAATGTCTTATTCCATGATCTATCCATTTGTCTAAACTGTTAAAACCCTCATAAGTTAAAACCCTCATTTTACAATTTCTCAGATCTAGCAAGATCTACTTGGCTTTTGGGTATAAGATTTAAAACCCACCTCTATAGCATCCACGGCGATTCGGATCTATAGTTTGGTGTGGATTGGCCTTCATCCGACCCATTTTCCAAGGCAAATTAGCCTTCCCTAAGGAGGTCACACTTCTTGGACAAGTGAGTTTGGCATGATCTAGCACCTGGGTAGGTGAGATCCCAATTGATCCTTAATCTCCACTGCTGATAACCTACCCCTAGTGTGTCACTTCAGTGATTTTCACCTTGTGGGCCCCATTCCTCATTTTGAGGGTTGAGCCCCACTTGGGTCACTTTATGATACACTTAGATCTCAAATCTACTGAGATCTAGCCATTGGATGATCCTGATATTCAAGACCCACCTAGCTTTACACCTCAACATCCCCGATCTACAATTTGGTGGACATCCGACTCCAATTGGCCCATTTCCCAAGGCACTGATCTTCTCCAAGCCAATTCGACTTTCTTGGGTTGTTGAGTTAGCTTGTGGTTTGATCTTTGTCTTGCATGCTTGAACACTTAAACACTGTCATATCCACTCATCAAGCTTATCCTTGGTACTGGTTAGCCCCAATTTGATCCCTAACTACCCTGCATTGGACATGGCATTGGACACGATTCCCAAGGCAGTGGATTTTCTCATCTTTGACTAGTACCCTAATCTTAGATCTGATTCTACATCCCATAAGTCACTCATATAACCAAGTTGGACCAAATCTACATTATTTAAACCTCTTGATCCAACCTATTTCTCATGTTGTGACTTCATCCATAGATCTAGGGTTTACCATACACCTTACGTACTTCATCCACATTTGATTTGATCTGGTGTCTTGGTCTGATCTCTCCTATCGAGAGTAGATCTGGGTCTCCCCCTTTGTTGTCTTGGGCTAGATAACATAAAGTGAAGATTGCCTCGATTGGCGTGACAACCATCCATTGGGAGTCGAGGCTATCTTGGTTGCACGTCTTTGGTTACCCATCCCCTCTGCCATCCATCTTGGATCCATCTCTAGGGGCAGCTACAAGTTTGGTGATAACAGGTCCAACTTCATCCTAGTGTCAGCATGAATGTGACAATAGTAGACACTCTCAAATATGCATAGATAACTCACATATGGTCTAGTGCTTGTGAATACCTCCTCAAGTGTCTTCACTCCCCAAAGTTGAGTGAGGACACCTATTTTGGACATATACTATAGTCTGAAATGCTTCGGCCCATAGGAATAGTGGTAATCCCTAATCAAATAGCATGGCCTTGGTTGCACTCACTAATGTCATGTTCTTCCTCTCCGCCACTCCATTCTTCTGCGGGGTGTGAGGAACAGTGTGTTCCTTCTTGATCCCCTCTAATGAACAGTACTCCAAGAATTCGTTGTCGGTGTACTCACCCCCGTTGTCAGTCCTCAATATCTGAATCCTCCTTCGTGTCTGGTTCTAGAGTCTTGAACTCTCGAAACCGCTCGAAGACCTCTGACTTGGCCTTCAGGAAATAGATCCAGGTCTTCCTGGAATAGTCATCAATGAATGTGACGCAATAACTGTAACCACTAAAAGAATGAACACTCATCGGTCCGCATACATCCGAATGCACCAAGGCCAAGGTCCCCTTAGACTTGTGCTCACTCTGTGGGAAAGGTCTCCTGATGTTCTTCCCCAACGCAAAACCCTTGCAATGGTTATGCTTCTCCTCCTGTACTAGAGGAACTCCAATAACTACCTGTCTCAGATGCCTCAGTGCTCCATGATGTAAGTGTGCCATCCTCCTATGCCACAACTCACTCTCACTGTTGATGCTACTAACCAAAGCCTTTGCAAGCTCAAACTGTAATCTGTAAACCTTCCCACTCCAAACTCCAATCATCTAATCCAACCTCTGATCTGACCCCTTGGGCCTGATATATACTTTCCTATCCCAGAAAATCACTAGAAAACCCTTGTCTTCCAATGTGGAAACATATATGAGATTCTTCGTCATTCCCGGAACATATAGTACATCAGCAAAGCTGATGGGCTTTCCAGACTCCCTCTGAAACGAAACAGTACCTACTCCTTGCTCCTGATACCGCGCATCATCTCCTAACTCAATGTGGAGATTTACTCCACCCTCCTACAAGCTCTTGAAGAACGATCTATGTCCTATCATATGACAAGATGCACCACTGTCAACGTACCAGATGATGTTGTTGATGGAACTTGCCATGCAAGCTATCAAACAAAAGTCCTCATCAAAACTCTTGCTGAACTCATCCACCTCTGCTGAACCTGCCATCTTTTTGTTGTTCTTCTTCTTTCTATCTGGGCACTGGGAGGCAAAGTGTACATGCTTGTGGCAGATGAAACATTTGACCTTCGACATGTCAATGTTCCTCTTACCATCCTTCTTCTTCTTTTCCTTCCCCTTGCCTTTGCTTGTTAGGGCTAGAGCCTCTTCATCCACGATCTGTGGGGCACCGCTGGATGAACCTGAACCTTGACCCATACGGATCTCTTCTTGTACGAAGTCATCCCACAATCTCTGCTAGTCAGGAAGCTTCTCCCTAGCCACCACGCCTTTGACGAAGACGTCCCATGGCTTCGAAAAGCCATTGAAAGCTATCTGAACTAGCTCCTCATCCTCAGTCTTAGAGCCCACTGCTCCAAGCTCATCTCTGATCTATGTGAGCCTTGTGAGATAAGGCACCACTCCTTCACCCTTGGCCATCTTGGTAATACGTAACCTATCCTGCAGCACTATCTTCTGATTTTCGTTCTTGCTCTAGTAAAGGCTTTCTAAAGCCTTCCACATTTCCAATGCGGTCTTCTTCCCGGAAAGGTGAGGGACTATGTGGTCCTTCAACCCATCCAAGATGATCAACATATCTCTAGAATCTACCTTCTTCCACCTTGCAAACTCTGTCAGATCTGCAGGAGCAACCTTCTGGTCGTCAGTGTGCTCCTCTACATCACTAACATCCAGGATCCCGGTGATCCTCTCTTTCCAAGTAGGAAAGTTCTGAGCCCCCTAGAGTCTATCCTCAACTCTCAATTGTACAGCCATAATGAAGTGTACCTGTAGAATAGATATGCCCCAGATCTATTCAACAATTGCTGCTTTCTATCATATCTGCTCGGAAGAGCTCTGATACCATTTAAATTTCCTTAAAATCCAACCTTGAGTTAAAGTATGCCAGTTTATTTTGATTAAACCCCAATTATTACTTTTAACCACAAATGGATTTCTTCACAATGCAAAGGAAAATAAATACCGTGTGAAACATAGCATCAATCACATCAAATAGAGACACCAATATTTTTGGGTATAAACCCCCGGAAAAACCCAAGATGGGAAAACCGGTGCAGCAGTTTGAGAAGATATTTTATTATGAAGATATAGAACAATACAATCCAGAAAATCGATTTTTACCCAACATGGAAAAATCGAGCCACCTAACTTCACTGAGACAACCCCACAAACTGTACGGCCCTCCTACGTAGTTGTACGGCCCTCTACGTCACTGTACAGAATCCGTACGACCTCTGCGTCAGCGTACGGACAGGTCCGTACAGCCCTGTGTCACTCGTACGATCGAGCTGTTGTACGGCCTCTACGAATCCATATGGCCTCTCTCTCTCTCTCTTGCCAAAATCGCCCTGTCAATCCTCCAGATGAAAGTTCCTTTGTCTTCTTCTCTGTAAAATTCTTCTGCAAACTTGTCTTTCTCACTCTCCAGCCGAAAGTCATGAGTAAGAAATCTCTCTGTATGTTTGTGTGTCCTCTCCACCAAATCAATCATCATTTTAACTCAATGGCCAACCAAAAACCCTAACTTCTCACTATGGATCAATGGATGAGATCCTCCGATGAGATCAATGGCCAAGATTAGCCATCACTTAAATTATTTTCACTTGAACTTTATAAAAGTGACTCCATTAAGCCAATTAATAATTAGATCACTTAATGCACTTTTCCTAAGTCTAAACTTTGGAAAATACATTAATACATTTGGCTTCCTGTTTTATGTCTTCTATCATGCAAGGACACATGCAATGATAGAAGACCTTCCTTGTTGCCACTTTCTAACATCCCTCACCTGCCATGACATCTTCTGAAGGTTCTGAAACTTCCTAAAAATGAGAGCTCTCACTTACCCTTGATTCATGTGGAGACCCTTCTGGACTGTGAACAGGATTGTATCTTGCTTCAGATTCTTGATCACTGTGTCCGAAATGCTCAATAATCAGCCCGTCAGTCGCCACCTTTGTAATGGGAGGCTCTTCAAATTCAGTTGATGCAGAGGATGATGCAATATTATGTAAAGGATCGGATGGGAGAACTTGATGATTCATCCTTCCTCGTCCTAATCCTCCTCTTCCCCTTCTTCCTGCAGCACGGTTAGTATGGCACGCTGCAGACTATCTGGAGGGTAACACTCTAAAGGCAAGCATCCTCAAAGGAGGAGGATATGTAATGAGTTCATTGTGCAGGCTAGATGACATAAGCTAGAATAGAGGTAGTATGTGATAGGTAGGCGAGCTTGCATGTGCCACATGACATGTAAATTACTATGCATATGCTGGACTTGTTTCTTACAAAGCAATACACCTTTTGTAATTGTTACAATTAAGCAATTGTTACACATAATGTCAATAATAAAAGTGGGATGATGAAACCAGATATCTAGATGAAGAAATTGCATCGATGGTTCAAGGTGTTTTGATGGACCATGGGTTTGTCAACAGATGATAGGGGATGTCAATAGACTGATCTCTTCGATGGACTCCAAGTGTGTTACACAATTGGTGGTGTACTAACTTATCACAGGATGTTGGGAGAATTGTGCTGATAAGTAGACTTCTCAAGAGGCATTTCCATTTGACATTTCTTCTCTTGCAAGTTTTTTAACCATAGCTCTGATATTATATATGCGGCTGCCTGATAACAATCTTCTGATTTTGGATTAATACACAACTGCATATTACCATATAGAGCTCAAATTTCCAATGGCATAGTAGCTCATGCACTGTTCACATTGGAAGTTGTTTTCCAACCCGCCATAGTAAAGATATTTCCCAATATGTGCCAGAAAATAGCTTCTTCATTATTACAATTCTAACATTGATAGGAAAATTAATTTTATGATTTAAATCTCAATTTATAGTAAATCATATGCGAGTGTTTTTTTGGATAAGTATTAGTATGTATCATAGAATGTTTGGACCTCTTTTTCCCGAGGCATTTTTGGAAAACCTTTTAAACCAACAAAAGTCAGGAAAGTATTTTTTCTGACACTAGAACACCATATCAGCCAATGAAGATATAACTAATGTAGAAGTACTCTGAGCAAGATTTGAACCAGAGAAAGAAGTAACTTGTCTTTTAATAATGGGCATATCACTTTCCTTTCTACAAAACAAAATACAAGAACAAGACAATAATAACACCATTGATCAATGGTTTAAGCCCTGTTGCTAATTTAACTTCAATAAAAAAGCTAGTTTGAAAAAGGATATGTTATAGAAGAAATTCATACCTCGTCATCTGGAATGGGTACCATGCCAGCCATTTGAGGCCAACAATTCCCTCCAGACCCTAGAACACCATACTCCCCTCTGCTTATGACTGCCTATATAGCTCAACACTGAGAACATATTAAATTCTTCAAATGTTTATATAATGAATATTATTTTGTCACATAAATACCATCCATTGCCTAATACCTTATCAATCAAATAGTTTGATTAACAATACAATATATATAAGTAGACATGTTGTAAAGACTAAAGAGTATCCAATGGGACTCCTAAAAAATTATAATTAGAAGCTCAAGACCCATAGCAAATAAAAACAAACCTCGGAAAAAATACAAGGGATAGAACATTATAAAATAGAGAAGTCATACAAGGGATAAAACATTATAAAATAGAGAAGTCATACAAGGGATAGAACATTATAAAATAGAAACACCCTTAACGAAGATGAGCATTTTACATTGAGATGCATACCTGTTTAACAATATATGATGACCAGATCTAAAAGACACTCTTCAGTTTTTAAATAGCAGCAATTACTATGATATCAAAATGAATTACATTTTGTATTCTTACATGCTATATAAAAAGTACTATGATTGCAGGATAAACAACAATATTGTTGTCAAGATGAAACGTTAGGATGATTTCACATATAAGGACGTAGGTCTCTGAAGTGTACCTACCCTCGCATAAGGATCCAACAAAATGCATGAGGGATCATAACGTTGGCCTTCTTCGGGACAATATTGTCCATCAACTTCGTAACCATACAACAAATATTCGAATGTTCCAGGAAGAAATGCATGCCATACATCTCCTGTCTTGTTCAATAGTGGATCGAGAGGAATTTTTTTGCTTATCACACCCTGCCAGAACAGTTCAACATGAAAAATTGGTCAAAGCTTCTGAAAATGGATTCTTAAAAAGTTTAAAAATGTAAAAACTGAAATTTGCACAGTGTACATAATCAATTAATATTTAAGGGTAAGACAGAAGAATAGACAAAATCACTGTGTCCATTGACCTTTATCTGCTCGTTTTTTTCTACAAGAGAAAGAAAACAAAACAGTAGTCATAATAGTTTTCATCCATTCACGACAATTTATTAGTAAATGCTCTACAGGAAAGCAAAACAACAATACAAACAGTAGAAATGTAAGAATGTGCAATCTAAGCAGATCACAAATGTTGTGGCCCTAGCTTGGGTACAAAACCAGGCCAATGCAGAATTAAGGCAGGCCAACCTACAAGTATAACAAGTTTATCGTAGGCACCCTCAGAATCACTAATGTTGTCATAATTTGTGATTGGATCTATATTGACTTACAACTGACTACTGCTATTCAACAGTATTATGCGAGGTCACTTGTTCTTTCAGTGTGATGCTGCAATTGATACCAGGATTTTCACTGATTTTAAGCTTATTCTGCTCATATTTCCTTCCAGCAGGGAACCATCCTACAATTGTTCTGTAGCAACCTCTTGTTAACCGGAATTTTGGACATGATTATAGAGCAGCCTGCATATATCAGTGAAATAAGGATAGTGACTTGTACTGAGAGGGGCAATGACTTTTTCGGGAATATAACTCCCAAAAAGAGTGGATGCCAGCACAATAAGAATGTGTACAATACAAACCAGAAGGAGCCCTTGAAAGATGAAACTTGAGGACCAATGGTGCAATATGTTATTATGTCCAATGTGGTAAGTGGGGTATTATAATAGAAACTGCAAGGAACCTACACCTATAAGTCATTATTGTGTCAATGGTGTGGACCGGGACATCATGATGATGCTAACTATCCCCAAAACAAAACAGGTGATCTTGTAGATATCCAAACATTTGCAGTTCAAATGCGCAGACAGAGAAGGAAACCCAGTACCCGGATCCAATGACAGAAAACTCAAGTGCAGGGAACTCAAGAAGCCATTAAAGAGTAGAAATAAAATGCGGGAACTCAATATTACAAAAGCAGAATATTAGATTGTGGCCACAGAAGAAACTGTAGGAAAATTATTTAGGTGTAACTCAACCCAGATTAAGGGAGAAGTACCAACTAGCTCGGTACACTGTGTTATAGATGGACACCCCACTAAAAATGGCTACAGTGATAGCATATGTGCCACATATGGCAGAAGCTTTGGTGCAGCAACCACAAGAACCTATGGAAGCAGATTCAGTGAAGCCACATCCATTAGCTGCATCAGTGACTGAATGTAGAGAAACGAGAAAACCAGTTGTAGAGTATGTTGTTCTGGAGAACCTCTGGATGCAAGAGGGAGCTACAACATTAGCCATTGATAAAACACGAGATGATAATCCTACTTAGGTCATTACGCAGTTATATATGGGGATTCATGAGTTAATCTCCCTCCAAAAGAAGAGTGGGCCTGTATGGAACGATCAACATTTTGCCCCACCCCCAAGTTTACCTTGAGAATCACTAACCAATGCAGAGTGGAACCTAAAGGTCTGTTAAGGCCTGCTACCACGCAAACTAGCACCCCTAATAGTGCAAGGTCTTCACTAGCGCTTAGCTGAGGGCAACTCTAGAAGTGTTGCCACTGTCACCTCAGCAACAGCTTCTCTCACTCTAGTGCTTGGAGTAAATCCAACACTTGAGGGGATGCCCTAAGAAGGAGTAAGTTCCAAAGATGTATTCTATAGGAATATGGTTTAGTATATATGCTTTAAATATTAACAGAAACCATTCACAACTAAGTTGAAAAGACAAAATACAAATTCAAATCTTGTTATTGAGATCACAAGATTGATTAAGAGTTTTAATGCAAGTGTTTAATTTCAGTTTTGGCCCTTAGTTTCCAGATTAGAAATGTGTATTGCTTGCTGTTGTTAGTGTTAAATAAACCAGTAAATGTGTTTGTAACATCAATAAATTCCAGCCTTTAAAGTGACACAAAACTGATGCAAAACTAGTCTAGAAATGAAACCAGCAACCAGATCTAGATGTAAAAATCAAATAGGACTTCTGACCTCTAGAAAGAACTACCAACTTGTATATTATTCAATGCTTATGAGTTGATAAAATGGCAGCAGATTGCAGATCTGTTTTAGATGCTTTTGTGATAAATGGAAATGGGAAAATCAATGTCTCTATGAGTTAATTATTACCCCAGAAATATATGCCTGACCTGAAAACCTACTTGATTTGCTATTACAAGAGTGTTTTTTATGATGTAAAATCAGACCAGCACACTACTCTTAAAACAGCTGAGAATTTAACCCCACGAAAGATAGCTGAAATAAGTACAAATAGAGCTAAATTCTGGGGCAAACCTAGGATGTCATTCAGCTTATTTTTTTGTTATAAACCAGCAAGCAAAACTGAAGATAGAACTGTCCAAATTCAGATTTGATGTATGAGGTACAGTCCTACAATACATCCCTAAAGGAGGTTCCTAGATGATTTATTGTTTGGGTTTTGCAGGAATTATTAATTTATTTATGCCAAAGATGAATTAGAATTCCAGACTTGCAAACAAAACAAAAATGGGTTTTAAATTATTTTTTATGTGGCTAGAAATTTGTGGCTAGTGCCTACGGTTGAAGTTGGGCATATGGGGTAAATCAAGGCTAGTATGAGGGGTTTACAACCATCAAGGATACATAGGGATTGAGTGCCAATCCTTTCAAATTTCTGAAGGCTAGATCTATCTCAAGGATCTACAAGGGAAAAGACATAAGTGGTATCTTCAAACAAAACTTTGGCAAAATATCTATTATGCAAGGAGACCTAGGGCAAAAACCTGACTACTTGCACAAGAGAAGGGGGACACAACACTAAATTAGGTGGTCAAATACATGATCAATACAAAAGGAGATCAATAAGGTAGAGCACCCCTCTAAAATAGGTCAAAATCATAAATGGTGGGTCCAAAACCTAGGGTTTTGACCGTCAAAATCCTCCCAAGGGCAATGACCTCATCCAAATGCATGAAAACATGTGCCAAAAGCTCCTCAAAGGGTAGGTCAAAATCATAAATGATGGCTCCAAAGCCTAGTGCTTTCACCCTTAAAATCCTCCCAAGAGCAACAACCTCATCCAAATGCATGAAAAGATGTGCCAAAACCTCCTCAAAGGGTCTCCCTTCAGTTAAATGGTCCAAAAGTGATGAACGCTCCACTAGAAGATGGTACATGTGGCAATAAAAGGATCTCCCATGTGCGATGTCCCCACAAGAGAGTCAAACCAGCCTCAAAACGTGGAATGCTCTACTCCAATAGTTGCCGCATGCCCCTATGGTCCAACAAGAGTCCAAAACCCTAGAGAGCTCCCTCAACATGTGGCATGTGTGAGATGTCCCATCAATGAGTGAATAAAAAAGGGCCAAGTATGCAACAACCTCTCCAATATCTATGCCAAAAGTCCAGAAAGGGTCAAACATCAAGCCAACTCATCCTAAGTGCTAGGGAAAACCATCAATATAAAATCAAGAAGGGGATAGCCCCTCCCTAATGCCTCTAGGCACCCATGTGTGCCTCCAAATATGTGTACAAGGAGGGCGCTCATCAAAAGGGGGGCTACAAGCCTACAAGTCATCAAAAAATCGTCAACCAAGTGTTAGACCATGGAAATGTGCAAGGGTGCTAGCTCTAGGAAGCCCCAACAATGTATGGCTAAGAGAAATACTATCAAATATGTAGAAAATACAAATGAAAAGGTTAGTAAGTGCACTTTTATAATAACTCAATAAATTTTAATTTTTATCCAATTAACCTTAGATTCACCATGGTGTGACCATTATTTATCCCTTATTACATGTTAGACCGTTAAGACAAGGCACATCTCCCAAGTCTCTAAGTAAGGTGAGGGTGATGTAGTGAATGCGGTACTAGGGCCAATATAGAAATGTGAATGAGTGTTAGGTCTACCCCTTAGCTTTCAGGCGTTAGGGGTTATAGATTTTTCTTCCAAGTGTGAGCCTTTGAAGGGAGTGCTTTTCTTGAGTTACCCTTTCCTTGCAACTCTTTTTTGCGATCCCTTTATTTCTTTTTTTATTAGCCTTTTTTTGGCTTAGTCCATTTTCTTTAAATTTGGCTTTCATAAATTGGGAACTAGGGAACTTGGTTTATTTGCAAGGGGGATTTGCTCACATATACAACACTATAATTTAGCTGCATCAACCTTAGTTTCTTTGCCTCTTTGCTTCAACTAGGCATTTTCATACATGGGAATATTTTGGAGACCATTGAACATAACATATGATAAGTCAACTACAAAAGGGTACATGATGGAAATGGGTGAAACAACTAGCAGAATGACATGGTATGAAAAATGGCTAGGTAAAAAGTGTGAAATGAGTGTTACACCTACTAAATCACTAGGGATACAACCTAACTCACAAGGTGACACACTTGTCTAAGGGGAAATTATTACCACACCATGATACATCTTTAGCCTATGAAACGACAACTTAAAGTACATGAGCCACTATAGAGAAACACTAGTGAACCCTCATGGTCATGTCCCACATAGAAAAAGGCATTCCCCATGTGTCAATAAGTGAAGCATAAGTCATAACACTAACATCAACTAAAAAATTCCCCGCAATATCTAGCATATAAATGGTGATCTAAGCAAGCTAGAAGTGTCTCTAGCAACTATTCATGGGCAAAACCATAATTCTAATCTATGAACTGATGGATGTGATGAAAATCATAAAGGCATTGATCATCAAGTGACCCCTGTTGATTTTTCTGAGCAGCTTCGAGTGCCATTCTCTGGGAGAATGGAGGCACCTGGTCAGTTACCAGGATATTAATCCAGTCTGGGACTGGAAACTCAGCCTGGGGTTGAGAGCCATTCTCCGGGAGAATGGAGGCACCTGGTCAGTTACCAGGATATTGACCCAGTCTAGGACTGGGAACTCAGCCTGGGGCTGAGAGCCATTCTCTGGGAGAATGGAGGCACCTGGTCAGTTACCAGGATATTAATCCAGTCTGGGACTGGAAGCTCAGCCTGGGGCTGAGAGCCATTCTCCGGGAGAATGGAGGCACCTGGTCAGTTACCAGGATTTCACTGTAAGCCCCAGACCGGGTCTGGGCAAGTGGTGTACTTCTCCACCTGGACTTGTTGACCACAGATGGATGAAGTGAAGCAATTAAATATCTTCCTATGATGATGTACTTGGAGTGGACATGAAGACCCTGAAGAACACCTGGATGATTTATTATAGAACCCAAGCACCACTTGACTTGGTCCATGAACCCACCAGCTAGAAGAAGAAGAAAATAAATATGTATTTATTTATGTACTTTTGGGTCAACCCATTATTGGAGAAAAGACAAAATAAAATGATGAATAAATAAAATACATATGCTATATGTATTTATAAAAGGGGCAGCCTCAAATTATTTCATTAATGGAAATAAACATTCATGAGAAACGCAAGTCGGCTCATTGATTAACTTGGATTTAAATGACCATTTATTGCAAGTCGGCTCATTGTTTTAATAGCAAATTGACACAAGTCGGCCCCACTTATTTTGCATGGAATTCCACTATAAATACAAAAGCAAACTCATTATTACATCATCAATTCGCATGAGGTTAAGAACAGCTCGTGGTTTTTAAGCTAGCTCAGTAAACAGTTCAGTGGTATCATCAAAACAGTTCGGTGGTGTTTGCTAGCAGCTATCTAACAGTTCGGTGGTGTTTTGCTAACAACTCTCTAACAGATCCGTGGTCATTGCTGGGTTATTGCTGAGTTCTCTTCATTGTTTGCTGGGTTATATATAGTTGGTTATCTCCACGATCTGCTGGTGTATCTACATACTCTTCTACTGCTGGTATTACTGATGGTGCATCTCCATACTATTGCTGGGTCATCTCCTTACTGCTGGTGATATTGCTGGGTCTGTCCTAAACTTCTGGCAGCTATTACACACATCCAAAAGCCACTACAGCTTCTGAAAAAGGCCATAACAGAAATCAGACATCAGTGAACAGTGACAGGTGCAGGTTTGGTCAAACAAGGTTGAAACTGCTTCAGCTACAGTTTCCACAGGGTTCTTCTTTGTAAATAAAACAATTCTAATTGTTGGACAGGCTGGTTTAGCCTGCTGTTGTAAAACTCAGACATCTAATAAGGAAGATATTTTGCTGGGGTTTTTATACCTTAAAAGGTTTTCCCCAGGGTAAACAGTGTGTTCTTGTGATTGCATGTTGTTCTAGTTTTATCTACAGTTAGCCATCTCTGCAATTTTTATTTTACAGTCTGCTACGGCTATCAGTTTTGAATTTTCAACAACCCCTACATGTTAGGGGGTAATAGAGGCCCAAGAAATGCATATGCAAGAAAAATACTCATGATGTACTTTGTAATAGAAGTTCTACTAGCCCCTATTAGGATGTCTATGGTTGAGTCAAGCTCGAGCTATACAAGATTGGGGAAAATTCAGAAGACACACTAGCCATAAATGAGACAGTAGAGTAGATTACAGTAAGTTCAAGAAGCATACAACGAGCAACCAAGTAACTTCATCGGTTTCAAGTTTAATTGGTTTGGAAAGAAAACAAAGGAGCCACAATCAAATAACTCACATCATTATTTGGAGCACCCGCATGTGTTAGCTTTCAGGGTTACGAAAGTGTTTACACCATGATTCGGGGTGCTTCGTTAGATTTGGGGTACATGTTGTACAATTAGCCCTTAGATAGTCTATGATGGATTCACGGATCGGAGATGGCTTACTCATGATTGCTCGACCTCAATTGGGTGTTTGCATGACATTCTTCCTTAGGGCCTTCAAGACCTTCAGACAACTTGGTGAAATTCTACATGTTGGCCACATGGAGGAGGTTGTTTGCATGGAGAATTGTGCATTAGTGAGAAGCATTTGGCATTCAAGAGGAGGGCATTGAGCCCTAGACAGCCTGGGGTAGCTTGGATGCTTATATAGAGGCATGACGTTAACTTGGGGATGCCTGGGTTGCGTAAGTGTTAATACAGGCAGAGTGGACCCAGTGGAGCGCATGGCTTAGAAGAGAGAAGCATTGGAGTCTTTGGAGGCTTGGAGGAGAAGCATTGGACACATCTCATGGAGCATCTTGCATTTGAGCCTTGCTTGTGTACAGCATCACCTTGGAGCTTAACCCTTGTGTAGGAGGTGGTGTTCGATATAGGTTGTACATAGATCTCAAATTCCGTCATTGCCACTTCCACGATTTGGCCAACCTATTGCCATTGTTTACCGCAATTCTTGAATGCGGTATAATGCGCTCACATTTACAGCAATGCCGACGAGGCATTTTTTTTAACGAAGCCTTTAAATGCATGCATGGTTACAGTAAAAATTAGGTATAAATTACAAAAGCATAGTATAGGGAACTAACCTTCTCCAAATCAGAGAGGGTAAAGAGACATATCGTTACGCAAGTAGCCTGTGTAGAATGAACCGCAAAGTTAACGCCCCCGTTACGGGCCGTAGAGCCGAAGGGAAGGGGGCTCCCCTTCAATACTTTAAAGGACAAACCCTCATCCTTCACGATCACTCCAGCGTTAGCCCCCTTCTCTGTCTCGACGCCCGCACGTTCCATCCTCGCTCCCACGCGACCGACCTTCGCAACTCCTTTCCTTGTTTCATAATAATGCGCCTTCTTTGCGCCTAATTTAAGCAAAGCACCCTTGCAGGTCCTGAAATCTGTCGAGCTTACCAAGCGACCGTGAGGGATTCCCGGCAAATTAACGACCGCGCACTGAATAGATCCCATCTTTGAAGGCTTAAGACAGAACGCTCTCATACCATGGCAAACCTGCAATTAAATTCTGGCTCAAATCAATGCGCGCAAGAACCTGAGAAAAAAGAAAACTGTAGATCGTTCCAGCGCTTATCTGGTCTGAAAAATCTAAAGCGTCTGAGGTTCAAAACCCGAAGAGGCCTCAGCTAGCTTTAGCTTTGATGTGCTTTCAGTACGAAAAGACTATGAGATTATGGGTAAGATTACTGGTCCATTATCTTTTTACTATTCCAAGGAATGTCTTCTGCTAATTATGGATGCTCGTCTTCTGTTCGGCTCAGAGATGCTTTATGAGGGAGAATCCATCCCTTCAAACAGAAAAAAATCCACTGCGTCCACGTAATCCTTACTCCTCTCTGAATCTTATCATGTCACCATTGTAGTGTAGGTGTCACGTGTCTTTGCCTCTGTGGAATTTTCTCCACCCTTTTCAGCGAATGTGACGCTTAATCAATTCAATCACGTTTTTGAATGAACGTGATCGGCCATAGGGCATTTTATGTTTGTGTCACGCATGGCCTGAAGTGATATAACTTTCAATGTTATATCACTTCACGCCATGCCCTGACACAAATATAACTTTCAATGTTGTGACACAAATATAACTTTCAATGTCAGATGGTTTTAAGTATTAAGAAAGTTGAAAGTAGAATCAATCACTATAGGCTATTATCTATTGGTGCGAGGCTTACTCTTGTTAAGGTAGTATTGACTAGTATACTAGTTTACTGGTTATCTTTTTTAAAAGTTCTATGCTCAATCATTAATTCTTTTAGAAAGTTATTCTTCAATTTTCTTTGGACCAGAGGAAAGGAGCACAACAATTTGATCATGGCTAGTTGGGATAAAATTGCTCTACCTGAAAATTGCAAAAGTTGGGAGTTAAAGAATCTGGATACATTTAGTAAGGCATTGAGACTAAAGAGTTTATGGGGAGGTATTTTTTGCACAACTCTCTGGTCAAAAGTATTGGCAATGAAATACATCAAGGAAGATATAGTAAGCTGGTTCAGAAATCCAAAAAAAGGGACTAGGGGCACTTCTACTATCTGGTCTGGCTTCATGAAAGTATATAATTGGTTGGCTAGAGACCTCATATGGCAAGTCGGTTCGGGAAAGGATATACTGGTGGGTATTGACCCTATACTGGGGCTTGAAGAAAACTATAAACTTTCTGATGATACTCTAGTTCATCTGCAGGCGATCGATTATGTTTCACTTAACAAAATAAAGAAAAGAGGAAGTTTGGCCTCCGAGTCTTATTGGCTTAATGCAAAAGATTTAGGTTTCTCTGGTTAGCATGCTTTGGAATGGGATCACTATATAAGTTTATTAAACTATGCGGGATGCAGACTTAGTAATGACAAAGATATTTTCATATGGAATGGCAATCCTGCATCTAGAAAGGTGACGGCAAAATCTGCTTATGCCTCTTTAATTATGGACAGGTGTTCTTTCTCGCAATAATGGTGGTTTAAACGTCTCTGGAAATGGAAAATCCCCTTGAGATTCAAATGCTTTACGTGGTTCGCACAACATGGAAGATTAAATACCTGGGACAATTTAGTTAAGAAAGGCTGGAATGGTCCTAACATTTGCTTATTATGCAAAAACAGTGCGGAGACTACTAGCCATCTTCTTGTTCATTGTGTTTTCACTAGGAATATATGGATCAGAGTATGTTCCTCTCTGAAGATTAAACAGGATTGGGGTAATGAAATATTTGATATTTGCACACTCAATTGGCTCAGACAGTGTAGAGATCACCCTATACTCTCGGTTATCATATCGTGGTCGATATGGCACTCCATGAATAAGACAACCTTTGAAGATTTGCTCCCAAATGTTCAGCATGTTGGTCTAGATTCTAAATATGTATAAATCTTTTACGATGGACCAGGTGCCAATGAAGGTTTTGAAAGTTAGTAATTTTGATTTTTAGATTAATTGCCCTGTCACATTTTTTGATGGAGCATCTACAAATGGTCTCTGTGCAGCAAGTGGAGCTATTTTCATGAATCAAGTGCATTATTTTACTCTGAGGCTAAATTGTGGTATTGGTACCAACATGAAGGCAGAATTTCTTGTCCTTTGGTGTGTTTTAAAGGTGGCTAATAATTTTGGTTCTGCTTATCTTAAAGTATATGGGGACTCGCAGGTCACTATAAAGTGGGCGAAAGGAGATTACAATTTAAAAGTCACAGCTCTTCTACACTGGTGTAAAAGGATCAATACAGAAATCCTACTCTTCAACAATATATCTTTTGAGCACATTTACAAACAACATAATTCCTTAGCAAACAAACTCTCTAAACTGGCCTTGGACGGAGAAGTTGGGAAATTAATATGGGAAGAATTTCAGGACTCACATATCTGTGATATGGGTACTGTGAGGTTTTTTTACTAAGATTACAGATCAGAATCAATCTCCTATACTGGATTTGAATTCTTTTTTTGAAAAGCATAGGCCTGAGTTGTATTGTCTATTTTACCAGCCTTTTAGAAGTTTTGTCTCAAATGTGATAGCTCAAAAATGAGCTACAACTCTGTTTTTTTTGTATATCAGTCTTTTATAATACAAGATCATCTATGTACTATTTGATTCTACATGAATATCAATAGTATGCTTTTTTCTACTGAAGAAAATATATATATATATATAGTTTTCAATGTTAATGTATATAATAGCCACAAAATCCATCATATTATTTAAGAATAATAATGAAGCAAATCATATTAATAAAAAATATCTGAATCAAGTTATAATATTATTTAACAAATATTATGTCGATGACGACATATTGTGATCATTTTACACATATTAATTTGAAAGTACAAGTCTCAAAAAAATTATGCAAAGTTTTGTAAAGTTAATTTGCCTCGAACTTTGAAGTGGTGAAATTGCTCGCCATGTGTTATTGATGACATCATCCTGGTCATGATTACCATGTACGAGATATGTTTGTCATGTCTTTTGAACATTCCAATTTGTTAAATCTATCTTTGTAGGGATTTGATCGTAAGTGGATTGTTTATAATGAAATGAAAAAACAGGATAGCAGTCGCAACCTCTTCAACAAGGTGTTTGTTGGAATTGCTTGCTAGCAAGAGAATCGAGTCCTTCAAACATGTGCAAGACCTCCACGGCATAATCTCCCGATCAAGATGCCTAATGCACAAAACATCAAGAATGTAACATGGTGAAAGAATAGGAGGACATGGAAGAACCTCAACAACAAATAGAAGAACAAAAAGACGATAGAATGCATAGTTGTACCAATCTGTCTAAGAAAAGAGCAAGAGAAGAAGCATCAACAGATGATGGAACCAATTCCATTGATGAAACAAGGTGGCCTGGATGGCCTAGGCATAATGTGTTTCGATTGCTTGTTTCTACTCGCAAGGTTGGTGCCATAATAGGTCATAGGGGAGATACTATCTAGAATCTTCATGCTAAGACCAGATCTCGTATCAAAATTTTAGATGGAAGACTCGCAAAGCACAATTGTTCTAAACATGTGGCCATGGTGTCGGCCAAGGAAGAATCCGATGAACTAATTTCTCCAACAATGGATGGAATCCTTAGAGTTCATAAGTTACTCATTGATCTTCCTCAAGATTTGGATCAAGTTGTTGGTGGGGATAGACAAATATTAGTAACTTAAATGCTACTAGTGGGTGATTCATAGGCTCTAAATATAATAGGAAAGCAAGGCGCAACAATAAGAGATATTCATGAAAAGTTAGGCGTCGTTGTTCGAGTACTCACCCATGCTTAGGATATCCCTCATGAATGTGCATTAACAGACGACAGATTGCTTGAGATAAAAGGACAACCTGCAAAAGTTCATGAAGCTCTGGCACTAGTTGTTTCTCATCTAAGATTTTTTTTGCTTGAGCTCGGCATTCTTCCTTTGTTTGAGAGCGATATCATGTCAAGGCTCACAGACCAGTCGACTACTACTTATGCTCAAATGGAGTAGCAACACCAACCATGGAGCCGTAATGATTATAATCAGTACTCCACAATCACTTATCCTCCTTGACATGGTGCAGGCCCATATTATGATCTGCAAATATCATCCCTTCAAGAACTTCCTCCCTCAGTGGAGATCAGAAGATCTCGGCCATGGCAACCAATTTACAGTTGTGCCTTCAAATCCATCACTCGCACCTCCTGTTAGTGATGAATATGAATTGGAAATGCAGTTTCCTCTACCACATGTGGATGTTATGAATGGGAAAAGTGGTGAATATATCAGATACTTTCAAATCACTAGTGGAGCAATCATAAACGTGGAGGAAACTAGAGTAATTCCAGGTCAAATGGCAATTGTTATTTGTGGAAGTAATGCTCAAGTACACAGAGCACATCAGTTGATCCTTGACATTATTTCAGCGGCCGATTCAGGAGCTTCAAGAGCACAAGTAATGGAAGAATATGTACCTAGACCCATTGATACTCCCTTTAGACACAATGATGGACATGGAGGTGGAGGCTATGATGATTATATAAACGACATCCATCACCATTAGAGAAAACTTTCCTTTCACAGAGCATGTGCTTCGGTTTCGGTTCTGTATGATTCTTTTTGCTTTTCAATTAATAAGATTCTTTTACTTTTTCATAATATTGTTTGCCATGCTGGATGTTATCTAGCAACTGACAGGAACCTACCAACATGATGGTCATTTTTATGTAATATAGTAAGAATTCCCATAGCTCAAATACAAACATCCGTTGTTTTACAATCCTCAAATGAAAACATCTGTTGTTTTAAAAGAATGTAATATTGACTTATTATAACAAGAATTCCCAATCCTCGAACATCTAAAACTTGTTTGTTTGTCTACCAACAATGCACCTTGAACAGGGGAGGCAGGAGGGGGAGGGGTGCTCTTTGACCCCGCTGGAGATTTGATTTTCACATACTCCTGGAATTTGGGAATTGAAACCAACAATATAGCTGAAGCATTGGCTCTTTGGCAAGGATTAAATCAAGCCCTTCTCCATGGTATCCAGATCCTTACCGTTGTTGGGGACTCCAAGATGATTATTCAGTGCATAAACTCTAAGAACTTTCCCGCTTCTAATCGCCTACGTCAAGCTCTCAGAAGAATTTCTTTGCTCATCCCTCTCTTCCGAGATATTGAATTCTACCATGTCTTGAGAGAGCACAATGGACAAGCGGATAAAGCAGCAAACGAGGCAATACCCCTGGGTAAAGGGGCTCTTAAAATTAATAATGAACTTAGCTGGGCTCCTATTCCTTAAGTCTCTGGGATCGGATTCGCAGACGGGCGTATGGGGAATTTGGAGAACGGGACATAAGCCATGTGTCACATCCTCCCGCTGCCTGATGGTGTCCCTCTCCAAACGCGGCGAGGCTCCTATAGTCCTGCTAAATAACAATCGTTAGCTCGTACGCCTTCCCATCTCCAGAATGATGCTGCTTTCGCCTATGCTGATGTGGGAGTGTACCAACTTCTGTACTTCAGGGTAGGAGAATTTAAGGGGAAAGATATCACATAAGCTGAGGAGCTCTTGCAATCATCGCAGGTCCCTTCAACGGGCCGATTCACCGGGTTTAAATCCCTCCGATGACATAATTTTTTGGACTGCTGGTATCCTGTCTTGTTATGATGACGCTAATTCTCCGGATCCTCATAAGGTTTCCTCAATCAGCATTAAGAGCCGGTATGTAATGGGAAGTACGGGTCTGGTAAATGACGATCCTCGCAATTTGATGATGGGTCCTGCGGCATGCCCCAGGTTAAAGGTAATTATGCTCCCTCTTTATCATATGGAAGATCAGCAGGACACTAGACGAAATCTTCACCGCGCTGCATCAAGAAGCTTTGCCCATTCCGCCCTGAAAGAGCTCTCTCCCGGGTGGCGAAGGTCTTTGGAGCTTCACGTTTCGCTCTTCTCGCTTTCCATCCCCTTGAATCTGTATAGTTGGGTGGAATGGCGGACTCAGGGGAATCGGCAACCTCCTCCCCCGACCCTTTGCTGGAACTGGAGGAAGAAGTCCGAGTCCTGCGACGAAGGGTACGACGCCAAGGGAACTTCATGCAATAGCTGGACCACCAAGGAGGACGACGCCTGGACAGAATCGAGGAGGACATTGCTCTCATCCGCTCGGACTTCAAGGCATCCTTCGAGGCTTTGGAAGAGAAGGTCATGGTTGCTGCGGAAAAATTGGACCTCAGGCTGCAACGTGCGGAGACCACCCTGGAAAAACTGCGAAACGCCGAGAATGCAGGTCAAGACAAGAATCAATTGGCCACCAAATCAGCCTCTGGGGCACGACATCGTTAAAATCAGTCTAGAATCTGACTTCTTCCTGTTTTAGCTTTACTGTTAAAAAACTCTAAAAGTCCTGATTTTGTTATTTACAGGCATATGTATTTAAAGCTTGAAAGACTGTGTGGCTTTCCACATTTTGAAATTGTAATCACTCTGGTGGCTTTGTCACTATTTTATTAATATAAAACCTATCCGCTTCTGTCAAAAAAAAAACAATGCACCTTGAACAATTCACATTGAATTATTCAACTATTGCATTGCTTTAACCCATAACCATTTTATATATGATTTAAATGGTTAGGGCTATACTTTATATGTAAGTGTTCTCTTTTAATATTTCCAAAATAATTAAATGATTGATTTTAAACCAAGCCAAACCATGTCTAAAATTGAGCGCCATGGGATGAAACACCATCACAACTTTCCTTTCATTCACACCTTTGAACAAGTTAAAGAAAAGCTAAAATATTTATGCTATTCTGATAGTTTATATCTTTACGTGGTCTATTTGGTGCATGAGTTGGGTCATAGGGAAATTTCACTTGTATGAATGTGTCACACCAACATTCAACTTGATATTAAACACCTAATTCCTGAGTACGGATAATGGAGTCTCCTTTGTCCCTCAAACTATCGTGATTTAATCCATATCCTTTGAAGCAAACAACAAATGTGCATCGACAAGTGGATTAAAAGGTTTTAAGGGGTGATGCTAGATGCTCCACTTTCCCATGTATGGATAATGCATGCTCCTTTGTCCCTCAAACTATGGTGATTTGATCCATATCCTTTGAAGCAAACAAAAAATGTGCATCGACAAGTGGATCAAAAGGTTTTAAGGGTCGATGCTAGATGCTTAAATACAAAAGCTATGAGAAGAATCTGTAGTTGGCAAAATAGTATAATGGCTAGCAAGGAAAAAGGAAGGAAAAATAGTTAGGTCAGTTCCCACAAGCAAAGGTTGACAAAATACATCGACTGAACACATCATGTGTGCATGGACAATGATCGCAGCTATTTACATTGATCACAACTGTAGTTAGGAAAAGTATTGTGTGCATAGTGACAAAAGTATTTTGACCATATTTACAACATCTAAACATTGGAGACTTCATTGCTTTTTTGGATTGGATGGACTTGCAAGGCATCAAGGGGCATATGTTCAAACTAAACAAAACATACAATGCATTTGCCGAGAAAATAATAGAAGACCATATTCTCATGGTGGTCGTGCCCTCCAGTGATGGGCATGCATAGGCAGAGGCAGGTCATGCTAAAGACTTTGTGGATGTGTTGCTCTAGATGTCGGCTAAGAACGATCATATAAAGGGAGATACCAAATCCACACGGGAAAAAATTAAGTCAATTATGCTTGTATGTCGGTAGGGCTCCCGGTATTTTATTTCTAAGGTATCTATTTATTTTAAGTCAATATTAGATTAGTTTTTAGATTTCAATTAACAAGATAAATCGTTTTCCTAGAGGAGATGTTTGCCACTGGAATGGATACATCGTCATGGACATGGGCACCTCTTCAACGGGCTGCTAAATCTCAATAAAACTACACGCCAGAAAGTAGGTGAAGTAACGGATGACCTAAAAGGAGATGGAGGCTTTATAGAAGCTTTATCAATGATTGGATCGAAGGATAACTACCTCATCTTTCCCGGTCCAGTGACTTGTATACACCACACCAAACTATACAAGCATGATTGAATTAATATCAACGTATCAAAAAAATTGGGTCCCCCTCATGAGGATGACCAATGACACTTAATAAAATGAATGTCGTGGCATTTAACCTAGCCACTCACGAATGGGAACCACCTGCTACATTTTAATCTTTTATTTGGTCTTTCGCATACATGGCTCCACCGCATGATCTTAATATGTCTTTCCTTCCATTGATGTGCCAGTTTGCTTTTGATTCAATGAACATTGTCATGTGTGGGCAGTGGGCTCAAAGGAGCTGAACCAAGTATCAGGAGGAAGATTATTCATTTCAACTTTCAAGGTATCCACAGCTAGGGTTGTTGGATTAGTTTCAAAACCTAATGACTTTCGCCCTCCCCATGGGAGAATTGCATATATTTTTGTTCACATGCTTACCACATGCACAATAAAAGGCCCTTCTACAAAGCTTCCCCATTTGGGCATGGTATATATTGTCTTAAGCATTACATGTGGCAACTCTAAACTTTTGTAATAGACTTTCTACAACGTAAGTACGTTAGCTCCTTAATACTTGCTATGGCCAAAGAACTCTCACATGGTCAATTCACATGGATCAAATTAGATCCTTGATACTTGCTATGGCAAAAGAACTCTCACATGTGTTAGGAATTATGATCCAAAAATGTAATAAATAGAAGTTTAGTTTAATAAATGTAAAAGGGCATCTACACACTCACGTGATTATGTGAGGTGTCCCTTAGTTAGTTTTGGTAACGGTAAATTAGTTGTTACTCTTTGGATATTTAAATCCATCGAGTTTTCCATGTGAGGTAATCTTTCGGGATTTAGCCCTCACATCTCTGTGATGTAATTATTTTCCTTCTTCATTAATAAAGTTATGTGTCTGAGGACACTTTGTCAAAGTGGTATCAGAGCACGCGGTTGAAGCTTGGTCTGGTTGGAACCTGGTTGGAAGGTGCTAAAGGTTGTTTGAAGAAGGTGACTTTCAAGGTTTTGGAATAGCGAAATTTTAACCGTAAGTTAATGCTTCCTATTCTTTTGGGCTAAAAAGAATCTCTGCAGAAATTTTTTTTTTAGAGTCTCAGTTTTTTTTTACTTGAAGAGCGTCAAATATTATTATTTTAAGGCACGCGGTTATTTAAAATTTTTTGTGGAAGAGAATTTTAAAAAAGAAAGAAAGAAGAGCTTGCATAATCTTTTTCAAACAGCGATTCCACGGCTTCAAGCTCTCAGAGCCATAAACTCGAAACTTTGGTTTCCCTTTTGGCCTCACGGATTTTTTTTGTTCCCCATGCATCAACAACTTGAATTTAATATTTCTGATGGGCTTGACAATGGGTTGCTCTAAAGGCTGAGCGTCCTCTTCCATGACTAGGGTTTCGACGCCCTCGCCATAGACTTCTTCTGCGGTGGGATAGTATTTATTTGTAGTTCTCTCCGACGGATTTGCTGAAACGTCCAAATAAATGCCGAGATCTAAATATGTTCTCTGACGGATTTGCTGAAACATCCAAATAAATGCCGAGTTCTAAATATGTTCTCTCCGACGGATTTGCTGAAACGTCCAAATAAATGCCGAGATATAAATATACCCTAGCAATTCTCTCAATCAGATTCGTATACGCGCCAATTTCTCTTGGACAAGAGAGAAGATCGACGGATTCTCCAGAACCCAAATAGACACAAATTCTGATAAATCTCCATAACAAGGCTGTCTCCGTCGTCTTCTTATTCTTTGTCTGATTACGATATATTTGTTTGCACTCTGAACGTTCCAGAAGCTGGATTTTCGCAGAGCAGGTTGTGGAGGAAGGACCGCACATGGTTATCTGGTTATCTGAGCCTAATCGTGGAGGAAGGACCGCGCACCGGAAGCCAGCGTGAAGCCTGTGTGAAGCCCATGAAAAAGATCCAGCCACCACCGAGTCTGCAGGAGCCTGCGTGAACTGAAGGCAGGAAGCCATCGTGAAGGGAGGAAAGATCCAGCAAAACTCCAGCGTAGGTGAAGGGAGGAAAGATCCAGCAAAACTCCAGCGTAGAAATAGAAGAGTTCACAGTCTTGTATAATTTTTTCACTTTTCATTTAATTCAATATTTATGTAATATTTTTGAAAAGTGAATAAGTTGTTTTGGAGAGATAAGGTATTTTATTATTCATTTTTATTTTTGGAGATTTTTTATATTAAGAAGAAAAAGGTGGAGAAATAAACTAAAAAACAAAAACAAAGAAGAAGTTATTTTTGAAGTTGATGGGACTGGATCTTGTGACCTCTCACTCAACAATATTGTATCTCTCCAATTCACCTATAAAGATTTGTTATTTTTTGGAGTAATAAGGTGTAATTTTTTTGGGCATTGGAGTAATAAGGAGCATTGTTGGTGTCATAAGGAGTACTTGTATTTTCACTCAAGGTTTGATTAGAGCAAAGTGAAGCTCTATCAAATTCTTTTCTTGAGGCTATAAGTGGGTCAAGGCCAAGCCCCTATAGCTTTCTTTTGCATGGTGTGTGGTGTTTCTTGCAGCATTTCTTTCATGGTGACTCTTGTTGATGAGTAATTTTCTTTTCATGTTGGTGGTGATATTTTTGCATAAAATCTTCCATTGGTGATATAAGGTGATTGTTTACTTCTTCTGGTGATATAAGGTGCTTTCTTTAATGCTTGGAGCTATAAGATTTGCATAATACACATCTTCTGGAGTTACAAGGTGTTTATTATTTTTTTACAATGTCTAAAGTTATAAGTCTTTTTAATGAATCTGACAAGTTGGAAGGATCGAAAAATTATAAAGTTTGGAGTCGTCATATTCAAAGCACTCTTATTTACAATGAATTGTGGAAGGGTGTCTGTAATGCTAAGCCTACCAAACCAACTAATCATGATCAGCTTGCAAAGTGGGAACTAAAAGATGAAAAGGCCTTAGCATTGATTCACAGTACTGTTTCTGATGATATTTATGTGCATATTGAAAATAGTTCTGATGCGTGGTCAGCTTGGAAGACATTGAAAGATTTATTTGATTCTCAGAGTGAAGCTAAGAAAATTGATCTTCAATTAAAATTGTTTCAACAAAAATTGTCTTCAGGAGGTGATGTCATGGAGTACATTTCTAGATTAAAAAATATCAAACAAGAAATTTCAAGAGCTGGTTTTGATAAAATTGAGGACAGCATGATGGTGACCATTTTGATCGCAGGATTGCCTGAGACATATAAGCATTTTTTGGAAACTTTACAAATTACAAATAAATTGGATAAAATTTCTTTTGATGAACTAAGTGAATTACTTGCCACACATGAAAAAAAATTTGGTCAAACAAAGCAAGCAGGAGAAGATGTTTTGGTTGCAAGTACTAGCAAACAGTC
Source organism: Larix kaempferi (assembly GCA_027924585.1). NCBI lineage: Eukaryota > Viridiplantae > Streptophyta > Pinopsida > Pinales > Pinaceae > Larix > Larix kaempferi. Next base: position 32,789,734 of record BSBM01000106.1, read on the forward strand.
TCCAGGTAATCATCAAAAAGCCAATGATCAGAAAGTTTTTCAAAATTCAAATAGAGGTCGTGGTCAGGGTTTTGGAAGAGGAAGAGGCCGCGGAAGAGGAAGAGGAAGAAATCAAGGAAGAGGTTCTAAAGAATTTGAAAGTACACAGTCACAGTTTTCTGGAAGAGGAAGAGGTTCAGGAAACCAACAGGTCTCTGGAAGAGGAAGAGCTAATAAACAGGTCATATGTTTTCGTTGTAATAGAGTTGGACATTATGCTTCAGACTGTAGAGTTTCATTTGAAAAAATTCTAAAAGAAAGAGAATCTAAAGAATCTTCATCAGCGGCACATTATGCTCATGCAGACGGTAGTGAAAATTGTGAATATGTCTTTACAGCACTTGGACAATCAGAATCAATGGATTTTGTTCAAGTTCATCAGTTGGAATCAGTGAATTTTGTTCAATCTTCTTATTGTTTCAAAAATGATTTTTAAGATGCTTGGATTATGGATACAGGGGCTACTCAGCATATGACATATAGGAAAGATTTCTTTTGGAGTTATGAAGATTGTCATTTAAATTCAATTTTTCTTGCAGATGATTCTATTCATTTACCACAAGGAAAAGGAACAGTTAAGGTTGATTTGCCTGGAATTGGAGAAAGATTGATTTCTAATGTTTGTTATGTGCCTACATTTAAGAAAAATTTGTTGTCTTTAGTTGTCATTCGCCAATTAGGACATCAAATTGTAATGGAAGATGGTATCCTTTTTGTTAATTCAACAAAGGATGCATACAAAACAGTTATGACAGGTTATGAAGACGGAAAGCTTCTTAGGATGAAGGGAACAGTCATTCCTAGATCAAAGGAACGTTTGAAGGAATTTGCAGGTTTAGTTGAAACTAATGTTTCACCTATCCGATTGTGGCACATTCGTTTTGGGCACTTGAATGTTGATAGTCTTGTACAACTTCAAAAACAAGGAATGGTAAAGGGGTTGCCTACTTTTCGGAAGGAAAATGCAAAGTGTGAAGCTTGCATTTATGGCAAACAGAGAAGGATAGCTTTTTCAAAAAGCACTTGGAGAGCAACAAGGAGATTACAGCTTGTTCATAGTGATGTTTGTGGTCCTTTGGAAACTTCACTTGGGAGATTACAGCTTGTTCATAGTGATGTTTGTGGTCCTTTGGAAACTTCACTTGGTGGTTGTAAATATTTTTTGTTGTTTATTGATGATTTTAGCAGAATGGTTTGGGTGTATTTTTTGAAGGAAAAATCAGAAGTATTTGAAAAGTTTCAGTCATTTCAAAATTTGGTTGAAACAGCAACAAAGGAAAAGATTGCTACTTTGAGAACTGATAATGGTGGTGAGTTTACATCAAATCATTTTTTGATTTTTTGTCAGGAAAAAGGGATTAAAAGACAGTTGACCAATTTTTATACTCCACGACAAAATGGAGTATCAGAAAGGATGAATCAGACTTTATTGGGCATGGCTAGAGCAATGTTATTTTTCAAAGGGTTGAAATCATGTTATTGGGCAGAAGCAGTTCATACAGCAGTTTATTTGAGGAATAGATCTCCTTCATCATCACTTGATGGAATAACTCCTTTTGAGGCTTGGTATGGATTCAAACCTATGGTCAAACATTTGAGAGTTTTTGGTTCAGTTTGTTATGCACTTGTCCCAAAAGAAAAATGAAAGAAGTTAGAGTCTAGAAGTGTTAAGTGCATGTTGATTGGTTATTCTCATGAGAAAAAGGGGTATAGGCTTCTGTCAGATGGAAAGTTTATTGTCAGCAGGGATGTGATTTTTGATGAAACTGAAAGTTTAAGTGTAGAAGAGGTTGAAAAACAACTTAGTCACTTAGAGGAAAAAGTAACTAAGGAACAATTAAATAAGACAAGGAATGAACAATGGTTTGATCTCACTTCAGAAGTACAGGATGATGAACATGTTGAAGACACCTTGGAACAGGTTGAAGATACTTTGAATTCTTCACAAGTTAACTTGGATGATTCAAATCAAGTTAACATTGAAAAGAAGGAACCAAAATGGGCAACTAAGTTACTTCAGGATGTTAAGTCTGATGAAAAAGGCAAAACAGGTACAAGGAGTTCTAATACGGGTTCAGAAAATTTTGCTCTTTCAGTTGTTGAACCAACTACTTTTAATGAAGCAGTTGAGTATGATGAATGGAAAATGGCCATGAAAAGTGAGTATGATGCAGTAATGAAGAATCAGACTTGGAAAATGGTTGATTGTCCACATGATGTTAAACCCATTGGTTGTAAGTGGGTTTACAGAATTAAGTACAAAGGAAATGGAGATATTGATAAATATAAGGCAAGATTGGTGGCAAAGGGTTTTGCTCAGAAAGAAGGGATTGATTATGAAGAAACTTTTGCTCCAACAGCAAAATGGAATACTATCAGGATTGTGCTAGCTTTAGCTGCACAAAATGGATGGAAAGTGCATCAAATGGATGTAAAAAGTGCATTTCTAAACGGTGATTTACAAGAGGATGTTTATATGACTCAACCTCCTGGTTTTGAGGTTCCAGGGAAAGAAAATCAAGTTTGTAAACTAGTTAAGGCATTGTATGGATTGAAACAGGCTCCCAGAGCTTGGTATGCAAAAATGGATGCCTACCTACAGAAAGTTGGTTTTCTTCGTAGTGAGTCAGATGATACTTTGTATGTTCGAATCCAGGAAAACAACTTAGTCATTTTGGTTATGCATGTTGATGATTTGCTCATAACAAGTAACAATAATGATCATATATTTCAGGTTAAGAAAGAACTTCAAACAGGTTTTGAAATGACAGACTTGGGTTTACTTCATTACTATCTTGGAGTTGAAGTAAAGCAACAGGAAGGGAGTATATTTATTTCTCAAGCTAAGTACATATCTGGATTATTGAAGAAGTTTGGAATGGAGGAATGTAAACCAACGATTACTCCCATGGAGCAAAATTTAAAACTTTCTAAGTTTGAAGGGGGGGAACTTGTAAATTGTACTGGATATAGACAGTTAATTGGATGTTTCATTTGCTTGATGAATACTCGTCCTGATCTATCTTATGCAGTTAGCATACTTTCTAGATATATGCAGGAATCTAGAGAAAGTCATTGGAATGCAACAAAAAGGGTGTTAAGGTATCTTCAAGGAACAAAGGATTTTGGACTTGAGTTTAAAAGAAACAAAAATTTCAAGCTTGTTGGCTATTCAGATGCGTATTTTGCTAGAGATGTTGATGACAGGGCATCTACTTCAGGTTACTTAATGAATATGGGATCAGCTGCAGTGGCATGGAGTTGTAAAAAGCAGGATACAATTGCAAATTCTACAGCAGAAGCAGAATATATTTCAGCTTGGGAAGCTGCTTGTGAGATAGTTTGGTTAAGAAGGATTTTGCAAGACCTCAAAGTTGATCAGAAAGAAGCAACTTCATTATTTATTGATAATCAGTCAGCAATCAAGTTAGCCAAAAATCCTGTTTTTCATTCAAAAACTAAGCATGTGGATATTAAGTATCATTACATTCGGGCTCTCGTCGTCAAACAAATCATCAAGCCAAAGTATTATCCATCAGAAGATCAAACTGCAGATATTTTTACAAAATCTCTTGGAAGGGTCAAATTTGATAAGTTTAGAAATGAACTTGGTATTTGTTCAAAAGAATTTTTGGATCAAAGGGGGGATTGTTAGGAATTATGATCCAAAAATGTAATAAATAGAAGTTTAGTTTAATAAATGTAAAAGGGCATCTACACACTCACGTGATTATGTGAGGTGTCCCTTAGTTAGTTTTGGTAACGGTAAATTAGTTGTTACTCTTTGGATATTTAAATCCATCGAGTTTTCCATGTGAGGTAATCTTTCGGGATTTAGCCCTCACATCTCTGTGATGTAATTATTTTCCTTCTTCATTAATAAAGTTATGTGTTTGAGGACACTTTGTCAACATGGATCAAATTTGAAGGGCAGAGTCACATTTCAATTGCAAAAGGCTATTTGAGTTAACTTTTTTTATAATGATAAGTTAAAAATAAACAAGTTTTTCCATTTCATTATAAAAAAGGGAGAGTTAAGATTGTGGGTACTCTGATTCTTTGCATGACTCATTTATCATGATGGCAACAACACCCTCTTCAACATGATTGTGGGTACTTTGAGTCTTTGCATGACTCCATGGAATCAACGCGCCTTCTTTGGAAGCAAGGTGCTTAGTCATAATAGTGAATGCACACCCAAAATTTTCCATGCTTTTTTTCTCATTTATTTCTTACTATTGTCATCGACATTGCAACTTGTTGCTCTTGTTTTTAAAAATGGATTTTGCTAAAAGTCCTTTGAAGGTACGCAAATAAGTTAAGGTGTCTATGGAAAAAGTGGAAGAGTGCCCCCTTACATCTCGCCATTAAGTTAATTTAGCTGGTCTGGTTTTTTTAAACCAACTTAGATCCATTTAAACTCTGAATCTACCATACCTGAGAGGGATCAAATCCCTAGAGGTGCAAACCTTTTTTATTATCTATTTCTTGTTGGATAGGTTTGCACCTAGAGGGATTTGATCTGATCTAGGCTGGTTGCAGTTCGAGGCGGCCGGGGGAGTCATATTAAATTTGTAGATGATCATGATTATGTGTGTAAAAATCACTATAAATTAAACCTAATATGAGAGAGTGGAGTCACTTAAATCAATGCAACACACAATAAAACTCTTTAACAAAAAAGAGAATCGTGTTGGGGGAAGATGTTGTCATGTTATGTCACATTACGTCAATGCAATCAAATTGCTTTGGATTATTACTGACTCCACTCTCTGGTATTACGTTTAAGTTACGGTTAATTTTACTGTTTGTTGCATTGATATTAGTGATTCAAAGGGAGGAGCCATTGATATCAATGGACATCGGACCAATTTAAGTTACTATAGTTTGTTGTTTGTTGCATTGATATTGGTGATTTAAAGAGAGGAATCATTGATATCAATGCACATTAGACCGGTTTAAGTTACAGTGAATTCTATTGTTTGTTTAATTGATATCAGAGATTCAAACAAATAAATCATTGATATCAATGCAACAAACAACGAAATAATCCCCAAGTACCCTGAAAATCCAAAGCAATTTGATTTCAATTGGATTATCAATGACTCCGCTCTCTGAGATTAGGTTTAAGCTATAATGAAATTTATTGTTTGTTGCATTGATATAAGTGATTATAAGAGAAGACTCATTGATATCATATTGTATTTTTATTGTGTTTATATATATGTCGGCTTAAATATTTTTAAATTTTTACTATTTGTTGCATTGATATCGGTGATTCAAAGAGAGAAATCACTTATATAAATGCAACAAATAGTAAAATCATCCAAGTACCCTGAAAATCCAAAAGAATTCGATTTCACTTGGATTATTAATAACTCCACTCTCTAATATATGTGAGATGTAGAACAGTTGGTGGCGGGGTATGGTTAAGACGCCCCTAAGCAGAAAGGTCGTCGATTCTAATCCCGCGTATACCAAAAAATCCAACCATGTTAAGGGTTGGTGCGGTCCAGGCCGGGTGCGATCCCTGAGTGATTTTGACGGCTTAGATGCCCCTGGTTCGTGGTAACTTAGCCAAAGACAAACTTGCTATTCAAGGAGGTTCCACCACTTTGCCAACAAAAAAAATAAATAACTCCACTCTCTAATATAATGTTTAAGTTGTAGTGAATTTTATTGTTTGTTACATTGATATCATTGATTCAAAGAGAGGAATCATTGATATCAATGCACATTGGACCGGTTTAAGTTACATTGAATTTTATTGTTTGTTGCATTGATATCAATGATTCAAAGAAAGGAATCACTAATATCAATGTACATTGGATCAATTTAAACTATAGTGAATTTTATTGTTTATTGCATTGATATTAGTGATTCAAAGAGATGAATCACTGATATCAATGCAACAAATAGTAAAATAATCCAAGTACCCTAAAAATTTGAAGAATTTTGATTTCACTTGGATTATCAGTGACTCCACTCTCTAATATTAGGTTTAAGTTATAGTGAATTTTACTATTTGTTGCATTGATATCAATGATTCAAAGAGAGGAATCACTTATATCATATTGTATTTTTATGTGTTTATATAAATGTCGACTTAAATATTTTTAAATTTTTATTTTTTGTAGCATTGATATGAGTGATTCATTATTTAAATCACTGATATCAATGCAACACACAATAAAATAATCCAAGTACCCTAAAAATCCAAAGTAATTTGATTTCACTTGGATTGTGATATTATGATTAAGTTATAGTGAATTTTAGTGTTTATTGCATTGATATCAATGATTCAAAGACATGAATCATTGATATCACACTGTATTTTTATTTTATTTATATACATGTTGGATTAAATATTTTTAAATTTTTACTATTTGTTTCACTAATATCAGTGATTTAAAGAAAGGAATAACCAATATCAATGCAACAAACAATAAAATAATCGAAGTACCTCGAAAAGCCAAAGCATTTTGACTCCACTCTCTAATATTAGGTTTAAGTTACAATGAATTTTACTATTTGTTGCATTGATATCAATGATTCAAAGAGAGGAATCACTTGTATCAATGCAACAAATAGTAAAATTCATTGTAACTCAAACCTAATATCAAAGAGTGAAGTGACTAAAATCAATGCAATCACATTACTTTGGATTTTCATTCATGTTGTCATGTTATATCAATGCAATCAAATTGCTTTGGATTATCTATGCTATTAGGTTTAAGTTACAGAGAATTTTATGTTTGTTGCATTAGTATCAATGATTAAAATAGAAGAATAATTGATATCAAAGCAACAAACAATAAAATTCAGTATAACTTAAACCTAATATCAGAGAGTGGAGTTAGTGAAATCAACACAATCCAAGTGAAATCATATTGCTTTAGATTTTCAGGGTACTTGGATTATTTTGGATAATTAATTTAAAACACACATATTATATTTTTAAAAATAATTTTATTATAGTGTAAACCTTTATTTTGCTTACATTATTAAGTATTTTAAACTATTTTCATTTCGTCTTTCAAGTGTAGTGGTGACAAATTATGTTATTTTTAATTGATTCATGACCTATTTTGACCTATTTAATTTTAATGATATATAGTTTTAAGTATTTTACATTATTTTACTTTTCAACTTTATTTTTTTCCTTCGACTTTTCAACTTTATTATTCCCTACCAAGGAATATATTTTTCGTTCAAAAGTCAAAGTCTTTTGACTCGTATTAATTTTTATTTTTTTATGTTGTTTTTATAATGTTTGCAATTTTTTTTATTAAATTGAATTTCTAAAAAATTGAAATTTTATTTTTTGAAAAAGAAAATCATAATTTTTTATTGGTGGAGTACACTTGGGATTTGACATAAATCCGTGCAGGAGGTTTTTCATTTAAATATATGTAAAACGTATTTAAAAAATAAAAAACTCAAGAATTTGACATATAATCTACATGACATAAACATTAATTATTATTATTATTATTAATTTAAAAACCTTGCAATAGTATTGTTGGGTACATTGGGAGTTACACGGCTCTGTCTACCTGAGCGAAGAATGGTCATCTAAATTTAATCCCTCAGCTTACTCGCAGATCGACTTCTATAAGGTTTTGTTGGACTGGGCGACATAGTATATTGATCCATCCTGTTCAAAATAGAGGGACATAGATAATATATATATGCACCTTCCTCTTCTGTAAGTTAACCAAATATAACCACTCCTACTTACTGAATTTCCCTGCATTCATTCATGAATCTGACGATGATGCATCTTCTTCAGGCCATGACGACAGAACCTGGGAATGCCTACTACCCATATGTTATCAATCTGTTGCTTTTGTTGGTTCTGCAACTAAATTGGTTTCCTATACTTTGATTATGTCTATAATTACACCTATGCTATAACTCCCTCTCATGTTGCTAGTGGTTATGGAATTAGTTCAACAACTGCTTTTGTAACTGAAACTAGAGACTCTACCATTGGATATTAAACAAGAGTTGTGGGCTATGGCCCTGCATCTAAATCTGCACTCGTAACTGGAAAAAATCCAGCTATATATGCATCTGTATTTATATAAAATGAAATTGTTGGTTCATCAATTGGATAAATTGGTTCAACAACTGGTGGATCAATCGACTAAACAACAACTGGGAATGGGTAAATGAGGTGATCTGGTACAAATGCTGGGCCAATGGTACACGATTATAGTAGACTATTGCTTTTTAAATCTTACTCATCTATTTGTCAACCTATTAAACACTTCAAAATTTGCATTACTCTTCCTCGTTAACATGTGTCTTTGTTTTGTCCTAAACCTGTGCGGATGTTGGTGTCTTGTTTAAAGACTCACAATATTCTGAAAATAGCTAAGCCACTCGCCTCCTTGTTCCTTTTCAAACTCACAAGTCACTTCACGAACCATCTTGTAATAGATTTTGTAACAGACTTTCATATAATCTGGAAGATTTTCTGAGAAGGTGAGGTCCCATCTGAAACCAACAAGATTTTATATTACCTTATACATTATCAACATCCAAATAGTTCAAACAAATTTTGTATTACTTAGTTTAACAAGTACTAGAAATTTTTCAAACATGACTACCTTCGAACAGCCTCTGTGAATAGCTTCAAATCTTCAAGGTTTCTGTATGCATCATACATGTCGTCTAGAATAGTATCCAAGCACACCAATTTGCTAAAGGTGACTCTGCATTTGGCATATTGGGGTTCATAAGTCCGGGCCGCCATTGTTAAGTAATCTTCTGTGGGCCTCTCCCTAACAAAGGTGAACTGACGCAACCCTGAATCTCTAAACCAGTTGTGCAGGAATTTAGCATTAGTATCGGAACAACTGATTTTTATGATTTATATCAATTCGTTTCAAAATTTAAGTCTCATTACTTTGAGCCGGTGAAAACGTGAACATACACAATTAATTACCTCATGTTATTCTTAATCTCTTCTTGGTGGATGGATTGGACAATGTTGAAGTCCAATTTTGCCAACTCTAAAAGCTTTTCATTGTCTACAAAAGGGAGCCTGAAAGAAAAAATCACACCCAGTCCCCAACGAAATAACCGGCTCGCCCAAACCCACGAGCCACAAATATTACCAGCAAGGAAAGAAGTTGTTCTATGCATTGCAATATTAGTAAGCTACTTAAAACCTTGGCATGTAGGGGATAACATAAGCGTTATCATTAAAATAAGTGAACATAAGTATACGATATAATCATATAATAGAAATAATATAGTATTTTTACACTCATAGGTATTTTTACGGTGTTTATAGTTTAGAATTTGGGATTACTGTCTATGCTTTTACTAGATTGCATTAGGATGAGAGAAACTTGTACTCTCCAGATTGATTTTATAGTAGTTGTCCCAAATTCGAAATAAACAATTGAAAAAATAAATAAATAAATGATAGCTATGCATGAATAAATAGTAGCTAATGGATGAATAACTAGTAGAATGGATAAAATACAGTTCCTACAACTAAACATGGAGAACAAATAACTTATTGGTAACTTATCTACTTTATTAAGTTGATGTGCTCCTTGTTTACATCCTTTGTTTCCAAACATTATAGTATCTTTGAAACTATCGATTACAAACCTGACCTTCATAGCCGAGGAAGTTCCCATTTCCCTCCTCAAAGTTCTTGAAAACCACTCTTAATGAAAGTGTCTAATGGAGTTTAAATTGTTACACCCAATTCTCCTTTCGTTTTAGTGGCTACATATAATATTAAGTTTTGTCGTCCATGGGAATTGTATAATACAGTCGAACTACTTCATGTGGGATTATATTCAACTAAACATCGAATTGAACGTCTTTATGAAGTTGGATCAACGTAGTGTTCATCTCAAAAAACATTTGAGAACTTATCAAAATAAGTTAAACAAGTACGTACATATATATAACTAGCATTTGCCACTTGAGGGGAAAAAATGAATGTCGGGAGGAAAAGAGGAAAGTTAGAAGGAACAAAAACATAGGCACAGGCAACGAAGGATACTGGTAGGAAAAGAGAAAAGTTTGTAACAATCTCAGATTACAAAGACATAGGCATTCAACCCATAACAAAAAATAATGTTAAGTTCATCAGCACAGTGAGCCAACTACAAATGATTTTCTCAATCTCTGTAGTAGTAATCTCAACACTATAGATTACTATTATATCTGGAATATATAAGCAATTTGAAAAAATATTTCTGCAATAATATCAATGAAACAAGAACATTACAATTTGAATACAATCTAAACATGATCAAACAAGATATTATGGAATGGGATTATAAAAAATGAATAAGAGAAGATAAACATATTACTGTTTTAGGACAAGAGATTCAAAGGATATATCATTCAAATTGTTTGAGAAACCAATCAAAAGTTACAAAGATTGATGTTTCAAAAATGGAAAAAGAAATAAGGAAGATTTTGGAATATACAGTTTCCACTTCTCGATTAAAGATTCTTATGATTTTTAAAATACTATAGCTCCTACCTTCTCTCATAAAATTTAATAAATCTTATAACTCAGCTACTGCTTCTTCTTGTCAATCTAGTATCATCGTCATTGTCCTTCAACGCAGTCCTTAAGATTGTCACAAAATCTATCTTTGAACAAATATCCAGTTAGTCCAAATCAATGCTCGAGAATTACTTTTAAAATCAGTCCTCAAGATTGCCCACTTTAAAGATAAAAACAATTCTTCAAACACTCTTTAAGCATCCCTGAAACAGTGTTAGATCAACTCTCCTTCAACCTTGCAACACAGTCCTGAAAACATTGTAGATGCACATTTCCTGCTCCAGGTCATATGATCACAAAACTACCTTTGTTGGGTATGAAAATGACCTTCTTGCTGCTGCCACAACTAATACTCAAGGAGGACTGTAAAAGATCTTCAAATGTTGCTAAGAAAATCTGCTCATAACCAGCCATTTAAAGAATAAGGGTGATAATTTGTTAGCTACAAGTGATATCCTTATGGAAGAATGTGTGAGATTAAGGAGGTAAATCATTGGGGCAAGTAAGAATAGTGAACCACTATAAGTGACAAGATTTGGTGCATGATTGTGTGTACGTCCTACATATTACAAATTTCATGAAGAATAATCAAAGATCATGTAGAAGTATAAGGTTTAGTGTGCTTGTTAGTAGTGTATGTGCAAGAATTATTCATAATGACCACACAAATAACACCCTCATTTGCACAATAGCATAAAAATATGTGCATTTTGAATAAATGTTGTACTTAATGAAGTGGAAGTTTTGTAGTTAGCATTGGATTGGAAAACATAAAATCCTAAGCCATATTTTGTTGATAAACATGTCTTCCTCAAAACATAAGTATGGGTTCGAAGGCTCTGGACCTAAGGCGCAGTTGTGCAAATTCTCAAAAAGACAATGCATGTATTCATGAACATCTTCCTAAAATCTCAATTCCTTGACAATTCATAAAAATTGCATTCCATGCTTAAGTTGGATATAAGATAAGTGGCTTCCCTAGTAATATTATAGGCATGTGGAGTATTCAAAGAGCTAGGTTGCCATGTAAAGACATATTGTTCTCTTTCCTCAGAGATTGGTTTTAACTTTTATGCCGATAGATTCAAATACGCAAGCACCTATGGCATTGCAAAACTAAAATTTATTAAGATAATTACATATAACTGGAGCAAACTTAAATTTATTTAAATACTCTATATACGATGATCGCATATCAAAGTTTCATTTGTCTTTACAACAAAATAACAATTATATATGTAGTTTATTCATCCAAATAAGAATAAAAAGCAATTTACCACTTATGGTTGTTTCAACTTGTCACGAGGAGAGTATTAGGATTAGGTTTGTTCATATACAATACTGGCATAGATAAAAGTTAAACTTAATATCATTTGTATCACCTTATTCCATTTCTGATGAAATTAAAGGTACACCATATTCAGTAAGAATAATATTTCCTGGAAATCCATTACTCCACGTTAAATAATATGTTGTTATGTTAAATACATGCATGTGTTCTGTTAAATCCGGAATAAACATATTTATTAGATTATACAACTAAGTTGTTCTACTTGAAACCGTTAAACTAGAGCCCTCCACAGAGTTATTCTCCCTGCTCCATAGGAGACCAGTGATCAGGGCTTATTCCGGTGTTGTTCATATATTATATTGCATAGAGACTCGTCATGTAATATAACATATGCAATAATACAATTAAAGAAGAAGAAAAAAATTAATAAACTATAAAAATCAATAAAATTACACTCTATTATTGATATAGAATTAAGACAAATTTAGAATGTTGAATACATATTAATTATGTACACTACTGTTTCTTCTTTCTATTTCGTATTTTTAAATCATAAATTTTCTGAGTATAATGCATTACTAATTGAGGAAATTTGGAACTTTAAATGCTGATTCTAATTAAAAATATTGTTCAATAGGCCTCCACAATAAATTGAATGCTGATAGAGGGCATTCTATTGTTGGATGATTAATCGCTGTGCTGCATTTTGTTTTTGGGGGGGAACATTTTTGTGTGATGTTGATTGGGAACATTTTGTGTGATTCTTGGATTTTTGGGTAAATATGGCATGGAGAAAGCAGTACAGGAGCTGAAAAACTTGGAATGGTTGTTGGAATCATGTTTTGAGTGGAGCATGACCATTGTGCAGACGCTGCAGCGTTCTTTTGCCCCCAGAGGTGCAATTGCTAGTTGTAGTTAACTGAGGATATGAGCAAACCTTTGCGGTGTAGGGAGTAGTCACACATTTTGAAAAAGTTAAAGTTTGTATTGTTATTTATAAAAATGTTTATTTGAGTAGTACAAATCCCAATAACTAAAAAAAAAAATTGAATTATCATAATTTTAGTTTTTGCAGCGTTTGAAAAAAATACAAGCTATGCTGACTTACTGGATGCAATTTCATGTGGAGTTTAAAGTTGATGCTATCTATAAGAATTTTAGCTTTCACTTTTGTTTTATGAAAAAAAAAACAATATTCAATGTTAGTGTCTTATTGCTCTGAATTTAGTTTAAAAAAATTACAAACAAATGCTAAATACGTTGCATTGAGCAATGGCTTTTGCGTCTCAATAGAAATTATATTCCTTGACAAAAATAGTTGAGTAGCATAGTAAATATGCAAAAGCATGGAAACACGGACATGCAATGAATCAGAATCATAGAATGAAACGTTTATAATAAAAAAAGATTGTCATCATTTAAGATCGTTCGTAATTAAAAAAATTGTCATCATTTAAGATCTTTTATAATTAAAAACATTGTCATCATTTAAGATTGTTTGTCACCATTTTTCTAGTGTTTTGAAGCAAAGTTTCCATAATCATGTGAATGAGACATTTAATAAAAAAGATTGATTGTCATCACTTTCTAGTGTATTTCAAGCAAGGTTTCTAATTGGTAAGAATACCACTATTCCGATTTTGAAGCAAGGTTTCTAATTGGTAATAATGCCATTGTTCGTATTTTGGAACATTCAATTTCGATCTTGGGGTAATGTTCGAAAACCAACAGCCATACCAAGTCTTTAAGATTGTGGAATGCATTTCCAGAAGTTTTGAAAGATCTTAGTTAGGAACGGTCAAATTTCAAAGTTCTTTCATATATTAATTTAAAATGTGAGCATTGGCTTTAAAGAATCTTCTAAGGTGTAAATAAAAAGTTATGTCAACACTTAAACAACGAATTCAATCAAATAAAAAGAATAAATCTACATCGAGTATGAGTGAATTATCCCGAAATAGAGCAGATCGACAAACAATAAACTTCAGAGACAATGACCAACACGATACTTAGTGGAAAAAAAAAGACTAGCACAATACTCCAGGCAGGAGTACTTCTCGAAAAATCTAACATTAAAGGTTCTTAGTTGACACGACATTGAAACACATGTGGTTGACTATTAAAGCAAGTTGTTGTGTGGCAAATAGTGGTTACTTACACGACATTGTAATTCCATGTGGCTAAGCATTTATTAATGCGAAGCTGTTGCGAGGCAAAGAGAGGTTAATCCTGTACATAGTCAACCAAATAAACATAACATAGTATTTAATAATATAATTTACAGTTCAAAAAATAATGTAACATAGTCATTTGCAATGTGGTTTAAAATAAATAATATCATGTTCTTTGCATGTGTACCAAGTGTCTGACGATGCACACCAGTTGAAACCTGCCCCAAAGTAAGTGTATTCTCCACTAGATCAACCTACCCAGGTCTCTCGTGCCTCCATCTCACTGTAGTACATGCCTTAAAAACTAAACCACCGGCACCTATTACTTCTCAAACTTGTATGTACAAGCTAAGAACAAAGGACTTTGAATGCTTTGGTTCTTTAGAAAATTTACAGAGTGTTGTTGGTTAGGAGCAGATATACGTGGGGTGTAATGGCTTCTCAATGGGCAGAGTTTCTTGAAGGAATGGTGAAGCCATTGGCTGCAACAACAATAGTGGCAGTGGCAGTGGTGCTGTCCTATTTCCAGAAACTTGGCTTGGGGTGGGAGATGGTTTATTCAATAACAAGGTCATTCCTCCAGCTCTCAATTATTGGATTTGTGCTGCAATTCATATTTACCGAGAAAAATGTTATATGGATCTTGGCGGCCTACTTATTCATGGTGAGTTTCTGTTTCTTTCTGCATTGTCATCGATAGGATCAAAGATTTGAGTCTGTATGGAGTCGGTTTTCAATCTAGAAGCAATTACAAATCAGAAAAAGATTATTGGGTTCTCTCTGTAATTCTACATACCGGAAGGAAGAAGGGCAGTGACTTTTTCAAGAAAGATTCCCCATTCTTTTCAAGAAGTTGTTGTTGGTGGGCTAGAGGCATTCTAAAAACCCACTTTATGTATATCTGTATATACATCCATGTACAATACACACAAAAACATAGGCGCACATATATATTTTTTTGACAGAAGCGGTTAAAATTTTATATTAATGAACTCTCAGGTGCCTTAGCACTTGGAAATTTACAACTGTGTCCGAGAGACTTCAAAATGTCCTCTACCATCCACCACGAGGGTCGATTTAGCTTTCTCTTGCCCAAGCGTTTGGTTTCCATCATTTTGGCGATTTCAAATCGGCTATAATGTCTACCCATATTCACAAACTATCCCAGCAACTTGCAGAAGAACATGAATTATTTCAAATTTGACAGAGGTAGCAGACAGAGAGCTTATGCACTGTCTTTACTTTCATTCTTCCTCATCAATTCGACCTGGTCACGATTGATACTCCTTCTTCTGCGCTGGCTTTTCTTATCATTCTTATGAGCTGTCTTTGCTTCCAAGTCGACCGAACTTTCTCCCCTCCATGAATTTTCCCTGGCCGCAATCCATCTCTAGCTTCTCCATCTAACTGCCACGACCTTTCCTGCCTGAGTATTTTTATGGAATTGCATCCCAATCCTCTGAATTTTCAGTGCCTAGCATTCCCGGGGAAAGGAGCACTTCTCTTTTGGCCACGCTATCCACTTCTACATTGTTAGCCCTGTGCACATGATAGAATTCCATCCTATCAAAGGAGCTTATCAAATTTTTTATTTTGCTAACATGTATTTTTAATCTGAGATCCTCTGGAGCAGAGTTCTTTACCAAATATCTGATAATATTTTGTGAGTCTCCTACTACTTAGGCTCTTCCAATTCCATTCTTTTTAAGTTGGCGAAGTCCTTGTAGTAATGCAAGAGCTTCAGCCTGATTACTTGTGGAAATGCCAAGTCCCCAGGCATACTTAATTTCAATCTTATCTTCAGCATTTCAAATTATCCCTCCTCCTCCTGCATTTCCAGGATTCCCCTTAGCCGCTCCATCAAAGAAAAGACCATGCATCTCTGAATTTTTCCTCCACTTAGTAAAATCTTCTCCTTCTAATCTGATTTGCCAACACTCCAACTTTGCCGAGATTTCATTTGCAGAGGGGGGTCTAATATCCATCTTAATCCCCCAATCTATTTCCTCTTTGCTGAGATTGTTAACAATTTTCAAGTCGACAGAGCTCTGTAGGAATTCTTTGAGGAGACCTCTAGCTTTTGCCCATACTTGCCCAGGTTTAGATGCTTTTTCTTAGAAAATTCTAGCATTTCTTTCGAGCCAGATTTCCCAGCATACCAACTTAGGCAACGCCATCCACCCAGTCTTGAACCAACCTTTGGAGTTGAGAGATCCAGGATATAAAGAATTCCAATTTTCAAACAACGAGTTAATTTTGTCAGGGACATCAATTATGTTTCTCCAATTGCCTAAGGCTTCATTCCAGACCTCTTTTGAGAAAAGACAGTTTAAAAAGAGATGCTCAGAGGACTCTATCTGACAAAGGCATAAAGGGCATCGAGAGGGCCCATTAAAGCCCCGCTTTAGCAGATTCTCTCCTGTTAAAATGCTATTGTGCGCCAATGTCTAAATGAAGAAGTCAAATTTGGGTATGCTTTTATTGTTCCATATTCCCTTCCAAATCGTTGGGTTTTTGGGAGCTGAGGGAATGTTTTTAATTACATCATAACCTTGGGAAATTGTATACACTCCAGATTTGTTTCCCCAACCTCTAGAGTCCTTTCTTCTTTTTGACAATGGAGCTTTCCCTACCAATCTCTCTTTAAGCTTCAGCCAGGCTTGAGAGAACTCAGAGGGGATTCTCATAATGTTCCAGCCCTTCCACTCATCTCCAACCCACTCTGATATGTCCCAAAGAGTGATTAGATTTTCCTGAGTCATCCAGTTCCTTAGCTCTTGGAGTTCTGGAACTTCAGCCAGCGATCCCCCCCCCATAATTTTATCATTCCAGATGTTTATCAATTTCCCATTTCTAGGGACCCAGAAGAGGTGGTCTTTGATCAGGGGGAGAGCTTGTTTGCAAAGAATGAAGATAGGAGATCCGGAGCGAGTAGTAGGAGGGGAGTCAAGGCTCCTGGTTCTGGAATTTTGAAAATATTTTTTCCACATTGCTTTTTGGGCCCAGCCAGGTTTTCTGCCAACTTGCTTCCAAAGGATTTTAGCTCCTAGCGCAGTGTTCTAGGCTTTTAAATCTTTTATTTGCAAACCGCCTTCCATAAAAGATTTGGTTACTTTTTCTCACCTCACCAACGGGATCCTATGCTCATTGTTTCTCCCTCCTTTCTAGAAGAAATGTCTAAGTAACTTCTCCATCTCCTTAAGGATCCCCGCCGAGGCCAAAAGCAAAGAACCTTGAAAGATGGGTAGACTAATCAAAACTGATTTTATCAACACCAACTTTCCTGCTAGATTTAGCCAATTAGTTCCCCATGACAGCAATTTTTGCTTGAACTTGTCAACCAAAGGGAGCCATTCCTTTCTCCTGGGCATGCTTTTGCAAACAGGGATACCAAGGTATTTAAATGAATTCCAGCTGGTGGTGCCATTAAACCCAAAAATTCTGGCTATAGAGCTTAATTCCCGTCCTGTCAAATTCCAGCCAAAGATTTGACATTTTCCAGCATTCACCTCGCTTCCCGATGCAAAGCAATAGCAGTCCAGGTCATCTTTGAAAGCCCTCGCATTGATCACAAGGCACCTCCTAGGAGAAGAGTATCGTCTGCAAACAAAGCATGGTTTATATCTTGAACACCTCTAGCAATTTTTAGGCCCAAGAGAATTTGGTCTTGTCTTCTTTTTCCTAAGAGAAAACTTAAAACAGAAGCTTGAATTACATAGAGAAGAGGGGAGAGAGGGCATCCCTGGCGAAGCCCACGAGAGGCTTTGAAGAACTTAGCCGCTCTACCATTGACCAACGGGGCAATCCAAGGTTCTGCTATGCAAGCCTTGATCCATCTTATTAACCTATCATCAAATCCAAATCTCTTAAGTACCTCCAGCAAAAAACTGTGTCTTACCCTGTCAAATGCATTTGGTAAGTCAAGTTTGACCACCATTCCTTTTTCTTTTCGATTTATGATGGAGTGGATTGCCTCTTGAACCAGAATGAGGTTGTTTGCAATTTGGTGCCCTTTGACAAAGCCTCCTTGATTTTCAGGAATGAGATCCGGGAGAATAAGTTTCAGCCTATTGGCTATGACTTTGGTGATTAGCTTGTATCCAATGTTACAAAGTGAGATTGGTCTGAATCTTCTGAACATACTGGCACCTTTTTCTTTGGGGATTAGGGCAAGGAAAGAGGAATTTGTGCTTCCTCCCAGCTTGATGGCTGCTTGGGACTTTAGGACCATTCTATGAAGGTCATTTTAATCGTGTGCCAGCAACATTTGATAAAGCGTGCAGTGAACCCATCAAGGCCCGAAGCCTTGTCAGGATTCATAGCCTGAAGAGCTTCCTTTATTTCCTTCTTGCTGACAGAGGCTACTAAATTTTGGTTCATCCGATCCGTGACCTTGCACGGGATTAATTCTAACAGGGCAGAGGGCACTCTATCATCATCCTCTTCAGTGTAAAGATCTTTGAAATGATTATGAGCAATAGCTTTAATATCAGAGAAGTTAGAGATAGTTTGGTTATCTACTGTGATTTCAGAGATAGAGTTGTACTTTTTTCTGGCTTGGGCCTGTTTGTGGAAGTAGTCAATATTTCTATCTCCCGATTGCAGCCACAGACTTCTAGATTTCTGTCTCCAGAATTCTTCTTCTTGTAGGAGCGCCTTATGAACTTTAGCTTGAAGGTTTTCTTCAGTTTTCAGAGTCTCATTTGTTATCTCAACACTTTCTATTTGCATTTGATGACTGTTGAGAAGGTTTAAAGCAGCCTTTCGTTCATCAGACGGGGATGGAAGTTCTTTTGCCCATTTTTTAAGTTCCTTTTTCACCCTTCTTAACTTTTCCTCCCAGACATAGAAGGGGGGCCCTGGACAGGGATTTTCTAGACACTTTCCACTTTGCTAATGTCCTTGTGCTGAATCCACAGAGGGCTAAATCGGAACGGAATAGGCCCCAAATTTCTTTGCGTATTCAAATTCAGTCTGATTGGTCTATGGTTAGAAACCCCTGTCGGAAGAATGGACGAGCTAGCATCCAGTCCAAGAAGCATAAAGGAGCTTTGAATGAGAAAACGATCTAGTCTAGCAGCGATGTATCTAGGACCAGATCTTTTATTTGTCCAGGTGAACTTACCATTGGTAGGCTTGATGTCCATGAGGTCCCAATCTCGAATTAACTCTTCCACCCATTCTCTGGCTGGATCTCGAACAATTGTTCCACCTCTTTTTTCAGACATAGATAGGGTTAGATTTAGATCCCTTGCCATAATGACATTATCCAGAGGTACCGTGTTGGAGACCTCCCGAATAGATTCCCAGCACGTTTTCTTTTCTCCATAACTAGTATGAACATAGATATTAAAGAGGCTCACAGTCTCTTCTGAATCCAAGTGTTGAAATTGCATTAACATCCAATGGGTGTTATGGATTTCAGAAATTTTAGATACCAGGGATTCATTCCAGAGAATGCCCAGCCCACCCGAAGCACCCCTTGAGGAGACCGCAGAGCCTCCCCCTTTTTTCCAAATTTGCTTACTTTTATGAAGGAAGTCAACTTCCTCCATTTTTGTTTCCTGGATGAGAAGGATGTCAGGATTTTCCGATCTAATTAACCCTTTCATTGAGTCTTCTTTCAATTTGCTTCCCATCCCTCTGAAATCGAGGAAATTATCTTCATTACTTGCTTTTTGGGTTGGCTCCTTTTGAGCCCTGACTTGGATTCCTATTTGGATTAGGATTTCTAGCTAGCATTTTGTCCAGAGTTGGCTGACTTCCTTGCAATTTATCCTTGTAGGTTTCCATTTCCCTCTTTTCCTTATCCGATTTCCTTCCTCGAGTGTACCTTCTTGTTGTTAACATCGAATCTTCTGTTTCCCCTTCCTCCCCTGATTCTTCTGAGTCTTGGTCATTCTCCCCCAATCTTGGGGCTGCTTCCTTTGGGCTAACCCCCGAAAAGTCACCAGATTTCGGCGACGGAAATGAGCTGATTGGGGAGGGATATACCTGATCTAATCCTGGCTGCGGCACAACATTCGGGATAGTCTGTCTAACCTGGATGGGGTCTTCTCCCAGGATTTCTTCAAGCCCTGAATCTGGCATCTCAAACCTGTTATGTGCCTCCTTATGTTTTCCTTTCTCCTTGTCATTGCTTCTAGGGTTTGCTTGCTTTTGATTCCCTTTACCCATCCCTTGGCTACTGGTCCCTGTTCTTGGATTGGTTCTCGGTTTCTTGATTTGCTTCCACCCTTCCTCATTATCTCTTTCTGGCGCTGATTTTTTAGGACAACTCCTAGAAAAATGGCCATATTCATGGCATCCTCTGCATTTAAACGGGAGCTATTCATAATCTAGCTTTTGTAGATGTGACCAGCTCCCCACTTTGATTTTGATGGCCTCTGGCAGCCCTACTTCGAGATCTACCTCAACACATATACGAGCACATTCATACTGGTCATTAGGGTTAGCTCTATCAATAAACTTTCCCAATGTATTCCCAATGAATTTTAAAGACTCCCAGTTCCAGCAGTGTACAGGAAGATTCGGTAGCCTCGCCCAAATAGGAACCGCGTTTGGGAGGTCCTCCGAGGGATTGAAGTCCAGAGTCCAACGATTCAGATATAGCCCTTGGGGCCCCATAAATTATGGGCCATTTCAAAAAATGAGATCTTTGTCTTCTTTTGAGATAAATTCGAAGAGAAAGAACCCTTGACCTAGGAAGTACGAGGTAACACTGTTTGAGATCAAAGGTCGCCAGTTTTTATGAACCCAGGTTTCCGTGGCCTTGGGGGAGGGCCACAAACCAGTGCCTTGGGGGAGGGCCACAAACCAGTGAACTGACCCACCAGAGCTCTATCAGCAAGTGATAATGCAACTTTAATCAGATCTTCGGGGGGTAGTGTCACTTCAGGTATCTCTTCCAACCTCTTAACAAACTTGGACATATCCGGCGGCTTCTTCTTTGGTTGAGAGGCCACCAGCAACCTGAAGGCCTCAACCTCGGGAGGAAGGGATGAGGGTTCAACCACGTCCTCCATTCAAACGTTTTCCCCTTCAAATGCTTCCCACCGGCCCCCTCAGGGCGAACCCTACCAAGTAAGTCTTCCCCAGCTCTCATGCGCACGGCCTCACGCAGAGCAGCTAGCAGCAATTCTTCTATCACAACCCAGGCGCGCATATATTGTGTGCAGAGTTTTCTTTGTTTTTTCTTGAAAACCAATTCAATTTCTCTAATATGAGGATATATGCCACATATTGTCTTCAGAAAACTTGAAAACCTTGATTAAACTGAATGAATTGCAATGAATATTGCTGTCGCTCAATTAAGATAATTGTTTCTGGTTTTTTTTTTTGCATTGTTAGGCACCCACGTTCTCACAGTGCCCTCGAAGGTCTGCACAAACCACATAAATTTTCTATCATCACAGTCTATCCATTTATGATTTTTTCTCTATAGGGGATACATACGAGGGCTCCACAAGAGGGCACCATAGCTTCCCTGGATACACATCCAATGTGTCCAACATTCTTAGTTTGTGGGAGGAAGTATATTCCATTAGATTGCATCTAATTCCGGCGCCATGATCCCAACCAATGAAATATAGAGCCATGTTTGTGATATGCATATAAGAGTCTCTCTTTCTGCTACTGAACCTTAGAAAAAGGAGAAATACAGAGTTGTATACACAATGTGTATACGTCTCGTATGTGCAACTGCCAACCACCTCTAGTGTGTTTCCAACTTTCCTATGCCATGCTGCCATAATTGCTAGCCTTTGAACACGTCTTGCAATGGGAGATATCATTTATGCTCCCAAGTAACATAAGTCTATACTGCTGATGGGAGTTTTGTTATGTTTGGACTTTTGTAACAGATCTTGATGAGCATGGTGAGTACTCAGCCAGTCAAATTGGGCAAGCCAGGTTGACATTTCAGCCAAAACTTAACGTATTGTGGTCTACAAAGTTTGTCGAGTTATGGTCGAATTTCCTGTCTTTGTTGAGCTTGTCGAGTTTTGCGGAGATTATGTTCCCTTTTAAGTTTTTATTTTTACTTTTTTAAATTAGCCAAGTTATCGCTGTGTTTTGCATGAAGTTTTTCATGTTGCTGCGTTGACTCTTCATTTTTGGTTGCTGAGTCCAATTCAAGTGACTATGGTTTGGACTGGATGTGTGGTCATGGTTGTTGATTGCATCAAGAGTCTCGTTGTTAAATGCCGGTTGGTGTCAATGATGTCAATGTTGCAGGAAACAACACATACACAGGAGGCAGTGCAAACCCAAATATTGCAGGAAACAACGCACACCCAGGAAGCAGTGCAAACCCAAATATTCAGAATAGTAATATGATGAAAGAGGGACCATCCACGTGGCAGCATTCCATTCGGTCTATGAGCGAGGAATCTAGCCGACGTGTATGGTTATGCTTCTCCACAGTGAAACGCCTACGGCGTAATTATGAGAAAAACTCAACTCAAAACCAGTAGTCATTAGAATTAGTATCTTAACACCGTAATGATAATAATAAATAATAAATATATTAAATTTTAATTCTAAAAACTTTACATTCTTTGTACTATCTTGATGTAAAATCATTGATTCATCAAATATTTGGATGTAAGTTCTTTTAATGAATGAATCGCATCTGATTTTGTATGCAACATACCGTAAATAAATTTTACTTCCATTGCTTCTACTGATGAACAAAGTTTTGCTACTTAAAATGGATCTATGAATTATTTCTCGAACTACAATGCTCTTCTTATCATAATTTGATTACTTTTATCAGAAGTTGATGATGAAATTATTGTTGAAATCATAGCTTTTACATTATTTAAAATATAAAATTTTATTATATAAATTGTAGTTTTTTTATTAATTAGATTGTCAATTTTTATTTTAGAAATCATATATCTATAATTTTAGCAATCTCAACGGAATTCTATGGGAAAAAAGCTAAAACTTGTTATAGAAAAAAAATTATATTATTAATTCTAAGAAAAAGAATTTATACTATTAATTCTAAGAAAAAAAACCAAAACTAAACTTCACCTAAAGTCTCAAACCCTAAAAGAATAATGACAATTTCACGAGCAAATAGTGATGAGATTTTTCATAACAATGAATTATGACCAACTTCTTTGGGAATGAGTTTCCAATTTTTGGTTCCATGAACCCTAGTCTTCAATGTCGGGTAAAGCTTGCCTTCAGTCTGCATAAATAATAGAAGATTACTTATCAATGCTACAACTATCTGAATATGTATATCGTTTTCAATTATTAAGAAGCTGAAAACTGGAGTAGCATATCATTATATTGCCAATAAATAAATAAAATATAATAGTAAGAAAGATTACCTGTGACACGGTCTCTAAAGTCCATTTCTTTGTCGTCCTCTATGAAGAGTTCTAAGAACAATGAAAAACAAGGAAATTAAGGTGCTGTTAGAAATATCTCAATCCCATGAATATACAATTACCGACAAAGAAGTAAGTTCTCTACAATGTTATTGAGGTAGTTTATCTGTAATCATAGAAAAACTGATCAGCTAGTTGAGACCGAGATTCATTGTATACTCGGCACAACTCTCCCTATGACCCCTCTATAGAAAGAAGTAGAGCAATAGCTCCGACAAGATGGATTCCTATGCTTCCATGGTGAGAACCCATCTAAAGTTGGAAGAACATACTCAGGATGAAAGCTCATTCTCAAAATCATTCACATAGCAAGGTGGGTGCTCTCCGCTCTCTGTCTAGGAATTTCTTCTCGAGTGAAAGGAAACAACTAATCCAGCAGATGTGATTCACAACAAGCGGCTCTACCAATTGGACAATGCATTTACTCTCCAATGGAAATGACAATGTCCATCTATCTCTGATGATTCGGATCTGAGCTTGGATAGATCTATTCTTTACACGAGTGAAGACGTGTTGCTTCTCAATGCATATATATCCCCTCTTCACTTTGCTTCATGCCATCTCAAATCTTTAAAACTATAGCGTGTTGCCTCTTATGAATGGTGCCTCTTCTGTCTTCCATGTATCTCCCCTCTCCCCATATTGAAGCTTTAAAACTATAGTGCATTGCCTCTTATGAACAATGCCTACGATATCATGTGTTCCACCTATGCACACTCTAACTGGCACGAAATTAGTTGTTTGCAACTTTCTCCCTTGTTGATTTATATACCATTAATTATTTAACATTATTTTACTTTTTAACTTTATTAATGTATATAATGTATATACTTTTAACTATTTAACATTGTTTTACTTTTAGTTCATAATTTTTTTAAAAATTTCTTTGACTGCGCCCTAGGGCTGCGTGTTCCCTCACGCAGTTTCCTCTGCTACTTGCTCTTGGGCTTCCTCGACCCTTCTGGCTTCGGGCCCCCAACCCTCCTGTATCCTCCTTTGACTCCCTCGACCTTGGAAGCTTCCTCCTTGGTTGTTCTCGTACCTTTCCCATTGCCCCTCATGGCTTCGGGACCTGATCCCCCCGATATGATAAGTTTTATGAAGCTTTTAGTCTCTACAAGCAAAAAGTCCCTTTCCTCTGCTCAACAAAAGTTTGTGAAGAAACTTGACGAAATTCTGACCGTCGCGTTGCCGATGAATCTACCCTGTAAGACTGCTCTCAACCTATCCGAACGCGCTTTGATTGGCTAGTTTACTGATCTTTGGCCCTCTCCGAAGTCCATATAATTACGGGTTCAGAAAAATTGGAAACCCTTAATCACAAAAGATGTGAAATGCTTCTTCCTAGGTAAAGGTTACTTCGCCTTCATCTTTGAGTGCAAATAGTATCGCGAACTCATTTTCAGGAACATACCTTACTTTATGGGACCACAAGGGCTTTATATGAACAGAGGAACCCCGAACTTCAATCCATCCCTCAACATCCCATCCGTAGTCCCCGTTTGGGTGAGACTCCCTCACTTACCCCTGCACTGCTAGAATACCAAATCTCTCGAAGCGATCGGAAATGCATTGGGGAAATACATCGACAAATCTGATCGAAAAGATCAATATTCATGCGCGAGAATCTGCGTTGAAGTTGATCTGGAACACGGTCTTCCGGAAGCAATAAATCTCACAGTAGCAGACTAGTCACACATACAAGAACTTGACTACGAACAAATCCCCTTCAAATGCAAGTTCTGCCATGAATACGCCCATTTCGCCAGATCATGCAAAAAGAAACCAACAAATCAGGAATCAACCCGGAAGAAGGAGCAATGGACAACGAACCAAAAAAATTCCAAATCAGGTATGAAATCTAACTCAAAAAGTCTAAACGCGCAGAAGGAAGACCAATAACATCATGATCCAATGACCTCCAACAACAACACTAGATTCAAAGCTCTAGAAAGACCCAAGATCCATTACATTCCTGAGGCTTAAGAAGAAGGAAAAATACTTGAATATCAAGATCCTCAAGCTTCTCTTATTGCCACTGAATTGCCAAAGAATCCCTCATCTCAAAATATCCCTAGCCCCATAAGATTAGATCTGATAAAAGAGGCCCCTTCCCCATGCCGAAATTACTAAAGTGAGATCCCCTACCTCTTCCTCCTCTTCAGATGAACCCATTGATAAATCTTCCAAAAAGCCAAGACGAAAATCTACCAAAGACCTGAGGGACGAAGAAGCTGAGCATGAAAAATTCAAGGATCTCAAGCCACGATAGATATGGCTTTCAGCAGAAACACTAGAACCAGGACAACAGGAAAGAAATACGGAGATCCAGTAGGAGGAACTCCTTCCTCCATCTACATCCCCAAATGATGAAGCTGGTCTCCTGGAATTGCAGAGGATTAGGAAATCCTTGCAAGATCGAGGCAGTAAAAGATCTTCAAAAAATCGACATGCCCAATCTCCTCTTACTTTAGGAGACCAAAATTGATGAAAACACAGTCTTAGCTACAGCAAGAGAAAAATGGAAGAAAAATACAGGCTGCGCAGTTAGTGCCAGAGGAGCTTCATGGGGATTGGCAACTTTATGGTCATCCGATGCATTCCATCTCCACAATTCCTTTGCTACTCAACACTAGATATACATTGAGCTCACTCATCTTAAAAGCAACAAGCACATCGCTCTCTTCAACATGTATGTACCCAATCTACATTCTGAGAAACATGATTGCTGGAGTCTTCTGGAAGGTTTTTTGGAGACTTATCAGCCTCAGAACATCATACTAGCTGGCGATATGAACATCACCCTATCCAGTTCAGAAAAGAAAGGCGGTCTTTCTGGAAACGACTACTTCAAACCTCAGGTTGAAGCTCTTCTTCATGCATGGGATCTCATCGATATCAAGCCTAATAAAGGGAAATATACATGGTCAAATAAATGTCTCGGTAAGGCAAACATCATGGCTAGATTGGATAGATTTCTTGTCCACAGTACTCTGTTGTCTGATACCCATACCATTTCTTCTAGCATCCTCGCCAACCTTGCTTCTGATCATAAACCCATCCAAGTTCAGTTCTTAGAAATTGAGGATCTTGGCCCTATCCCCTTCAGGTTCAACCCTCAATGGCTCGAACGGGCTAGCTTCTGGAACACCCTCGAACAAGCATGGAAAATTCCCATTACTGGCTCCCCCTGTTATGTCTGGGAACATAAATTAAAAAATACCAAACTTTCCCTCAAGAAATGGGCCAAACTCAATAGCTCAAATCCCATCCCATCCAGCAAGGACGCGTGACTGCATTAGAAAACCTTCAGCTAGCACTGGAAACTTGCTCTATTGATGCGATCTCCCTCCACGATGAAGTCTTACAGCAATCCAACGTATATCACACTTTTCGAGCCGAGGAAGAATACTGGAGGTTAAAGTCGCGTTGCACGTGGCTTAAAGGAGGTGATTTGAATACTAATTTCTTCCATAAACAATTTAAAATCAGACAGTCTATCAATCATATCGCCAAAATAAAAAAAGAGGACGGCAAGCTGGTTTCTAGAAGCAGGAATATAAAAAATGCAGCTTTCTCCCATTTCTCCAATCTTTTTGCTGATGATGGCACTGCTGAAGGTAACGACGAGCTTTCATTGTTAGAGCATATCCCACAGAGTATAACGCATGAAGACAACTCCAATATCCTCAATCCATTCACCGAGCAAGAGGTATTCAACACTATTCTTTCCTTTGAACCTGACAAAGCACCGAGTCCTGACGGATTTTCCATGCATTTTTATAAAGCATGTTGGAGGCATATCAAAAAAGACTTCATGAGAATGATAAAGAGCTTTCATTCAAAAGCAAAAATCAGTAGATGCACGAACAATACATTTTTGTTCCTGTCCCCAAAGGAAACCAATCCCAACTCCTTCAGTAGATTCAGACCGATATCATTTTGCAATTCCTCCTACAAAATCATCTCTAAATTGCTTGCAAATCGGATGAAGCCTTTATTGAACATAATTATCTCCGACAACCAAGGTGGTTCCTTGGAAGGGAGGCAAATTCTCGATAATGTCATCCTCGTACAAGAAGCAATTCATTCAAGCAGATCTCGAAAGGAAAAAGGTATGTTAATTAAACTTGACATGGCCAATGCATTCGGCCCTGTCAAACATTCTTTTCTTCTCAAAATTATGAATCGCTTTGGATTTGATAAAACCTTTATCAACTGGATCTCAGCATGCATCAGTGGACCCTGGATAGCTCCACTAATTAATGGCCGTCCTACGGAATTTTTCCAACCCACGCGTGGCATTAGACAAGGCTGCCCACTTTCCTCCTTTCTATATATTATCCTGACAGACTCTCTCAGCCAAAAATTGAACCACGAAATGACCATTGCCTCCCTCCCCGGACTCCAATTGACCTTTGATTCCCATCCAATCAATCACACCTTATTTGCTGATGATTATCTTTTAATAGGTGGGGCCTCCTCCATTATAGCCCGCAAATTTAAGCGCAATCTAAACTTGTATTGTAATGCTTCGGATGGCAAAATCAACCTACAAAAAATTGCAGTCTACTGCTGGAACTTAAAAAATCATATCGCAGCCAAGATCAACAGAATTATTGGTATCAAAATTCACACTCACTGGGAAAAATTCTTATATCTAGGCCTACCAATCACCTACGATAAAGCAAATTCCATAAATTGGGAGGACACGATCAACAAATTCAAAAGCAGAATTAGAAGATTGGGAGGCCATTGGCTTAGCAAGGTTGGAAAACTAACTCTGGTAAATTCTGTCCTATCAGCTTTACCTATCCACCAATCTTCCGCCCTCCTTGCCCCAAAAGGAGCAGCAGATCAAATGAGTAAATTAATAAGAGACTTCCTTTGGTTTGGCGGAAAAAACAATGAAAACAAAATTCATCTAGTGAATTGGGATACTATCAAGCAAGCAAAATCATCGGGGGGCCTCCAAATTCGCGACCCATACCATGCAAACTTGGCAATGGGAGGCAAGCTGCTCTGGCAAATTCTGCATAATAAATACCATCGAGTAATTCAAGTTCTCAAAAATAAATATTTATATGGAACTAATCTAAGATGTCTCGATCATAAGCTAATTTCCAAGGGCTCCAGTATTTGGACTCTATGCAAGGCAACTTGGGAGTTTTTCTCAAAAGGTCTTTACTGGGTACCTGACAATGGCAGGAATATCAACATTTTCATGGATAAGATCATGGACAATGATGCTCTTCAAAATTCCTAAGAGCTTCAGAATATTGCAGTCTGGCTCAATCAACATGGATTTACAACTTTAAAATATTTCAGCTCATGGGACACTCAGGGCAATTGGAAAAAATGGAACAATACAGTCGTCAACCCACATCTTGAGGCCGATATTACCATTCTTACTACCAGATTGAAAGGATGCGCCCCCATACATCTCACAGCCAAAGATGAATGGGGTTAGGGTCCCACGGGCTCCTATTCCCCAGCTCTAGGCTATAAAGCTCTCCAAACCCATAATGAAGCAAGAAGAGATTTATGGAAACTTGCTTGGGACCCACTAGGGCTACCTAAAATAAATTTCTTCATCTGGACTTTAATCCATTTCAAAATTCTTACTGGTGGCAACCTCATAAAGAGAGGTTTCCTTGGACCTTTTCGGTGTCCCCTCTGCCTTAGTAGTCTTGAATCCCTTACCCACCTTTTTCTGGATTGTCACTTTACTAAGCTTGTTTGGAATCTTATACTCCATGACCTCAATATCACTATGCCCCCTTTTATCTCCATTACCCAACTTTTCAATGACTGGAAATATACTTATCCTCACCCTCTACCCCATAAGAATCCCTGGCACCATATTTGGATTTCCATCCCTAAATACATATGTTGGAAATTATGGACAACTAGAAATTATGCCATCTTTCAAGATAAGCATTTTACTCCCTTACAAATTGCAGGCCAAGCCAAAGCATTATTAATTGAGCGTCTCAAAATCTCTAAGTACATGACTAAAGCAACTCTCAGCAACAACGAAAAGAATTGGATTGGAATCTCCATTCCTCATCCAACCAAATTGCCACAGACGCAAAACCAACCAACATGGCAACTCAGACTTTCTAATATCGATTTCCATGATTGGAGAAACAACCAGGATGTTGATAGCTTACATTTTGACGGTGCTTCCAAGAATAATCCTGGAGAAGCAGGAGTAGGGGGAGTCCTTTGGACAAAAGATGGCACTATAAGACTGAAATTTAGATGGGGCTTGGGCATTTGCTCAAACAACATAGCAGAAGCTCTAGCATTGATGAAAGGAGGGCCCTCAATGTCACCTCCAGCCTTAACAATCTAGTTCTTAATCGAATTATCCAACGAATAAGGCATATCTCAAATACCTTTACTCATTTCAAGGCATTTCACATTCTGAGACAGTCAAACAACGAAGCTGACATTGAAGTGAATGCAGCTAGCAGGCTCAATGAGGGGATTCTTCAAATTTCCAATGCAGACAGTAATATACATTATATTCCATGAAAAGGCTCCTCCTTCCCTCATAATGGAGATCGCTTCCCTCAGAGATACACACCTTGCTTCAGATTTTCTTTACTCATATCTACAACAGGGAAGGTTTACTATTATTAGAATCCTCTGAGCATCTATATTTGGCACAAATCGGTTCTCAACTTGTAGAATATCTCTAGTTTCACTCTGGGATTTGGTTTCTTTTCAAATGCTGGAAAGCAGACTACTCTCATAAATTCTAACAACGTAGATGTCTCACTTTTTCCAATGTCTGAAGCAGACACTGAAACCTGTGTATTCAGAATTCATCACATTTTCGGACTGTTATATTTTCAGCAATCTTAGTGCTTCGACCAACTCAAGATTCAACAATATTATCAGTTTCAATGGAAGTCTTATTTAATTTCACCAACAGCAATCTCAACGCTAATTTCATTTCAAGAATCATCCTTCTTCAATATTTGGAATACAGAGCGTGTCTTTTTAACCCAACAACATAGAAGCATGACTCTCTCTTCAATTTATGAAGCACATTGTCAATCCTTATGCCTTTGGATTTATCTATATCTACTACCTTTGGATTTATCTATATCTATAGTCTGTTATATTCATTTTAGCAACATTAATAGCAATCTCATTGCATCATTCATTTGATTTAATTGTAATAAGCTCACTCAGAATGAGTTGGAAGGCTTTTTGACATCCAAATACTTTTTTCCCAATAATAGTCTCCACAGACTCTCTGATAAGCGAAGCTAAAAATGCTCATAGCCAATTTGGCCATCAATGTACTTTACCGATTCGGTTCAAAACCACAGTTTTTTTTTATACAATATACGTTTCTGTTAAAAAAAAAAATTGTTTTACTTTTTAATTTTTCAACATTGTTAAACTTTTTATTTTTCCTATAAAAATTATTTTGAGTAGCTAATAACACATGTTTTAAATTAATTATAATCTACCATATTAAATAGATACTTTAACTATTTAATATTTTTTTACTTTTTATTTTTTCTATATTGTTTTACTTCTCAACTCTTTAATTGTTTTACATTGTTCTACTTATTATTTTTTTCCTATTCTTTAAAAGTCATTATTAAAATGATTTTACTATTTGTTTAAAGGGTTATGTTATGTTACACAATATGTAACGTGACAACATCTTCCCCATGGTGGTTGGGAATACTAACAACATCTTCCCCATAGTGGTTGGGAATACTAACAACATCTCCCCATAATTGTTGGGAATACTAACGAGCTTAGATCCAAATCCTAGGCTCTATCAAGCGCCGAGAGGGATCAAGTCTCCTAAGGTGCAAACCTCTCCTCGAAAATCTCCTTGAGTGCAATATCTCAGAAGAGGTTTGCACCTTGGGAGATTTGATCCCTCTCGACGCTTGATAGAGCCTAGGATTTGGATCTAGGCTGGTTTCAGTTATGGGAGGTGACACAAAATTGGAGTTTGATCAACATTGTAAGGAACAAGGGAAGTTGAAAACACAGATACATTTAGGAGGATTATCATAATGTAAGTAATAAGTATTAAGGATTGAGTAAATTGTTAAACTGAAAAATAGAGGCAATAATTTTGTAAGGATTAAATAAATTAAAATATGGTTCACATCGTGATCATTCTCAATCTCTCTTCTTCATCTTTTCTTGTCTTCACACCTAGTAGTTTTGACATCTTCTCATATCGATCATATAAGAATGAAGGTTGAAATCGTAGGCAGGCCAAATCTTTTCATTCAATTATCGGTTTTCAGATATGAACTGTAGTGCACGATTGGAAGTTTCCATATCAACAAAATTAGAGTTCCAATTTTCCTTGTTATCACATTCCATGTATCCAAGTATGTCATATTCACTGGTAGTTATATACTGATTCCTATTTAACCCTGAAATTATCTCCCATTCATGCTTTTGAGAATCCCTTTGCACAAATAACACTTCTTCATGATCTCTTTAGTTCACGGTCGTGTTTTCTAGGTTATTTTATATGTTATGATGATTATTTTTATCTTTCTCTTCTATACATTTGTCATACTTTTCTTTTTTGATCATCAATATCTTCATTATTTGCAATATTATCATGAGCATCCACAATATACCCCAAAATAGAGAAAAACAAAACTTTAATATGTTGAAATCATTGCAAATGGTTTTTCTATTAAATAGATAAATTCAATGTATAAATGTAAATAACAAAAAACAATGCATTGTTGAATTCAATGCAAATTTTTTACTTTTTATTAAATTGATAAATTGAATACATATATGTAAAAAAAAAATATATATGCATTGCAAAAAAACAAAATATGCATTGCTAAAATCAATGCAACAAATCAAATAAATATGCATCTTGTGTTATTTAACAACATTTGTGCGTAGTCTATTGGTAAGTAGTAAAGTTATTGGGCTTGTGTTAACCTAGAGACCAAGGTTCAAAACCTTTTTTGCTTGGATTTATATTTAATTATCAAATCTAACTATTATTATGACTGACATTGTTGAAATCAATGCAACGAATCAAATCAATATGCATCTTGTGTTTTTGAAGAATATTTATTGTTTTATTAAATTGATAAATTCAATAC
This sequence comes from Larix kaempferi, assembly GCA_027924585.1. Taxonomy (NCBI): domain Eukaryota; kingdom Viridiplantae; phylum Streptophyta; class Pinopsida; order Pinales; family Pinaceae; genus Larix; species Larix kaempferi. Next base: position 32,822,313 of record BSBM01000106.1, read on the forward strand.
ATACATGTAAAAAACAAAAACAATGCATTGTTGAAATCAATGCAACTAATCAAATCAACATACATCTTATGTTTTTTAAGAACATTTATTTGTTGTCTATCGGTAATTAGTGAGATGATTGGAGTTAAGATTCAAATACCTTCTATTTTTTCTATTTCTTATGTTGGTATAGTAATTTTTTTAATTTTTTTGTTTCTACTTCTTATGTCTACTATAATATATTTTTTACTTATTTATTTTATTTCTTATATTTCTATTTTTTATGTCAACTATACTATTTTTTACTTTTTTTATCTTTTACTCATTGTTGAAATCAATGCAACCGTGTTTTTTTATTAGGGTTCAAATCCATTTTATTTTTCATATTTTTTATGTTGCTTATAGTATTTATTTTACTTCTTTTGTTTCTACTTCTTATGGCTACTATAATATATTTTTTACTTCTTTCTTTTATTTTTTATGTTTCTACTTTTTATGTCAGCTATTCTTTATCTTTTTTACTTCTTATATTTCTAATATTTGTTTTACGAATTGTTGAAATCAATGCAACCATGTTTCTCATTTTTATGTCAGTTATTCTGTATCTTTTTACTTTTTTATATTTCTAATATTTGTTTTACGCATTCTTGAAATCAATGCAACCATGTTTTTTATTAAGGTTCAAATCCTTTCTATTTTTTCTATTTCTTATATCGGCTATAGTAATTTTTTTTTAAATCGATGCAACCATGTTTCTACTTCTTATATTTTTAATATTTGTTTTACGCATTTTTGAAATCAAAGTAACCATGTTTCTATTTTTTTATGTCAACTATTCTTTATATTTTTACTTCTTACATTTCTAAAATTGGTTTTACGCATTGTTGAAATCAATGCAACTATGTTTTTTTATTAAAGTTCAAATCCCTTCTATTTTTTCTATTTCTTATGTCGGCTATAGTTATTTATTTATTTTGTTTCTACTTTTTATGTCTACTATAATATATTTTTTACTTCTTTCTTTTATTTCTTATGTTTATACTTTTTATGTCACCTATTCTTTATCTTTTTTACTTCTTATATTTCTAATATTTTTTTACTTCTTATATTTATAGTTTTTATGATTGACATGTTAAGAAACAAACATTACAACATCTCCCTCATACTCAAGAAACGTTTATTAATGACCAACAAAATATTTATTACTTTTTTCTTTTTATTACATTTTATTAATAACCGACAATAATATCGACAAACGTTACACGTAACGTTACAAGATCTCCCTCATATTATTACTTTTTACTTTTTATTATTACATTTTATTAATGGCCGACAATAATATCAACAAATGTTACATGTTACATGCGTTACAAGTACTTTTTATTTTTTATTATTACATTTTATTAATGGCCGACAATAATATCGACAAACGTTACATGTTACATGCGTTACAAGATCTCCCTCATACTGGGTTGTAGAGCACCTCTCGGCGCAACAACATCTCCCCCATACTGGGTTGTACAAGTTCATCTCGGTGCAATAACAATGATAAGTGTGATGATTATCCTTACTACTACTTTAACAAGTGAGTTATAATAGATTTTGTTTTCTTAAAAAAAATCCCTTACAAGGTAATAATGATTCCCTCATACAAAATGGCATAGTGGGTAAAAAATAAACAAAATATTGAAGTTTTACGAAATATCAATTATGTTCCAATAAACACTTTGAAATACAAAATTAATAATGTTTATTTATATTCATTATTCAAACACTTTGAATTACAAAAATAATAGTGACGTTTATTTATATTCATCATTCATTGATTCCATCCCGGATGGGGTGTTAAATGCCGATGTGACTGTCTTAATGCAAGGGACAGTGGGAATTAGGTGCAGGACAGGTCGACGATTGGCAATATGTTGCTGGCAACTGCATGGGTGATGTGGCTTTAATGCTCCTCCCCCTTCAATACCTGAAATGACCTCTCTGAACATCCTCCATTATGACACGATAAATGTGAGAGACAAGTTGGATTCATGGTTTAAGTCGCATAGGAGGGAGGGTTACAGGTTCATTCCTGCCTGTCTTGCTCTGGAAATTGTAAACCTTGTCATTCTTCCCATGGCTCAGCAGATCGAGCAAATTATCCCTTATCCAAGCTGCGTGAATAGGACCTGCTACATGCATAACAGAATGGTTAGAGAATGACACTGACCTCCCAACATAGGAGGTCGAGGAAGACTAGATTGATCGCATGAATCTCAAAATGGAGGGATATCCCATCACCTAGAATCCATGATAGACACTCTATTGGGAATTAGAAACGATATTCACAACATGGAAGACGACGTGAAAACATGTGTCTAGGACCTTGCTTGCCACGTATAGGCCCTTATTGACTGGTGCGCAGATATAGCGGATCTTTTCGGCATTCCTTCGCCTTTGCTTGCGCTCATCGATGAGGAAGGAGTGGTTCGCTAGGAGCCAGAGGTGGAAGGAGCAAATGAAACTCATCTTGGTATGGAAAACACCCGTGCAAATTACCCTCCAGTCATGAAAGAAGAGGAACAAGCAGAAGCAACGAAGATTCCAGTACAGAATGCTAAGCACACAGGACTTGGTATGTGCACCATCAAAAAAGAAGCTTCAAGCCCTTATGAGGACACACCATAACCGCCCCAGACCAAGCCACGAATGGACATTGGGCCCTCTCAGTAGGTTCGTGTATTTTGTTTATGATTATCTTGTTTATGGACATGTTGTTTTATCAACCTATAAGAAACTACCATGCCCAAAATGTATCCTATTTAAGAAAAAATGTAAAGATTCCTGTAATATTTTGTATTTTGTGTGTAACTTTTCGCTTGTAACTCGGAATTTGGCGGAGTTTGGACCATTGGAATGGTCTTGAAATTCTATATAACTTTGTTGTTTTGAGTTTTCTCTGACTCCTTACTGTTTGTCAGGGGGGGCATTTTGGTATAAAAAACATCTTTCAAAAGATGCTTTGGGCAGAGTTTGGACCGTTGGTTAAAGCATCTTTTGAAAGATGTTTTTTTACTAAAATGACTGCCTCAGACAAATGGTAAGGAATCAAAGAAAAATCAAAATAACAAAGTTGTATAGAATTTCAATAGCTTTCCAACAGTCCAAACTCCGCCCAATTCCGAGTTACGAGTGAAAAGTTATGCCCAAATACGAAAGATTCCATGAATCTTTACGTTTTTTCTTAAATATGATACATCTTAGTGTTGAGTAGAACATTATTAGCTTATGCTCATCAAATTTTTTACCTGGGTTGTTTTATCCTTGTGAGAGGCCCTCCTGGACTATATATCTTTGTACTTATTTTTGTGATATAATGTAAAGTTCTAACTTACAAAAAAAAAGTATTCATTGATTGAGCTACTTTCATTGTTTGAATTGTATGATCATTTTTGTATTTGATGCTTTGTTAAATAGTTTGATTCTCGACCTCACTCTGTAGGTCTTTTCAGGCTGTCTCAGATACGGAACTTACAGGACTCCACTTCTTATTGGTTATCAGCGGTGTACCTTGGGATTTTTGATGAGCTGGCAGCATAATAGCGACATTATATTGCATGACTTAATCGACAAGGTGTTAGGCTGATGGATAATCTTGGCAGGATCGTGTGGGCATGGAATAGTAGGGATGGCCAAATCAGTGCTAAACTAGGATACAAAATTATTGCAGACTCATATACTTAGTTTGTTAGACAGTGATGGGATAAATACTTGTGGAAACTACATTTGCCATTAAAAATCATTTGTTTTGCTTGGCTCTGTCTAGAAAACAAAATCTTGACATGGGATAACCTAACGAGGAGGGGTTTCATTGGCCCCGGTTATTATATTATGTGTAAGGATGGTCATGAATCCATTCAACATTTATTTGTCGGCTGCAAGGTCACCAGAGAGATTTGGGCTGAGATTTTGTCCTTATACAATATTTCTTTATATTGGTAGAGGGAAATTTTTGGAGAATGCTGGAATTTTTGGTACTTTAAATTACCTCGGTACAGGGAGATTCCTTTCATCATTTGTTGGTTCATATGGAAATCAAGGAACACTTTGATTTTTGATGGCATACAAATGCAATTACAGGGCCTTTGCTCAAAGATTATTGGTTTACATAAGGATTATTCTAGACCTCAGACTCTCCTCAAGGTTAGGAGGTTGACCGAACTTGCTTTCCCTTCAAGTGTCATCCTCAATTTCTTTGATGGAGCAACTTCTGCCAGATTAAGTGGTGCCGAAATGATGATTAAGGTCTCCAACAAGATTGAATTCGCTATATGGATGGGATGTAGGTCCAGTACAAATACGAGGGCTAAGTTATTGGCCTTATGGGGTTTACTCAGGTTTGCTCAGATCAAGGATATAATGATTGGTAATATTTATGGTGACCCCAAGGTGGTGATCAACTTGACAGCAATGAATACGACTGTAGGGTTCCTAACCTAGGTCCCTTATTTAATAAATAAATATAACCATTTTACTGTTACATACTGTGTCAAATTTCATGTTTTCATGTTTCGGTTAAACTTCATGTTGTAAAAGAAATATAAAGTTCACATTTATGGGGTTGGAATAAACATGTCATATTCATTTGTTACTAACATTTACTATATGTTGCAGGTGTAACAACAAATGTATGTTCTAATTTTACATAAGTTTCGTTTGCAATAACTTGAAATAATAATATGACAGAGTTAGAAATGATAAATATACTTGTAGGATAAGCACCTGTAATTAGCTGGTAGATCCCTTTTTTTTTGCTACTCTGCTGTATGCCCTGCAACCAAAAGCCTTCCCAAATCCTAGAAACTCAACCGACCAGACAAGTATGCCACCTTGCCAACTAGCGAGGTCTCGCCGACCACTCAGCTCCAAGGGTACCCCTTTGGACCCCCGAGCCCAAACCGAGTACAAGCCAACCAGTTCTATCCCTCTGCAAATTCTCCAACAAGAATCCCCTTCTTTTCTGCTCTCTAATTTCTATCTATGCTCAATTTTTTTTATGTAAAATATCCGAAGGTGAAGAAGACCCCTTTTGCCCCCTCTTCTCTCGACCTTATTCCCCCTTCCTTTTCCGACTCTTCTCCCTCCATTACTACCCCTATCCTCATCATAAATATTCTAACCACTATGTCAGTCCTTGTTTCCTTTTTCCTCCCTCGAGACATGATCCATTCAATAATACTCAACACTTCATTATTTAATTAATTAATTTGTTTACCAATTGAATAAATAATTATCAACCTTTAAATACTTGGGGCTAATTCCCTATGTAAAGTCAACATAATTTATTTACGGGGTTTCACCGCCCTGTCACCACATTAAATCTCTCAGAACCTCTTATTAATGTATAATAAATTCCAAATTTCATTATATGCATGATAATAATAATATAATATCCACACATTTACATATTCACCAAATTCCTAATCATGAGCATTTTAATCCAAGTTCCAAAATTATAATTAATATCTTTATTAATTTACTCAATCACAATTAATTATACCTAAAATTTATCAATATACATTTCTATTAATTAAATCATTTTAAATAAGACTTAATTAACCCATTTACCTAGTTTCATATTAATTATACCTTAGTTGTAATTAAACTAATCAACAATTATCACTAAAGATAAGAATAATCTTATTAACATTAATTAACATTTTTTTAAATGATGGTTCACTGTTTGTTAGAGGGCTACATCCATTGGGAGAATGCCAATACCTGATATTCCGGAGAATCAAGGCATTTTAGAGTTACAATCATTACATAATCAAAGTCGGCTCCCAAGGAGCAAGTGTCACAAAGTTAGATTTGAACCTAGGTGGGGAGGATAACAACATTCCTCCCAACCACCCAATCTACACTGAATTGGCAACATTAATTAACATTCTTAGCACATAATTAATTTAAGGAATCAAGTTAATAATATCTTTAATTAGTATTATTAACACCATTAACCTATGATGACAAATTAATTAAACTAACTTATACCATTTACACTTATTAACATTAGTCAACAATATTAACGTTAATCGACGATAATTAACATTAGTCAACAATATTAACGTTAATCGACGATAATTAACATTAATCAACATTTTTTTTTTACACAAACGGTTAACGAGCTTTTATATTAAAAAGGGAGAACATGATACAAAGTGTAGGGGACCAAAAAACAAGAGTTGCCGAGACAAGCTCTTCACAAACCAGTCTCTGATCTTCAAAAATGGCCTTATGCCTATTACAACTGAAAATTTTGACGAACTGCCCTAATAGAAAACTACAGAAGTAATACATATAACAAGTAGTCCAATAACCAAACCAAAAAAGAGCTACCCTGAGACAACGAAGAGGAGACAAAGAGAGAGTCAGTTAGCATGGTGAGTTCGAGCGTTCTTGTCCTTGCTTCCTATTGCTGCACCTACATTTTCGTCGTCGATGTTCAGGATGACGGAGGGGCTGCTTCCACTATTGGTCCCGACGCAATCAACTTTGGCTTCCACTATTCTGAGACAACTGTAGAAAGGGTCAAACTTGCCAATCATATTATCAAAGTAATCCTTCATCTTACCATTGCTAATATGGACTTCGGAGTTGGATATTTGTATGAAAGTAGCAAGATGAGAAATTGCTTTCTTCATATCCGAGAGGTCACCCCTGAGCCAATGGAACTGGGCTTCCAGTTCCAAAATTTGCGTGAGGAATTCAGGGGAGGGGCTGCCCTGCCCACGAGGAGATTCCAAATTAACCAGACCTCCATTGTTGCCCACAACATGCTTCCAATTCTTGTTACTTCCCATTTCTCCTGGGATTCCATGAAACAGCTGCTCAGGAACACCTTGGCCAACTTCATAGGGGGTCGGGAGGAACCCAGGGTTAGGAGTCGATTGGATCTTCCAGTGCTTGCTGCCAAAATCAAGACCACAACCAGAATGCTGCACTGGTCCCCTGTTGCCCTGAACCTGTCCAACGTCGAGGGGAACCCACCTTCTGCCGCTACCAAGATCCTCAGCTTTGGAGTGACTGTGGCAAGCCTGCTTTGTCAAGCCACCCCAAGAAATATCATTGCCGCCATTGCTATGACCCTGAAAAATATCAGAGAGGTAATGTTTCGTGCGAGCCCCCCTGGATTGCCCCTGGACATGCTTCCTGCATTTTCTACATTGCAGCACAGGAAGACACAGATTGCTAGCCTCCATGACTAACCAAAACAACAGGCTTCGAAGAACTTCGCAGATAGGAATTTCGCAGAGTAAGACATGCAGTATGCAATGAGTGCCACCTTCATGCATGAAATAGCCTCTCAATGCCTTGGGGCTCATCCACATTGATCTCCCGCATGCGAGACAAATGGAGCCTTCCAGGGGAGGCCGCCGGTTCAGATGAGAGGACGTTTGAAAAGAGCGAGGGGATCCCGCGTAGATTTGGAAATTAAATGAAGTCCACGTAAGGATGGGGCTAAAGAAATAAGGGTGGAAGATCAAAGGTATCACGAGGGACAAGAAAAAACTAGGGGACCCAAATGTCCACATTGAGGAGATCGTTGATGATAGCAAGACGACAATTTAGACCTGCACCTATGTTAGCCATGGAGTCGGCTTTCTGATTGTTGTGCCTAAGGATGTGAAGGAAGGATATGGAGTGAAAGTCCTTGGCCAAGAGAATGAAGTGGTGATGCATTGTAGAGACTGGTTTTCAACAATGTTTGACTAAAGCCCTGGCTTCCCTGATCACCAGCTTAAAATCACCAAATACCACAAGGTCCTTGACATCTTCATTCCTCGCGACATCCATACCTTTTATAACGGCTAGCCATTCCGCTTCATTATTAGTTCTCCTGCCAATTCCCCAAGCAAAATCTTTCACTTTATTTTCGTCGGAATCCATAAGGAATCCCCCCGCACCTGCCAACCCAGAATTAACAGTAATCAACATTACTAACATTAATCGACAATAATTAACATTAATCAACATTACTAACATTAATCGACAATAATTAGCATTAATCAACATTATTAACATTAATAGACAATAATTAACATTAAGTTACTCGTTCGACCTATTCCATTATTTTAATCATTAAATTACTAACTCGGCGTATTAATTTAATCTCATGGTTAGATAAGTAGTAATAATGTAATTAATGCCTAATCATTATAGTTCAGTGTTATTTCACATAATTTATAAATATGTAAGCGATTTATGTAAGCGTAGCTATTGCTGACATACCTCGTGTAAGTACACTAACAGTACTAAATCACACACATCAATCATAATCATGAAATTTATTGTTTACTGACACAGGTTTAAACATAGTTTACAAGGTACAATCTTTTACCTAACTGCATCTTATTATGTTATGAAAATTCATACATTACTGAGTTACGACACATAATCAATCAAAGGTTTTCAACATACATAGTTAGATCACGTTTTCTTCTTGACTTCAAGCTACACATATCTACCTACATCATCTAACTAATCACAACTAACTTCCACATCATGTCATTTCCTCTGTTGGACTACCCTGAAGTGTCAAGCCATGACCGGCTCCAGCTAGAACCCGTAAGCAGAAGTGTCGACTACATCGACCAAGCTTCCTCAGCAGGAAACCACCAGTCATTATCACACACCCTGGGGAGCGCACCGTAGCACAACCCTCCCATGACTCTGGGTTTCAGGGATAAACGGTAGGTAAAGCTTCCACCCCCCTAATGGAATAAGGGACTATGTCTACCCGACATAATAACTGTGTTGTACTTGTACTCAGTTTGTCATCGTATAACCAATCTGGGCAGTTGAGTTTCCTGAAACCCTACCCCACCCATGCATCATAATAATCAACTAAAATAAATAATGCATCACTTGCATACCATTTATCTTTCGGAGTCCATGTCCTCGAGTCTCTCCCACCTCGTAGGATCTAGCTATCACTTTAGCCATTTTAACCTGTAAGTTAGTCTCCGACATACGATCTAGAATATCGTGCATAAATCCTCGACGTGTACACATACATTTCATCACAATCAAACAATAATCAATTCATTTATTCACCATGCACCTGGCATAACATTCATTCATCCAACATATAACTTTAACGGTATCCACGTACCCATCATTCGTTAACTAGCATATCTGAGACATAACTAACACATGATACATACATCCAAACATGACTATATATCATAACACTAACATCACACACACACATATATATCTTAACAAAATAATAAAACCATATGTCCACAGTGTCGTCAAACCGACGAAGTCTCACAATCAAGCAAATACAACATATAATAGTAGTTCAGGTAGTAATGTCAAAGTGGGGTGTTACAACGACCATTCGAGTGGATAATCGTGATCAGTGATGTTCCCGGGTGCAGAATCTAATTGATATTTTCCCATATCTATCCTTTTCTCATATCTATAGGAAGTTTAATAAAGAGGATGATTTGCTTTCCAAAATAGTTGTTTGTTTCCCAGAGGGGATACTTTTCTATGAGAAATCAGAGGACTTCTTTATTGTTGAGGAGGGCTCAATGATGGTCTATTAAGATCGATTCTCTGGTGGTAACAGTGGGGTTTTTTGTTCTAGTAATACTAATTCGATTCCAGATCTATGGATGTATTTTTTATTGAGCAGAGTTTCAATATTATGTCTTTCCTTTTACTTATCTTTGTGATAACATGTAGCTCAGTTTTGGGCTTGTTTTGTTGACTTTGATGGAAGCTTAATCTTCCCACGGTATGATCTGATAGGTGGAGACTAGTACAATTTCTTTGATCGAAGTTTATGGCATTTTGGCTTCTTGTTGTAACTTTGATTCAATCGTTGAATAACAAGTTATTTTTTTTTCTATTGAAAAAAAAAGTTTGATTCTCGACCTCTTCTTCCACATGTAAACATAGAAATCAAGTGTAATTATGAATATATCGAAATTTATAGATGTTACTAATATTCCAATTGTAGATCTGAGTATAACTTATTTGCAAAATATTTATTATAGAGAACGATAACTTACTATAGCCCTCATGTTTCACAAACAATACACATTGTTTTGAATCCCAACCTCATGCAACTTGTCATCAATTCTTTTGTTGACATTCTTTATTTATTGCAAGTTTTATTGGTTTATGTATATTTAAAAAATCAATGATTACATACTTTTGATGATCGCTCTTGATGGATTTTTTCTTCCTATACACAATTATTCTAATTATTTGATAATCACTTTATGCATTTTTTTGAGACATTTCTATTGGCATATTATCATCTCACACTTTGTCTTTGATATTTTTAATATTAAAAAAAAGAAAATGTTATAAAACATGTAATTTATGTAATTTGTAAATTGGAATGTTGAATAAAACACTTTGTCTTTAATATTTTTAATATTAAAAAGAAATTGTTATAGAACATGTAATTTGTAAATTGAAATGTTGAATACAACATCTTTAGCCAAATTATTTTTTAAAAAGAATGTTATTATATGTTTTTGCTATTGTGTTTCAATATTTTACTAAACACTCTATCAAATATATTTGTTGGAGTCATGTTTTTTTTCCCCGAAAAAAAGTGTATTTTCATTTCATCCATGGAGTACGAAATTACAATGAACAGCTCACTCATCTAGAGTGGAGTGTAATACTGCTGTGACAATCACCCTGTAGTGTGCCCAAAAACGAGCTTCGATGTTCTCACTGTGTGAGCAATAACATCATTTACAATACTCGATTATATACTTCTTTGGTATCTTTTCATAACTAGTATAGACTATTACAAAAATAAGTTCTAATTTTATATACAATGCTGCAAATGCAAAACGGTTTGTAGTTCTGTCTCCACAAAAATATAACACCTGTATCTGTGCCCGAAGCCAAAGACCCAAAGTCCCGATCATTCTATAAACGGTCTGTGGAAGAAGGCATGCACATTCCCATTCAGAAATTCATAAATCTTCCAAGTGCCGACCCCCAAATTGATTCCCTCCTTTGAGGCCTTGTCCGCCTCAGCATTGTTTTCACGGTAAGTGTGCCTGCAAGTAAAAGTTTCCAAAGTGAGAGTGACATTCTGAATTTGGTTCAAAACAGAAGCAATCCTCTGATTGCTGCAGATGTATGTGCCATTAACCCAATTAACCACATTCAAAGAGTCTCCAAAAACGTTAAGTTTCTGGATAGATAGTTCCACAGCATAAGAAATCAACATTTTGAGACTTAGTATCTCTGCCCAATTGTTTGTTCCCCTCCCAAAACCGAAAGCCATCACATAGTAGTGTACAGGGGAAATAAAAAGAATAGCCCCTCCCCCACATATTTCATTCTGACAGGCCCCATCAAAAAAACCCCATGGCTGGGATCTATCAATTTCCACAGGTTGAATAATGCGGGGAGAAGGTGCCAGACGAGCCCGCTTGAGTGCTAGAAAGATCCCACAACTGTTAATTGCTACTTGAGCCAGAGTTCCCAGTTTGTCTTTGAACAAACCACTGTTGCGCATGATCCATATTCCCCAAATCACCACCAGGGGAAGAGCTTTATAACTTTTCAGTGCCACATTGTTTGTCCACCTTCTCCAGGCATCATCGAACGAGGTTCCATCCCAAGACAGAGATGTTTTTAAAATGCGGGAAATAATGTTCCAAACCTCCATGGTGAAGCGGCACTGCAGAAACAGGTGTGGAATAGTTTCCTCACACAGTTTGCACAGATAACATCTGCTAGGCCCATGAAAGCTACGCTTCTGCAAATTTTCCCACGTCGGAATCCAGTTTGCTAAAGTACACCACAGGAAAAGTCTGGATTTGGGTGGGCAGTGAAGTTTCCAAACCATTTTCCACCACCATACCAGATCTCGTTGCTTGTAGTTCTCACTAATCCACTGATATCCACTTCTAGGTGTGTAGTTTTCGGTCGGATCCCCATCCCAGATAAGAGTATCATCTTCGTCGATCAAAAAAACCTGATCCCTGCAAAGTGCTCTTAAGTATTGTCTTAATTCAACTACCAGCTCCCCTCTTAAGCCGAATGAATCAACCCTTCTCCAAAGAGGTCTTCCCATCCAAATATTATCCACATCCGCTAACTGGCTGAGAAAAAGTAAACCTTGTTGCCTCAACGCCTCCATCAAATCTTCAGACAATATGTGCTGGGCTTCGCATCCAACCCAGGGGTCGCGATCGATCCGTAACTTGTGTCCATTGCCAACATCCCAAGCAAGATTGTGCTCAATGACATCAAAAGAGTTCACCAAGGATTTCCAGATGACTGAGCCACCACAATGTCGCTTGTGTGGAGATCTTATCCAATCTTCCACAGTGTCAGGTTCAACATATTTCTGCAACATAACCTTAGCCCAGAAGCCATCAGACTTAATTAAACGCCAACCACACTTAGCAGCCAAAGCCTTGGAAAAATGAAAGATATTCTTGAGACCCCACCCCCCAAGGCTTTTGGAGCTGCAATTCTGTCCCATCTCACCCATGGGGTGACATGAACATCATCCTTTCCATTCCACAAAAAATTAAAGCAAATATTCCTTGCTGCTTCCAGAGTCCCTTTAGGTATCCAGGCAAGTGACATCCAATAAACCGGAATGGCTTCCAACACCGTCTTAACAAGAACCAGCCTCCCAGCATGCGAGAGCCACCGAAAACTCCAACACTTCAACCTCTTTTCCAGCTTTTCCAGCAACCAGGTCCAGTCCTTTTTTAAGTAATCATTAGGATTCAAATTGAAACCCAGGTATTTTAACCCATCCGATAGATTGAGGATCATGAAAGGAAATGAATTAGTATATAAAATATAATCCTCCTCCCTCAAAAGAGAGACAGTAAGAGTGGATTTCCCCTCATTGATCTCCATTCCAGTAGCAGTTGAGAAGAGTTGCAGTATCTCTTTAAGCTTAACAGCGTCCAATCTAGAGCCTGAACAGAAGATCAAGATATCGTCCACAAAAAGCAGGTGAGTAAGAGAAAGACCCGGTGCTACCAAAATCCCTTCGAATTCTCCAACCCGTTTAGCTTCCTTGATGGCTCTGCTCAGACTCTCAACCACCAACAAAAATAAAAGAGGAGAGAGGGGACATCCCTGTCGTAACCCACGGCCAGAATGAAAGAACTGGGTTGCTGCTCCATTCATTAAGACTGAGAAGGATACAGTGGTTATACAGCTCATTATCCAGCGTATAAAGTCAATCTCAAAGCCTAAATGGGTAAGCATGAGTCAGATATACAACCAGCTCACCTTATCAAAAGCTTTGGACAGATCAACTTTGAGAATAGATCCTTTCAATTTTTTAGTCTTAATGATATGCATCCCTTCCTGAGAAATGCCAATTGCCTCATGAATCTGTCGCCCTTCCAAAAACCCAAACTGCTCTTCAGAGATGTGAGTGGAAAGAATAGGTTTAAGTCTGCTAGCAATTACTTTAGTAACTATCTTGTACACATAGTTACACAGAGAGATAGGCCGAAAGTCATTTAAGGTAGAAGGAGTATCTACCTTGGGGATAAGTGCAATGAATGTGGAATTTATGCTGGCTGGCACTCTACCAGTTCTTCTCGAGTCGTCCACAAGTTCAAGCAGATCATTCCCAATGATATCAAAGAGAGCAATAAAAAATTCAATAGTCCACCCATAAGGCCCAGGGCTCTTGTCCTTCTGAAAACCTGCCAAAACCTTTTTTAATTCCTCCCCTGAAATGGGGGCCATCAAGTTCCTGTTATCCTCCGCTTCCACAAACCTAGGGAAAAGCTGGGCTACCGGAATCACCTCTTCAATATTCACTCTCTCGCTGGCTTTGAATAGATCCCTGAAATGAGAAACCCCCACAGAAGCCAGCCCTTCGAAGGTTGACATAGAATTACCTTCTGCATCCTCCAAACTCCAAATGGTATTAGCAGACCTCCTTCCTTTTGCATAAGCATGGAAGAATTTAGAATTCTCATCCCCACTTTCCAACCAGATGGCCCGGCTTTTCAGTCTCCAAGTTTCCTCGATCTAGAGAAGTATATTGTTCCTCTGATTTTCCAATAGAACTAAGCGGTCCTTAGACGTTTGAGAGCTGTAACCACCACCCACTTCTTCAGCAATAGTGGCAATTTCTCCTTCAATATCTTTAAGGACCTTATCATCCCTCCTCCTCTTCTTAGCTGCCCATGATTTAATGGGTTCCTTAAGAGATATGAGATTCTCTGCAAAATGAAAAGCAGCAGAGTGAATCGATTCAGTATGGAAAGGTTCCCATTGTTGCTGAATCAGCTCCAAGAAGGTCGAATCTTCTAGCCAGACTTTGTTGAATTTAATAGGGGCAGGAGGTTTGTTGGGACCGTCTTTCATCTCCAAATAGATTGGGTCATGGTCTGAGATACCCCCTAATCCAATCCATTGACGTACAAAGAAGGTTGCCTCCGCAAGATGCTCAGAAAGTAGAAAACGATCCAGCCTCTTTGCCACACTGTCCAGGCCAATTCTCTTATTCCTCCAGGTTGGCTTCAACAGCACAGGTTCCACATCAATCCAGTTTCCTTCAACTAACTTCCGTACAAAAAAGTTTGTGAGAGGATCAGCATTTGAGTGCTGCCCCCAAACCTCAGCATGTCCCAAAGAAAAATTTAGGTCACCCCCCAATATCACAGAATCCCCCCTAAGCTGGTTTCTTCCCAGAAGTGAGTTCCAAAACGTTTCCCTCTCACAGTAAGGTCCATATATATTAACAATAGTAAAGATACGGTCAAAATCCAAGAATTTGCATGAAATTCCCAAAACCGACTGCATCCCCCACCTGGAGGATACACAAACCCTAGCCTCTTTCCAACCAATTGCCAAGCCTCCGGATCGACCCCTAGCATCCAAGGCTTCAAAACACCACCCAGGAGACCAAGCCTTAAGCCTGTCAATAGCCTCATCACTACCACACATAGTTTCTTGTAAAAGCAGAACATCAGGATGCTCAAGTTGCAGCATCCGTCGCAAAGATGGTCTTTTGGAGGGACCAGCAAGACCTCGACAGTTAAAAGACATAATCTTCATCACAACCCATCCTTGTGGGCATTCAATGCTCTAAGTGCCCTTTCGATTGAAAGTTGTGTTCCATTCCGAAGATCCGAACGCGCTCTGGTTTTGGCATGTGATATGAAAGACTTCCTTCCTCTGGTTTTAGGTTTTTTTGGTTTTTCCTTCCCTAAACCTCCTCCCTTGGCTTTGTTCATGGAACGTAAGAAGTAACCAGACTCCGAGGAGCCGATGGGTGAAGAGGTCTCAGCCATCACTTGAACAAGTACAGGAGTATCATCAATAGGAACAGGGGAAGGACAGTCAATCCGAGTGGTATACGACACAAGGGAAGAGCCAACATCATCCTGAAGAGAGGGTAGAAGGGCCATCGACTTTGCAGAGATATTTAAATTCCTAAAACCATCCACCCAATCGAAACCAGGAAGAACAAATTTATTAAAAAAAAGACTGAAGGAAGGGTTTATGAAAGGAGCAGAAGAAGTACCAGCCATAGTGTCTGAAACGCGAGTCATAGAAAGTAAGGAGACCTCCGGTGTCTTGTCTGAAGTTATATATCGGTCGATCTCTGCAGTGCCCGAAATAACGTTCTGCTCAGGGACAATACTATTCTTCACCTGAATGTTCTCAACTACCACTTCTTTAATGAGATACTCCTCAGAGGGATGGTCCATGTCCTGCTCTCCCTGCGCTTCTTCTCCCCCCATTTCCCCTGCCTCCTCCTCCACGGACCTCCTCTTCAAATTCTTGCCGATCTTCATTTGGACCGGCAAAGAGCATTCAACGGCCAGGTGCGCATATGCATGGAATATTCTGCAATGATACGACACATTTTCATAGTCCAATGTTTGTGTGAAGCAGTATGGTCCCCATTTCAAATCCATGCTCTCAAATAAACCCTCCCGTACATTGATGCTTACCAGGATCCTGGCCACCTTCTGAAATGCTGTTGTTTGGAATGAGAAGTCAGCTTCCAAATAACTTCCCAAAAGATTGCAAATGCTCCTAAAATGATCCTCAACCCAATACTGCAAGGGTAGCCCTGGAAGCCTAACCCAGAGAGGTATAGTATCCATTCTCTCACGGCTCACGTCAAAAATCGGGTTCCACGGCTTGAGAAGTAGTGGAGCCTTGAAGATCGACCAGTTCAAGCTGAGCGCCCAAACAACATGTGCATCAAAATTAAAGTGGAAAGCAAACCATCCTCCAGAGAGGCCCACTATCTGCGGTACATACCCACAATGACCCAGCCAAACACTGGAAGCCCACTGTATCATCGATTTCAGACTCACCGTCCTGCCATAAACCCTGCCCACCAGCACAGATTTAACCATATCAACTATTTGCTGGAATCCGATGTCCTCCTCCAGGGCGTAGTTTGGTGCTTTGCCTGAGTTCTTGATCCACCTCCTACGCGTCTTCGCCCGGGAACCTGCACCACAACCCACAGCCTTCCTTACCAAGTCGCCAGCCGGGCTAGAAAAGCCCCGTTGTTCTGCCCAGTCCAAATCCGTAGTGCAATCACCTCCCTGCGAGGCCTCGCTGCCATGCAACCCCTGTAAAGCTTCCCCAACGGTCGACACCCCGCTTAACTCCCGCACCGGAGATTCATGTGAGCCGTCCGAGGAGAGCAAGAAATCAGGGAGATCTCCTAATCCCGTGCTTACAGGGTCCGGCGAAGGTGAGTGTGGGACCGTAACACCCCAGATTGAATCAACCCTGCCCACCGGTGCAAAACCTTCACCATTCATATCCCAGAGTGGAGAAGCCAACAGGGAAGGCGCCGAAGAATATACCAGAGAGGCCCGCTCAGCAAAAGGAAACAGACCTTCGTTCAGATGGAAGTCCGCTACACTGCCTCCGCCAAAACCACCGTCGTCTCTCAAAAACCGAGAATCGCCAGGTGGCGAGCTCCAAATCTCACTATGCCGCACCGTGTCGTTGCCATAATCCACTTCATCCAACTGCTCCATAACCGTGAAGTTCGAGAAGCTACCGCAGGGGAAAGAGGGGTAGAAAAAAAAAATAGTAAAAAAATACTTACCACCGTATCTCCAGCTAAACTTAACCAAGAAGCCAAAACATTACTGCCTGGGGATTCGTGCCAACGTCTGACGCTGCTGACGGCCTGTTGCCGTCTGCAGTGGGCATGGCTGGCGCCACAGTCACTGCTCAGACCCTCGCCGCCATCCCATCAAACCCTAGCTCCCCAACTATTTTTCTTGTTGGAGTAATGTAATAATCATGTTCTTGGATTTATTGGTTTGATTTTTGTACTATAAGTAATAAATACATCTATACATTTTTTTTATCAATTTTTTCATACTATAATAAAATATTTTCACCATTCATTAACTTTGGACAGTACTACACATGAATTAAGAATCAATTCATCATATTTTATATCCTTCATATATATGCATTCTACATTCTACTTAGGAGGACATTGTGGTCCTCAACGTTGGTGTTTCCCTCATTATCATTATCACTGACGTTTAGAGTTTAAATGTTATCGAAAAGGAAAATTTAAATGTGTCCTCTTTGCAACATTTTCTCAATACTTTAAATTTGTTTTTCATTTGGATTACAAATGAGGTTTTCGATTTTTTCTATGATTTTTTAGTGCATAAGACATGTTGACTATTACATGTCATTTAAACACATATATTTCAAGTCAAGTCAATGGCGTTTTTCCCTTTTGGTTGTGTTCCTCACATCCCTTGTGATGACTTTTTCCCTCTATCATCCATGTTATCTCAATATAAGACATGTAAATGATGCAATATGCATTACAAAGCACATTACATTTAATAAGTAATATATATTAATAATGGAAAACAAGGTTAGTGAAAAACTCGGTCAGATATTTGGAATAAAATGTTGTTTTTTTTCAAAACCTTGACATAAACAAGTTTGGAATAAAATATCCCTAATGACCGTTGAGGGAAAACCCCTATGCAACAAAAACCCTAATCCTAAAAAAACTAAATATTATTTTGAAAGGGAAAAACCAAAACTAGTAGTACAACAAAAGGAAGCAACAACAAAGCAATGTTTTGTAGTTGGAGGTAAGCTTTATTTCATTATTTTGTCATTGGTAACTTAAATCATTCCAAATTGTTAAAATATGTTTAAATTTGTAAGTATGGATGAAAAAAAATGGATATTATAAGGAAAAACCAAGCGAGGTTGAATTCCTTGAGAAGTAGTGAATGATGTTACATACCCAAAATTTATCTTCTAGAAATGTGTATGACTCTGTGTATGAGTCATATGATGACAGCATATGAATTCTACTTAAGAACTCTCTCCCATCCAATCTTTATTGCCAAAAGTCTTTTGCATGATTATCCCTTTCACTTCTAGCACTACAATGAATTAGGTTTTAGGAGAACTTATATTTACACTGAAGAAAAGCATGTGGTCTTTTTACAAGGCACTTTTATCACATGTTTTCAAAAAAATGTTATTTTGGTTTTTTGTGTGCCTTAATGAGTTTGATGCAAGTGTGTCTCCAAACCAGTTGTGTAGCAATGCTCCCAACAACATTAGAATCACTATAAAAAAAGGGTTAGTAGTTACATGATTACAAACTGTAAACTAGACACTACAGATTTTGGGTTGTTTATCCTTTCACATTTGTTTCTTTTTACCAAACAATGAGTAATACTTATGTTGTTTTTTGGTCCTCGTTATAACCTATCTAATTACTTGAATATTGTTGAATACAAATGTAGATTTATAGTAGGTACATGAATGATATATTTCTAGAAACTTTGACAAGAATAAGTTGTTTTATATACCATGCCCTCGTGGCAACAATTTATTGTTCATAAATATCTCTAGGTGTCTTTTGTTTAGTGCAACTTGTTTCGCTTGAGGAACACTCCAATAACAAAGTAAGGCATTTAGATTTGTCGGTATGCATGCAATACATAGTTTGACTCCCAGAGATGAGTTATTAATTAACTACAACTTCCATGGACCACCTACTGCTTGTCAGGGGGTGACTTGCATTGGGATCTCCTTTACACATCCCTTTGCTCGGGCGTAAGAAAAAGTTGAACTTAATGTATTTTTGTATTTATAATGGAATTAACATTAAAAATATCATAAACTGGAAATTGTGTGTATGAAATATTTTGATCATGATTCTTGTAGATGTTTATTCGTATGTGCCAGCATACTAAATGCATTGTGTTCATCGATTTAATGTCCAATATTTATGCAACCAAGATTAAGATGACAAGTGACATGTGTATCATCTACTTGCGAGCCCCACCATGATTTCAAATCAAGAGAACATTGCTCAATGAGCAAAACTTAGAGCCAAAGCATACAAATCGTGGGTGAATAAACTACCTATTCAATTCCCACTCTGTCATAAATCACAAATTTAGAATGCGTGCAATACCATCGGTTCTTCAAATGTCAAGGACAAAAGCAATGATACATAAGTTAGTATGGAGGACTATTTATGAGATACCCATGCGTCCAAGGGATGTTGTCAAGTAAATTCAATAAAGATGAGTTAAAGGACGATACTTGATCTGTCACACAAGACAAATATGCAACAAGATCATACAGAATACTTGAAAAAAAGCTATAGATCACGATAAAGAAAGAGAACTAAGCAAAATGACCATATCTTATTTAGAATAGTAGGCAGTCTTATATAAAGAATTGTTATTACAATGTTCTGAAAGAGTCAAACTACAACTAACTAATTCCAACATCTAGTTATCTAAAATCCTAACTGTCTTATTGCAGATTGCACCATGCTTTTATTATCCACCACTAGTTGAGCCTGATGGTGCACCTTCCTCTCTTTGACTATCCAGAGGTGCACCCTCCTTGGGAGGTGCGACTTGACCTACGTGATTTCCCAATCCTCCCTGTTTAGTCTTGGAAGTGTCCCTACTTCCATCAGCAAATGTGGAAAGGTCCTACGCATTTCATCCTCAAAAAACCAGTGAGCTCATGTTAAAGTTTGGCCTTGGTGAACGGCAAGATAAGAAGTATGTTGGTGGTGCCGAGTGGAAATAATGCGAGTGTCCAACAGTGTGTCGTGGAGCAGAGGGGGATGGAAGTCAGGTACGAACCCAGTGGGATGTGAGATGGTAATCAACTCCTCAAGCAAGGGAGGCTCATAACATTTGAGGCTATTGACATTGACTACATCATGCATACCCAACTGAGGAGGAAAGTCAAGACGATAGGCATTAAATCCAATTTGTTGCACAATAGTATAGGGACCATGACAGAGAGGCTTGAGCTTATGATGGCATTGGGACTTGAAACGTTGGTGTTCCATATAAAACCATACTTTGTCTCCAGGAGCAAAATTCTGAGGAGAGCGATGGACATCGTGGCTCTCTTTATAGCGTTGCTAGGATGCTTTGAGAGCTTCAGAGATTTGAGCATGTCGCTTTGCTAATGATTGGAGGAAGTATAAGGAAGATTTTTGTTCTTGTTGTTGATGGGGAGTGCCTGAAGGATGCAAGGTGAGAGACAACTCATAATAGGTTAAAGGTTGATAACCAAAACATGCTTCAAAGGGTGACAAACTAGTGGAGGAATGCATAGCACGATTATAACTATACTAATGATATGGAGAGGCATATCCCACAATTTGGATTTGGTGAACTGAATGTGAAGGGAGTGCATAAGGATATGGTTGACAACTTCTATTTGGCCACCGGTTTGAGGATGAAAGGCAGTGGCATATTGACTATGGTAGCCAAGGAGATCCCACAAGGTTTTCCAGAATATGTTAGGAAAATGGGCATCACAATCAGAAATAATGTTGGTAGGTAAGCCAAAGTGAACCCAAACATGAGTAAAGAAGAGATTTTTTGTTTGAGCAGCGGTATTAGTTTTACTGCAAGGAAGAAAAATGTCCATTTTAGATAAAAGACTGACTACCACCCAGAATACATCATGCTTGCGGACGGTTGGTGTCTGCGCTGACGTATTTATTAGTTAACACCCTTCTGACTCGCGCCTCATGAATTTGTATATCAACAAAGGTGAAGCGTGACTACCCTCATTGGTCGCCTTCCAAGTCCCTGTTATAGTATAAAATATTATGATTCATAAATGAAGGCACATCCACATGCTTCATGCCCTCTAATGTTTAGAAACGATTGGGATCACCTGAGTTAGTCCCCTCGTCTATCGCTCTCTATGCATATGATAGGAGGCCATCCCAACCTTTGGGATTGTACCAGAATGTCCCTATCGAACTGGGGACAAGATGGTCATGATCGATATCGAAGTAGTTGATGCACAAATCGAATATAACATCCTCTTAGGCCACAATTACATGCACGCCATGAAGACAATCACCTCCTCGTTTTTTCGCATCATGATATTCCCCTTTAATGGGAAGATATTCACCTTAAACCAAATCAAATACTACAACCATCATACCAATGTAAGTCACGACAATGTCCTTCCCAATATCTTTGGGAAAAATCAACCCCCTCATGTTGATATTGGCCTTAGAATATACAAGGTTTCTATCTTGCAAGGGTTATACTCTGGTCTTCCACCTGAGATCTCTGCATTCACCGACGGCCTTATGTGCACCATTTTCACCGCTGAAAATGTGCCCACCACTCCCTCGGAATGTCATCAACACCTCCGATAAGCCATGGCATTGATCAAACATTGAGTCCATAAGTATCTCCTATCTTCCAAATACCATTCTTGTAACCCCCCACGAGAGTGAAAGGGACACTAGTGATGGCTCAGTTGAATCTACCTAGGTTAACCTTGGGTATACCTGTGTGGTACCTCCCACCACCATACCCTGAGATGGCTTCAAAACCCGTCTCCCACTATGAGTTTGTCCTTGTCTCAGCTATTACGCCTTCTATGATGATCACACCATTTGCACTACATGTCGAACCTACAACATCCATGACTAAACCAACACCAACAACCACTAAACCCACCAATGGGAGCATGAGACAAACTAAGTTGAAATCCCCCCTCATACTTAACCCTGCTCTCAAATCATCATCGAGAGCCGCTAAGCCTAAAGCAAGGTGCATCAACCAACAACGGTTAAAATCCCTAGTAATGACCAATACTCCCACTTAGAGGGCCACTCCACCATGTGCTCTCTGTGGGAAATAAGGCCATGTGACCAACCTATGCCCCACTTTGTTGGAGATCAAGAATATTCTCAACACCCCTGTTAGTGTGACACATGCTCCATCGACAATAGTAGGGGGAACCTCGTATTCTCCCAACTCAACACCTAAGTCCAAATTGCTGCGTACCAATCATGCATGTTTGATTTGTTCACAGTTTGGGCATTACACACATCATTGTCCCAATCTCCCTCGATTTCGGGATGCTTTGGCGGCCATTCGACTCACTCAACCATTGGAGGAAAATATTTCCCCTCAACCACTAGAAGCAACTTCTATCATTATCGTTACCACAACGGTCCCCATTCCTATAGAGAACACTTCTATGATAACCCAATGGGCAGAGTCACTACCCAACCAACAATTTCCCCTTCAACGACCTCAAAGTCCTGCCATCATTCTCAATCACACCTACACAACTCACCCATGTCTGTCATGCAGGTTGATGACTCATCGTTCCTTCCAATTCCCTATATTGGTCGCATTACGCACCCTTTGTGCTACACAAAAGAAACTATAGGATAACCTTATCCCTTTGGGAAAACCCTCCCAATGGTGATTGAAGAAGACAATGACCCTATGGACAATACCGAAGAGCCTAACCTACCATTGGTTTCTCCTCACCTTGGCGGTGATGATCCCCCATCATTAGTTTCCCTAGAGGACGTAGACCCCCTATTCTTCCAACAAGAAGTGATCCTCCCTCCTCTCACAAGCTCCCTCTACTATATGGACATCCTTCATCTTGATTCGATACACCTTCCACCAAGTGACTCTATCACCGTAGTCAGTTCCAGCCAACCAACTTGTCCCATTACTCTTCAGACCACTCTTACCAACTACGATGATTCATTTTCCTCTGATGAATACATGTTAAAAGCATATTTCTTCTCCACGGATGAAGAAATAGTTGAATCCATGCATTTCTATGAACCCCCATGGGATGACTTCCATCATAGGTCATCGTTTGTCCATACTCAAAGCCTCCCGATCATGACAGTGGCTTATCAATATACGATTGAATCAAAATATTTTCTACCTCCGAGTCATATCAGTTGCTTCAAAAATCCCATCCTAGCCCTCGATGCCTTTGAAGACGACAACCTAGCCAATATTTCCCACACCATTCAAGTCAATATTTTTGTCACACCAGGAGTCATTGAAAACATCTCAATTGACGTGTCATGCTCACCGTAGGAAATCACAGAATTGACTTCCCTTTTCAAAGAATTACATGATGTCTTCGCATGGTCATATGAAGAAATTCCTAACCTATACCCTTCAATTGTTGAAGATCATATTGACAAATGGCCCAATGCCACCTCGACCAGGAAAAAACAATGACTTGTTCACCCTTCTAAGGCCCCCGCTATCAAGGTTGAGATCGAAAAAATTCTACAATCTGGATTCATTTTCCCCATTGCTTATACGTTATGGGTTTCCAACCCTATCTCGGTCAACAAGAAGCAAGGTACCATTCGCGTCTCTATGGATTTTCGCGATCTCATTCTAACTTGCCCCAAAGACAACTACCCTACCCCCTTCATCGACCAAATCATTGATTCCTATGTAGGTAGTGAAATGATATCCTTTATGGATGGGTTCTCCGGTTATGAACAAATACGGATCTGCCCTCAGGATTAGTACAAAACAACGTTTACCACATCTTGGGGCACCTTCACTTACAAGGTTATGCCATTCGAGCTAAAGAATACTGGATCCACCTTTCAACGGGCTATGGAATATGTTTTCAATGACTTGGATCATATCATCCCCACCTTCTTAGATGAACTAAATGCCAAATCTAAAAAACAATGTGATCACATCCGTGACATATGCACCTTATTCATTCGTTGTCGCAAATATAACATGCGCTTGACCCCCCTCAAATGCGTGTTTTGCATCACCGCAGACTGATTATTAGGATTCATTGTATCCAAGTAAGGCATCACCGTTGACCCATCGAAATCCCAATCCATCATTGAATTGACACCCTTAAAAACACGGCACCAATTGCAAAGTGTTCATGGAAAGGCCAATTTCAACTGGGCAAGTGACTATTTCACTAAATGGACCGAAGCAATGCCCATTTTTTACTGCACAAGCACCACTACTGCACGATTATTCTTTAATCATGTCATCTCACGATTCGGTGTGCCAAATCAGTTATTTTATGATAACGGAACCCATTTCCACAATCAAAATTTTGAGGAACTCTCACATATGTTAGGATTCAAGCATGAGTTCTCAACATCTTACTATCCTCAAGCAAATGGCCAAGTTGAATCTATGAAAAAAATTCTTAAGAATATGCTCCAACGCATAGTAAACAAGAACAAATCCAGTTGGAATAACATGTTATTCCCCGCTCTTTGGGATTACCGCACCCTGATCAAGATGGATTCATGATTTAATTCCTTTCACCTCGTCCATGGAGTAGAATTTGTGATGCCCATCGAGTGCCAAACCCTACACTCCAATCAGTTGTGGAGTTGTTACCTGATACTCCATCCCCCGAGAAACGATTGTTTCTTTTGGAACACCTCGATGAAGAATGAAGGGAATCACTCCAACAAAATGAGGCCATCTAGGTACACTCCAAAGCACACTATGATAGACATGTTTGACCTCGCACCTTCGATGAGGGCGACTTTGTCCTAGTCTTCAACAGAAAAAAAGAGAGCAAACCAGAACCATGTAAATTTCTATCTAAATGGACAGGGCCTTATGTCGTCAAGCAAGGTCTCCTGAAAGGGGCATACATCTTAATTGACCTTGAAGGCATAACCCTCAACAATCCTGTCAATGGGTTGTACCTCAAAATATTCTACCTTGATCCAAGTACACTCCATAGGTGCAAATTGTTTTGGATATCAATTCTGCAACGTCAATACCTTTGTCATGATCTTTATTACACTTGGGTATTTGCGCCATATGTGCAAGACAATGACCGAGATGCGACTACTTCTTATTTTTTCATTATAAGAACAAGAATACACCCCTCCACAATGGCACCCAACTACTATCATAGCTATCATCTCGAAACTGGCATATAGGTAACGCCTTCCCTCTGTTTGCATTGCACTTACGAGATATTCCCACTGATAACCATATGGTCCTCATCCCTAGTAATGATATGCCATCAAAATCACTATTGAGAGTAGCATATTTCCTCCATGTGTGGGTACACCATTTCATCCCAGTCATTATTTGACACCCATGATGTCGACGCCCCTCAAGCCCAAGGAATCTAATACACCTGGAAACGATGAACCCATAGTTCATCAATTTCTAGCTGCGCATTTACACCCCCACCTTCAACATTTGATGCCATCTAATTCATCGACACATGTTACAATCAAGAACTTCCATTGACCACTCATACCTCCATGAGCACTCTACCATCTGCATTATTCTTCGTACCACTGTTACACCCAAAATCTACACCTATGTAACCTTAGTGCCTAAATTCCTGAAGTTCCATGATCAAGTTAGTCATTCAGAGCAAGTTGATGGCCCTTATCTACACTCCTAATTAGGCCGGCACAGGTTGTCTTTGGGAAACATGCGCTGGCGCAAGTTTCCCTCATGCAATATGGCCGAAGTCAGTTTAAAGAGATAAAGGGAACTTTCGAGCAAATTCTAGAATTGGGATGAGGTGGATCCCTATCCCTAACTCCCAGGTGAGCTGGCCTTCGGTTCCCTAACCTAATGGGAAGATCCCTTAACCCTCTCCACATGATCCTCAACCCACTCTATCCACTTGGTCCTATAAATGCAAGAGCCCTATCCATCCCAAGGGGAGGAAGTCTATGGTACTCTTATGCTGGTGAAATTAGCTCAGTAGTTCAACACCCTAGTCTTGGAGGCACCTACTTCTCTCTAGGAGCTTTGGTTTGGCTTGTCGGAAGGAGATTGCGACGTTGAGGCATCGGTTGTAATTCTCTTTTCTATTGTACTTCCCACTTTTTATACAATAATATAAATGCTTTCCATAAATTTGATTGTGTTAATGATATTTATAGTTCACCTCCTCAACTGTTTACTTAGACTAGTTAGTGTTTAGGCATGTTTTACTGCTTGTTTTGTTCATATGTGTTTTGATAGGTCTTACATCCATAGATATGACGACCGCGGAACTCGGAACAACAACGAGGAGAAAGATCTACAAATCTGAGGTAAGATTGCTTAATTACTCGATCTCTAACTAGATCTAGGAGAGTAGTTTTATATTCTGTCTCATTTGTTCTAGACTTGCATTAAGCTAGAGAGATCACTCCTTGAGTCCGCTTTTGGTAGATTGTCTGATAAAAAATTTGGCGACCATACTGGGGAACGTACGTTTGATTTAAGTTTTCAAGTTGAATGTCATATTCTTTGATTTCTTTGCAGGCCATTTCTTTTGCATCCCGAGCCTCTTTCACCATCAGATCTTCTTGTTGAAGGGTTTGTTTGCTTTCTCTGAGTCTGTAGGTTTAGTTATTAAACCATTTCAATGCTCATCCTTGGAGATCCTTTTCATTTTTGTTTTGGGAATTCGCTAGGCGCACCTGGGTAGTGTAACCAGAGCGCCCTCTTTTCTCAGGCGCCATTTTTCTTTCTGAGGTTTGCGTCACCGATGCTAAAGCTCTGTTTTTCTTCCGCGCTGCCAATGCTAAACCCCTGTGGATCATCTGCACCGACCACTCAAACCTAGGGTTTGATTCATCCCCCTCCTTTGGTTGAGTTTTGGTTCCTCTTACAGACCCCCTCTACATTGTATCTTCCAGTCAGAGACCCTTTTTTGATGCTGCATTGTTGATGTTTGGTTTTGTTGGGTTGTTTCGGAGTGGCTTTGGTTTCCATTTTTGGATGAGTTTGAGTTTCGGTAGTGGTGGACACTTTGATCTCCCCCAACTTCATCCTCTTGACCTTGCTTTCCCTACTCTCCCCACCTGATCTAGTCCTTCCATTGGCTTAGATCCCAGACCTCCTTTGCGCATGATTTTTAGCTTTGTGTGCATTCGGTTGTTTGATTGAGTGATTCGAGTGTTTTTGAGTGTTTTCAGTCCATCTGAGTGCTTGTCATTTTCTTGAGAATTTTTTAGTGTTTAGAGCGTTGCAAATAATCTTTCTTTTCAATTATTTATGCTTAAAAACATCATTGTTATCAAGTTGTAATCTTGGCATATCGTTGGAAAATTAAAAGGGCATCATTTTTACCGTTTTCACGTGCCTTTGAAAATTGTTGTAGAAATTGGTTCATGCATTGGAATTTATCATTCATTAGTTTTTTGAAAAGTTTGAGAGAAAAGTTAGTCACTTGTGCTTTTCGGGAATTATGAGTCATTCATTTTCTTGAAAAATGCAAGTGAGATCAAGTTTTTACAAAATCCATTCCATGCTTCAAAGAATTGTATGCATTCTTGGTTTTTTATGCTTTTAAGCCGTCATAGTGGAATTTGAAAAGTTGAGTGCTCTAGATAGAAAATTTCTCTCTTTTCATCACTTAGTCTCGTTTTGATTCAAAAAAAAAAAAAAAAAAAAACTTTGTCAAGTTGGTAGATTTAGGATTGTGTTGCATTTTTGTTGTTTTGGTAAAATTAGGAAAGAGATTTCTCCCTCCCATATATAGAGTTCATCAAAGGAAAAATACATTTTTTGCATGCAGTTAGGGCTTGCATTATGTTTACATTTATGTACTCACCTCATGCATTCACCTAACCGTCAAGAGAAAATTAACGGTAGAACTAGGGTAAAAGTTTTAGTAACTTGTGTGTTAAGTTAGAGACGTGTTCTGGCGTCGTAAAATGTGGCAGCTGTTGTTACTTGCCAACACTATATTCCGGGGGTATTGTAGTCTTCCATGTACCAACCGGTATATCGAAGCTCTTTCCCGTACCAACCAGCTATATCGAAGCTCTTTCACGTACCCACCAAGTACTTCACGTACTTGGCGTATATCGAAAGGTGTTTCACGTACTTTGCGTATATAGAAAGGTGTTTCACGTACTCAGTAGTATATAGGAAGGTCTCGTGCCGTACGGTTGTGCATTAGACGACACCACTATGGATTTAAGCTCCCACGTACCTTAAGTATATCGGGAGACACCATTAGGATTCCTAAAACCAACTGAGCTATCCATTTGTCCATCTTGGCAGAACAATACACCGAGAACAACACTCGGGGAGATTACTACGCACGTACCGTCCAGGTAGTCGGGTATTCAGGCAAGGGTACGGTCCCAATCCTCCTTGTTGCGTTTTACTGTTGGACCCTGCGGTATATAGCGAGTTGCGAAGCCTTGACAATCCCGTGAGGTTCCAGACTTTTGAATCCATACCTATCACATAAGTTTGCTTGTGGCCTTAGTTTGTGTAGGTTTTTCTGGACTTCTTTTCTTTTGTTTAGATTACCCTAGGAGAAACGCTATTTCAGTCACTCCGGCTAACTTTCCTTGGAGAAGGTCCCGCAGAATTTTGAACTTACCACCCGAATATCCCCTTAATCAGGAGGTAATTTCGAAGGTAAGAATGGACCCACGCGCCACGGTCGTGTCACCTGAAGTAGAAAACCCTACTTTGAATATTGGAGCACATATGTTCCCTCCAGATTCACTTGCCTCCAACCCCCCACAGGGTGAAGAGGTGCAAACTTCCATTTCACAAGACACACCTCCTGTGTTACCGGGAGAGCCTGGATCGATGGATGGTTAAATCCACCCTAGGACGACCTTGTTGGTCCAATTGCAGCTTTTTGGACTTCATCTATAGGACACCCAGTGGCCCATTTTTCCATTTCTTCCCCACCCACTGGGACTAATCCTAACGACTCTCTAGCACCTTATCGTGAGTAGTTGACTCGATTACGTGTTATGGCTGAGGGGTTTAGAAGACAAAGTCTTTTACGGAGGGCTGAAGACCCGACACTACCTCCTTATCAACCACTCCCAAGTCGTTATTTATCTTTTGACTCACCAGAATCATCCACCCAACACGTGACCACATCTGAATCTGGTCAACCCTCAACTCCTGCACATATTCCCCCTAGACAGGAGACCAGTTCTATACCTCAAATGACTCAACCTGTTGAAGGACAACAATCCAACACACCTGTTCCTACCGCGGTTACGTTACCCATTCCTCCCCCACCCAAAAACTCGCGGGGAGGATACTCTTTACCCCCTACCTTCCTTACAGGTAATGTTAATCCTGCAGTAGATAATCAACAACTTGCATTGGGTCAACCTTTGAATAGTGGTCAACAAGTTGTTACTGCGGGGAAACCTCGTCTCCTCACCATAATACTGGAGGAGGAGTTCCCATCGGTCCTTCCGTTGGAAATTCCTTACCTGCCATACCTTCCACCACGGGATTATCCCATGTTGAGGGACCATCCAACATAATGAAACCACCATGGAGTCAAGTGTATCTAGGTTATCTTAACCCTATGTCGGGACAACTCAATCCTGGAAATGCACTCTACAGGATACCTTATCCCGAAAATCCATACACTCTATGGGGACATCAAAATGTTTTACAACATGGAACCCCACCTACAGTCCCTCAAGTCCCACCACCCTTGTATGGTCCACCTCCACCTCCCATCGGAGGCGACGATCCCACACACAATTCTGGAGGAAGCGGACCTTTACCTTCTGGCGGAGGACCACCTCATTCTGGAAACCATGGCCCACCCCCCCGGTGGCGGAGGTGGAGGCCCTCCCCCTTCAAGTGGAGGCAGAGGGCCACCCCTCCTGGTGGTGGTGGACCCCCACCTTATCGTGGAGGACCATCCCATCCTAGTGGTGGTGGTGAAGGACCATCCCATCCTGGTGGTGGTGGTGGAGGACCATCTGATCCGGATTTTATGAGCAGAACGAAATGAATACAGATTATTATCAGATGCTTAACACAAAATAACAGAGATACAGTAAAACTGGTTTTCTATTCAATAAGGAAATAAACTAGAACTGTAAAATGCAGCGGAAAACAAGCTTGCTGGAATGGTGGCGGCTTATCTCTGAGAAGAGATGTGACGGCTGCGCTCATTTCGCAAGAAGATGGTTACAATGAGGCTCTCCAGGCCTTTTACAATAAACAGGAATGTCAAAAACCCTAGACATCCAAAAACCTAACCCTAGGAGATGAAGCGCCAAAAGTCATGTGGGCCCCGTTTGGGTAAGTTAGTACATCAACTTCCCGGGGTCGTAACTTTTGCATACGATCTCCGTTTGGGGCGCTCGGTAGCCCGTTGGAAAGGTCTATCCGAGATTTACATCTTTCGAATGGGGCCAAATGTACGCCGACGGCATCCATTTGGCCCCCCGAATTGCCAAAAAAGGTCGTTTAGGGCCTCAAAATGGCCCCGGAAGTTCAGGACCCGAAAAACTGCTAAAAATAGTACAATACCAAAGTTGCCATAAACTGTTTTGAGCCAGTTGGAAAGGTGGGTGGCCACCAATATCCACCTGGATCAATCCTCCCTCCTTAGGAAGCAATGGTCTCCATTGCGTTGAGTTCCCCCATCAGATGAGGAAATTTCTGCTGAATTTGGCCTCGGGTGAGCCACTTGCCTTGGTGCAGGAGCTGCCCTGCTTTGACAACTCGATAAAGCTGGATCCTTTGATGTCGAGTGCCCTTGATCTGTGTGTCTGCAATATGATCACTGGATGCTTGTTGTAGGCAGTCAGGGTTGAGCTCTGTTGGTGTCAACTTCTCTGCTATCTCTGAGGTGTCTAATAGTGGTGGGAAATATGGCCGAAGGAGAGCCACGTTGAAGACTGGATGCAGACCAAGGAAGGGGGGAATGTTGAGCTCAAAAGCATTGTCACCCACCGCCTTGGTGATGGTGTACGGCCCATAACGGAGTGGGCGAAGCTTTCGATGGGGCCCTGTAAGGCGTTCTTTCTGCAAATGCAACCAAACTTTGTCACCCACCTGAAACTTATGTGGCACCCGATGTTGATCATGGCGCTGCTTGTACTTGGCATTAGACTTCTGTAGAATATCCTGAACCTGTTGGCGGATATGCTGTATCCGTTCAATGAACCGGGCGGCTTTGTCAGCTTCTGGGGACGAGTCGGCCGAGGTGGTCGCAAGGGGAAGTGCAACATCCATGGGGCCCAATGGTTGGAATCCCAACCCCACCTGAAAGGGGCCGTGGCCAGTTGAGCTATGCAGGGCTCGGTTGTAGCTATGTTGGACATAGGGGAGACTCTCATCCCATGTGCGGGGGTGTGTTGAATTGTACATGCGCAGGATGTGTACGACCATCCGGTTGACGACCTCCGTTTGTCCATCGGTCTGGGGGTGGAAGGCAGTGGATTTGGTGAGCTTGGTATCCAGCAGTGACCAGAGGCTTGACCAGAATGAGCTGAGGAACCGACTGTCACGGTCTGAGATAATGGTCTGTGGGATCCCAAAATGTACCCATACTCGTTCAAAGAAGAGCTTGGCAGTGGCTTCCGCTGTGATGTTCTTCTTGCAAGCGGCTAGAATCGCCATCTTGGAAAAGCGATCAACAACCACGAAAACACAGTCGTTTCCCCTCTTGGTGGACGGGAGGCCCGACATGAAGTCCATTGAGATGGATTCCCACGGCCTGTCAGGAGTAGGAAGAGGGGTGTATAGGCCCTGTTTCTTAGTGGTCGGTTTGGCAATAGCACAAGCGGTGCAGGACCTGATATACTTGCCGACATCCTGTCGAAGTTTCGGCCAGTAGAAATGTTTCTGCAACACTGCCACTGTCTTTTCGACGCCAAAGTGTCCTGCCACCCGACTATAGTGAGCTTCCCAAATCAGCTTCGCGCGCTCGCTTGATGGAACGCAGAGATGGCCCAGACGACACAACAACCCGTCCTGAAGATGGAAATTAGCAACCACTGAGTTGGTGCCCAACATTTGATAGGTGGCGGAGAAGTCAGGGTCTGTCTCGTAGAGGTGGGGCCAACCGGAGGTCTCGTGGCCACAAGAG
Source organism: Larix kaempferi (assembly GCA_027924585.1). Taxonomy (NCBI): domain Eukaryota; kingdom Viridiplantae; phylum Streptophyta; class Pinopsida; order Pinales; family Pinaceae; genus Larix; species Larix kaempferi. The sequence continues at coordinate 32,854,470 of BSBM01000106.1, forward strand.
TCTAGCACCGTGGTAAGTGCCGCGACTGGTGGTCGACTGAGGCAGTCAGCAACTCGGTTGGTACTCCCTGTTTTGTATTTGATGTTGAGGTGGAACTGCTGTAAATATGTTGACCACTTCTGATGGCGGTCATTCTGCAACTTTCCTTGGGTCTGCATGAACTGTAGTGGCTTGTGATCAGTGTGGATGACTGTCTCCTTCCCAAGAATGTAATGTCTCCACTGGCGGCAGGCTTGTACAATGGAGTACATTTCTTTGTCATAGGTAGGGTACTTGCGGACAGCATCTGATAGTGTCTCACTATGATATGCCACGGGGTGGCCGTGTTGAGTGAGAACGGCACCCACAGCATAATCTGAAGCATCTGTCTCGATCTCAAAGGGATGTTGCAGGTTCGGTAATGAGAGTACCGGCGATGAGCACAAACGCTTCTTCAAGTCATCGAAGGCTTGTTGTTGGGACAGGCCCCACACAAATTTTGCCTTACCACCACCCCTGGTCACTTGGCTGAGGGCCCATGCGATATGAGAGAATCCCAGCACGAACCGTCGATAGAAATTGGCGAGGCCCAAGAAGCTCCGAAGTTCAGTGAGTGTGGTTGGGGCTGGCCAGTCACGAGTGACCTGGATCTTGGCTGGATCCACATGCACACCATGTCGATCGACGATGTAGCCTAAGTAATGGACCCTGTCCATGCCGAAGGAGCATTTTTCCAAGTTTGCATAGAGTTTGTGCTTCCGCAGGGTGTGCAGAACCTGCTGAATATGCTGCAAGTGTTCCTCCCAAGTCTTGCTGTAGATGAGGATGTCATCCAGATACACCACTACAAAATTGTTGGTGAAAGGTCGTAGGATATCGTCCATCATCCTCATAAAAGTTGCTGGAGCATTTGTCAAACCAAAAGGCATGACCAGCCATTCAAAAAGACCTTCTTTTGACTTGAAGGCAGTCTTCCATACATCTGTCTGTTCTATTGGGACCTGGTGGTAGCCCGACTTCAGGTCAATCTTACTGAAGTATTTGGCCCCCGTGAGCTGATCAAGGAGGTCATCGATTCGGGGAATCGGGTACCGATTACGGACTGTGATTTTATTCAGGGCCCGGTAATCAATGCAGAGTCGCCAGGTCCCATCTTTCTTCTGCACCAGCACGATTGGGCTCCCACAAGGTGATGAACTGGGACGGATGTGCCCCTTGCGGAGCAATTCTTGGATCTGCCTCTTGATCTCCTCGTTTTCCAACAGAGAGCGGCGATAGACTGGCCCATTGGGTAGCGGTGCACCTGGGGTCAGATCGATGAGATGCTTGACCTGGCAGTGTAGAGGTACCCCGGTTGGAGAGGAGAAGATATCTGAGTATCCTTCCACCACCTTGTCCACTTGCTTCTGTTGTGTGGATAGGTCGGTCGTGGAGGCCTGGGATGTGGCTGCGATCTTTCTTTCACTCTGAGAGCGAATCACGAAGAAGACAAATTTCCCGGTCTGAGAGATGACCTTCCTGCATTGCTTGGCAGAGATCAAGGAAATAGCACTAGGAGGGACTGCCTCGGGTATCCTGTACAATTTCCTCGTCCTTGAAGGGCTTGATGCCGTATGGCAGTCGGCACTGTTGGCTGACGCGGAGATCGCTTCCTTTGCGGAGCCATCCAATGGTGTAGGGTTGTGGGTGCGGCGTTGTCGGCAGGGCCAGGCGCTTGACGACCTCCGCTGAGATGAGATTCTTCTGGCTACCGCTATCAACGATGAAGTGCAGCGGGGTGCCTTTTACCCACATCTGTGAATGGAAGAGGCGTTCTCCTTCTTCTGGCTCGTCTGGTTCATCAGGCTGGAGCTTGGTGGTAGCAATGGTGGCACTGGGTTCCGCGTCAATGATCCGTCTTCCCCTTTCTGTTTCGGACTCGGAGTCAGAACCCGCATCTGATTCAGATGCTTTCACTTCGGCCACCAGCGACTGCTTTGAGCGGCAATCAGCAGTGTTATGCCAAGGGCTCTTATGGAAGTCGCACCACTTCCCGGTATCTTTCTTTGTTTTTCCGGTGTCCTTCTTTGCTTGCGGCTTGGACTGGTTGTCCTGATGCTGTCCATCTTTGCTCTGTCCTTTATTCTGTGGGTTGGGGCCGCCCTTTCCTGTCTTTTGCTGTGAAGGGTTCCCAGGCCCAAATTGCCGCGGCTTTTGTTTGAGCTTCTGCTCGATTTTGACGGCATATCGGTAGGCCGCGCCCAAGGAAGAGATGTCCATAAATTCCATTTCGGTCTGGATGTATCTATGCAAACCACCGCGATACTTGAGCACCAGATGTCGCTCTAAATCTTTGATACCCAGCTTGGTGCGCAAGGTATGGAAGATATTTGTGAACTCTGGCACTGCTTGGTCTCTTTCTTGTCGCAGTGTGGTCCATTTGGTATACAAGTCGTCATAACTTCCAACAGGGTAGTATTGTTCCTTAATAGCATCCCTGAAGGATTCCCAGGTGGCCGTGACTGAAAATAATGAGGCTTCTTCTGTGTCCTTTTGCTCGCAGAATGTTTCCCACCAATCTTTGACACGGGGAACGGCTTTGAGGAGCGCAAAAGTAATCTTTTCTTTATTCGAAAAGTTATGGACAGAAAAATACCCTTCTAGTAGATTCAACCACTTATCTACAGCATCTGCATCTATCTGTCCTTCAAATATAGGGATGTCGAAGTTGATTTGTACCTTGAAGGGGGCGGCGCCTCCGCTCGAGGAAGATGCGTCGCTTGTTGGTAGTCGCCGAAGGATTTGCGCGAAATTATCCATCATCTCATTCCTCTGCTGCGTGAGGGCTTCCTCAAGCAACATTTTGATAGGATCTCCTGTCCCGTCATCTTTCTTTTCTCCTGCCATGAGAGGTCGCTTGGGCGTGCGAGAGCTTTTGTCCTCAAGAGAAACAAGCTCGAGACCCAATTCTTTGTACCCTGACCTCGTTGGGGACATGCATTAAGACGACAAGGAGCAGACCGCTCTGATACCACTGATCCGGATCTTATGAGCAGAACGAAATGAATACAGATTATTATCAGATGCTTAACACAAAATAACAGAGATACAGTAAAACTGGTTTTCTATTCAATAAGGAAATAAACTAGAACTGTAAAATGCAGCGGAAAACAAGCTTGCTGGAATGGTGGCGGCTTATCTCTGAGAAGAGATGTGACGGCTGCGCTCATTTCGCAAGAAGATGGTTACAATGAGGCTCTCCAGGCCTTTTACAATAAACAGGAATGTCAAAAACCCTAGACATCCAAAAACCTAACCCTAGGAGATGAAGCGCCAAAAGTCATGTGGGCCCCGTTTGGGTAAGTTAGTACATCAACTTCCCGGGGTCGTAACTTTTGCATACGATCTCCGTTTGGGGCGCTCGGTAGCCCGTTGGAAAGGTCTATCCGAGATTTACAACTTTCGACTCGGGCCAAATGCATGCCGAAGGCATCCATTTGGCCCCCCGAATTGCCAAAAAAGGTCGTTTAGGGCCTCAAAATGGCCCCGGAAGTTCAGGACCCGAAAAACTGCTAAAAATAGTACAATACCAAAGTTGCCATAAACTGTTTTGAGCCAGTTGGAAAGGTGGGTGGCCACCAATATCCACCTGGATCAATCCTCCCTCCTTAGGAAGCAATGGTCTCCATTGCGTTGAGTTCCCCCATCAGATGAGGAAATTTCTGCTGAATTTGGCCTCGGGTGAGCCACTTGCCTTGGTGCAGGAGCTGCCCTGCTTTGACAACTCGATAAAGCTGGATCCTTTGATGTCGAGTGCCCTTGATCTGTGTGTCTGCAATATGATCACTGGATGCTTGTTGTAGGCAGTCAGGGTTGAGCTCTGTTGGTGTCAACTTCTCTGCTATCTCTGAGGTGTCTAATAGTGGTGGGAAATATGGCCGAAGGAGAGCCACGTTGAAGACTGGATGCAGACCAAGGAAGGGGGGAATGTTGAGCTCAAAAGCATTGTCACCCACCGCCTTGGTGATGGTGTACGGCCCATAACGGAGTGGGCGAAGCTTTCGATGGGGCCCTGTAAGGCGTTCTTTCTGCAAATGCAACCAAACTTTGTCACCCACCTGAAACTTATGTGGCACCCGATGTTGATCATGGCGCTGCTTGTACTTGGCATTAGACTTCTGTAGAATATCCTGAACCTGTTGGCGGATATGCTGTATCCGTTCAATGAACCGGGCGGCTTTGTCAGCTTCTGGGGACGAGTCGGCCGAGGTGGTCGCAAGGGGAAGTGCAACATCCATGGGGCCCAATGGTTGGAATCCCAACCCCACCTGAAAGGGGCCGTGGCCAGTTGAGCTATGCAGGGCTCGGTTGTAGCTATGTTGGACATAGGGGAGACTCTCATCCCATGTGCGGGGGTGTGTTGAATTGTACATGCGCAGGATGTGTACGACCATCCGGTTGACGACCTCCGTTTGTCCATCGGTCTGGGGGTGGAAGGCAGTGGATTTGGTGAGCTTGGTATCCAGCAGTGACCAGAGGCTTGACCAGAATGAGCCGAGGAACCGACTGTCACGGTCTGAGATAATGGTCTGTGGGATCCCAAAATGTACCCATACTCGTTCAAAGAAGAGCTTGGCAGTGGCTTCTGCTGTGATGTTCTTCTTGCAAGCGGCTAGAATCGCCATCTTGGAAAAGCGATCAACAACCACGAAAACACAGTCGTTTCCCCTCTTGGTGGACGGTAGGCCCGACATGAAGTCCATTGAGATGGATTCCCACGGCCTGTCAGGAGTAGGCAGAGGGGTGTATAGGCCCTGTTTCTTAGTCGTCGGTTTGGCAATAGCACAAGCGGTGCAGGACCTGATATACTTGCCGACATCCTGTCGAAGTTTCGGCCAGTAGAAATGTTTCTGCAACACTGCCACTGTCTTTTCGACGCCAAAGTGTCCTGCCACCCGACTATAGTGAGCTTCCCAAATCAGCTTCGCGCGCTCGCTTGATGGAACGCAGAGATGGCCCAGACGACACAACAACCCGTCCTGAAGATGGAAATTAGCAACCACTGAGTTGGTTCCCAACATTTGATAGGTGGCGGAGAAGTCAGGGTCTGTCTCATAGAGGTGGGGCCAACCGGAGGTCTCGTGGCCACAAGAGTCTAGCACCGTGGTAAGTGCCGCGACTGGTGGTCGACTGAGGCAGTCAGCAACTCGGTTGGTACTCCCTGTTTTGTATTTGATGTTGAGGTGGAACTGCTGTAAATATGTTGACCACTTCTGATGGCGGTCATTCTGCAACTTTCCTTGGGTCTGCATGAACTGTAGTGGCTTGTGATCAGTGTGGATGACTGTCTCCTTCCCAAGAATGTAATGTCTCCACTGGCGGCAGGCTTGTACAATGGAGTACATTTCTTTGTCATAGGTAGGGTACTTGCGGACAACATCTGATAGTGTCTCACTATGATATGCCACGGGGTGGCCGTGTTGAGTGAGAACGGCACCCACAGCATAATCTGAAGCATCTGTCTCGATCTCAAAGGGATGTTGCAGGTTCGGTAATGAGAGTACCGGCGATGAGCACAAACGCTTCTTCAAGTCATCGAAGGCTTGTTGTTGGGACAGGCCCCACACAAATTTTGCCTTACCACCACCCCTGGTCACTTGGCTGAGGGCCCATGCGATATTAGAGAATCCCAGCACGAACCGTCGATAGAAATTGGCGAGGCCCAAGAAGCTCCGAAGTTCAGTGAGTGTGGTTGGGGCTGGCCAGTCACGAATGACCTGGATCTTGGCTGGATCCACATGCACACCATGTCGATCGACGATGTATCCTAAGTAATGGACCCTGTCCATGCCGAAGGAGCATTTTTCCAAGTTTGCATAGAGTTTGTGCTTCCGCAGGGTGTGCAGAACCTGCTGAATATGCTGCAAGTGTTCCTCCCAAGTCTTGCTGTAGATGAGGATGTCATCCAGATACACCACTACAAAATTGTTGGTAAAAGGTCGTAGGATATCGTCCATCATCCTCATAAAAGTTGCTGGAGCATTTGTCAAACCAAAAGGCATGACCAGCCATTCAAAAAGACCTTCTTTTGACTTGAAGGCAGTCTTCCATACATCTGTCTGTTCTATTGGGACCTGGTGGTAGCCCGACTTCAGGTCAATCTTACTGAAGTATTTGGCCCCCGTGAGCTGATCAAGGAGGTCATCGATTCGGGGAATCGGGTACCGATTACGGACTGTGATTTTATTCAGGGCCCGGTAATCAATGCAGAGTCGCCAGGTCCCATCTTTCTTCTGCACCAGCACGATTGGGCTCCCACAAGGTGATGAACTGGGACGGATGTGCCCCTTGCGGAGCAATTCTTGGATCTACCTCTTGATCTCCTCGTTTTCCAACAGAGAGCGGCGATAGACTGGCCCATTGGGTAGCGGTGCACCTGGGGTCAGATCGATCGGATGCTTGACCTAGCAGTGTAGAGGTACCCCGGTTAGAGAGGAGAAGATATCTGAGTATCCTTCCACCACCTTGTCCACTTGCTTCTGTTGTGTGGATAGGTCGGTCGTGGAGGCCTGGGATGTGGTTGTGATCTTTCTTTCACTCTGAGAGCGAATCACGAAGAAGACAAATTTCCCTGTCTGAGAGATGACCTTCCTGCATTGCTTGGTAGAGATCAAGGAAATAGCACTAGGAGGGACTGCCTCGGGTATCCTGTACAATTTCCTCGTCCTTGAAGGGCTTGATGCCGTATGGCAGTCGGCACTGTTGGCTGACGCGGATATCGCTTCCTTTGCGGAGCCATCCAATGGTGTAGGGTTGTGGGTGCGGCGTTGTCGGCAGGGCTAGGCGCTTGACGACCTCCGCTGAGATGAGATTCTTCTGGCTACCGCTATCAACGATGAAGTGCAGCGGGGTGCCTTTTACCCACATCTGTGAATGGAAGAGGCGTTCTCCTTCTTCTGGCTCGTCTGGTTCATCAGGCTGGAGCTTGGTGGTAGCAATGGTGGCACTGGGTTCCGCGTCAATGATCCGTCTTCCCCTTTCTGTTTCGGACTCGGAGTCAGAACCCGCATCTGATTCAGATGCTTTCACTTCGGCCACCAGCGACTGCTTTGAGCGGCAATCAGCAGTGTTATGCCAAGGGCTCTTATGGAAGTCGCACCACTTCCCGGTATCTTTCTTTGTTTTTCCGGTGTCCTTCTTTGCTTGCGGCTTGGACTGGTTGTCCTGATGCTGTCCATCTTTGCTCTGTCCTTTATTCTGTGGGTTGGGGCCGCCCTTTCCTGTCTTTTGCTGTGAAGGGTTCCCAGGCCCAAATTGCCGCGGCTTTTGTTTGAGCTTCTGCTCGATTTTGACGGCATATCGGTAGGACGCGCCCAAGGAAGAGATGTCCATAAATTCCATTTCGGTCTGGATGTATCTATGCAAACCACCGCGATACTTGAGCACCAGATGTCGCTCTGAATCTTTGATACCCAGCTTGGTGCGCAAGGTATGGAAGATATTTGTGAACTCTGGCACTGCTTGGTCTCTTTCTTGTCGCAGTGTGGTCCATTTGGTATACAAGTCGTCATAACTTCCAACAGGGTAGTATTGTTCCTTAATAGCATCCCTGAAGGATTCCCAGGTGGCCGTGACTGAAAATAATGAGGCTTCTTCTGTGTCCTTTTGCTCGCAGAATGTTTCCCACCAATCTTTGACACGGGGAACGGCTTTGAGGAGCGCAAAAGTAATCTTTTCTTTATTCGAAAAGTTATGGACAGAAAAATACCCTTCTAGTAGATTCAACCACTTATCTACAGCATCTGCGTCTATCTGTCCTTCAAATATAAGGATGTCGAAGTTGATTTGTACCTTGAAGGGGGCGGCGCCTCCGCTCGAGGAAGATGCGTCGCTTGTTGGTAGTCGCCGAAGGATTTGCCTGAAATTATCCATCATCTCATTCCTCTGCTGCGTGAGGGCTTCCTCAAGCAACATTTTGATAGGATCTCCTGTCCCGTCATCTTTCTTTTCTCCTGCCATGAGAGGTCGCTTGGGCGTGCGAGAGCTTTTGTCCTCAAGAGAAACAAGCTCGAGACCCAATTCTTTGTACCCTGACCTCGTTGGGGACATGCATTAAGACGACAAGGAGCAGACCGCTCTGATACCACTGATCCGGATTTTATGAGCAGAACGAAATGAATACAGATTATTATCAGATGCTTAACACAAAATAACAGAGATACAGTAAAACTGGTTTTCTATTCAATAAGGAAATAAACTAGAACTGTAAAATGCAGCGGAAAACAAGCTTGCTGGAATGGTGGCGGCTTATCTCTGAGAAGAGATGTGACGGCTGCGCTCATTTCGCAAGAAGATGGTTACAATGAGGCTCTCCAGGCCTTTTACAATAAACAGGAATGTCAAAAACCCTAGACATCCAAAAACCTAACCCTAGGAGATGAAGCGCCAAAAGTCATGTGGGCCCCGTTTGGGTAAGTTAGTACATCAACTTCCCGGGGTCGTAACTTTTGCATACGATCTCCGTTTGGGGCGCTCGGTAGCCCGTTGGAAAGGTCTATCCGAGATTTACAACTTTCGACTCGGGCCAAATGTATGCCGAAGGCATCCATTTGGCCCCTCGAATTGCCAAAAAAGGTCGTTTAGGGCCTCAAAATGGCCCCGGAAGTTCAGGACCCGAAAAACTGCTAAAAATAGTACAATACCAAAGTTGCCATAAACTGTTTTGAGCCAGTTGGAAAGGTGGGTGGCCACCAATATCCACCTGGATCAATCCTCCCTCCTTAGGAAGCAATGGTCTCCATTGCGTTGAGTTCCCCCATCAGATGAGGAAATTTCTGCTGAATTTGGCCTCGGGTGAGCCACTTGCCTTGGTGCAGGAGCTGCCCTGCTTTGACAACTCGATAAAGCTGGATCCTTTGATGTCGAGTGCCCTTGATCTGTGTGTCTGCAATATGATCACTGGATTCTTGTTGTAGGCAGTCAGGGTTGAGCTCTGTTGGTGTCAACTTCTCTGCTATCTCTGAGGTGTCTAATAGTGGTGGGAAATATGGCCGAAGGAGAGCCACGTTGAAGACTGGATGCAGACCAAGGAAGGGGGGAATGTTGAGCTCAAAAGCATTGTCACCCACCGCCTTGGTGATGGTGTACGGCCCATAACGGAGTGGGCGAAGCTTTCAATGGGGCCCTGTAAGGCGTTCTTTCTGCAAATGCAACCAAACTTTGTCACCCACCTGAAACTTATGTGGCACCCGATGTTGATCATGGCGCTGCTTGTACTTGGCATTAGACTTCTGTAGAATATCCTGAACCTGTTGGCGGATATGCTGTATCCGTTCAATGAACCGGGCGGCTTTGTCAGCTTCTGGGGACGAGTCGGCCGAGGTGGTCGCAAGGGGAAGTGCAACATCCATGGGGCCCAATGGTTGGAATCCCAACCCCACCTGAAAGGGGCCGTGGCCAGTTGAGCTATGCAGGGCTCGGTTGTAGCTATGTTGGACATAGGGGAGACTCTCATCCCATGTGCGGGGGTGTGTTGAATTGTACATGCGCAGGATGTGTACGACCATCCGGTTGACGACCTCCGTTTGTCCATCGGTCTGGGGGTGGAAGGCAGTGGATTTGGTGAGCTTGGTATCCAGCAGTGACCAGAGGCTTGACCAGAATGAGCTGAGGAACCGACTGTCACGGTCTGAGATAATGGTCTGTGGGATCCCAAAATGTACCCATACTCGTTCAAAGAAGAGCTTGGCAGTGGCTTCTGCTGTGATGTTCTTCTTGCAAGCGGCTAGAATCGCCATCTTGGAAAAGCGATCAACAACCACGAAAACACAGCCGTTTCCCCTCTTGGTGGACGGGAGGCCCGACATGAAGTCCATTGAGATGGATTCCCACGGCCTGTCAGGAGTAGGCAGAGGGGTGTATAGGCCATGTTTCTTAGTGGTCGGTTTGGAAATAGCACAAGCGGTGCAGGACCTAATATACTTGCCGACATCCTGTCGAAGTTTCGGCCAGTAGAAATGTTTCTGCAACACTGCCACTGTCTTTTCGACGCCAAAGTGTCCTGCCACCCGACTATAGTGAGCTTCCCAAATCAGCTTCGCGCGCTCGCTTGATGGAACGCAGAGATGGCCTAGACGACACAACAACCCGTCCTGAAGATGGAAATTAGCAACCACTGAGTTGGTGCCCAACATTTGATAGGTGGCGGAGAAGTCAGGGTCTGTCTCATAGAGGTGGGGCCAACCGGAGGTCTCGTGGCCACAAGAGTCTAGCACCGTGGTAAGTGCCGCGACTGGTGGTCGACTGAGGCAGTCAGCAACTCGGTTGGTACTCCCTGTTTTGTATTTGATGTTGAGGTGGAACTGCTGTAAATATGTTGACCACTTCTGATGGCGGTCATTCTGCAACTTTCCTTGGGTCTGCATGAACTGTAGTGGCTTGTGATCAGTGTGGATGACTGTCTCCTTCCCAAGAATGTAATGTCTCCACTGGCGGCAGGCTTGTACAATGGAGTACATTTCTTTGTCATAGGTAGGGTACTTGCGGACAGCATCTGATAGTGTCTCACTATGATATGCCACGGGGTGGCCGTGTTGAGTGAGAACGACACCCACAACATAATCTGAAGCATCTGTCTCGATCTCAAAGGGATGTTGCAGGTTCGGTAATGAGAGTACCGGCGATGAGCACAAACGCTTCTTCAAGTCATCGAAGGCTTGTTGTTGGGACAGGCCCCACACAAATTTTGCCTTACCACCACCCCTGGTCACTTGGCTGAGGGCCCATGCGATATGAGAGAATCCCAGCACGAACCGTCGATAGAAATTGGCGAGGCCCAAGAAGCTCCGAAGTTCAGTGAGTGTGGTTGGGGCTGGCCAGTCACGAATGACCTGGATCTTGGCTGGATCCACATGCACACCATGTCGATCGACGATGTAGCCTAAGTAATGGACCCTGTCCATGCCGAAGGAGCATTTTTCCAAGTTTGCATAGAGTTTGTGCTTCCGCAGGGTGTGCAGAACCTGCTGAATATGCTGCAAGTGTTCCTCCCAAGTCTTGCTGTAGATGAGGATGTCATCCAGATACACCACTACAAAATTGTTGGTGAAAGGTCGTAGGATATCGTCCATCATCCTCATAAAAGTTGCTGGAGCATTTGTCAAACCAAAAGGCATGACGAGCCATTCAAAAAGACCTTCTTTTGACTTGAAGGCAGTCTTCCATACATCTGTCTGTTCTATTGGGACCTGGTGGTAGCCCGACTTCAGGTCAATCTTACTGAAGTATTTGGCCCCCGTGAGCTGATCAAGGAGGTCATCGATTCGGGGAATCGGGTACCGATTACGGACTGTGATTTTATTCAGGGCCCGGTAATCAATGCAGAGTCGCCAGGTCCCATCTTTCTTCTGCACCAGCACGATTGGGCTCCCACAAGGTGATGAACTGGGACGGATGTGCCCCTTGCGGAGCAATTCTTGGATCTGCCTCTTGATCTCCTCGTTTTCCAACAGAGAGCGGCGATAGACTGGCCCATTGGGTAGCGGTGCACCTGGGGTCAGATCGATGGGATGCTTGACCTGGCAGTGTAGAGGTACCCCGGTTGGAGAGGAGAAGATATCTGAGTATCCTTCCACCACCTTGTCCACTTGCTTCTGTTGTGTGGATAGGTCGGTCGTGGAGGCCTGGGATGTGTTTGCGATCTTTCTTTCACTCTGAGACCGAATCACGAAGAAGACAAATTTCCCGATCTGAGAGATGACCTTCCTGCATTGCTTGGCAGAGATCAAGGAAATAGCACTAGGAGGGACTGCCTCGGGTATCCTGTACAATTTCCTCGTCCTTGAAGGGCTTGATGCCGTATGGCAGTCGGCACTGTTGGCTGACGCGGAGATCACTTCCTTTGCGGAGCCATCCAATGGTGTAGGGTTGTGGGTGCGGCGTTGTCGGCAGGGCCAGGCGCTTGACGACCTCCGCTGAGATGAGATTCTTCTGGCTACCGCTATCAACGATGAAGTGCAGCGGGGTGCCTTTTACCCACATCTGTGAATGGAAGAGGCGTTCTCCTTCTTCTGGCTCGTCTGGTTCATCAGGCTGGAGCTTGGTGGTAGCAATGGTGGCACTGGGTTCCGCGTCAATGATCCGTCTTCCCCTTTCTGTTTTGGACTCGGAGTCAGAACCTGCATCTGATTCAGATGCTTTCACTTCGGCCACCAGCGACTGCTTTGAGCGGCAATCAGCAGTGTTATGCCAAGGGCTCTTATGGAAGTCGCACCACTTCCCGGTATCTTTCTTTGTTTTTCCGGTGTCCTTCTTTGCTTGCGGCTTGGACTGGTTGTCCTGATGCTGTCCATCTTTGCTCTGTCCTTTATTCTGTGGGTTGGGGCCGCCCTTTCCTGTCTTTTGCTGTGAAGGGTTCCCAGGCCCAAATTGCCGCACCTTTTGTTTGAGCTTCTGCTCGATTTTGACGGCATATCGGTAGGCCGCGCCCAAGGAAGAGATGTCCATAAATTCCATTTCGGTCTGGATGTATCTATGCAAACCACCGCGATACTTGAGCACCAGATGTCGCTCTGAATCTTTGATACCCAGCTTGGTGCGCAAGGTATGGAAGATATTTGTGAACTCTGGCACTGCTTGGTCTCTTTCTTGTCGCAGTGTGGTCCATTTGGTATACAAGTCGTCATAACTTCCAACAGGGTAGTATTGTTCCTTAATAGCATCCCTGAAGGATTCCCAGGTGGCCGTGACTGAAAATAATGAGGCTTCTTCTGTGTCCTTTTGCTCGCAGAATGTTTCCCACCAATCTTTGACACGGGGAACGGCTTTGAGGAGCACAAAAGTAATCTTTTCTTTATTCGAAAAGTTATGGACAGAAAAATACCCTTCTAGTAGATTCAACCACTTATCTACAGCATCTGCGTCTATCTGTCCTTCAAATATAGGGATGTCGAAGTTGATTTGTACCTTGAAGGGGGCGGCGCCTCCGCTCGAGGAAGATGCGTCGCTTGTTGGTAGTCGCCGAAGGATTTGCGCGAAATTATCCATCATCTCATTCCTCTGCTGCGTGAGGGCTTCCTCAAGCAACATTTTGATAGGATCTCCTGTCCCGTCATCTTTCTTTTCTCCTGCCATGAGAGGTCGCTTGGGCGTGCGAGAGCTTTTGTCCTCAAGAGAAACAAGCTCGAGACCCAATTCTTTGTACCCTGACCTCCTTGGGGACATGCATTAAGTCGACAAGGAGAAGACCGCTCTGATACCACTGATCCGGATTTTATGAGCAGAACGAAATGAATACAGATTATTATCAGATGCTTAACACAAAATAACAGAGATACAGTAAAACTGGTTTTCTATTCAATAAGGAAATAAACTAGAACTGTAAAATGCAGCGAAAAACAAGCTTGCTGGAATGGTGGCGGCTTATCTCTGAGAAGAGATGTGACGGCTGCGCTCATTTCGCAAGAAGATGGTTACAATGAGGCTCTCCAGGCCTTTTACAATAAACAGGAATGTCAAAAACCCTAGACATCCAAAAACCTAACCCTAGGAGATGAAGCGCCAAAAGTCATGTGGGCCCCATTTGGGTAAGTTAGTACATCAACTTCCCGGGGTCGTAACTTTTGCATACGATCTCCGTTTGGGGCGCTCGGTAGCCCGTTGGAAAGGTCTATCCGAGATTTACAACTTTCGACTGGGGCCAAATGCATGCCAAAGGCAGCCATTTGGCCCCCCAAATTGCAAAAAAAGGTCGTTTAGGGCCTCAAAATGGCCCCGGAAGATCAGGACCCGAAAAACTGCTAAAAATAGTACAATACCAAAGTTGCCATAAACTGTTTTGAGCCAGTTGGAAAGGTGGGTGGCCACCAATATCCACCTGGATCACCATCCCATCCTGGTGGCAGTGGCGGGGGACCATCCTATACTGGTGGAGGTGGAGGTCGAGGAGGTGGCCCTTACCCTTCCGGCGGCGGCGGTGGAGCACCACCTCCTCCTGGCGAAGGCGGTGGTGGTCCACATTATCCCGATGGAGGCAGTGGAGGTCCAACCTATCCCGGTGGCGGCGACGGACCTCCCCCATTTGGAGGCGGCCCACCCCCTCCCGGCGGTGGCGGCAGACCCCCACCTTATGGTAACAGACCACCTTATTATGGTAACGGACCACCTTATTATGGCAGTGGACCCACATATGGTCCGGGTGGCACACCTCCTTACGGTCAATTCCCTCAGGGGACACCCTACAACCAGTCAATGCAAGGTCCTACTGGTCCATACATGCCATACCAGTACTATCAGTACCCGCAGCCGAACCAACAACTGCCCTTTTTGGTTACGTTGGATTTACCCGACCTATCTCATCTAACTAATGACCCCATCTTCCACGAACATAATTGGCCACCTATCCCTATGAAATTACCATCGGATATTCCCAAATTTGATGGAAAGCCTGGTGAGGATCCAAAAAACCATGTGATGACATACCATTTATGGTGTTCATCCAACTCCTTGATGGATGACTCGATCCGTCTTAGGTTATTTCAACAAAATCTCACCGACCCAGCTGCCAAGTGGTATATTGAAATACCACCCAATTCTTTTCCCGATTTCCGCTCCCTATCTATGTCATTTTTGATCCACTTCCAGTTACCCATCCGCTACGAGACTAGTACGGACTTATTGACCTCCCTTTGCCAAAACACTGCTACTCATATTTCAGATCATATTCATGATTGGCGGCGAAGACGACGTCTTATTAAGGCTCATATTCCAAACCAACTCTTAGCTGACTAGTTCACAAAGTCACTTTTACCTGCCGTAGCTCGAGACGTAACTATGGGAGTGGCCGTCACCGAGGAACAGGCTATTGCCTGTGCCCATTTCTTAGACTTGGTCTATGCTCAATCCGACACATTGTAAGAAATTGTTCCTGACGCACCTCTCCCTACGTATGACCCTGCGAAACCACCCAAGGGACCACAGGCCGATGGCATCATTGGTTCCCTTACCTCCTAGCCTTCCACTCAAACTGGTTGCTCATCGAACCCCCAAAGTTCTTCCCCATCACCACCATAGGCTGGCCACAACACCACCAAGTTCGCTACTCCTGCCTCCATCGAAGAGGTGAATTTTGTGCAATCAGATTCATCTCAACAATCTGGTGGTAAGAATAAAAACAAAGGGAAACCTAAGAAATATTCTAACCAACAGGAGCCCAAGCCCACCCCTGAAGACGCCAAACAAAAGAAGAAGTTGAAGTATCCTTGTTTGTTGTGCGGTGGAGACCATTTTTCAAAAGAATGTCCCCATTGAGACGAAGTGCAGAAGCTTCTCAAAGGAAACTCTACCACCGCAGTTCTCAACGATCCCTTCCCCACTCAGAACCAACAGCTGATCGCACAAACCTCTCCTTCCCAGGGAGAGGCATCCTCCACCGCACATGTTCTCATGATGCGTAGTGAGACCGTCAACTTGAACACACGTTCCCGTTCGTATGACTCCATCCCTCTGAATGAATCCGTTGGAAGTAATACCGAAAAAGATTCCACTTCCATTCCTGACGTCACCATACCACATGCTTCTCTCACCATCGAGAAGCCTTATTTAGAGTCAGTGTTGCGTCTGCCCAAGAACACGATTCGAAGAGCTGTTTTCAATCCCAATGCTCAGGCAGGTCAAAACTGCAATATTGTAGAGGACCTAGCACAAGATCCTTGTGCTATGTCGACACTTGAGGTCTTGCAGAACTGCCCTAACCAATGCAAGACTCTCCTCGCTGCCATTGGCGTGGTTGATCCAGATTCTTCTAATACCATCATGTTCTGGCTGGATTACTTTAAGCCGAGACTTTCCCATCAGTTGGCGTTTCAAGTTGCTACAAACATTGCTAGGAAGAAAATCCATCACACCATTTTGGACGAAGGTGCCTCTACCTCGGTCATGTCGATTTTGTGTTGGAGAGCCATTGGCTCTCCCGAGTTGAACCGTTCTCCCACCACCTTGAAAGCATTCGATGGACGTGGCTTTCAACCTCATGGGTTGTTACAAGCCTTAGCAGTCGAGTTGGGGGGAAAGAACTCAACCATCAACGTGGAAGTGGTCGCCGCCCCATTAGATTATAATATTCTGCTTGGTCATAATTAGTTTTACGCCATGACTGCGGTCGCATCATTTGTCTTCTGCACAGTACAATTCCCCCACCAAGGTCGAATTGTCACTATCGACCAATTGGGTTGGCCTCATAAAGGACTCATCCCTTATGGGTGTCTTTCCAACCTCGGATCCCCCTAATCATGTTTCCACGGTGAACATGATCTCCTCCAAGATTTCATCTATCCCCAACTCTACTGATCAATGGCTTGTACCTGATGAAGCCACTGCAAACCTGATTGGAGACACTATGCCTCTTTCACCCATTGAACTCACTTATGAGGCTATCCAGTCAGCATTCGAGGACCAATTAGCTGTGGCCTCCACATCCTATTCTCTGCAACGGACATCATCCCTACCCGATCCTCTGCTCCAGACTTTTCATTTCAACGAGTCCATTATAGAAATCATGAATGCAGATGACCCTCCGTGGGAAGACCTCCATCATCGATCGTCTTTCCTTCCTTCATTGGTTATTGTGGAGAATAGCATTACCACCATATTTACACCGGATGTTCATCCTTTACCTTAGTCCCTGATACTCATGTGTCAAATAGATTCTGAAGGCAACTTGGCCAAATCGAACCTACCATTTCAGTTCACATATCGGTTACCCCTAGTGTAGTGGAACACATTCGTTTAGGCCAGAAGTGTTCCCCTGAAGAGATTACAACATTCACAGCCTTGTTCAAGCAATTTCGAGACGTGTTTGGTTGGACCTACGAAGAGATGCTCAGGATAGACCCCGCTATTGTTTCACACACGATTCAAACTTATCCTGATGCTAAACCAGTCCAGCAAAAGTTGCGACCGGTGCACCCTCAAAAGACTGCGACAATCAAGGAAGAGATTGAAAAGCTCTTAAAGGCTGGTTTTATCTACCCTGTCCCACTCACCGAATGGGTCTCAAACGTCATCCTTGTAGCTAAAAAGCAGGGTACCATTCGTGTCTGCGTCGATTATCAAGATCTCAACAAGGCTTGTCCTAAGGAAAATTACCCAACTCCCTTTATCAACCAGATCATTGACAATTGTGCTGGAAGTGTCATTTTCTCTTTCATGGATGGATTTTCTGGTTACAACTAGATTGATATCCACCCGGTTGATCAACACAAGACAACTTTCATCTGTCCTTGGGGTACGTTTGCTTATCGCAAGCTCCCTTTTGGTCTCAAAAATGTTGGTGCCACATTCCAACGGGCCATGTCGTATGCCTTTCATGATGTGAAGGACTTTGTGGAACCTTACTTGGACGATCTCCTTGACCATTCACGGCAGCGTTAGTACCACATCGATCATCTAACGATGGTATTCCTCAGATGCAGGCGGTATAACATCCGCTTGAACCCTCACAAGTGTATCTTCTGTGTCGAGTCTGGACGCCTCCTCGGTTTCATTGTCTCGAAATATGGGATCCGCATTGATCCCTTGAATATGGAAGCCATTGTCTCTCTCCCACCTCCTACCGACATCACGGAACTTCAAAGTTTGCAAGGGAAGGCAACTTACTTAAGGCGTTTTGTTTGTAATTTCGCGCAAAAGACACAAGGTTACATGAGACTACTCAAGAAGGACGTCCCTTTCATTTGGGACGATCAAGCGCAACAATCCTTCGATAGTCTCAAACATGCTATCACGGACGCCCCTGTGCTCCAACCGCCCAATTACTACAAGGATTATATCCTTTATCTTGCCACTTCTGCCACCACGATCGCCATGGTCTTGGTACAAGAAGACAACAACACCCAGGAACATGTGATATATTACTTAAGTAAGGGTCTTACTGACACCAAAACTCGTTATTCACATGTTGAGAAGCTCGCTCTTGCGGCAGTCATTACCATCCAAAAGTTCCAACATTACATATTGCTTCGCACGACCACCATCATCGCCGATTCGAACCCCATGTACCATGTTTTGACACGTCAGGTACTTGGGGGCAAGTATTCATGCTGGATCGTGATACTGCAGGAATTTGATCTCCTATTCGAAAAGGCTAAGTCTAAAAAGTCTTTGGTGTTTGTTGAGCTTATCTGTGATCTTCCCCATGCCGATGTAGAATTTGAGCCCAATGATTCTCTTCCAGATGAATCATTGTTCCTCATTAGCACGTCTGATCCGTGGTATGGAGATATTACTTTATATCTTCAAACCCAACGTTTCAGCTCCCAACTGTCTCGTAACGACCGTCGTAGAATACGCCACCATGCAAAGTATTACCTGATCATCAGTGATACCTTGTACCGTCATGGTATCGATTCTATTCTTCGGTGTTGTCTCACTCATGAGGAGACCGAACACGTCTTAAATGACTATCATGCTTGGGCGTGTGGCGGTCATCTCTCTGGGATGGCTACAATCCAGAATATACTTCGCGCAGGATATTATTGGCCGTCCATCTTTAAAGATTATATCGAGGCCGTTAAAAAAGGTCCTCCATGCCAGCATTTTCAAATGGAAGAGTGCACCCACCCAGACCTGTTACACCCGGTTATTACCGTTGTCCCCTTCGCTAAATGGGGCATTGAATTCATGCACTATAATCCTACCTCGGCTGGGGGGCATGGTTGCGTGATAGTAGCCGTGGATTACTTCACAAAGTGGGCCGAGGCTATGCCTACATACACTAACGATGGAAAAACTGTCGCACTCTTCATGTTCAATCATGTTATAGCGCGGTTCGGAGTTCCTCGAGTTATAGTTACCGACCATGGTTCTCACTTTCAGAACCACATGGTTGATGAATTGAGCACTAGATTGGGTTTTCACCATGAAAACTCAACACCTTACTACCCGCAGTCCAATGGACAAGTAGAGGCCATTAAAAAGGTCTTGAAAATAATGATCCAACGCATGGTGGGTACGCACAAGTCCAACTGGCACAATATGCTCTTTTCCGCACTATGGCTTTATCGAAATTCAGTCAAGACCGCCATTGGATTTACCCCCTTCCAATTAGTTTATGGATTGGAAGCAGTCCTTCCAATAGAGTGCGAGATTCCGTCCCTCAAACTCACAGTTGAACTTCTCCCTAACACTACTGTTGAGGAAGAACGCTTCCTCTACCCGACAAAACTCGTGAGACTCGCCGTGATGTCGCTCTTGCCAACGAGGCACATAAGAAAGGCTTCAAAGCACAGTATGATAAATCGGTAGAACCTTGCGTCTATAGCGAAGGTGATTTGGTCCTCACATACGACCAAAGACACGATAAGCTGGGGGCAGGAAAGTTTGATTCCATGTGGCATGGACCCTACATAGTAAAGCGTGTTATGGAGAAGGGAGGTTACGAATTAGAAGACTATGACGGGATATATTTAGGTGAAACCCGTAATGGGCTTTACCTGAAGAGGTACTATGCCTGAGTTTTTCATGCATAAGTACGTTGTATATACTGTACATGGCGTGTGTGTTTTTGTGTGGTGTGACGCTTTTTTTTAGTGTGTCTAGATCTTGTTTTCACTTCTTATACCATGTTCTGTCTACATGTGTAGATGGCAACTTGCTATGTATTCGCGGACGGCACCAGCCGGCATACCCGTAACCTTGCTTCAGAAGCCTGGGTACTTTACTCTCCCACCGGCGAGATTATTAGCTCATGGGGAAGTTGTCTAGGTTTCACAACCAACAACGCCGCAGAATATCATGCGGTGATTGGAACCCTAACCGACGCTCTTTCCTTGGGTATGGACCATGTTGTGATCTATTTGTATTCACAACTAGTGGTTTCTCATCTTAACCGAATTTATGCTATCCGTGACCCTACTCTACTCCGTCTCTACAGACGAGTTCGTCTTTTGGAAAGGTCCCTTGAATCTATTCAATGCCTGCACATTCCACGAGATATAAATGCAGTTGCCGACTCAATGGCCAACTTCATTCTGAATTGGTACATTGCACACACATAACATTTGTATAAAGCATAAAAGCAGTCATAACATGTAAATAAACTCATTGTATAAGCAAGCATATAAAAGAAGATCACATTAATCATCCATTAAAACACATAATGTATAAAGCCGTCGGAAATGACTGTATATATATAAATCCATACAAAAGTACAAAATGGTAGTGCTAATACAAAAATCTGAAGCATGCTAGCTTTCAGTAAGAATCACCTCTACAAAAAGTATGAAGCCTATAATCTTTCAGAGTATACATGTACAGGCCATATGCCTAAACCCTACGTCGCATGGCCCTAGGCCGCTCAGCCCCAGGCTGAGCGTGGTAACAAACAACAGCCCTCGCCACCTTTCGGAGTAGCGTGCCGAAACGAGCTGATACCCCAATTGTCAACTCCTGATATCAGAGGGGTAAGTCATGCATTGCAGGCTCCAGAATGTTGGAAGTCATCCCCTGGAGCTTATCCCCAAGCACCTCTTGCTCCTCAAGAGCATCACGGGCCGTAGGCTCCATCTCCAGCTCTCCTCCTCTCCACACCTGGCGGGAGACTCCCAATGGTCTCTCTGGACCTATGTTTGCATAAGAAACATGTAAACATTATCAGCACTACTACAAAAAATTATAAAATACATAAAATATAAAAACACGAGCAACGGTTCTTACCTATGTCACCCCACTGCATCCCCTCTGGAAGCACTAGGTCGAGATCTTCCTGGAAGTCTCTGCCGGCATATGGATAATCCTCCACCATGAGGATCTATGCCTGCAGCCATGTGAAGAACCCAGTACCGAAGCTGATGATGGGCCCTCCGCCACCATGGCGAGCCATCGCATCTGTCCATCTCATCATGTGAGGATCACGTGTCTCACGATCCTTGAAATCCAACTGTGGGCGTAAGAGGGGTACCCGCTCCAACATGAAAGATACCACGATCGATCCATACCTGAACTGTTTCAGTGCCCCGCGCTGACACTTGGTCAACTGATCCTTGAGGCTAACAAGAAGCCCCTCGCACCAGTTAAACACTATAGGAACCATGCACTCCTCGACATATGTCATTTGCAATTTGCTGGCCAAGTGAGCAGCTCGGCTACCAACAACTCGCGTAATAGTGAAGAGCATCGCTCGTAGGTCCCTGTCCACGACATGCTTGATGGGAATTTTCCCACCAACCATCGCAGTGCCCGGAGTACACCATTGAGCTATTATGTCCTCAACCGAACGATCACCATCCCGTGACCTGGTCAAAGACACAGGATTCCCTCGTCGGGATAATCCTGTCAGAAAATAGAAGTCCTCGATATATATGGTAAGCGTGTGCTCACCTATCCGGAAGTGCTGCTGAATAGGGTCCCAACATTGGACCAAGTATGTCTGTAGGCTGACTTGGGTTCTCATCCCTGGAAATCGAAAGTACTTGAGTAGCCCGCAGTTTCACAATGCTGCAACACTTTGTGGATTATTTTCCACTTGCATATCTTCGAGCTCATGCTCGCGTTCCCTCCATTCAAGCACCATGGTACCACTCCAAACTTGCCAAGCAAGTCATTTAAACATGTTTAGAACTTTGCCTCTCCACCCAAAAATTTAATTTTTGCTAGCTTTTGAGTTTCATTTGGCCATTTGCACCGGCGCAGATCACCCATTCTGACAGAGTGATGCCGGCATAGAACTCCCTTTCGGGATTTGCGCCGGCGCAGAGCCCGAATGGGTTGTCTGCACCAGCCCGTGAACACATTCCCACCAACTTAAAACACTTAAAAACTACCTAAAAACATGAAAAAGCAAATTCTAATCCACTGAAAAGTTAAATGAGGAGGTTTAGGGTTACCTGTCACTGACGGTTAGCGAAATGGCGAATCGTACCTCCCGGAAACTACGATTGAAATTCGACTCCAAACAACACTTTGCACACTCCCAATTTGGTAAAAAACAATTGTGATTTATTTTCACTATTTCATTCATTTTATAACAAAAAGGGAATATTCCTTTTTATATTTTGATGCTTAGTGGGTTTTTTACTATAGTTTGGGTCATTTATTATATTTAATGCTCGGTTAACCACTTTTGACCTAGTTTTTGAGCTACAGGTGCCTCATTAGTGCCATTTCTCGACGTAGTGGTCATCTAGTAAGTATCATCAGGTATGAACACTCTCCTAGCATCTTTTTGTTATTATTTTGCTCATTAATGTAAATTATTAAATGACGTCCGAGGTAACTCTTTGTTCTTTCTCGTGCTCGTTAAACGATGAGAATAAGTCATCGAGTTATAGTTTATCACTTTTTCGAGCTCTTTAAACTCCCATGAAAAAGGAAACCCCCCAGAGTTTCCTTTAAGCTCTTTTCAGGCTCTCGAAATACGAAAGGATTGCCAAGTGAACTTGTCGCGTTCACGCTTGTTAAAGTATTTGAATGATCGTATTCCTAGTGATAGTTTACCCCTTTTTCGGACCAGGGGGCACTACTTACAAAAAAGGAATACTCCAGCCAATCATGACTGGAAGAGTCCTCTCTCGCGTTGTTTTACCCTTTTTCGGGCGAAGAGGTTAACCTTACGAAAAAGGACCTTTGGAGTCTTCTTTAGTTCTTTTTCCGACTCTCTAAACATGAAATGACGCTGAGTTTACCTTTTATGGACTTGTTAAATTCAACATTGAAGGGCCCGCCATGGGACGAACCCCTCCTTTCCCAAGTTCGAAAAACATTTGGGATTGGACTCATATATGAGATGAACTAAACCGAGCATTTGGTTACCCTCATCAAGCTCGTTAAAAACACATGAGGCACTCATAAGTCATGATGGGGAAAAAGGAAAGTTTTTGTGTTACACCTTTACTTATGGTAGTACTTAGTCGCTCTTGAACATGGCACTCATTTTGCATTTTCATTGAGTACTTGTCCTTGAGTCCTGTTTACTTCCTGAGTATTGTTACTCCTTTGGGTCATCCAAAGAATGCTTCCACCATCAGTTGCATTAGTAGTTGGCGTCGTTCTTGCCAGGACAAGACTACCATATCATGCCATGCCCATGTTCAAGAGATGTATTCACCGCTCATCATTTGCAGTCAGTACACCTTCCATCATGTTGGTCTACTTCGAGTCAGTCTTGCATACTATTGTACCATCCGATCTACTTCAAATATTTGTTATCGAGTTTTGTGTCGATAATGGGGGATTCATCATGGCCCTCCTTCAACAGGTTTATCCTCGTCGACTTCAGATCATCATCCGAGGATTGAACTTAGAAACCAATCAAGTACCTTGGGCCTGCATGCCTCAATGGTAGGTTACCTTGATTTTGACATGAGTTTACATCATTGACTCTTGATTGAAAGATCCCGTTGAGCGTTCGACTTCAACTCATTGATTCACGCTCAATGGTATGTACTGTGATACCTTGGGGATCATTGACATTAATGGTGATTTCCCTCGCACTTGTAAACAGTATACATCAATGACTGGTAATCAAGTGGTTTCTACCATGTTCGACATCAAGACATTTGTAATCACATGGATAGATTCGTATCATTACGGGTTCGACTTGAAGATCCCAGGGAGTCATGTTTTACCCAGGTTGCGATGGAGATTGTTTGAGTCATATTACACGGATCCACTTTTGTATTGGTCGTGGCTGTGTTATCATCTCGTCATGGATCTACTCTTGTGTCTAGTATCCATGATTGTGTTCAGTCGGTCATTACTACCATGGATCTGCAATGTATTGGTCGGAAGCCATGTTGTGCATCATATGATACTGTGTTCTCAGAGTCAGTTGTACTGCAGTAGCATCTTCTTTCCCACAAGTCCTTGCCATTCCTTCTATCAAAGCATTTTACCTGATTAGTTTTACCAGCTTCATGCTTTGAGGGGCATTCTGTTACAACCAAAATCTACACCTATGTAACCTCAGTACCTAAATTCCTGAAGTTCCATGATCAAGTTAGTCATTCAGAGCAAGTTTATGGCCCTTATCTACACTCCTAATTAGGCTGACGCAAGTTGTCTTTGAGCAACATGCGCCGGTGCATGTTTCCCTCATGCGCCAGCGCATGTTTCCCTCATGCAACATGCGTCGGAGTCAGTTTAAAGAGCTAAAGGTAGCTTTCGAACGAATTCTAGAAGTGGGATGAGGTGGATCCCTATCCCTAACTCCTAGGTGAGCTGGCCTTCGATTCCCTAACCTAATGGGAAGATCCCTTAACCCTCTCTCCATGATCCTCAACCCACTCTATCCACTTGGTCCTATAAATGCAAGAGCCCTCTCCATCCCAAGGGGAGGAAGTCTATGGTACTCTTATGCTGGTGAAATTAGCTCAGTAGTTCAACACCCTAGTCTTGGAGGCACCTACTTCTCTTTAGGAGCTTTGGTTTGGCTTGTCGGAAGGATATTACGACGTTGAGGCATTAGTTGTAATTCTCTCTTTTATTGTACTTCCCACTTTTTATAATGTAATATAAATGCTTTCCATAAATGTCATTGTGTTAATGATATTTATAGTTCACCTCCTCAACTGTTTACTTAGACTAGTTAGTGTTTAGGCATGTTTTACTGCTTGTTTTGTTCCTATGTGTTTTGATAGGTCTTACAGCCCTAGATCTGACGACCGCGAGACTCAGAACAACAATGAGGAGAAAGATCTACGAGTCTGAGGTAAGATTGCTTAATTACTCGATCTCTAACTAGATCTAGGAGAGTAGTTTTATATTCTGTCTCATTTGTTCTAAAATTGCATTAAGCTAGAGAGATCACGCCTTAAGTCTGCTTTTGGTAGATTGTTTGATAACAACCACCACCCCTACCAAGACACTTATGATTCCCCTCCATTCGAAGCAACCGATTCTATTCAGTTATTCCCACAGGAACAATCTGCATGGCATTGTTTCAATGGGCACCCATCTTCGTGTTTACAAACCAACCCTCGCATCATTATGGAAATGGTTCCCCAACTCACTCAAAACCCAGGGAACTTCTCCCATCATCAAATTGATTCCACATTTCACACAAAACTGCGGGAATCCCACCCATCATCAAATTGGTCACCTATCATCCCAAACCTGCGGGGAACCCACTAGCTATTCTTTATGTACAAATTGTTCCCCAATGCACTCAAAACCGTGGGAATATTACTATTCTTTTGGTAGCTAGACCTAGTCTCCTTTGATTGATGTCATTGAGTCTCACTACCCCTATCATTATGAAGTTTGTCAATCACCATCATCCCTAGTGTTGAGTCCCCAACAAAATCATTCATCCGTAGTCTATCTCCCTCCGTTACAACCTATACATTTATTTTGAAGAATGCCGCCATCCATTACTCCACAAATTGACATCGATTAATGGAATTCATGAGCCTTATTCTTACCAGCCAGTCTTGTGTCATGTCTATTAGTCCAACAGTTGGTTACAAAATGATCTTGGTTCTTAGGATAAGACCCTTGTCTTATCATATACTTTAGCTCTCATCAACACCAAATCACCATATTCTGAGGGTTGCAGTAGTTGCAGTTATACCTTGGGGTCCCTTTCAATCACTATAAGGGATCACCTCGAACTAAGTAGGGAGAGCCCTTAGTTCTCCCTAACTTAGTGGTCTCTTCTATGCTCTACATCAATACATCTATCACATTAGGGAGAGTTGTACATTTTGAAGGTAGCAGTGTTCACATTTATAAATCATGGTAGCAATGCCAGTTCAGTGAGGTCCTACATTCAAAATGCTCACTAGTATTCTAGTACTCCTCCACCATAGGATTATCATGTTTATCAACAGTGCCACTTCTTCAACACTTGTAACAACATTTCCTGGATCAGTTACTATTGCATGGATTGAAGCTGCCTTCATCCATGTGCTATCAGTATAATGAGTTGACCCCTTGGTCTACTCATCTTGTAGCCACTTTGGCAGAGTTTCATGAGAATGGGTATGCCCGCCTCGTTTGTGTAAAACACCATTCTTTGTTCTAGCTTCACCAACAGTCCTCCCCCATGGAGGACCCTATTCATCCACACATGCTTCACAACTTTTAAGAACACTAGAGAGCACAAAAGAAACGATGATGCATTATCAACCCTATAGTACCCTCCGAACCTCTTACATCAGGGGCATTTGTTAACGTATAAATCTATCACACATGCAACATTTTTGCAATTTACACATCAAGGCGTCATAAGCATAAAGCATATAGCCCACTGATGACATCCTCATTAGATCCAAGAAGCAATATGAGTCCATAAACATCAAAGAATAGTCAAAAGACAGGATTGCGCAGCCTGACCACTGTTTAGGTGCGCAACTGCACATATTACCAGTTATGTGGCCGCACGAACCCTGCGTGGATTTCCCTTCGATATCCGCTCGACTATCAAAATGGCAGGATCTCAATGACTAGCTGCGCATTAAAGTCTCATAAAATCCCATCACCAACACAGATTCGAAGTTATGTTCTCAACAATTAATTAGGATTCAACAGCCCCCATTGTGTACCTTGAATCTAGTTCATGAGGTGATGGGGTTCACACTTTGATCTAGTTGTTTATTGGACACCTCTTGGCCTATAAAAAGAAGCCATGGGCATGCATCTTAGAAGATAAATCTAGAGCAAGGTTATGTTGTTGAAATTGTATTGGATCTTCCTCATAGCCCATCTCTTTCACACTCGTTGGCATTCTCCAATCTCCCTTGCCTCCTTACTCAAAGGGGAAAGTGCTTCTCTCCATTGTTTCTCTAATCTTTTTATCATTTAGTGTGGAAAAAATAGACCTCCCTAAGGAAGATTGTTGGCTTCCCTTTCAAGCATCCACCTCCTAGATGACACTACATGTATTTGCTTGACCATTGGGAAATCTAAAGTGGTTCATGCATTGGTTCTTTGTTATGGTTTGCACCCTCTTGTTCTCTTTTCCCATTTTAAGTTATTTTTGTTTTTATTTTGTTTCATTTCACTAACAAAGCCTTGCAGGATCTACTTTGGGGTTATCACATTTTTTTTTGTTTCTAAATATTGGGCCTAGTCAACAACCTCAATGGCTTCCATCCAAAGTGGGAGAGGTTACACACCTTTGTGCATAATTCCCACAACAACAACCTTGGAGAATCCTTTAAGAACCTCATGTAATAACCAAAAATACTCATAAAATATCTCACATTTGCTACATTCTTTGGGGTTGGCCAATTCACAATGGCCTCAATCTTTTTCAGATCCATTGATATTACTTCTTCTTAAATAATGTGACCTAAATAATGAATTTTCTTTTGATAGAAATCACATTTACTTAACTTTGTATAAAACTTATGCTCTCTTATCACTTGCAAGCCATTCTCAAATGTTCTTCATGCTCCTCTTTAATCTTATATTAAATAAGAATGTCATCTAGAAAAACAATCACAACTTGTCCAAATACTTGTTGAAAACAATACTCACGAGACACATGAATGTAATTGGTGCATTACTGAGACCAAATGGCACCACCATGAACTCATAGTGTCCATACCTCATTCTAAAGGTTGCTTTATGGATGCATTCTTCCTTGATTCTTACTTTATGGTATCTAGACCCAAATCAATATTTGAAAATACCTTTGCCCCTCTCATTTGATCAAAGAGATTATCAATTCAAGGTAAATAATACGTGTTATTTACTATAACTTTGTTCAATTGTTTATAATAAATACATAACCTGGGTGTTCCATCTTTCTTTTTCACAAATAACATGGGTTCTCCCAATGGAGACACACTTTTTCGAATATATGTCTTTCCCAACTCTTGCAACCTAAGCTTGGATGTTTCCTCAGTGTTTGAACATTGTGATCATCGCTAAACCTCCAGACAGTGAAATTCCAGAAAGCTCAACACAACTCTTGCAATTACATTTTCAGCTCTATCAATTCTAATGTACTCATTTTGTAAGGTGTCTTATACACTAGTGCAACTCTTGGCACAAGATCAATAGTGAAATCAATATCCCTCTTTGGAGGAAGTCCCGACACTTCATCCGGAAACACATCTCTGAATTCTTGCAACACAAGATAGTTCTCCAACTTGGTAACTTCATTTTCTGCTCTATCCAATACATGGGTTGCATACAATTGGCAATCCTTTCTAAAGAACTTTTTCAGCTAGAAGCCTGAAATTCACCTAATACAAACCACCTTTAGAATGCCCTTTACTATCCTTAAGTTTCCTTCTTCATCAATGCATTCGAAGGTCTTGTTGTAGCAATCAAGTTTAACTTTATGTGCTTCCAACCAATCCTTTCCAATGAGAACATCATAAGAACAAGTGGCACAACATTCAGATTTTCCCATGTGATGAGTCCATCCATATCTAATGGACACTTCTCCACCACTTCACTAACCTTTCTCTTGGTTCCAGTGGCTAGTTGGGCTGACCATGATTTGTTATGCTTTGTTTTCTCAAAAGCACAAATCTTAAAATTTTTAGGAGTGACATAACTGTGAGTAGATCCAAGGTCAAACAAAATATAAATAGATTGCTTATCAATCTCACCTTCAACCTCAACCACAACTGATTGATGGTATTCTTGGTGGTCCTCTAATGAAACATAGATTCTTGGGATGGTCCTTGCTACCTCATCCACAGTTTTATCCTCTTGGATGTTGTGAACATGTTTGGAACTCCCATTATGATGTGGGTATTTTATGAGCAAATGGTCCTCTCCGCATACCCAACATTGAAGTGGCTCTCTTGGCTTGTCTCCCATCATCTTAGCTAGCTTAATCACACCTTGTGTTGGATTCCCTTGCTGATTTATAAAATGAGAAGGCTTGAATCCCTCTTTCTTTGGTTAAAATTTTCCTTCCATGCCTTATGGAATTTTGTCCTGCTTATGTTTTGATCATAACAATACTTGACCTTCCTTACGGGTTCATCTATATTTTGACGCTCGTCAAACTAACCTATGTCCTTGTATGGTTGAGGTAATCCACTTAGGAAACATTGAATTTTGAATTTATCATCATTGATATACTTGACATACCTTAGCAGCTCCAAGAACTTATTGGCATATTCAACCATGGTCATTTATTCCAATTTTAACTCACAAAACTCTTTAATTTTGTCATCATAATAGCTATCAGAGAGGTACTTTTGCTTGAAGTACTTCTTGAATTGCTTCCACACAATATTCCTTTCAATGATCCTCTTGACTTTTCTAAGATGATTCCACCATATAAATTATATTCCATTCAAATTAAATATGGCCACCCTTTCCTTCATGTTTCTAAAGTAGTAATGGATTTGCAAATAATTCCTCATCCCAAGATGCAAAGCCACAACTTCTTGACCAAATTTTACTTCACCATCAAAAGTAGGAGGTTTGGCCTTACAAAATTATCCATGTGAGTTGTTATTGAAAGGCCTCTTCCCCTTACTCCTATGAGATAAAAAGCTTGAATATTTAGTGGAGTCTTTAGAGGCAGATGACTCATTAGAAGATAATTTTGGAGTATATGTCCTTTCTCTAGAAATCCTTCTTGAGTTATGGGAGCTCTTGTGAGAATGCCTACATGAGATACTCCCACTCTTTTCCTCATTTCATGACTGTTTCCCATGGTGAATCTTCTTCTGGATGTTTGTTAAGCTTTGGATCATGGTTTCATTTAGTTGATCCTATTCTTCCCAAGCTCTAATAAACCTCTCTTTATCTACTGTGCAACTTTGTAATTCCACTCTTAGACTTCTCATCGTCTCCACAATGTCTGAGGGAGTTACGTGGTTTCTTCGACCACTAGACTGTGTCTCTCCATTCTCAACATGTATGTTTTCTCCCATGGCATGTGTTTTAACTGTTAATATTTGGTTGAGATTTGATCTTTAATTATTTTAGATGTGGAAACTTGAAGCAATGAGACAATTAAATTACATGAAATTCATACAACCATAACACAAGATATACCCTGGGGAAAATCCTCAAAACTATCAGAACAAAAACCACAACAATTCTTCTCATTATAATATAATGGATAACAGAGAATGATTTCTTTTACAACATAGCAGATCGCTTTTGCAATATAAGAGATCTCCAAACACTCTTGATGAAGATACAAAAGCAATAGAGAAGAGAGATCAATCGGAGAAGCACCTTTCCTTCAATAATAATATCCTACACACAAAGAGAAGCGCCTTGCCTTCAAAGGAGAAGATAATTCACTTTACATTGAATTCATCAATCTTGTATAACATATTTATACATTCTTCTCTTTCATTTTTATCTGCTAACTTTAGGATGAACTCGCCCTCAAACCGGATGTATTAATCTTGCATGGAGAGGTGCGCCCCACTTACCATGCAATGCTTTATCTCACCCAACTATCACTTAGGATGAACTCACATCTTAAATGAAACCTTGCCCACTTAGTTAGGTGGCTAAATTAAGTGTTGTCACTTAGTTAACTAGATCTTCTTTGTTGTCACTTAGTTAACTCTGTTTAACCGATTCTCCTTGATTTACTGAAGTGTCGTCTTTTAGTTTAACTAAAGTGAAATAGCTTTAGTTAACTAGTCCTTCTTATTTAAAACTTAGTTAACTGAAATCGTGTTGATTGATTAAATTGAAGCGACCACTGTGAGTTATTTAGTTAACTAAGGCATATCTTTAACTGATGCTTTAACTAAAGCATTGATTGAGTTATACATTGATACTTAACTGAAGCTTTATACCAATTTGAGTTCTCTTTAATTAGTTGAAGTGTCTGCATGGGAAATTTCAAATTCTCTTGATCTCTATGCTTTATCTTTTATTTCTTTATCTCCTACTGCATTGTCAATATGTGCTAACTTTAATTATCCATCACATTACATTAAACTAAGAAGAATTATCGGATGTTGTTATCATATCATATTATTCCGGACCAATTGATTATATGCTAAAGTAATTCACTTTAGAGGTGATCAATCTCTAAAGGATACTTAATAGCAATTGTTCATCATGGTTAATAATACATCACACAACATTAAATGCTTTTAACAAGTAAAGCATGACCTTTATACAGAAGGTCCACCTCTATACAAGAGTTCCATCTCATGGATACCTTTATAAGGAAGGTTCACCTCTATACGGGAGGTCCATCTCATGGATGCCTTTATATGGAAGGTTCACATGAGAATCGTGATTTGACACACAAGTCCGAAGCCTTGTCCAAAAAGAATTTACAACATCATTAATTTGATCAATTACCTCTATACGAGAGGAATAACCTTTACATGGAAGGAAATCAAAGTTCTCACCTGTATACGGGAGGATCAATCTTGGCTACACAAGAATGGTTTGGAGAATGTCTCTTGATGCTGTATATTTAACACTCCCTCTCAGCGAGGGAGGAATTCTCTTCCATGCCAAGATTGTCTCGGAAGTACCTGAACTTTGTCACTAACAGAGGCTTTGTTAACACATCTGCACTTTGCTCATCAGCAGCAATGTACTAAAGTTTCACTATACCTTTTTGGACCATGTCTCAGATGAAGTGATACTTCATTTCAATGTGGTTCGACTTGTCATGAAACACTGGGTTTTCATAAAGCTTGATGCAACTCTGATTGTAACACCTAATAAATGTATGCTCAATATTTTCACCGAACAACCATGCAAGTAGATTTTTGAGCCACACTACTTCTCGACAGGAAACACTAGTAGCTATGTATTCTACTTCGGTAGTGCTATGGGCTACGGAGCCCTGCTTCTTGATGGACCAAGATGTCATAGTTGATCCTAGGCTATAACAGTAGCCAGATGTACTCTTACGGTCCACAAATATTCCTCCCCAGTCTGAGTCTGTATAACCAAGTAACATGAATCCTCCACTGGAGGCATATGTGAGTCCATATGAAATCGTACCTTGAAGGTACCTAAGCACATGATTAGCAATTGTCCAGTGTCTGTGTCTCGAATCATACATAAATTGACTCAGAATGCTCATGGCATAACATATATCAGGCCTTAAATGTATCAAGTATATTAGCGAGCCTATAAGTTGTCTATACAAAGTGGGATCTACTGGATCTGATCAAGATCCTGATTCATGAAGTTTCCTCAAATTGGAAACCATCGGCGTAGTCATAGATTTGAAATATATCATGCCAAACCTGTGTAATATATACACGGTGTACTTCCCTTGAGATAGAAAAATTTCATCTTTTCTTTGCCATATCTCAAGGCCGAGAAAGTAGTGCATCAAACCTAAGTCTTTCATCTCAAAATATGAGGTGAGCTCCCTCTTGCACCAAGCAATCAGATGTTCCTCTCCAATGAGAAACAAATCACCAACATACATAACCAATATCAACGGTTTGTTCTTCACTACTTTGAAGTACAAATTTGGATCAACTTCACTCTTACAAAAACCTAGTTTCTAAAGGTAGCTATCAATTTTGGAGTACCAAGCCCTAGGGTCTTTCTTAAGTCCATATAGAGATTTATTTAGTTTGCAAACATGGGAATCCTTCCCATGCACCACAAATCCTTCAGGATGTTTAATACAAGCCTCTTCCTCAACCTCACCATTGAGGAAGGCTAGGCTTCACATCCATCTAGTGAAGTTTCCATCCTAGAATAGATGCAAGTGCAATCATTGCTCGGATTGTGGTGTACCTTGCCACAGGGGAAAATGTCTCATCATAGTTGATGCCCTCTTTTTGAGAGAAACCTATGGCAATGAATCTAGATTTATAAATGCATCTAGAAGTCACAATGGAATTCCCATAAGGTTTGGGAACAACCTCCCAAACATCATTCTTCATTATAGAGTTGTACTCTTCTGTCATTGCATCTTTCCAAACTTGATGATTTGAAGATTCTTCATATGAAGATGGTTTTGAATCACTGATGTGACTCATCAATGCAACATACATTGAATATATATCGGGATGCTTGTGCTCTCTAGATGAGCTTGTTGGTGCTCCATGTTTCTCTACATTTTGTAAGATGTCTCAGCACTAAGAAGATCTTCTTTTAGTGGGAGGTTCATTAGGTGACCTCTCACCTAGTTCTACTAGTTCTTTAGGAGCTAGTGAATCTAAGGCATCTTCTAATTTCTCCCTCTCTAAATTTGAAGGGGGAGAATCAGAATTGAGATCCTCCATATCTTAATCACATTGAATCTTTTTCGATCTTTTGAAGGAAACTTCCTCATGTAAAGTAACATCTTAGCTGAATTCAATGTGTCTCTCACCAGGTACATATATTCGATATGCTTTGGATGACTCACTATAACCCACAAAGGTGCCTTTCTTTCCAGAAAGATCCATATTTGTTCTCTTTTCTTTCGGTACATGAATGTATAATAGGATACCAAATATCCTCAAGTGTGAGATGTCTGGATTCTCACCGGTAAACACTTCTTCTGGTGTCTTATCATCTAGAATGGCATATGGGCTTCTATTCTGGATGTACACAACTGTACGGGTGGCTTCTTCCCATAATGAGGTAGACATATCTTGATCATGCATCATGGCTTTTGCAACCTCACATATGGTTCTATTCTTCCTTTTGCAAAACCCAATTTTTCTGAGGGTTGTATGGTACTGTTAATTGTCTACATATTCTTGCATCACTACATAGCTCATTAAATGCATGTGAATCAAATTCACCTCCATTATCGGACCTTAATGCTCATATGTATTTTTCTTTTTGATTTTCAACTAGGGATTTAAACTCTTTAAATGTGCTAAGAGTTTCACTTTCAACCTTCATGAAATAAATCCATGACTTCCTAGAAAAATAATCTATGAACAATACATAATATAAGAAGCCACTCAGGGAGGGGGATGACATGGGACCACATACATCAGAATGTATCAAATATAAAATCCCTTTAGATCTAGTAGTAGTGCTAGGAAAAAATTTCTTAAGATTCTTCCCAAGTGCACAACCCCAACATACACTATCACTCTCAAAATCAAATACGGGCATGCCTTTTACCATCTTTTGAAGTCCTGGTAGGGCTTGTAGAGTAGGTGTCAAGCCTTCGGTTCCATAGATCACATGGACTGGTAGTGTGGTGAATCATATCTTGAATGTGATTCCCAGGTACCTTGTAGATCACTCCCTCTCGAACTCCAATCACAACAACAAATTCTAGGCTTTTGTTCTTCGGCCATAAAAGAGATTTGTTATCCATGAATATAACTCAGAAGCCTTTGTATCCAAGAACCAAAACTGAAAGGAGGTTCTTCTTCAAGCTTGGAACATATAGAATTTACTCCACATGTAAAATATCACTGATGCTCAGCTGGAATGAGGTGGATCCACCTCCTTGGATCGAATATGTTGAGTTGCCCCCAAACTCTACCATGCATGTGAACATTTTATCCTTTAGTTTAGTGATGGCACTCTTGTAACCAATCGTATGTTTGGATGCGCCACTGTCAATCAACCATGTGTCTGCACTTATGATGACGGTTCCCGAAAGGGATTATATAAGGTAATACTCCCTTCTTGTCTCCTTTTCTTCGGATGCATTCTTTTGAGAAGTTTCATCTTCTATGGCGGTAGTAGCATGAAACTTTCCTTTCTGATTTGCTTTGCACTCTCTTGAGAAATGGCCTTTCTTGTTGCAATTGAAGCATCTAGATTTTGACTTGTCAAATCCTTTGTTGAACTCCTTCGTCTTTGGATGAGATAAATTATTTTGGAATAAGGGTTTCTTTCCTTTCTTCATTCTTTCCATGAGGGAAATATTTTCTTATTTAGTGCACATAAATTTTCTCTGGATTCACCTTTCCTCTTGGATACAGTCATGCCACAATATTTATAACGCAGGTTTCATTCCAGCCCATTGATAGTAGTCAAGAATGTCTCCCATGAAGATGGGAAACCATTAATGATGGTTTGGATGAGATCATCTTCATCCAATACAACTCCAATGTTGACAAGCTGATCTCTTACCTCATATATCTTAGTGAAGAAGGAGGCCACTATCTCGTCCTTATCCATCTTTAAGTTTCGAAGCTTATTCTTCAATGCTATGTTTTGACTCGAGGCCTTCTAATATAGATTAGTCAATGTATCATAACATTCTTTCGCAGTATTCAACGGTGTGATCATGGGCATCAAGTTATCTTTTACTGAATCATAGATGATCTGTTTGGCCTTAGCTTGATTCATCTTGAAGTTGATGCACCCTGCATTAGATGTAGGCTCCTCCACCACTGTGGATACATAGCCATCCAAGTCAAGTTCCTCTAGGATGTTGAGAATCCTAGCCTTCCAAGTGTTGAAGTTTGAGGTTCTCTTAAGACGATCTTCTGGTCATACATAGATTGATGCCATAGTCTTCAAATCTTGTGCTCAACTTCTCAGGATCAACGGAGGATCTAGATGGCATACAAAAATGATCTCCTTCACGCCCTGAGCTCTAATGCCATGTTAATATTTGGTTGATCTTTTATCTTTAATTCTTTTAGATGTGGAAACTTGAAGAAATGAGACAATTCAATCAATGAAATTCATACAACCATAACACAAGATATACCCTGGGGAAAATCCTCAAAACTATAAGAACAAAACCCAGGAAATTATTCTCAGTATAATATAATGCATATTAGAGAATGATTTCTTTTACAGCCAGATTGCTTTCAGAAGATAAGATATCACCAAACACTCTTGGTGAAGATACAAAATCAATATAGAAGAGTGATCAATCAAAGAAGCACCTTGCCTTCAATAATAATATCTTGCACACAAAGAGAAGCACCTTACCTTCAAAAGGAGAAGAGAATTCACTTCACATTGAATTCGTCAATCCCGTATAACATATTTATACATTCTTCTCTTCTATTTTTATCTTCTAACTTCAGGATGAACTCGCCCTCAAACTAGATGTATTAATCTTGCAAGCAGAGGCGCGCCCCACTTATCATGCAATGCTTTATCTCACTTAGCTGTCACTTAGGATGAACTCACCTCTTAACTGAAAGCTTGCCCACTTAGTTAGGTGGCTAACTTAAGTGTCATCACTTAGTTAACTAGATCTTCTTTGTTGCCACTTAGTTAACTCTCTTTAACTGATTCTCCTTGATTTACTGAAGTGTCATCTTTTAGTTTAACTAAAGTGAAAACACTTTAGTTAACTAGTCCTTATTTAACACTTAATTAACTGAAATCATGTTGATTGATTTACTTGAAGTGACCACTGTGAGTTCTTTAGTTAACTGAGGCATATCTTTAATTGATGCTTTAACTGAAGCATTGATTGAGGCATACATTGATACTTAACTAAAGCTTTGTAACAATTATTAGTCTCTTTAATTAGCTGAAGTGTCTACATGGGAAATTTCAAATTCTCTTGATCTCTATGCTTTATCTTTTATTTCTTTATCTCTTACTGCATGGTCAATATGTGCTAACTTTAATTATCCATCACATTACATTAAACTAAGAAGAATTATCGAATGTTGTGATCATATTACATTATTCCAAAGCAAATGATCATATGCTAAAGTAATTCAATTTAGAGGTGATCAATATCTAAAGGGGACTTAATAGAAACTGGTGATCATGGTTAATAATACATCACACAACATTAAATGCTTTTAACAAGTAAAGCATTACCTTTATACGAAAGGTCCACCTCTATACATCATGTCCATCTCATGGATACCTTTATACGGAAGGTTCACCTCTATACGGGAGGTCCATCTCATGGAAACCTTTATACGAAAGGTTCACATGAGAATCATGACTTGACACACAAGTTCAAAGCTTTGCCCAACAAGACTTTACAACATCATTACTTTGATCAATTACCTCTATACGGGAGGATTAACCTTTACACGGAAGGAAATCAAAGTGATCACCTCTATATGGGAGGATCAATCTTGGATACACAATATTGGTTTGGATAATGTTTCCTGATGTTGTATATTTAACATTAATTGCATAAGGATCTTGTGCATCATCCATGATGATAGAGTTATTGGCCCAACAAAGGCAAAAGGCTTTGGAAAAATTGCACTATATTGAAAGTTGGCCCTTAATTTACCTTGATATGATATTGTATCTACAAAAGTGTTCATATAAGTACACTTGTTAGCTTCATTAGATTGCCAAAAAATAATAAAATTAGTT
This sequence comes from Larix kaempferi, assembly GCA_027924585.1. Lineage (NCBI taxonomy): Eukaryota > Viridiplantae > Streptophyta > Pinopsida > Pinales > Pinaceae > Larix > Larix kaempferi. Next base: position 32,891,559 of record BSBM01000106.1, read on the forward strand.
TTCATGCATTCTGGAAACTACCCATATTGACAATTTTTGTCAAGTCAAGGCTAGAGACACTTTTCTGTTTAATTTCTAGAAACATATGAAGCACCCTTTCAGAATATGATTATGGATAATATTTCTAATTACTATAGCCATTCTCATTTATCATCATAGAGCTGAAAGTTACAGCCTCTCAAAATTGCAAATTGCCCAACTCTCCACTTTTCCTGTAGGTGCATTTAGTCTCGAACAACAACTTTAGCCACATGTAGAAGAAAAACTAAGGAGAATCAATTTTTTTTCTTCTATTGGGAACTAATAATATTCATGACAATGATTACTCAACAACTTTCATATCTTTGATATGATGCTCCAGTCAGTTTATATAATTTTCTAGAATTGACTACTTTTAACTTTTACATTTTATCCATACTTCATTTATTTTCTAATACTATCTCCCAAATGTAGCATTTATGGGAAACAAATATCTAACTTAGTTTGTTCATCTCGATGAGTAGGTAAAATGTAATATTCATAATTTTTTCTAGTTTTGACATTTGGGGTCAGTTTTACCTCCAATTTTTCCAAAGCCACATTTTTGCACAGCCAAATAGTGGATTTTGGCCTTCTTTTTCACCTAGCCTCCACACCTTTTGGAATATGGCCAATATATATCAGATTTATCTATTTTCCTAGGCCATGAATATGCATAAATCTGAAAGAGCATGGGTCTACAGTGCTTACCAGTGAATGTAGAAAGAGTCCAACTGGTGGTATGTTGTTGGTGAATCTTTCGTAACATTAATTTATGGCTTCTCAATCATTCAAGAGCACAAAAAATAGATGGGTAAAGATTCCTATCTTTCCCAAACTCTATGTTCACCTATGGCCATCTTCTTCCCTCTAATGTATGCATTTTCCTTTTGTTGGCAGGCGGTTTGATGGGGAAATGTCGTGATACTGCTGACACTGCAACACACTGGAGGAGGGCGCGAAAGGAGTATTTTGTGTTAAAGAATACCGCAGTTGGTGGGTTTTGGGTCACTTGGACCACATATTATGTAATAGTGAGTCAGTTGTACTGCAGTATACGGGTTTTTGGGTCATTTAGGTCAAGTCAGTTAGATAGTTGGTCATTTGTCCATAGTGTCAGTTAGGAAGTCTTTTGTAAGTGGACAAATATGGTAAGGGTAAAAGCCTATAAATACATGAGAGTTGTAAGTGTTAAAAGGAGGCAGGCATGGAGATGAAGAAGAAGACTAATTATGTGCAAGATCTGTGTTTTTGCTTCTGGTGTATGATCGCGACAGTAATATAATGATGTTTTGGCCCGAACCTTGTGTAATATTGCAATGTGTGAATGTTGTTTGATGCGATGTCTGCTTAATATTGCCACAATGATAACTGCTGTGGTTACATAATCTGTTTTATGTGATGATAAATGCTGCAATGTTGTGATGAAATAATATGGTATAACTCTCTGTTGGATGCTTAAGGTTTCTATTTAAGTACCACGATAGGGTTAGTCTGTGCTGCCACAACTCTCCTCCTCCCTCGGCGGAAACATGGTTCTGTCTGCTCTTCCTGGATGCCTTGGGTGAGATCTCATCCGCTCTGCGGGTGTTGCTGGGTGGGCTCAAACCTGCCCGGGCCGGTGCCCAAGGAGACTGTGGTATGTGTCGACAGTGAGGTGAACCCCTGTCGACTGAGGTCGCGTTTGGTCAACAAATGGTTCTGTTGCCGGGACCGTGTGCAGAGTAGAAGGAGGTCATGTTGTGGCACCCGACGAAGCCAATGTCATGTCCCAAATTTGGAATTGGGTCACAATGGCCTAATCACATTAGCCATATTCATTAGAGTTTGTAAAATTGATGTTAAGGGTCAAATAATTGCCGAGGAAAATTACTAGTTTCCTAGGTTTGGGGTGGAAGCTTTGGGATTTGGAATAAGGGGGATAATAAATGATGTTTAGACATTAGAAGGGTTCAAGTATTTAATAAATAGAGTGAATAAAGAAATTCAAGAGAAATCCTAGGTGACAAATGGTTTTGGAGACATATGGAGGATGTGGGACCCACACTAGCTTGATTTTTCATAATACATGGTATCTCTCTTTTGCAAATTCGAATTAATGGGAATGTGAACACTCTTGGGTGAGTTGGTAAGTCATAACACATTTCATTGAGCATCTTAGGTCGAATTGGGAAGGATTGGTAACCTCCATGGAAGATAAAGAGTCAAAGTGGAAGTTTGTGGACACTTGGGCTAGATTCCCTAGCCCCTATGACACCAATGATGGAGCATCTATGACAACTATGACAAATTGCAGACCTGACCTCTGACATTTGACCACTATGACATGTCAGCCCCAAAAATAGGCTCAAGGAAGGCGAATTTGGGAGTTGGAGAAGCCAAAGAGACTCAAAATCGAATTTGGGAGAAGATGGAAAGTTGGAACTAGGAGACAAGTGGCAAATGTGGAATATTTTCTAAATGGAAATCTATTGAATCTATTGAGAGGATTTCGACCCTTAGAAGGCTAATATTGGTTATAAAATGTAGAAATGAAGTATGAGAATAGATTTTGATCATTTGTAGAATTTGCAATTGCATTTGTGAAGAGGGAGAGCTAGTGGATGACTAGTTTCTTGCCTTAGCCAATTTCGAGGGTGAAAGATTCCCATCCAAGTTGGCAATTGGAAAGGCCATTAAGACCTTTCATTTGGAGCTTTAATGGAGTCTTTATTTTTAGGTGTAAGCTACAGGTCAGCTCATGGTTTCTTCTATTGCAGCTCACTTCTTCAACCATTTCCAGTTTTGATGGCATATTCTTGATCCTTGAGGGAGGGCGTTTTTGGTGATCTATTGTACTCTTTGGGGGAGCTTATAATGCCCCATTTATTTTTTAATATGAATTAAATACTCTGTTCTTCATCTCCAGAAAGTTTCAGGTCGAAATTCCAAGTAGAAATGTATAAATCTCATTTTTAATGGAAGAACAATGCCATTTCCCCACTACCTTGTTGTGAACCAATGTATTGATGATTATTTCGAATGAATGGATGATTCTATGATGAATTTGTGATTAATGGACTGCCATGGATGTATTTTACAAGTTTCATGTACTGTACTTGAGCATTTGAAGTATTTTTACTCAGTTTAATTGCATTGGGAGAAGAAATAGTGCCATTTCCCCAAGGGTCAAATTGGTGATTTTTGCAGTTGAATGGGAGAGGGTGAGAACAGTTGTAATAAACCATTAATGGTGGATATGATACCTTAATAAAATAATTAACACATTACATACCTCTGTTCATAAATTTGAGTGGGTTTGGAGGCATTTGGGAAGCCATTTTCAGTACTTACCTCAGGGGGATTTGAACCCCAAATTACTAGTAAAATTGCATACTTGGTCCAGAATCTTAAGAGAGTTTGCAGAGGTCTTTTGGTGGCCATATGTTATCCCTGAACATCATGTTCAAGTCCTAATATCATTCATACACCTTCCTTGAATATTTGAAGGCATTTGGAGTCAATTTGAGACCTAGAGACCAATACTAGTCAAAGGGAAATCACTAGTAAAGTTACCTACATTGACCAGAATTGAAAGAGTATTTGCAGAAGTGTTTTAAAGGTACAAAGGCATCCCTGAAACACATATTTATGTTCTAATATAATTCATATACATTCTCATAAGATTTGGGATCATTTGGGGCAAATTTGGGACCTAGAGATCGAAACTAGTCAAAGGTCGAACCAAGGAAAAAAAAGTGGAAATTTGTCATTTTAATAAAATTCCTAACAAGGGACATTACAGCCAAATATACAGAAATGGTTCCATCAGAATCTGCAGGAGTTTGCTGAAGAAGAAAGTCAGAACACGCGACTAACAGTAGATCATTGGCTGGGAAGATATATTCACGACGGTCCGCATGAATGGTTTTTCTGTGAATTCCCTGTTATTCTGTATGATTGGTTGTCGAAGCTGACCTTCCAGAAGAGGAACTTTCAGGGTGGTGAATCAACGGCTTGGACCCCGGTGTTGATTCAGGATCTACAGGAAGTCAATAATAAGGCATCGTGTGCTGTCGAAGTTTGGCTTGATAGCATCTTGGAAGGATACATCACTGAATTTGCGGTCGACACGAACAAATCCTATAGTGAAGCTGAAAGATACTTCTTCCGAGGATCGAGGGGAAGGTTTCTTTTGTTGCTCCAACTATCGATTAAGATGCTAATCTGCGAAAAGGGTATATTAAAGATGCACCTTGATCAATAGACAGCCTGGTGGGCAGAGGCCGTGGTGTTGGGTCCAGGTTGAGATAAAGTTTTGGAAGCACCTTTTTGAGGCAACCAGGAAAAGCTGAGCTGAGCACAACTCGGAAACACATTTTTGGCTAAGTATTGAGGATGTTGCGAAGTTGCACGCAACATCCAACTTTTGACCAGACTGCGGAGTTGCGCGCAGCATCAAAGTTTTGGCCATGATGCGAAGACCAGTATTGCGCTGAAGCAGTGCTGCGGAGTTAGGAGGCCACGTGGAGCCAGCAAAGCGGTGTGTTGGACAAGTATCAAGTATAGCCACCGGCTCGACCGGTAGCAGCCATTTTTGGAAAGATATTTTAGGATTGCCGAGCGGCGGACGTAGGAAAAACAGGAAAGCGGCCACGCGTGGGTTGTTAAGGAAAGCGACGTTTGGCACGCTTAGAAGGTAAAAACATTAGAGAGAAATGGTTCGGCAGAAGCAGCCTGTAGTAATGCGTGCGATAGGAAGGCCGATAGCAACAAAATGAGGACGTGGAGATCTGCCATGATCACGCAGATGCTACCAGGAGCCAGTAAGCCGGTTTGAAAAACTGGCGCAGTTTTGGAAACCCTTAGGGTTTTGGGTTTTAGGTCTTCGACATTGTACAGACATGACCTTCGGGCATGATCTATTTAACAAGAAATTTTTGTATGGGATGGGGGTTGGTTGGTTAGTTGATTGGGGATTAGAGTAATCCAGAGATAACCTTTTTGTATTGTAAAATATCTCTGAGTTGAGAATATTGTAAAGGCTCTGTAGCTGTGTGTGCAGAGACCTAGCCGAGAGAAAGGAGAGTCTGCAGTTGAGTGCGCAAACTAAGAACGGTTTCCCCATCCCTTTTGAAAGAAATATATTACCAACCATTCTTGTGGACGTAGCTTTCCATCTGGGGAAGTGAACCACGTTAAATTCTGTGTTATGTGATGATGTTGATGAATGAATGATTGTCCGTATTTTTTGTAGAATGAATGCTTGAATGTTTCCTTGCATGTTGTAGTATGAGAACTTTGATATGCATTTACCAATAGGAGAAGTTTGGGAATGATATGCTAGGTTCCAAGGAAGCAGATGAATGGAAAACATTTCTATTCTATGTTAAGATAGTGATTCAGTCATTTAAGTTTAAATACTTTCTTAAACACAGTGAAGGAACGCAGCACAGTTAGTCATGTCTATCATTTCAGTTCACGTTGTAATAATCCAAGTTCTAGAATGAATGCTAGAAAGATAGCCAGTAAGTGCCTGAATGAATGGATGAGTGATATTCATTTCAGTTCCTTAACGTTTTCGAGATCTTCCAAGTAGAGGATAAGTGTGGATAATTCATAGTTCCTGTAGAATATTCGTAGCAATAAGAAACCCTTAGTGAGGCCCGCATTGTTGCCTCCACCGCGCAGTACTGCTCGCAGCGTAAATCCTGCTGCGTACTGCATCACTTTGTCCCGTAGTGCACTCCTTCTGTCTTGCGATGCGCAGCTTGTTCATATAAACAACTCATCATTTACTGTGGAAACCTGATTCCGTAGTACCCCATAAGATACACCTTGGGTGAAACCTCAACCTGCTCGCAGGTTGTTGCCGAAAGGGCCGATGCGAAGAGGTTTTGTTGGTCAAAGGGAGAACCACAAAGAACTTAGGTCTAATTGGAAACCTCTGGGTCAGTTTAAGCCAACAAATGGTTCCGTTGCCGCACTAGAATCCATGATGAGTTGCAATCACGATGTGTGAAGAAGAATATCAGTTCCCCGAAGGATCTGACTATTGGCATCCCCAAAAGACAGAAATCCAAGCTTGGTGGGATAAGATCATATGCGATTTTAACAGACAAGAAAATAGACATCCACGTCTAAGCGACACACAGTGGTCGGATAGATATCTATTGGACGACATTCACGAGATCTTTTGGGCATCGTTTCCAAATGAGCTGCATGCGTGGATCTCGCGACTCGTAAAGAAGAAAAACTGTTTCCAAGGAGGAGTTCCTACAGAGTGGACTCCCGAGCTCACAGTGCAGCTCAAAGCGTTAGACAGCCCGTTGTCACGCGCAGTTGATTATTGGGTCGATCATATGCTAGAAGGCTTTGTAACAAAATTTGCTGTAGACACACTCAAATCCTACAGCTAAGCAGAAGCACACTTTTTTGGAGGATTCCAAGGTAAGTTTCTGAACAATCTTAGTCTATACATTAAGATGCTGTTAGCTAAGAAAGGTGTTCTAAGAATGCAGTAATATTCTGGAAGTTTGTCATGATAAACAGTACATATATTGATTCTGACGAAGAGACACATACTCTTAGAAGTGGTAAGAGATATAAAATTAATAAGAATCCGGAAGGCCCTAAACTTCATATAGATACTGAGATCCCTTGCGACCTTGAAAGCGAAGTTGCACAACCATTTACCCCTAAGAATCCGTCGGCTGCACAAACCGTGCCACCCTTATCGCAGAACCCACCCGCTACGCAACCCACCCCGCAGAAGACTCAGCCTAGTCCATCTCTCCCAATAGTCCCATTTGTATTTACTGCGCAGATCCCTTTACAGCAGTCGCGCACTAATCCCGATGCCCCACCACCTAATAGCACAATGGCGAACATTGATATGAAACTGCCAATATTCAGAGGAACTGGCATAGAAGACCTTGATCAGCATTGGTTCCTTTGTGAAGCCGTATGGAGTGTAAGACAAATCTAGGACGATGCTGTGAAGCAAGCACAACTCATCACCACTTTCAAGGATAGAGAGCTACATTGGTTTATGAAATACTCTACTATACAGCTGAGAACCCTCGCAGAAATTAAAGTCACGCTGGTGGCGGAGTTCAAGAAACCTAAGTCTGAGTCTCAGTGTATAACTGAGCTGAAGGAAATAAAGCAGAGACCAACTGAAACGGTCTGCGAATTTGATCAGAAATTTAAGACCCTACTAGACCAAGTAAGTTTTGTTATACCACCATAACAGCATAAAGAATGGTTCATTGCTATGTTGTTACCTCATATCAGATTACCATTGATGCAGCAGAAGGTTCTATCCCAGGCAGAGGCCTTGGAAATTGCAATGAAGCTGGAAGCTTCACCGATTGGTGATACTAGTTTTGGGATGTCTCAGATCCAGAACCAGCTGACCACCCTGACACTTGAACTGCAAAGTATGAAAAATAGTAAAGAATAAAGATATGAACCTAGACAGGAGGTCTGGTGTACAAGTTGTAAAGGAGAAGGCCATGACCGCGAGCATTGCCCTCTATTCCACGACTATATTAACAGTGGTGCGCCTAACCCATTAAATCAGAATCAGGCCCCATGGTGTGAAATTTGCAGAATCACAGGACATAGACCTGAAGACTGTTACCTCATCTAGAAATATGTGAAAACCCCTAAGAATTTATACTGCAATTTTTGTAAATCAGTTGGACATGATGAATCCAACTACCACGCATATGAATTAATGAATGAAAGAAAAATGGATATGGACTCAATGCGAGGCGCTGGATTGTACCGCATACAAGAAGATACCCAACCGAAACAAGAAAATGCACAATATGACCAAGGAGGATACAGAGGTTGTGGTGGTGGACACCGCGGTAGAGGAATAAATGCTGGTCCGGCGTAGGGAAGAGGCCGTGGCCAAGTCATTTGTTATAACTGTGGCCAACCCGGACACGTGTCTAGAGATTGTGTTAACCCATGCACTACGTGCAATTATTGTAAATCGTTTGAGCATGTCATTGAATATTGCCCAGTATTAGAGGTGGAAAAGCAGAAGAGAAGACGAACAGAGGCTCCGAATCCAAACGTCCTCCAGTGGATCGCAGTAGAAAATAGACCAGTGGATCCAAGCATTAATGTGGTCGCAGAGACCTAGCCGAGAGAAAGGAGAGTCTGCAGCTGTGTGCGCAGAGACCTAGCCGAGAGAAAGGAGAGCCTGTAGCTGAGTGCACAGACTAAGAACGGTTGCCCCGTCCCTTTTGAAAGAAATATATTACCAACCGTTCTTGTGGACGTAGCTTTCCATCCAGGGAAGTGAACCACGTTAAATTATGTGTTATGTGATGATGTTGATGAATGAATGACTCTCTGTATTTTCTGTAGAATGAATGCTTGAATGTTTCCTTGCATGTTGTAGTATGAGAACTTTGATATGCATTTACCAATAGGAGAAGTTTGGGAATGATATGCTAGGTTCCACGGAAGTAGATGAATGGAAAACATTTCAATTCTATGTTAAGATCGTGATTCAGTCATTTAAGTTTAAATACTTTCTTAAACACAGTGAAGTAACGCAACACAGTTAGTCATGTCTATCATTTCAGTTCACGTTGTAATAATCCAAGTTCTAGAATGAATGCTAGAAAGATAGCCAGTAAGTGCCTAAATGAATGGATGAGTGATATTCATTTCAGTGCCTTAACGTTTCCGAGATCTTCCAAGTAGAGGATAAGTGTGGATAATTCGCAGTTCCTATAGAAGATTCGCAGCAGTAAGAATCCCTTAGTGAGGCCCGCAGTGTTGCCTCCACTGTGCAGTACTGCTACCAGCGTAAATCCTGCTGCGTACCGCATCACTTTTCCCCCCAGTGCACTCCTTCTGTCTTGCGCTGCGCAACTTGTTCATATAAAAAACTCATCATTTACTGTGGAAACCTGATTCCGTAGTACCCCGTAAGATAAACCTCGGGGTGAGACCTCAACCTGCTCACAGGTTGTTGCCGAAAGGGCCGATGCGAAGGGGTTTTGTTGGTCAAAGGGAGAACTGCAAAGAACCTGGGTCTAATTGGAAACCTCTGGGTCAGTTTAAGCCAACATGTGGGTACCGCGACAGCTAGGGGGTGGTATATGGAATGGTAAGGGGTAGATGGGTGTAGACCATGAGGAGACTGTGAGCGAAGCCGAGGAAGAAAGTGGTCTTACAAGAGGAGGAGCAAGGTTTCGACAGGAAAAGAGGCAGAGGACGTGAGAAGGTCCTACTGCGATTGAACCGCAAAACCGCGAAGGAAGACCACACGGGACAAAGCGACCTCACAGTCCTGATAGGGACGACCAGGCTACGCCCAGGATAGAGGGAGGACCAAACCCCGACACCAACATACCCACACATCTGCTCACTGACTCTCAACCATCAAGAAATACTACTTGGACACCGCCAAGTTTGTCAATACCGCAAAATTTAATTGGTAGTTGCACAGCGACAGGAGAAAGGAAGCCCAGGATGGCGGGCGATGATGCTAAGTTACCGTTGTTCCATGGAAGTGCGACAGATAACCCATAACAGTATTGGTTTTTATGTGAAGCGGTCTGGACTATGAAACAGATCACTGATGCCAATCTTAAGAAAGGACAGCTATCCACGACTCTGTGAGGTCGTGCATTAGATTGGTTCATGAAGTTTATTCTAGTCCCTACAGGGGCCCCAGAAAAGTCACTAGATGAGATCCGAGATGGGATGATTGCTGAGTTTAGAAGGCCTAAATCGGAGGCTCAATACATTACTGAGTTGAAGGAAATTAAGTAGTATCCCAATGAGACGGTATGGGATTTCGACCAGCGATTCAAGACACTGATGGAAAAGGTTAGTTTTGATATGAGTGCCGTCCAACATAAAGAATAGTTCATTGCGGAACTGCTACCCCACATTCGGGTGTTGCTGATGCAGCAAAGTATATCGACACCTAGCGAAGCTCTAGAGATTGCAATGCGATTGGAAGTGTCACCGATTGGAGATAATGCAGCTGGGATGTCGTAGATACAAACACAGCTCGCTAACCTAACTATACAATTGCAAGATCTAAAGAAGAACAAGGAACAATGTGATGAAGTATGGTGTACGCGATGCCGACGAGAAGGGCATACAAAGGACAATTGCCCAGATTTCCATAATTATTTGGTGTCAAGTGCGCCAAACCCGTTGAATGGCGGCAGTATGCCATGGTGTCGTGTTTGTCAGGTGTTTGGGCACAGTCATGATAACTGCCCGTATATGCATAAAATGGTCACAACCCCGTGGAATCTTTATTGCACATTCTGCAAGTCGGTGGGTCATGATGACAAATATTGCCGTGCATATGGGTTGCTGCAGGAGAGGATGTGCGATGCATTCTACATCAAAAATGATCAGCGCGGGGTGCAACAACCACAAATGCAACCGCAGGTAGCCCAGCCGCTACCGTAACCGTAGATGCAGTTTGCACCACAGCAACAACAACCGCAGCAATTCATGCCGCAATACACCCCGATGCAGATGACTCCCCCACAACCATTGTATGTACAACAACCGCAGTATGCACCACAAGGGCAAGGGATTCCACCAGCATCGATGCAGCACCAGTACCAGCAGCAAAGCGATTACCGAGGAGGATACAGTGGCGAACACGGTGGTGGATTTGGTCATGTAGGAGGAGGAAGAGGTGGTCGTGGACCTGTTCAATGTTACCACTGTGCGGTATGAGGGCATTATCAGCGCAACTGCCCACTACTACAGAATCAGTGTACATTTTGTTTTGGTAATGATCATACGGTTGAGAATTGTCCACAGTTGATTGCACGATGGCAGGCTAGGAACGCTCCGCAGCTTCAGAATCAGGCTCAGCCACAGCAACCGGTACAGAACCCGGTACAACAACCAGTACAAAACTAGCCCTCACGACCATCGCCGAACGCCAATCAGAATGTCAATCAACTGGGGAATCTGCAGCAGAACCAAACGCAGGGTGAAAATATTGTGACCATTTCTGCAGAATCACGACCACAAGATGCTTCAGTGGCTGTTCTCACTCGTGGAGGCAAGACGACTGGGGAAGATGGTTCACGGCCACTGATTTGGTTGGCTGGTCAGAAGAAGATACCCTTCGACATTGATATAGAGCGGGAAAAATTCCTGGAGGCACGACGCACTTTGGAGAAAGACCGCGGTAAGGCTGTTGTTTGCGATATGCCACCTATCTTTAATGCTACGTCAGACGATGATCAGCCGCCACCATCGGGGACATTGCAAAAGTTTCTTGAAAGCTGTCTATTATTGGCCCGAGACCTGGCTGCGCTGGTTGAGATTGAAGGATGGTTGCAACGATTTCCGAAAGGATGGCAGTAAACTCCCTATAGCGACGGAAGACTGGCAAGGAGATGCGAATGAATATTTAGATTGGTGACTATGATGTTGACTTTGTGATTCTCAACCTTGGTTCAGATGTTAACATCTTAACCAAGCAGGCATGGCAGAAGATGGGGAGTCCCCCATTAAGCTGGTCTCCTGTATAGCTCCGGTTGGCTAACCATGTGAAGGTAACATTGATTGGGCGTGTTCCGCGGCTCACGATTGATATTGAGGGCATGAAGACTTATGCCGACTTTGATGTTATTGAAGTAGTTGAAGGAGGAAGCTCTTATCCGACACTCTTGGGGATTGGATGGGATAACGATAGTGGAGCTGTAATCAACTTCAAGAAGCGCATGATGACCTTTGAGAATCACGATTTTTGAGTCATAGCCCCGTTGGATCTGGCTGAAGGACGCCGATATGTGGAGCCTGTAAAAGATGACGATACTGCTGGATGGGACCATGCATTCAATATTTCTGAGGATTATATCCACCCTACCGTCCACGATGAGTTGGAGTGGCACAACGAGAGCTCTACGTCTTCTGACTCTGATGATGCTTTATAACATTGGCAGAACCGAATGCATTAAGTACCATTCTGAAAGTGTGGCTTAGTTATGCAATCCTTATGTCGCGTTGCGATAGAAACAATCACATTGCCTATCTACGAGGGGTTGCTTGACCTAACCACCTTTTTGACAGAAATTGAAGACCGCGTCTCAGAACCACAGTGATTGCTGGCATTGGAGGAAGCGCTGAAGGTTGTCCCAGCACGCTGGTGGGTGACACATAAGAAATTCATTAAGAGTTGGTCACAGTGTTGAAGGTTGATGATGGTTCGGTTCAGCGATACTGAGGTTTATCACACTCGCAAGTACGATGGCCGGACTGATCCCAGTGATCATGTGATGGAATGCCAACGATTGTGGGTAGCGTGACCCAGAGATGAATGGGTCTATGCTTTTGTCCATACTTTGGAGGAGATACCACGCTCATGGTATACTGCAGCCGAGTTGCACTGAAATATTACAACATGGGGGGATTTAACGATATGTTTCACTCATACGTTCACTTTTGCGGATGCCAACCCTGATGTCCATAATGCCTTGCAGCTCATCCGCGATGTGATATTTCAAGTTGTTCTAGTGGCCTACCCTGTTGACCCGCACACACATTGTCAGATGCAGTCTCTCATAGAGTGCTTCAACATCAGTGGCGGCTTGGAGGACGATGATGATCCCCGGCATGTTAACATTCCCGAATCTAAAGGAAGTCGTGATGTGGTCCCACCCGTTGCACCAAGTAATCAGTTCAGTCAACCATTACAGCTTCGCAAGATGAATATCGGCACCGAGGCTACTCCAAAGTTTGCTAATGTTGGGGATTATTGGGATGATGAGATGATGAGTAAGGTTACTGAGTTACTTCATGAGTTTCAAGATGTGTTTCCCACAAAGTTTTTTGAAATGAAGGGAATCCTAAGTGATTTAGGCGAGATAAAGATTCCACTGAAACCAGATACTAAGCCAGTCCGACAGCGACCTTATCGGCTCAATCCACGACATAAAGAGAAGGTCAAGGTGGAACTCGATCATATGTTGGATGTTGGTATTATCGAACCTATGGAAGAGTCTGAATGGATCAGTGCTATGGTATTGCAGGACAAGACAACAGGTGAAGTGCGCATTTGTGTCGACTTGCGGAAGTTGAACGATGCTTGCTTGCATGATCCTTTTCCGACCTCGTTTACTGATGAAGTACTTGAAGGAGTGGGTGGCTAGGAGATGTACTCGTTCACTGATGGCTTCTCTGGCTACCATCAGATTCGCATTGCCAAGGAAGATCTCCATAAAACCACTTTTGTTACTGAATGGGGTTGCTTTTAGTACACGGTAATGCCGTTTGGTTTGAAGAATGCACCTGCGATATTCTCTCGGGTCGTTGTTGCTGCATTCAAATATTTTATTCAGAAGTTTTTACAGGTATATATGGATGATTGGACCATTTATGGATTGATTCATGATCATCTGGACAATCTGCAGTTAATGCTTGAGCGATGCCGACAACACCAGATATCGCTGAACTTGAAGAAATGTATTTTCTACGCACCGTTTGGGATATTGCTGGGCCATATCGTGTGTAAGAAGGGATTGCTAGTTGATCCAGCCAAGATTGTGCTCATTTTGGGGTTGCAACCACCAACCACCGTTAAGAAATTGCGTGCGACCTTGGGTCATACGGGATATTATCGCAAGTTTATCAAGGGTTATGCTGCGATTACTGCCCCTATGGAAAAGTTGCTGAAGAAGGACGCGACATTCCAGTGGAGCTCGGAATGTCAGGATAGTTTCGAAACTCTCAAGGCGAAGATGGCGTCGGCACCAATCTTGGTCTTTCTGGACTAGAGTAAGGAATTCCATGTTCATGTTGATGCTTCATCGATTGCGCTAGGTGTTGTGTTGGCTCAACCTGGAGAAGGCAACATTGATCATCCTATTTCTTTTTCCAGTCGGAAGATGTCCTCTGCAAAACGCAATTACACTACCACTAAACGCGAAGGACTGGCCATGGTTTATGCTCTGCAGAAATTCAGGCACTATTTGTTGGGTGGCCACTTTAAAATGTTCACTGACCATTCTGCATTGAAATACTTGGTCAATAAGCCTGTGTTGGGGGAGGAAGATTTTCCGTTGGCTACTTTTGTTTCAGGAGTTTGATTTCGAAGTTATTATGAAACCTGGGCGGTTGAATGCTTGACTAGATCATCTGTCACAGATTGATACAGGGGAGGGACTGACTAATATCGAAGACGGGTTGCTGGATGCCCAACTATTTGAAGTTGCCGCTGCTGATGAGTATTTTGATTACATCCTTCAGTTTCTAGTGACCGGCATCGTGCCTGTTGACTTTACCACTGCTCAGAAGAAGCAATTGGTTGTCAAGACTGCTGATTTTCAGCTAATCGCGGGAGAGTTGTATAAATTGGGCGCTGATGAGATACTGCGCAGATGCGTCTTGCCGCATGAGCAACCGCAGATATTGGCCGATGCACATGGTGGAGTTGCAGGAGGACATTATGGCGGTCGGGCAACTGCCCAGAAGATACTGCGTGCAGGACTTTGGTGTCCCACATTACATAATGATGCGACAGACTATGCGCGGTCTTGTGATGTTTTTCAGTGAACTGGCAAGCCATCCAGATGCGACGAGATGCCGCTGCTACCTCAAGTGACATTGCAACCGTTTGAAAAATGGGTTGTAGATTTTGTAGGACCGATTCATCCACTAGGGAAATGCACAGGTGCACGGTATATTGTCACGGCGACAGAGTATTTGACCCGATGGGATGAGGCAACACCAGTAGTTGATTGCTCCACTGCAACGGCTGCTCGATTTTTGTTTGATCACATTATCACTCAATTCGGTTGCCTGACGATATTGCTGAGTGATCAAGGCAACCACTTTCTGAATCGCACTATCACTGCATTGACGGAGGAATTGCAGATACAACATAAGAAGAGTACACCCTATCACCCACAGGCAAATGGAACGGTGGAGGCGTTTAACAAGGTATTGGAGCATGCATTGACAAAGGTGTGCAATGCGAACCGCGACGACTGGGATCTGAAAATCCAAGTAGTGTTGTGGGCCTGTCGCACCACATGTAAAAGATTGATTGGTCAGACACCTTTCAAGCTAGTATATGGGAAGGAAGCAATTATGCCAATAGAGTACATTGTTCCAAGTCTACGAATTGCGGCTATTACGAGCATGGCTGATGTTACAGCATTAGATGACCGTCTTGCGCAATTGGTGGAGCTGGAAGAGGATCGATTTATCACCGGCTTTCACCAAGGGGTGGAAAAGGATCGCTAGAAGGCATGGCGTGATTGCCACATAAAAAACAAACAGTTTCAGCAAGGCAACTTAGTGTTATTGTACGACAGCAAGTTTATGAAACATCCAGGCAAGTTGCAGATGCATTGGATGGCTCCATATCGCATCAATAGTATTACGTCAGGAGGAGCGGTTCAGTTGCAGCGGTTGGATGGGGCGATGCTTCCCAAGCTAGTAAATGGTCACAGGTTGAAGCCCTATCGCTCGAGCTTGGAGCAGTGCGATGCCTCAGTTGCACCGCGGGAAAAGAAAGAAAATGTGGTGCAGGTTGCTTGGTGGCCGATGGCGCACCAACAGAAGAAGGTATGCGGAAGCAGGGAGGCTTGTGCCGCAAGTTTGGAACAATCGGAGACACATGGAAGTGTTGCGACCCGGTAAAATCAGTAATAAATGCCAAAAAGTTTAGACAGTTAATTAACGACGTTGTTCGAGTGATGGGAATTAATGGCGGATACGGCTGATCGGTGGACAGGCTCGACGACGGATTTGCGTCATTAATACAGGATTTGGTTGAGTTAATGCATGATTTAGTCATGATTACGATGGATTTGGGTAAATGCTATAAGTATGGTTTAGCATTGGGCAGAAGACACCGAGGATTTAGAAAGTTGTGTTGTTAAGGAACGCTGTAGTGATTTGAGCCAGTTGGAGTGGCGAGGTATGCCAGGTGAACCAGAGATAGTGGACATTAGCAGTGAAGTGGAGGCTCCCTTCGTTCCGGTCTTTGTAGAGAAAGAAGTTGTGTCCTTGGACACTGTTGATATTGGCGCCGAGGTTGCTAACATGCCGGTGGGAGCATCAAGTGTTGCTAAGAAGCGTGGAGGGGGTCATCCCTCTGAATCTCCGTAGAGTAAGAGATTGCTTCGGACTGCGGTGGTTGGCGAAGCTCCGGAGCAGGTGGGGCAGTCCAGTCGCACCGTTCATCCATTTTCCCAATGGCTGGGGAAGTCTGGGAATAATATCCTTGGTTACATCCCTCCTGTTCGGCCGGATGCCACCCCGCATAAGATAAATCCAAAACAAAAATTTAGCATGAAGATGCTCGCACTCTAGGATGGAATGATGTCCTCGGTGGATATTGGGCCGACACTGATGCGCCTGCTCTATGAGGACCACGACATGGTGGCCCAACCCGAAATTGCGGCAGCACCATATGTGACTGAGACGCGCAATTCACCGGTTCCAGAGATACACGAATGGGCACGAGGACTGCGACATGCCGGCTTGTTAGGGCTAATTAACATGCCGCATTTTGGGCGTCTACTGAAAGTTGGTGCCTGTGTAAAGCAGCTCTTGTCATGCTTCCATTGGGGTTCGTTGTGGCTGGACATAGAGGTCCTAGTCACTTTTGACTTGATTTCTTGCATTACCGGCTTGCCCAAGAATGGCGTTGATCCGACGCAGTTTATTCAAGGAAAGGCGAATGAGAAGAAGCGGGCGTGTCGGTTAGCACTAAAGTATGACTTAGAATCAGATGGGCGTGGGTATCGCACCAGTAGCTGCAATAATCAGGCGGTACTCATGGGTATTAAGATCCTGTCCTGTAAAGTGATTAGGTGAGGTCGCCCTAATCAATGTAATTCGGGAATAGTTGCTTGTGCAGAGCAATGTGCGGAAGGAGTCCAGATAAACTGGTCCTTATATCTCTTAAATCAGCTAATGGAAGATGCCACAGACGTCCAAGTGGGTAGAGGTGCTTTCTCATACAGTTGGCTGTTGTTGCTGATCGCTCTAGTTGCATGGAAAGAGCCCGACACCTACTAGGGCATGGAGTGCCCGACTGCCGCAGAATGATAAGGGGCACATTATTAGAATATATGGTATGTACGAGAGCCCGAGCGAATCCAGGAGTGCCAATTGCAGTTCTGGCTATATTCGGAAATGCTTTGTGACGTCGCGACACAGGTCCCACGATTATCTGAAGATACTGTGGCACGGTTCAAACCCATAATGGCATTTGCAATACAACCCAGTATCATACATATCCAAGCTCATCGGGATACTGCTCAACAGTGGTTGCAGACAAGGTATAAGGTGACAGCGGAAGAGTTGGAGGTCATTGTGAACGAGTGGTCAGAGGCTTGGCGACAACCCATGAGTTCAGTAGAAATTGATGCTGGAGTTCTGCCGGTGGGTCCCGTGGATCGAGTATCGGCCTAGGATCAGCAGAGTCGTCATGATTTTGATCACGAGTTGATTCGAACACCAACGACGGATGATAGCGACTGCGCTCTTGAGGAAAAATGATCAAAACGACACCACGAGCATGCGATGATCAGTGGGATGTCTTTACCAGTGGAGGCGCAGTTGGGCCGGTTAATCATAGCCCTTAACCATGCCGCCACATCGGCTGTCGACAAGATGTCCGTCAAAATGGAAGAGGGATTCTTTGCGCTTGCTACTCGAATGGACTCTTTTTGTAATGTTGTGTTACAAAAGGAACCTGGTAATGTACCCATGCAGGAGGCGGTCACAATTTGCACCACGCCCCGGGTCCAGAATATGAACATTCCCCAAATGCGGTGGTGACCGACAACAAGGCTTTGCAAAATGTGCTGCGGTCGATTTCCCAGGTGACTGTCAATGTTAATGAACTATCGGCAATGGCACTGGCGACAATGCAGAGGATCACCTCCCAGGAAATGGCAAATAGAATGCATGAAATCAACAAGAGGTTTCAGCACTTGCAGGAAAGCAAGGCAGATGCAACCACCGCGGTCAATGAGATTACAAGCAGGGATGCTGCAGTGCGGAAAGCAGTGGATGACCTGGAAACCGACCTTAAGTAGGAGCAACCCGAGAAGAGTTGCATGGTAGAAGCCCTAAAAAAGGAACAAGACTTCCTTATTGCGGAAAAGGCTCGCATGTGGGATGACAATGTTCGAGTTGACCGGGCGATCACAGAGGCTTATCAACATGTCCCGGAGCCTAGTGAAGAGGTATACGTGCTCCACCGAGTGCAGCTGGGGGCTGCTATTGTTCAGTTGCGCCAGGAGAACGACCTGTTGAAGGCTTAGTTGAAACTAGGTACACCTCAGATCGAGGTGGATGAACGAAGAAGGGCACTTGAGGAAGTTGCCACCCAGATGGAGGAGTTGGAAACACAAGCAACCAGGCTCACCGTGGAAACAGTACAGTTTTGGGGATTCATCGTTCACGATGAGCAAGTTGAATAGCTTACTAAAGTTCGGCAGGAAGCAGAGGGCCAGATGGCCACACTAAAGACTGCTATGAGAACCCTGCAACCAATGGAGCAAGTTGCTAAGTCATGTGAGCTGAAGGACTTGCAACAACGGGTTGCCAAGGTAGACGAACGACAGAAGACACAGGAGGCCCAGTTGGAAGAATTCCAGGACACTGGCGGGAAACTGATGTTGCAAGCTAGTGAAGCACTACAAGCAGTACATAAGTCTCAACAGCAGTTCATGGACAAGATTGCCAATCACCCATCAGCCAAAGATGTGATCAGCAATCAAGCCGCAGCTAAGGATGCTTAGGAGCTGGTGCAGAATGTTGAACAATTGTTTGCAGACTTCAAGACGACGACCACGACGTGCACTATGTCAAGCAGTTGACGTGGCTCGAGGGTGAGCCACAAGATTGTGTTGGGGGCCTATTGGCAGGCGGTTTGATGGGGAAATGTCGCGATGCCACCGATGCTGCAACACACCGGAGGAGGGCGCGAAAGGAGTATTTTGTGTTAAAGAATACTGCAGTTGGCGGGTTTTGGGTCACTTGGACCACATATTATGTAATAGTGAGTCAGTTGTACTGCAATATGCGGGTTTTTGGGTCATTTAGGCCAAGTCAATTAGATAGTTGGTCATTTGTCCATAGTGTCAGTTAGGAAGTCATTTGTAAGTGGACAAATATGGTAAGGGAAAAAGCCTATAAATACATGAGAGTTGTAAGTGTTAAAAGGAGGCAGGCATGGAGATGAAGAAGAAGACCAATTATGTGCGAGATCTGTGTTTTTGCTTCTGGTGTATGATTGTGACAGTAATATAATGATGTTTTGGCCCGAACCTTGTGTAATATTGCAATGTGTGAATGTTGTTTGATGCAATGTCTGTTTAATATTGCCATGATGATAACTGTTGTGGTTACGTAATCTGTTTTATGTGATGATAAATGTTGCAATGCTGTGATGAAATAATATGGTATAACTCTCTGTTGGATGCTTAAGGTTTCTGTTTAAGTACCACGATAGGGTTAGTCTATGCTTCCACAACTCTCCTCCTCCCTCGGCGGAAACATGGTTCCGTCTGCTCTTCCTGGACGCCTCGGGTGAGACCTCATCCGCTCTGCGGGTGTTGCTGGGTGGGCTCAAACCTGCCCGGGCCAGTGCCCAGGGAGATTGCAGTGTGTGTCGACAGTGAGGTGAACCCCTATTGACTGAGGTGACATTTGGTCAACACCTTTTACAATTTGAATTTTTGGTTAATATGGTATGATAATGGAAATGGAGAGAGAACAACAAGAGAAAAAATCTACATAGTGTAAAAATATGCATGAGAAAATGGATGATACACCCCAAAGGAGATGATAGGATGGTGAAAATACAACTGACATAACTTCTAACCATAGAAGAAAGGACTCTTACAACTATGATAGAATTATATTCATCCCATGATTATATAATTACATGAGAATACTTTTCCCGACAACCTCATACGTGCATTTAATGATTGGATTTAATAGTTGAAAGAAATGGGCTCATTTAAGGCACGTGGAAGCATACGAATGAGTTCTAAGGTTGACACTTGGCAATAGAGGATTTGATCTCCCATAGGCCCCCTTTCCTCTTATCCTCTAGTGGAATCATAGCCCCTCTAGTGCTCTTTACACAACCATCTTGGACCTTTTTTTATTAATTTTACAACACAATATTACAAATTTTTTGAGTTAGCATGGCAAGTGAATCACATGGTCCATATAGAGATATTTACATTATACATGCTTATTCATTCACTAGTTGTGCCTTGACCTTTATCTCCACACTAGGAATCCATATTAGCATATTAACATCATTCAATAATTTGATTTAATACACTCCAAGGGTCAAAACTAGGGGTATTACACACGCATTACATGGTTCTGGGTTATGCATGATAAAGGTTTTGGGTGATAGGGTTAAGGAGTTAAGGATTCTATAGATTGATAATTGTGAGGGCTCATGGTTAGGGGTTAGTAGGCTTGTGGGTGTATTATTTAAGGGTAATGTGAGTTAGTGATGATACATGTATTAGGAGTTAAGGGCTATAAGGGTTAATTGTTATAAGGGTTCACGATTGGGGGTTGTGGGGTTTTAGGGTATCAAAGGTTAAATATTATAAGGGTTTAAGTGGTTGTGAGTTATGGGTATGGAGTGATTTTAGGTCAAGGTGGATATTTGTTAGAGATTTATACCAGTTATGCATTAAGGGATACAATGGTGATTGAGGCTTATTAGTGTAAGGGTTACTGCTTAGTGTTTACAATAGTTAGGGGGAGGAAATTATGGGTTGTATGGTTTAAGGTTTATATTAGCTAAGGTTCATATGGGTTAACGTTTATAGGAGTTATGGGTTGGTGGTGATATGGGTTATGTATTAAGTGTAATAACGGTTTATGATTATATGGATCAAGGGTTATAATTGTTAATACTTAGTTATTTCTTATAATGGTGAAGAATTATGTCAAAGGACGAGTGTTGTGCAAAAACAAAGTGTTCCTAAATTTAAACTATGTGTCATGGTGGTGCACAAATTTTTTTTTATAAGTATGTTTCAATAAAGTAAAGCAATTTAAATCTCTAGTGTAAAATTTTTCATCCTATGGTTTTGAAAAAAGAAAGACACTATCCCAAGACTCTAATTAATGGCTTTCCTCTCAAATCTTGTATAGTAGTTGGGCCTTCCAATCACTCCAAGGAATGGTGATGAAATCCACCGAAGGAGAGAGTGAAGGTATGATCAAGAAAATCATGTGAGGGGTGCTAAGGGTAACTCCAAATGGCCAGTAGCTATTTTTCTCAGGAGCCTCCTCAATCCCACAAAAACCACCTAGTGGGACTCTATGATTGACCACTCATATATCACTTCATATATGTGTACAAAGGGTTAGGCCTATAACAATCAAGGGGTTGAATTGTAGGTTAAAAGAGTTGGGTTAACCATGTTCAACTATAAACCTTGAACTCAACATTAGCAATCATGAACATACCCCATTGCTAAATTGACATTGACCACGTCTAGTAGAAAGGATTTTAAATCCCCTTAAAGAACACCAACTATGTCTTAATGTAAACGATTGTGCAAATAATTTGGATGCCTATCCCTACAATCCTAACCTAACTACAAGTTTTTTTTCATCCTCAAGTGACGAATTTAGTTGGTTATGACTTAAGTTGTTGATTTTTAGAAGTTTGAGCTTTGGGGTCATGAATCAAACATATAGTCATTAAGGTGTGAAGCATGTGCACAAGTAGTGTGAACAATTTGAAATGAAATGAAACAAATACTATTGAAAAAAATGGCAAATGAAATTGTGAAGAAGGAAAATAAATGATATTAACAATACTAGTTTATTTTAAACTATATTTATTAATGTAATAACAGTAAGAGTAATTACAATAATTATAAAATTAATTGTCAATTGGGTCAATCTTGGGTGGTTGAGAGGAATGCTTGTTACCCTCCCCACCTAGGATCAATTCCCGCAAGTGACATGTTGAGCTCTTAATGGGTATATTGTTGTATCGGCCTTGAGCTTTGAAGAATCCAATTTACCCTGGGTATTGTCCTCAAAATGAGGGGAAGTGCTTGGTGGGTTTCCCAGGATACATATTTCGAGTGAATAAAATAAAATAAATTATAATTATAATTATAGTTATTGTTATTATTATAGTAATAATTATAATTCTTAAGTTTAATTAATAATAAATAATTATAATAATAACAATTATTAATAATTATGACAATATTAGGGGCAACATGTGTGTGTTTGGGAAGTGGGGGGGTTATTTACAACCTAGAATGACAATATGACCCAACTTACATTTTGGGATTAGGGAGGCCCATAATAACCAATAAAAGCATTATCTATTTCCTAGAGGCTCAAATTATTGAGAGCAAGATGAATTAGGAACTTGATTGTCATAAACAATTCGTTGCCTATCATTAACAAATTAGAAAATCATCTATCATTCCATCATCTCATCTTGATAGAATGATAGATTAAGTTCAAAGTCTAGCTAGATAATTTGACACGATAGAATGTTTTCATATCCTCTACATTCAAACTAAGCAAGTGAACTTGATGAAAACCAAGGAGCACTTCTAGAACAAGGTATATTGTGCAAAAATAGGGGGTTTTAGTTACTATGTATCTTCCATGAACCTAGAAATTAGGAACTCAAGGGTTGTTATCCACTTTGCAAATATGGACAAGTGGCATATGTATTTAATGCAATAACTTTGGACTATTAATTCACGTTACCCCCTCGTACTCAACTATTAAACTCCCATGTTTGAGCTAAGGGAGTTTTTCATAGCATTAAAGTTTGGATGACATTGTGAAGCTAGGATTATTTAGGCACATGAACATGGGTTTTGAATTTTATTTTAGTGTGTGGGATAGACTGAGGGTGCTTGGTATTGCTCATGGATCTATCCCATATTAGCAGGACCACTTCTATATTATTCTATGGCATCGACCATTCCTCTCAGGTGATTTCTTATGGTAATCTATCGTGGAGAGAGTGAGTTCACCAAGGATTTGCAATCCCTTTTCATTGTTGTAGATGGTGGTGAGACCCGTAGTAGAGATTGGTTCCTTGCTTGGAATTTTTGTGTGGCTTATAGTATGGAAGGGAGCAACAAACCATGTGGCTAGGACCATTGCAATTTAGCAGAGTTTAAAATAAATGTAGTAAATATAACTTGATAGAATAAGTACATACATGCTACAATTTCTCTCCTCAATGACAATATGCATTCACAATTTGAAGTCTTGAAGTATAAAATTGATGAATTCGAGCTAAGAATGGCAATTCAAAACACATAGTTAGAGAGGTTTACTTATGGGCATAATATATTTTCATAGTTAAGTCAAAATTCAACAAGAAGCCCCAAAACATTAGTGATATCTCTCAAATATGAAGTAATGGAGGAAGGTATAGTTAATAGACTCTAGAGCTCATGGAAATCAAAGAGAACACACATAATGTACAACTTGGAAAAAATTCCAATTGATCTGTTCAGGTTCTTATGTTTTGTACAATGAAATATATGTTAGGGTGATTTGTTTGAATTTATAACACCAGGAATGATAGTCTGTTGAGGAATAATGTAAACGCAAGGTGGGCATTTGATACCCCCCTTGCATATGTTATTCTTTTTGAAACTTTAGAGATAGGCTCTTGTTTTGGATTGAATTAAATTCTTGCATGGTTCGACCACAACTTTCCTTTAATATAATTTTTATCTATTTAGGGTAAAAATAATAATTATGACAATAGAAAGTATTAGTAATTTAATAATTAGAGTTATTACGAATTGTAATGATAACAATGATATTTTATGCCAATGCTAATTTTTTCAATCTACCTAGGAGGAATTGGGAAAAATACTTTCATTCAGGAAATTTGGGGAGTGGATAATTTAGAGAACATTTTGCTTTTTTGGCTAAAAAAGAAGGTAAAATATAAGAATCTTCCTTTTTTCACAATGTGGGAGATATGGAAGGCTCATAACATGTTTATTTTTCAAAATATTAAACCTTCTTTATATCTTATATGTACAAAGACTATTGTTGCTTTGAAAGAATGGGACATATTTGAAAAATTAAAGACCCCAAAGTTTTATGAAAGGCCTATTATAAATGAAGATATTCCAAATGGTTTCTTTGATGGTGTTGAACAAGGTGGTAGATGTGGTGTGGGAATGGTTCTAAATATTAGTAGAAATTATTCTATCAAATTGACAATGTGTGTTGGAAGGGGCTCAAATACTCATGCTAAACTTTTAGCATTATGGGGTCTTCTTTGGTTTGTGAAGAAACGTGGTATTATGGAGATGCAGATATATGGTGATTCTAAAACTGTCATTGATTGGGCTAATGGTATATCTTCTTTACAGTCAATGTGTTTAGTCCACTGGACGAATAGTGTGAAGATCATGTTTCAACATTTTGCAATGATCAATTTCTTCCATATCTATCACATTTTTAATCAGGAGGCATATCCGCTTTCTAAAGATGCCATTGGCGATATGGATGGCCTTCTTCATTATGAAGAAAGTTTTGAATGTGGTCTCCCTAAAGTGGGATCCTTCAGTATTTTCTGAGGATAAATTGGGTCTTAGTTAGTAATTTTGTACTGATGATATTTATACTTCTCTGGAGTTAGCTTTGATCAATTTTTTGTTATTATTTCTAATAATTTTTTATGATAGTATTCCCACTAGTGTGGATAGCTCTAGTCAGTTTCTATGATGATATTTTGAAGGACGTGGGGTTTTGGTCAAGGAGTACTGATATATGTAACTTTGATTCCATTATGAATAACAAGTTGCATGCTTTTTTTCTCTAAGAAAAAAACAATTATTGAAAAACAAAAAATGCTCTAGAGTTTAAGGGCTCCATCAGTGGCAAGGTTTTAACCCCAACTGTTATTGCTCACGAAATTCCGTAGGTTTTGACCTGATCTTTGGAATCCATTGTGTTGTCATGATCTTCCATTGGTTTCTATGGTTGCTTGGAGATCCAACTCTTTCCCTGACAACCTCTCTGGAATCTTTATAGGCTTTTGATATGAAACTCATCCAAATGCTCTGGATCTCAACATATTTTACGATTTGATGAGGCTGGAGCTTAATTTCCATGGATTTGTATGTTTATGGTGAGACTAGAGCCTTTACCCATTTACCTTAGTGTTGGATCAATGCGTGTGATCTCAATTCTGCATCCTTTAGCTCTAGATTTCGACATTCTATACTTCTAGCGTATCTAGAGTTTTTGCCATCCATCTCATTCAAGGTTGTCTAGATATGGGTTGTACTCATGATGGTGTAGATGAATTTGATGCATTATCTACTATTGAGGAAGCCTTTGAATTCCTCGTAGTGAAGGGAAAAAAGGGCTTGGCCTAAAAAGAATGTAAATCTAGGGATGAAATATGTCAAAAAGTTGGATAACATTCTTGTAATTAAGTTGAAATTTACTTAGTCTCATGAAAATATTGTATCATATTCGGAATAGGCCTTGGTTGGCTAGTTCATTGGTCCTTGTCCAAGCCCTAGCTCATTCGTTCAACGGGGTAAAGGAAATTAGGTCCCTAAGATGAAAAGAAAATATCGAGTGTAATGTCCTCATTTTGACCCCATTGCATTCAAATGTAAATGATGTAATATTATTATAAAATCATGGTGAGGAGCTCAAGGCCAAGGCCCCGCAATCGATTTAGTGATGCATATGGTTTACGTGCTGGTCAGGCACATTGGAATGTCAAATATCATGTAAATATGCATTTTAATAAAATACCCACAACTAGCTATGCAATGCAACAATAGATGGGGGCATGATTTTAAAAGGAAATGGGAGGGAAAACATTCAAACCCTTTGAGCCGATCAAGTCAAGCCAAGTGTCAATGAGAGAACCCACAAAACCCTCAATTACCCATGTTGAATTTTGTACCCAATCATTCATTTCTCCCAAGAGTTGGTTGAGGTAGTTAATGCCTTGGGGAATGGGAGGTATGGCTGTCCAAATTCGAGTATGGGCAAGCCACCCTGCATGGAAAATCGTGTTGGGATTCCTTGGCAAGAAAGAGCCACGAAATTGCTCCCTAAGCCATTCTTCACCCATCAGTTTTTCTCTCTCACGAGTTTGGAGCTGCCTGGGCGTTTTCCTCCATGGTTTTTGTGTGTTTTCCTTCATTCTCAACTGGGAGAAGGGCATTTTTGTGTTGTATACCAGTGGGGAAGAAGGGGAATCAAATAGGGGTTCCATAGAGACTATTTTGGCCACTGAATGCTTAGATACTTGGGGGAGAAATCGTTTTCCTCCTTGTGAATGTTTTCCCCCATCCTACAATCCGTTTTTGGTTGGAAATGATTTGGGGGAAATCCCATGGCCATCCTGTTTGTAAATCCCATTGTTAAACATGTGTATCCATTGCCCAATGATTATGCTTGCTGTGTGTAGATAGAGTATGTTGGGGTATGGGTTATGGGTATCCATTCTTTTGGCTTGAGCTTGAGTGCAAGCATCCATGGTTCAGATTTAGCTTGATAAACCCCGTTGTGGACTGGCTTGGATTAGATGCAATGTTTTTTGGTTGTGCCTGAGCTTGAATGTCCCCTTTTCCTTGTTGAAATCATGCCCAACTCGGGGGTGGTTGTAATATCCCTTTTTCAAATTTTATTAAAATGCCCAATTTTTCACTTTTTTTTTTTCAATTTCGACCTTTGACTAGTTTTACTGTTTTGACCTCCAAATCAACCCAAATGCCCCCAAATCTTCTGTAGGAGCATATGAATGGTATTTAGACTTGAATATTAGGTTCAGGGATGTTTTATGGCCCTCCAAATACTGCTGCAAACTTGATTTGTATTATGATCAATATATGTAATTTTGACTAGTAATTTGTGCATCAAATCCCCCCCGGGTAACACTGCAAATGACCTTCCAAATGCCTCCAAAATCCCAGAAATTTATGAACAGAGGTATATAATGTGTTAAGTATGTGATTAAGGTCTCATATGCACCATTAATTGATTTTTACTACTGTTCTAACTCTCTCACATTCAACAACGAAAACCCCCAATTCAACCAGCAAAAGATGATGTAACAGTAAAAAAATGAGCAAATTTTGTCAACCTATCAACTACCACATAGATAAAATCCTTACCCAAGGATTTAGGCAATCCGGTGATGAAATCCATGGAAATACTGTCCCATTTTTGCTCCGGAATGGGCAATGGTTGTAATAGGCCGGCTGGACATGTAAGTTCTGATTTGTTTTGTTGACATGCTTTACATTCATTCACATACTTCTGAACATCTTCCTTCAGCCCCTTCCAAAAAAATCTTTGCCTCAACTGTCTATAAGTTTTGAAGATCCCCGGATGTCCCGCTAGTGGGGAATCGTGTGCTTCTTGCAAAATTCGGTACTTGAGCTTGGAGTTATGAACTAAATAAATTCTTCCCTTATAATATATCAGCCCATTCAAAATCTTATAATTATCATCCCCTTTGATTCCATCCAACACATCACAAGCAAATTTGTCTTTGGCATATTCAACTAGTAGCATGTTTTTCCAATCCTTAGCAATATCCATGAGAGAAAAAGAAGGCCTTCTTGACAAAGCATCTGCTACTATATTATTCTTTCCTTTGACATATTCAATATCAAAATCATAAGCTTGAATCTTGCTTACCCACTTTTGTTGCCTTTCATTTAGATCTTTTTGGGTGAGAAAGTGTCTTAGACTATTGTGGTCAGTTTTCACCACAAACTTGCTGCCCACCAAGTATTGTCTGAATTTGGCCAATGCATGCATAATGGCTAGCATTTCTTTATCATAGATGGAGTAAATTTTTTCACGAGGCTGCAACTTTCTGCTCTCAAAGGCTATGGGGTGTTGGCCTTGCTTTAGGACAGCCCCTATTCCTCCACCTGAAGCATCACATTCCACAACAAAAGGTTTAGTAAAATCAGGAAGTGCAAGTATGGGACAACTACTCATTACCTCTTTCATTTTTTGGAAGGCCTTTTCAGCCTCTTCATCCCACTTGAAAGCATCCTTCTTAGTCAAATCAGTGAGTGGAGAAGTCAACTTGGAGAACCTTTTCACAAATTTTCTGTAGTAGGTGCAGATGCCAATAAAGCCTCTCAACTCAGTAATATTTTTTGGTGATGGCCATTCCAAGATAGCCCTGATTTTTTCCATGTGTACCTTCACTCCTTCTTGCCCAATAATGTGCCCAAGATACAGTAGTTCTTTCATTCCAAATTCACATTTTGATAATTTAGCAAATAAGGACTCTTCTTGCAAGATTTTCAACACAATCTCTAACTGCTGCAAATGCTCTTCCCATGTTTTACTGTAAATGAGAATATCATCAAAGGAAACCAAAAAAAACCTTCTTAGTTTCTTGCAAAATATCCTATTCATACATGCTTGAAAGGTGGCTGGAGCATTGGTTAACCCAAAAGACATGACAAGAAATTCAAAGTGGCCAAAATGACATTGAAAAGCGGTCTTTTGCACATCTTCATCTTTCATTCGAATTTGGTGATACCCTGATCTAAGGTCAATTTTTGAGAAGTATTTGGCCCCATGTAGCTCATCTATGAGCTCATCAATCCTAGGAATAGGATACCTATTCTTTATAGTATTTTTGTTCAAGGCTCTAAAATCTATGCACATTCTCAATGTTCCATCTTTTTTCTTCACTAGCACTACTGAAGAAGCATAAGGGCTAGAGCTTGGTCTAATGAGCCCCAACTCTAGGAGTTTTTGGATAGCTTTTTCAATCTCATCTATAAACCTTTTAGGATGTCTATAAGGTGGTATCTGAATGGGTGAAGTACCCTCCTCCAAAACAATACTGTGCTCAACCCCCCTATCCGGTGGCCTACCATGTGGAAGGTCTCTAAAAACCTTTTCATATTTTTGCAAAAGTCTCTCTATCTCCTTTGGGTGTTTGACAATATTTATAGTTGGCTTGGGAGATGTAATATGACATTCAGCAGCCCATTCTATATCCTCATGCCTCAATATAGATCTCATGCTATTGCAAGTCACTACTTGATTTGGATAAGTGTGTTGCCCTCTCACAACTCTTTGTACTCCTTTTGAATCTTGGAATTTCATTTCGGGAATTTGATAATTTACTGTATGCTCTCCTATTGAATACAACCATTGCACTCCCAAAATCACATTAGTATCAGCAACATCAACCACACAAAAACTATCAACAAAAGTATAGTTACCTACGGTGACTTGCAGCTTTGGAACTCATGTTTTGCATTGCATTGTGTTGTGACCGGGAATGACAACTATGAAGCCATCAAATGGTTCAATAGGTATCTTTATTTTCTCTACCATCTCTGCATCAATGAAGTTATGAGTGGCTCCTCCATCTACCAAAACTGAAGTTCTTTGTCCTTGTACCACACCTTTGCATCGGATAGTATGATAGCGAGGTACTGCTGAAAGCACTGCCATTCTTGCTTTGTCCGGTGAAGGATGATTTTCTTCTTGTCTTTCTTCTTCTACTGCTGTCTCATATGCCTCTTCTTGATCTGAAATATGTCCATCTTCATCCATTCCCCCATCATACCCCTCATTATTAGAAAATACTTCTATGTATTGAGCCTTTCCTTTGGTACATTTGTGCCCCGGTGTCCATGGTTGGAAGCATGTGAAGCATAGTTTCTTTTTTCTAAGTTCATCCCTGTTTAGTCCCTCTTTTTTATTCCTCTCAAATGACTCTCTTTTCCAAGGTTTCTTATCATATCCATCCCTTTTCCAAGTTTTCTTTTCAAATTTATAGCTAGTCTTAGGAGGAAATCTCGTTCTAGGAAGCACATTTTGGAGATCCCTAGTCAAGCTCATTGCATCTTTTAATGTAGTTGGCTTGTGGGCTTTGACCATACCTCTTAAGGGTTCAGCCAAACCTTCAGTGAACAGCAATACTAACCTTCCCATAGATACATCAGCCACCTTGACTGATAATTTTTGAAAGTCCATCATATATTCAGTAGGGGACCCAGTTTGCTTCAATTGAGCTAGTTCTTTGAAAGGCAATTCTGGA
Organism: Larix kaempferi; assembly: GCA_027924585.1. NCBI lineage: Eukaryota > Viridiplantae > Streptophyta > Pinopsida > Pinales > Pinaceae > Larix > Larix kaempferi. The sequence goes on from BSBM01000106.1 coordinate 32,921,641, forward strand.
TCTTTTTGTTCAAATCTTTCTAGTACCCTGTCAACAAATTATCCATATGTTTTAACCTGATTATGACCCAAGGTTTTCAGCCCATGAAACCACCATTCATTGGCATCTCCTTCCAAATGCAAAATGGCCATTTTTAATGCATCATCTTCCAACATAGGATTCAGCTGAAAATATACATCCAATTTTTGGACCCAAGTGTTAGCAGAATTTTGAGAAGAACCATCAAAAGTAGGAAGTGACATTTTTCCAATAGCACTATTTTATTCTTTGTTTTGGAATGGACTCCTATTGTCTCCCTTCCTATTAATCTTTTTCATAGCATCAATGTAGTCACTGAGTGGTATACCTCTTTTACACTCTTCATTCAAATCATTCCAATCATTTACTAGTTTCTTGTAATCCAATTCAAGATTGGGCTCTTCTTTGGGTGTGAGAAATTTAGGTGCAGTAGGCCTTTGTGTGCTTTGAAATTCATCAGGTCTATTATGAGGTCATGTACTTGAGAAAATATGCTCATTCCCTTTCATCTTTTCCCCTGAGTGTGAACCACTATTATCTCCTATTATCCCTTTGCTTTGAAGCTGGCTAATCAACAATTCGAATCCTTGCAACAATTTATCACCTATCCTATCCATGTTTGCTGAAAGTTTAGAGAAACATGGATCTAAGGTTGCAAGAAGTTCCTCCTTATGTTTTAATTTGTCATCCTCCTCTCTACCCATGGTTCCAGCGAAAGACTCCTCTTCTTCAACAAAAACCTCTTCAACTACTGGTTCAAAGGGTGGTGGATTATTCTTTTGACTTCTTGTTAAGACCATCAGGTGTCAAGAACATGCTCTGATACCACTTGTAATATCCCTTTTTCAAATTTTTATTAAAATGCCCAATTTTTCACTTTTTTTTTCCAATTTCGACCTTTGACTAGTTTTACTGTTTTGACCTCCAAATCAACCCAAATGCCCCCAAATATTGTGTAGGAGTGTATGAATGGTATTTAGACTTGAATATCAGGTTCAGGGATGTTTTATGGCCCTCCAAATACTGCTGCAAACTTGATTTGTATTCTGATCAATATATGTAATTTTGACTAGTAATTTGTGCATCAAATCCCCCCCGGGTAACACTGCAAATGACCTTCCAAATGCCTCCAAACTCCCACAAATTTATGAACAGAGGTATATAATGTGTTAAGTATGTGATTAAGGTCTCATATGCACCATTAATTTATTTTTACTACTGTTCTAACTCTCTCACATTCAACAACAAAAACCCCCAATTCGACCCTTGGGGAAATGGCACTATTTCACCTCCCAATACAACTAAACTGAGTAAAAATGCTTCAAATGATCACGTAAAGTAAATGAAACTTGTAGAATACATCCATGGCAGTATATTGATCACAAATATATCATAGAATCATCCATCCATTCGAAATAATCAACATTATAGTGTCATACATCAATGCATTGGGGAAATGGACATTGTTTGCTCATTAATCAATAGTTTTGCAGACAACCAGTGGGTATTTCGACCTGAGACTTTCTGAATATCAATAACAAAGGATATGAAGCTATTACAATCAGAAATATATAATGAGAAGCTCTCTCAAGAAGCACAAGTGCTCACCAAAAATGCCCTCCCTCAAGGAGCACGAATATGCCTTCAAAATTGGAAACGGTGGAGAGAAAGTGCTGCATTAAACCAAACCATGAAAATTCCTGTAGCTGCTACCTGCAAATACAAACTCCATTAAATCACCATGAAAGACCTGAGTGGCCTCTCCAAACACCAACTTGGATGGGAATCTTTCACCCTCGAAATTGGCTAAGGCAAGAAACTAGTCATCCACTAGCTCTCTCTTCACAAATGCAATTTTTCTCAAATCATCAAAAGCCATTCTCATACTTGATTTCTACATTTTATAACCAACATTATCCTTCAAGGGGTCGAAATCCTCTCAATAGATTCAATAATTTTCCATTTAGAAAATATTCCTCATTTGCCACTTGTCTCCTAGTTCCAACCTTCCATCTTCTCCCAAATTCGAATTTGAGTCTCTTTAGATTCCTCCAACTCCATGAGCGCCTTCTTGAGCCTATTTTTGGGGCTGACATGTCATAATGGTCAAGTGTAAGAAGTCAGGTCTGAATTTTGTCATAAATGTCATAGATGCTTCATTATTGTTGTCATAAAACTAGGGAATCTAGCCCAAGTGTCCACTAGTCTCCAATTTGACTCTTCCTCTCCCATGGAGGTTACTATTCCATCCCATTTCAACCTAAGATTCTCAATTCCATGTGTTATGACTTACCAACTCACCCAAGAGTGTTCACCTTCCCATGAATTTGAATTGGCAAGAGAGAGCTGCCATGTGTCATTGAAAAATCAAGCTAGTGTGGGTCCCACCACCTCCATATGTCTCCAAAACCACTTGCCACCTAGAATTTCTCTTGAATTTATTTATTCATCATATTTATTAAATTCTTGAACCCTTCTAATGTCTAAATATCATTTAGTAGTTTCCTTATTACCATCCCACATGTTCCCATCCAACCTAGGAAACTAGTAGGATTGATGGGATTGTCTTACTATGCACTTATTTGAATGGGGACATTACAGTCCTCCCCACCCAAGATTGCTTGTCCTCAAGCAATTTCAAATTTGGATGCTGCAAAATCTTCTCCTCTTCCCATGTGGCATCTTCATTTGGTAAGTCCTTCCATTGCACTAAATATTCTTTGATGATTCTACTCCTCAACCTTCTTTCCCGTGTCTTCAAAATCTTTTCCGGAACAAGTGTGAGCTGACCTTCATCATTCAAAGGAGGAAGTATTTCTGAAGTGATGATTTTCTGACCAAGAGCTTTCTTAAGACAAGAAACATGAAATACATTGTGGATTTTACTCACTTCCGGAAGTTATAGTTCATATGCTACTTCTCCAACCTTCCGCACTACCTTGTATGGCCCATAGTACCTTGGTTTTAATTTTTCTGCTCCATTCTTTTTGAGAGATGTTTGTTTATAGGGCTGCAACCTTAAATATACTAAATCATTGACTTGAAAGGCTCTCTCTTCTCTATGTCTATCAACATATTGTTTTTGCTGATTTTGAGCAACCTGCAAATTGTCTTTCAAGAGCTTTAAAATTTCTTGGCTCTCTTCCACCCTATCTTTAGCCTTTGGGGCTCTACTATCACCAAATATAATGTCAGCAAATGTAAGTGCATCATAACCATATAATTCTTTGAAAGGAGACATTCCTATTGACATATGATAAGTGGTGTTGTAGCAAAACTCACCCAAGTGTAGCCATTTTGCCCATGCTTTTTGCTGCCCTCCCACATAGTTTCATAGGTATAATTCCAACCATTGGTTTACCCTCTCTGTTTTTCCATCAGTTTGTGGATGATAGATGGTAATTGGAGTCAATTGAGTGCCTACCAATCTAAAAATTTCTTTCCAAAAAGCACACCCATGAATCTACTATCTCTATCACTGACAATGCTCTTGGGAAGCACATGTAATCTGAAGATTTCTTTGAAAAAAATATCAGCCACTTGTGTAGCACTAAAAGATGATGTAACAGCAAAAAAATGAGCAAATTTTGTCAACCTATCAACTACCACATAGATACAATCCTTACCCAAGGATTTAGGCAATCCGATGATGAAATCCATGGAAATACTGTCCCATTTTTGCTCCGGAATGGGCAATGGTTGTAATAGGCCGGCTGGACATGTAAGTTCTTATTTGTTTTGTTGACATGCTTTACATTCATTCACATACTTCTGAACATCTTCCTTCAACCCCTTCCAAAAAAATCTTTGCCTCAACTGTCTATAAGTTTTGAAGATCCCCGGATGTCCCGCTAGTGGGGAATCGTGTGCTTCTTGCAAAATTCGATACTTGAGCTTGGAGTTATGAACTAAATAAATTCATCCCTTATAATATATCAGCCCATTCAAAATCTTATAATTATCATCCCCTTTGATTCCATCCAACATGTCACAAGCAAATTTGTCTTTGGCATATTCAACTAGTAGCATGTTTTTCCAATCCTTAGCAATATCCATGAGAGAAAAAGAAGGCCTTCTTGAAAAATCATCTGCTACTATATTATTCTTTCCTTTGACATATTCAATATCAAAATCATAAGCTTGAATCTTTCTTACCCACTTTTGTTTCCTTTCATTTAGATCTTTTTGGGTGAGAAAGTGTCTTAGACTATTGTGGTCAGTTTTCACCACAAACTTGCTGCCCAACAAGTATTGTCTGAATTTGGCCAATTCATGCATAATGGCTAGCATTTCTTTATCATAGATGGAGTAAATTTTTTCATGAGGCTGCAACTTCTGCTCTCAAAGGCTATGGGGTGTTGGCCTTGCTTTAGGACAGCCCCTATTCCTCCACCTGAAGCATCACATTCCACAACAAAAGGTTTAGTAAAATCAGGAAGTGCAAGTATGGGACAACTACTCATTACCTCTTTCATTTTTTGGAAGGCCTTTTCAGCCTCTTCATCCCACTTGAAAGCATCATTCTTAGTCAAATCAGTGAGTGGAGAAGTCAACTTGGAGAACCTTTTCACAAATTTTCTGTAGTAGGTGCATATGCCAATAAAGCCTCTCAACTCGGTAATATTTTTTGGTGATGGCCATTCCAAGATAGCCCTGATTTTTTCCATGTGTACCTTCACTCCTTCTTTCCCAATAATGTGCCCAAGATACAGTAGTTCTTTCATTCCAAATTCACATTTTGATAATTTAGCAAATAAGGACTCTTCTTGTAAGATTTTCAACACAATCTCTAACTGCTGCAAATGCTCTTCCCATGTTTTACTGTAAATGAGAATATCATCAAAGGAAACCAAAACAAACCTTCTTAGTTTCTTGCAAAATATCCTATTCATACATGCTTGAAAGGTGGCTGGAGCATTGGTTAACCCAAAAGGCATGACAAGAAATTCAAAGTGGCCAAAATGACATCGAAAAACGGTCTTTTGCACATCTTCATCTTTCATTCGAATTTGGTGATACCTTGATCTAAGGTCAATTTTTGAGAAGTATTTGGCCCCATGTAGCTCATCCATGAGCTCATCAATCCTAGGAATAGGATACCTATTCTTTATAGTCTTTTTGTTGAAGGCTCTAAAATCTATGCACATTCTCAATGTTCCATCTTTTTTCTTCACTAGCACTACTGAAGAAGCATAAGGGCTAGAGCTTGGTCTAATGATCCCCAACTCTAGGAGTTCTTGGATAGCTTTTTCAATCTCATATATAAACCTTTTAGTATGTCTATAAGGTGGTATCTTAATGGGTGAAGTACCCTCCTCCAAAACAATACTGTGCTCAACCCCCCTATCCGGTGGCCTACCATGTGGAAGGTCTCTAAAAACCTTTTCATATTTTTGCAAAAGTCTCTCTATCTCCTTTGGGTGTTTGACAATATTTATAGTTGGCTTGGGAGATGTAATATGACATTCAGCATCCCATTCTATATCCTCATGCCTCAATATAGATCTCATGATATTGCAAGTCACTACTTGATTTGGATAAGTGTGTTGCCCTCTCACAACTCTTTGTACTCCTTTTGAATCTTGGAATTTCATTTCGGGAATTTGATAATTTACTGTATGCTCTCCTATTGAATACAACCATTGCACTCCCAAAACCACATTAGTATCAACAACATCAACCACACAAAAACTATCAACAAAAGTATAGTTACCTACGGTGACTTGCAGCTTTGGAACCCATGTTTTGCATTGCATTGTGTTGTGACCGGGAATGACAACTGTGAAGCCATCAAATGGTTCAATAGGTATCTTTCTTTTCTCTACCATCTCTGCATCAATGAAGTTATGAGTGGCTCCTCCATCTACCAAAACTGAAGTTCTTTGTCCTTGTACCACACCTTTGCATCGGATAGTATGCTAGCGAGGTACTGCTGAAAGCACTGCCATTCTTGCTTTGTCTGGTGAAGGATGATTTTCTTCTTGTCTTTCCTCTTCTACTGCTGTCTCATATGCCTCTTCTTGATCTGAAATATGTCCATCTTCATCCATTCCCCCATCATACCCCTCATTATCAGAAAATACTTCTATGTATTGAGCCTTTCCTTTGGTACATTTGTGCCCCGGTGTCCATGGTTGGAAGCATGTCAAGCATAGTTTCTTTTTTCTAAGTTCATCCCTATTTAGTCCCTGTTTTTTATTCCTCTCAAATGACTCTCTTTGCCAAGGTTTCTTATCATATCCATCCCTTTTCCAAGTTTTCTTTTCAAATTTATAGCTAGTCTTAGGAGGAAATCTCGTTCTAGGAAGCACATTTTGGAGATCCCTAGTCAAGCTCATTGCATCTTTTAATGTAGTTGGCTTGTGGGCTTTGACCAAACCTCTTAAGGGTTCAGCCAAACCTTCAGTGAATAGCAATACTAACCTTCCCATAGATACATCAGCCACCTTGACTGATAATTTTTGAAAGTCCATCATATATTCAGTAGGGGACCCAGTTTGCTTCAATTGAGCTAGTTCTTTGAAAGGCAATTCTGGATCTTTTTGTTCAAATCTTTCTAGTACCCTGTCAACAAATTATCCATATGTTTTAACCTGATTATGACCCAAGGTTTTCATCCCATGAAACCACCATTCATTGGCATCTCCTTCCAAATGCAAAATGGCCATTTTTAATGCATCCTCTTCCAACATAGGATTCAGCTGAAAATATACATCCAATTTTTGCACCCAAGTGTTAGCAGAATTTTGAGAAGAACCATCAAAAGTAGGAAGTGACATTTTTCCAATAGCACTATTTAATTCTTTGTTTTGGAATGGAATCCTATTGTCTCCCTTCCTATTAATCTTTTTCATAGCATCAATGTAGTCACTGAGTGGTATACCTCTTTTACACTCTTCATTCAAATCATTCCAATCATTTACTAGTTTCTTGTAATCCAATTCAAGATTGGGATCTTCTTTGGGTGTGAGAAATTTAGGTGCAGTAGGCCTTTGTGTGCTTTGAAATTCATCAGGTCTATTATGAGGTCATGTACTTGAGAAAATATGCTCATTCCCTTTCATCTTTTCCCCTGAGTGTGAACCACTATTATCTCCTATTATCCCTTTGCTTTGAAGCTGGCTAATCAACAATTCGAATCCTTGCAACAATTTATCACCTATCCTATCCATGTTTGCTGAAAGTTTAGAGAAACATGGATCTAAGGTTGCAAGAAGTTCCTCCTTATGTTTTAATTTGTCATCCTCCTCTCTACCCATGGTTCCAGCGAAAGACTCCTCTTCTTCAACAAAAACCTCTTCAACTACTGGTTCAAAGGGTGGTGGATTATTCTTTTGACTTCTTGTTAAGACCATCAGGTGCCAAGAACATGCTCTGATACCACTTGTAATATCCCTTTTTCAAATTTTTATTAAAATGCCCAATTTTTCACCTTTTTTTTTTTTTTTTTTTTTTTTTTTTTCAATTTCGACCTTTGACTAGTTTTACTGTTTTGACCTCCAAATCAACCCAAATGCCCCCAAATATTGTGTAGGAGTGTATGAATGGTATTTAGACTTGAATATCAGGTTTAGGGATGTTTTATGGCCCTCCAAATACTGCTGCAAACTTGATTTGTATTCTGATCAATATATGTAATTTTGACTAGTAATTTGTGCATCAAATCCCCCCCGGGTAACACTGCAAATGGCCTTCCAAATGCCTCCAAACTCCCACAAATTTATGAACAGAGGTATATAATGTGTTAAGTATGTGATTAAGGTCTCATATGCACCATTAATTTATTTTTACTACTGTTCTAACTCTCTCACATTCAACAGCAAAAACCCCCAATTCGACCCTTGGGGAAATGGCACTATTTCACCTCCCAATACAACTAAACTGAGTAAAAATGCTTCAAATGATCAAGTAAAGTACATGAAACTTGTATAAGACATCCATGGCAGTATATTGATCACAAATATATCAGAGAATCATCCATCCATTCGAAATAATCAACATTATAGTGTCATACATCAATGCATTGGGGAAATGGACATTGTTTCCTCATTAATCAATAGTTTTGCATACAACCAGTGGGTATTTCGACCTGAGACTTTCTGAATATCAATAACAGAGGATATGAAGTTATTACAATTAGAAATATATAATGAGAAGCTCTCTCAAGAAACACAAGTGCTCACCAAAAATGCCCTCCCTCAAGGAGCACGAATATGCCTTCAAAATTGGAAACGGTGGAGAGAAAGTGCTGCATTAAACCAAACCATGAAACTTCCTGTAGCTACTACCTGCAAATACAAACTCCATTAAATCACCATGAAAGACCTGAGTGGCCTCTCCAAACACCAACTTGGATGGGAATCTTTCACCCTCGAAATTGGCTAAGGCAAGAAACTAGTCATCCACTAGCTCTCTCTTCACAAATGCAATTTTTCTCAAATCATCAAAAGCCATTCTCATACTTGATTTCTACATTTTATAACCAACATTATCCTTCAAGGGGTCGAAATCCTCTCAATAGATTCAATAATTTTCCATTTAGAAAATATTCCTCATTTGCCACTTGTCTCCTAGTTCCAACCTTCCATCTTCTCCCAAATTCGAATTTGAGTCTCTTTAGATTCCTCCAACTCCATGAGCGCCTTCTTGAGCCTATTTTTGGGGCTGACATGTCATAATGGTCAAGTGTAAGAAGTCAGGTCTGAATTTTGTCATAAATGTCATAGATGCTTCATTATTGTTGTCATAAAACTAGGGAATCTAGCCCAAGTGTCCACTAGTCTCCAATTTGACTCTTCCTCTCCCATGGAGGTTACTATTCCATCCCATTTCGACCTAAGATTCTCAATGCCATGTGTTATGACTTACCAACTCACCCAAGAGTGTTCACCTTCCCATGAATTCAAATTGGCAAGAGAGAGCTGCCATGTGTCATTGAAAAATCAAGCTAGTGTGGGTCCCACCACCTCCATATGTCTCCAAAACCACTTGCCACCTAGAATTTATCTTGAATTTATTTATTCATCATATTTATTAAATTCTTGAACCCTTCTAATTTCTAAATATCATTTATTAGTTTCCTTATTACCATCCCACATGTTCCCATCCAACCTAGGAAACTAGTAGGATTGATGGGATTGTCTTACTATGCACTTATTTGAATGGGGACATTACAGTGGTCTCTGAGTGCTGAAATAATACAGCTTGGGCAGAGACCTATGGTTGGGTGGAACGTTGCAACGACATAGGTAGTTTCTTGGGACAATTGCACAATGAAGATAAGTATTCTCTGTGTGAATTTACTTCTGCAATGTTTAATTTGATGATTATTTGGATATGCTGGATGAGCATGAAATGTGTGTGGATGATGTTTTATTCGGCTGTGCATATTTGCTTGATTTGCATCTGCACACTTTTGTTTTTTTATTTGTATGAATCTAATGAATGGGTTGAGTTTATGTGAAAGCCCCACAGATTGGTATCATGTTCCCTCCCTTAAATTGGGTCCATGGGAGGGGACGTTTACATCAAGTATTTACCAGTGGAAGAGGTCTTTATATCTTTCTATTTGAGTTCAAGCAAGGCAAAGATATCATCTTCAGATATGGCCCTTACTTCATGTATTCTAGAGAAATATTCATCTCAAAATAAAATTTAAATTTCAACCCATATCAAGAAATAACCTTAAAAATATTATACAACTTGATGATAACTCCATAGAATTCTTGTTTTTTAGAGGCTAAATTTAGTGGTTGTTTTAACCCCCAAATAGAAAATTGGTGCTACCAATAGCACCTATTTTTTTCGGGGCCAAAATTACAACATTTTTTAAACCCCAGTTGACCATGATCGATGCCATTGCAATAAAAAATGTAAATTGACTCTTGAATTGAATAAAGTTCCTCGTTCTTCCCCTCACCTCACAAGGGGAAGGAAACCAAATCAGGAAAGAAGAGAAAAAGAGGCAAAACAAATATTTTTTTGGAAATCAAATATCTTTGGATTGTTTACTAAGGGAAGGATTGTAACCTTTCCACGTGGAAAATAATGTATTGATTCTATATTTGGGTAGGCATTTAGTTTGTAATAATTTTCCCTTGTATGTGCATAACTAGAAGTAAGGGTAAGTGTGAGAGAAACCATTGGAAATTCCCCTCCCTCTATTTTGATAGAAGGGTGAAAGCTTTGCACATGCCTATCAACCTTCTCAGATTTTGTATTACTATGTTTGATGGTTTAGCCGCAACTCTTTTTTTACACAAAATATAACATTTATGTTTAGAAATAATATTTATAATCTTAAAATAACAATTATAATTATTCATGTTAATTAATTATACTAATCAATCTTTCATAATAAAAATTAATAACAGGTACAAAGCCGATGCGATGTTAATAAGACACCATGAATATTTTAGAATCTAAATATGTGATGTTAACATGATGCTTAATTTCATGAGCCTCATACTATGCAATGCCAAGATGACACCAAATCATGTAGTCAACAATGTGGTTATGTTTTAGTGTTGCAAGAGTTGATGCATGACTAACACAACTATGGTACCATCCTAGGAACTTCCCCTTATTTCCAGGATGGTACGCAAGGTAAATTGGATTCTTCAATGGCACAAGGCCATGCCAACAATGCTCGTGGAACCCAACAATTGGTTTACCTACTATTAGCTCATGAAGAGTCCAACAATTAGTTCATGCATGTCTCACCGTATATTTGAACTTGGGCGGGGAGAGTGAAACACCTACCTCCTTATTGATTAAGCTATTGCATGTTGATCGCTAAATGTGATGTTGTGTTGAACACCTACCTTCTTTGCATATTTCTAATATAAATGAAAAGGGGAGGTGCCTCATTGATTTTCACTTGTAGTTGTTGGGTAGAGATTCTTGGAGGTGAAAGGTGTTTGTTGGGACATTACTCATTAGGATAAATAAAGGAAGACCTATAGAAAATTGTTGAATTGATTGGCATCCAAGCAAGTTTTTCATTGTTTGCCCCTTTTTTTCAAATTTGTAGATATAAATCAATGTGGGATCGGGATTTTGGAGATGGAGTTTGAGACAATATGGCATTTTATTTTTTGAAGATAAGATTTAGGACAAGATGGATGATGGATTTTGGAGATGGGAGATGAGATTTTATATATTAGGTTTACAAAATAAAAATAAAAAATAAACAAAAATCCAAAGTAGGTTTAAGAATTACCTCTTAATCTTCCTTCCTTGTATTTTATTTCCTTTTATCCTCTTCTCCTTCCTCTTCCTCTCTAATTTTTCTCATTTCCCTCTTTTGTTCTCATTCCTCTTCATCTATTCCTCTTCTCTTCTCCTTCCTCTTCATCTCTTTCTCTCCTCTCCTTCCTCTTCCTCTCTTTCTCTCCTCTCCTTCCTCTTCCTATCTTTCTCTCTTCCTTTTCCTCTCCCTTATCCATCATCCCCATCTTCATTTTCTCATCATCTCATGCTTTCCCTTTTCCAAATTAATTTAAGACTCTAACACTATTGCAGGCATAATGATTTTAACTATGTTGATATGTTTACATTTTATTTTTCCATTTCAAAATCTTTTTGTCCAAAAATATTTATAGAAAAATAAAATTGGAAAATAATATTTTTTTAATGATTTCATATTTATATTAAAAATAAATAAATAACTTTATTTTCATTGATGAAAAATGTAATCTATATTAATAGCTTCCAAAAATTATATATGCCAAGTATGATTAAAAATCGAAGGAGGACCCAAATCACCTTTAGATAATTAGGCCTCTATTCACCCTCAGGTCATGATATCAAAGGATCACTTGGTTTGAAATACCCTTTGGTGATTGAGAAATAATGTTCTATCATATCCACTCTTCTCTTTGTATACCCCAAATTCGTTAATAGTTCTTATTGCATAAAGTCCAACATCCTTTATATGTTAATTTCTTTTAAATTGATACTTGTAATATTTTATCATTTCTAAAATACCCATTAAATTTTTATTTATTTTATTTTATTTTTGTATTGCTTAAAATTTAGAAAATTGTTGATGCAATAAAGGTTACAGACTCGCCCCAAGATTGATTAAGAAATGTCATATATCCACTTTGATAGAGTGGACCAAATAAAAGGTAATGGTAATAGTTTTAGTACAATAATATTTTACAAACATGCTAAGTGGGAAGTAGAATATTAAAATAAAGCACGAGGCACTTGAACATTCATGTATTATAGAACAAACATTTATATGTAATGTCATTTGTACCAAGGTAATAACCCATAGTTCCCTAAGTTCTACTATAGAATCACCTAAAACTATAGTCACATCAATTTCGAACAAGATTTTTAGTTGTATCAAGGTAATAACCCATAGTTCCCTAAGTTATACTATAGAATCACCTAAAACTATAGTCAAATCAATTTCGAACAAGATTTTTGATGATTTTCTTCTTGAGTTAAAAGAACATGTCAAGGATGTAATGATTGGATGTTTGTGGTATTGTGTTTAAATTTTTTATTTCTTTATTTTTAAGGTGATATCATCTTATGTATTTTTAAAGTAAAAAAAGTAAATGCAAAAGGGAGCAAAGGTAATATATTATGTCAAAATTGAAGACAATTAAGTGTACCGTAATTTCATATTTCTTCTCCATTATCATTGGGAGTATGCGGTGAATGAACATCTCATCTCCATTATCTCTTTTATTGAACCTTCTACTTTATACCACGATTTTTATCTTCCTCTTAAAAAGTTTATGTGAACCACGATTTAATTATGTTAAGAGAAGAGAGTTAAGGGAAGAGAGTAGAGGTTGCTGAGCTCATGACCATCAACTATTGATTTTCCCGGGATCCCAATTAGAAAAAAATGCTCAAAATAATGTTGGGATTTCATTGTGAGATATGCACATCAGGGAATTGTTCATCCAAAGTTTTGGCTTCTCCCAATCGACTTGGTCACCACTTTATACATGATTAATGAAACAACATAATGAATACAATCACGATTGGCTCTTATGCAGTTCATAATGGAATTGTTCATCCAAAGTTTTTGCTTTTGCAGTTCATAATTTCTTAGTTTTTCAAGGGATTCTCTGTAAAGTGCCATTAGGTCCTCCTTAAGAAGCATGAATTGGTTATCAAGCTAACTATATGAATATGAATTTGGATTAAGATAATCAACATTGATATGTAATAAAATTTATAACATTGATGTGTTATAAAATTATCTACTTGTCATTTTCTTCTTATAGATATATGTAATGGATATATATATATATATATATATATATATATATATATATATATATATATATATATAGTCTTCTTATTCTATGGATTTCTTGTAAAGGAATCTTATTTAAGATATATCAAATAAGATTTGGCTGATGAGGAGAAAGCCTTAAAATAAGAAGAAATAATTTATACTTTTGTATATTTCCAAGACTCCTAGGGATAGGCTACGAAAAAAAGCAAAGTGTGTCTAAATTTCTGATGTGCTAGTGAACTTGTGAATAAATTATCGAATACAAGATTTATTTAGGAAAAACGATTTTAAGCGATTTTATATGAATTCATTTTCTAATTTTTGCAATTGATTAATTTTTTTAAATTTTTGATAGCTTTAGAATTATTATGGCCACTGTGATATTTCAAATACACACACACATTTATTTACGTGAACAAATAAGTTAAACAAATCATTTTGATTTAAAAAAACATAATTGAATATTGTTGGTTTTGATTGTTTAGTTATTATTGACGTACTTTTAACTAATTAAGAAAAATAGCCTCATTTCTTTGATTATATATTTATCATTTTGTGTGATTATTTTGGTTAATCAAACAAAATACTTTGTTTATGATTGTTACTTACTTTTAGTTAATTGAACAGAATAACTCATTTTTTTAGTTATAATTGTATTTTTTTTATAGTTTTAATTTCAAAAATACTTTCAACATATCTTAGTTGGATATCCATTTTATAGATATATTAGTTGAATAGATATAATTCTTAATTTTGATTCTCATTAAATGCGAACAAAGTAATTTCAATTCATTCAATTTTATTTGGATATTTTTTATTTAATTATGATGATGATGATGATGATGATTGTCTTTAACGTCCATTGAGACCAATCTTGGTCTATCAGATCTGAAGAAGAATTTATTGTAAAATTTTAATAATACTTTTATGTGTGTACGTTCTTTTATATTTTATTTCTATTTATATTGAAAATATGATTTTGATTGATCGATTGTATTACTTGGACATTTGCAAACAATCATGAATATCTTATTTTAAAAATGAACAAGTTATATTTTTTTGTGAAATTAAAATTAACTAGCTATTAATTTAAGTGAACTTAAATTGATAGGAAATACAAATATTAGAACGTTACAAATTTATTATTTGATGGGAAAGGATATTGCCAAATTTCAGCACTGGGCTCACCCGCCTTGTTGATAGGAATGCGACTATCATCACCTACTTTTTAAGATGATAAAAAGTTCAATGACCAAAGGGATGGTTTGAGTTTCTCTCATCCTTTTTCTCTACAACAAAAGGATACTTAAACTCCCACTCATGTCAATACACCTTTCCATATCCTTGTGATCACCATCCAATCACACATGTTTCATAACTACACACCCATTAAGATGTGTCACCTCCTAAAAATATTTGTCCCATTTCATCTAACATTAAATTGTCTCCTTCCAATCATTGGCCTCATGCATACTCTCTCCATCCATCCTTCCATGGGTTCACAATCTATCTCACTTGGTCAATGTAATGTCCCCATTCAAATAAATTTCAAAAGAAGAAATTCCACCAATCTACTAGTTTCCGAGGTTGGGGTGGAAACATTGGGATTTTGAATAAGGGAGATAATAAACCCCAAATGGACATTAGATTGACATAAATATATTAAAAGGGGTTAAATAAATATTTATGATAGGAAAATAAGGTGGCACTTGGTCATGGAGACACATTGGTGGTGTGGGACCCACACAAAGCTAGATTCCTCGTGCCACATGGCATTCTATTCTCACCCATTTGAATCCAAGGTGGAGTCTAGAGATATTGGGGATTTGGAAGGTCAATATACTTGGCATGACTCAATGAAGGTCGAATTGGAGTGGAAGAGTAACTCCGACGGAAGAGGAAGAGGCATTTTGGAGCTAGTGGGACACTTGGACTAGATTCCCTAGCTCTATGACAACAATGATGAAGATGCTGTGACACCTATGACACAAATCAGACCTGAATGCTGACATCTGACATATATGACATGTCAGGGCTAAAAATAGCCTCCAAGAAGGCACCCAAGTGAGTTAGGCAGCCAAAGAGACACCAATTCAAATTTGGTGAAGGAGGAGGCTAGAATTGGAAGGACAAGTGGCATACTTGGGAATCTCTTCCCAAATTGAGCTGGAATGAATCTCATGGATGGAACTTGAATTGGGGAAGCCTTAGGAAGTTTATAAAAGTTAGGAACAAATAAGAATACCATCTTTTTATCATTTTACATTTTGCATTTTGCATTTGGAGAGAAGAGTGAGTAGAGAGCTAGTCTACTTGCCTTAGCACCAATTTCGAGGGTGAAAGATTCCCATCCTAATTGGAAATTGGAGAGGCCATTCAGAAATTTCATTTGGAGCTACAATAAAGTTTTTAGTTACAGGTTGAATCTACAGGGAAGCTCGTGGTTCATTCATCTACAACTTGTTCTTGCATCTCTTTCACATTTTCTTGCATATTTGGGCCCCTAGAGGAATTGCGCCCTTGGTGAGATGTTGATCTCTTTGTGAGGGTACATGAATATTCATTTATTTGTATTCTTATCTATATACTATTTATTTACTTCTCAGAATACTCTCATGTCTAAATCCCAAGTGAAAATATGTAAAAATATCAAACAATGCATAAATGGTGCCATTTTCTCTATGTCTTGTTGCTGGAGCTTGAAGAGCCATTATTTCAAGTTGTATCAGTAATTATCTATGATTTTGTTGATGTATGGAGATTCATTAATGTTATGAAGAAGTTTCATTATCATTTCACAGGTACTTGGCACCTAAATTTCGAATTTCATAACATATGGTGAAAATAACTAGCTTTCCCCCCTATGTGAATACTTGCATATAAACATCTGATTTAAGGGAGTTGCAGAAGGTAATAAGAACTAATTGATGATACATTGGGGAGATAATTAAAGTAATTTATGAGTACCATACCTCTGTTTTGAAATTTGGAAAGGTTTAACATCATTTGGAGAGCCATCTTTGACCACTACCCCCGGGGTATTGAAGCTCGACTTGACTAGTACATTTCCCTACTTTGTCCAGATTGTAAATGAATGTTGCATAATTGTTTTAAGGGTTGTTAAGCATCCATAATACTCAATTATATGTCTGAATACCTTCCAAACTCACTTGGACCCCATTTGGAAGCAGTTGAGTTAATACTAGTCTAAGGGTTGAATTGGTTAAAATTTGCAATTTTTCCTAGTTTGTGCAAATTATTAAAAAGGGACACTACAGTCAACTAAGGCAAGGGATAAAAAATTCCAATATATTATAGGTTATGTTTTTCGGATGTAGACAACACAACTTGGAATACATTGAAATGTATAAAATTTATAGCTTTATATCTTCCAACTATTGTGTATAATCCAAGGTCCTTTTCTTCTCCTTCCATCATAGTGCAACATGGAATAATTTTTAAGAGGATTAATGTGGCTTGTTCTTCCAACCTTGCTACCCTCTCCCTCGTTGCATTTTGAACTAGTTCTATGTTGCTCTTTATTAATCATTTGCTAGAAGTTGTTTCACAAAACTTGGTAACTGGATACATACTATGAATTCCTCATATTCAAATACAATTCACGCAAACTAAATAAAAAAATGGCGGTTCATTTTTTATCTCCATGTCTCTACATATGTTGATATTATGCATTTGTATTTTCAATGTTCATGTCAAATTAGGCATATATTTTATTCCATTTATTTTATGTACTTAAGTTAATAGTGTATTTTAATGATATGTTTTTAGTTCTTTTATCTTTCTCCCATGTAATAATTTAGTACCATTGACCAACTTCCATGGTCATTTAAGGTTGGACACTGGTAAGCATAAGTAATCTTATCTTATCTCATGTATGAGCATGCTTAGGTGTAAAGAAAATAATAGTTACAATTTCTTCCAGTTAAGCCGAGAGGTCCTTAATTAGAGGATACTTTGTAACTTTATCAATATAATCTCATTTATTATGATAATATATTAGCTTAATATATGACATTATTAAATATGGTTTTCTCTTATTAGATACAGTTAAATCACTATAATTGTAAGCCAATTGATGAATAATTAAAGTATGCCCCAAGGAATGGTTGAAAAGAATGGTAACAAATTTGGAGCCATGCCATTAACTATTAATTATGTGTTTATTTTTCAACTTATAAATAGTTGGAATGATTTATTGATTGATTGAAATATAATATATTCTTCCAGCCTGATGATGATGATGAGGGTGGATTAAAGGGATCAAAAGGCATTGAAAACTATTTAACCCATATGTTTTTATCACATCTTGAAATGTTGTTAGCAATTTTAGTTTATTGAACTCAAGTTCATTTATTATGTTTCTACATAGTGGAAAAGAGGAGGTTTCAGAAGATGAGGATGGAGCTGACAATAGTTCAATAAGCTTTTGATGTCAAATTCATTTAATTTCCTTATATATCTACATGTTTTTTCATGCAATGTTATATAAAAGGTTGGCATTTAATCCTTGGGGTGGAAATGTACCACTTTTGTATAAGCATGAAAAATTACAAGGTTATTTTATGCTTTAATTTAAAATTTTATTAATAATGTGTTTATATATACATGATTTTTTGTTTCTGTGGTGTGAAATTAATTGAATCTCATTGTAATAATATTTAACATATATGTATTTATGGATACATGGTTTTTGCTTTCATGATTCATATGCTATAAAATAAAATTATACTAATAATCAACCTCATCATCATCAATAATAATAATAATAATAATAAGCCTAGTGGGTTAGCTCGAGCGGTTGAGTGTTGTGATTACAAGCAAGAGGTCACAAAGTCAAACCATTGAGCTAATTGCCTCGAAATGAAAGAAAGTGCTTGGAGTATTTCTTATAATGTGTATTTAAAAAAAAAAAAAAAAAAAAATTCTAAAAAATAATTATACCATTAATAATTATTAATATTATAAGATAATAATTAATTAAATATAAGTAAATAAGCCATAATCATTAAATTAATATAAACAATCAAATCATTACTACTAATATCATTGTAACTTTGACACTACACCTATGCAATTTTGATGCACACACAATTATAAAATAGGGTAATGTAATGCAAATAAAATAATAACAATGCAAAACTTACTCTAATGTGACTCAATAGTGGGGTAATAAGACATTAACGTGATATAAAAGATGCAAGGGTGACTCTAACATGATGCTAAATATGATATAAAATGACTTCAAAGTTTTTAATATTGGTGTACATACGATGTCATAATGATGCAAATATACACTAATTCAACACAATAAATATACACTAAATCAACACAATAAAACCCCTTAATACATAACACCGATACGATGACGAGTTAGTGGATGTGTTTAAACAAAAAAATATGATCTCAAAACATGCTAATTTGATACTAAATAATTTTTGCATTGTTATACTTGTGGATAAGATTAAGATGATGCCTTGCAAAGTTGACATTGAATTAACCAATGTAAAAATGATGTGATTTTGACATAAATCGTGAGGTCACCCGTTGTGTCACCATTATTTCAAAAAAAATTCACATAAAATACACTAGGAAGAGATTCTAATGGTGAGAATAAGGATGGAAAATTCAAGTTGTGTATTGATTATAGGAAACTGAACAAAGTAACAATGAAGACCAAGTATTCATTGTCCAAAATTGATGAGCTATTTCATCAAATGAGAGGTGAAAAAGGTATTTAAAAAAAATGATTTGAGATTAGGATATCATGAACTTAAGATCAAGGAAGAAGACATCCACAAGATAGCCTTCAGAATAAGGTATGATCACTGTGAATTTGTAATGGTGCCATTTGGTCTCACAAATGCACCAACTGCATTTATGTGCTTCGTGAATAGTGTTTTCAACAAATACATGGATAAGTTTGTACTTTTTTTTTTTAATGTAAGCTAGTATCTACGGGGATTTGAACTTGTGGCCTTCCATTTACAACTTCTCATCTCATTTACTCATTACCAATTTCTCTACCCCCATGGGCATCATGAACAAGTTTGTACTTGTTTTCCTTAATGATATACTAATTTATTCGAAGTCTACATAATCACATGAGAAGCATTTGTGAATGGTTTTTGCAAGTGTTGAGAGAACAAAAGTTGTATGCAAAACTCAACAAATATGTCTTCTATCAGAAGAGTCATTATTTGGGTCACATTATCTTAGAGGGAGTATTTGTGGATTCAAAAAAGATCGAGGCCATAGTAAATTGGCTCACTGCAAAGAATGTGATAGGTATAAAGTCCTTCATGGGTATTGTTGGTTACTATCGAAGATTCATTGAGGGATTCTCTAGGATTGAACACCTAATAAATTATTTGTAGAAGAAAAAAAAATGTTTGAACGGTCCCAAGAATGTGGGAAATGTTTTCAACAATTGAAAAATCTCCTCAATAGTGCAACAATTTTGAAAATTGCAAATCCATATAAGGACTTTATTGTAACAATTTTGAAAATTGCAAATCCATATAAGGACTTTGTTTTATGCATAGATGCATGTAAGGATTGGATGAATTTCTTATAAAAGAGAACCATGTGGTGTGTTACATGTCATGAAAGCTAAAGGAACACAAAGAAAACTAAGTAACTCACAATCTAGAACTTGTTGTTGCAGTTCATGTATTAAAAGTGATGATGCTACTTGACGAGCAAGAAGTTCGTATTATTGACATATTATAATAGATCGAAGTATTTGTTTAGCCAAGCAAATTGAATACCAGGAAAGCAAGATGGTTGAGATTCCTTTAAAATCAAGACGAAACACATAAAAGGGAAATATAATAGGGTTGAAAATACAATAAATGGGAAAATGCATTTGGCAAGTATTAGCATTTGCAAATATGATCTAAAGGAAAGAGTAGTTGGGTTTCCTCCTATTGATGAGTGTTATGTCCTAGTGAGATATAGAATACAACAAGAAAAACCAGAGAAGAAGAACAAGGCTATCAATTGAGTGATGATGGAATTCGTATTTACAAGAACAAAATATGTGTTCCCAACTCGATAGAGTTAATACCAATAATCATAGATGAAATCCATAGGAGACCATATTCTAGCCATTAAATCTAACAAAAGATGAATGCTACAATTAAGAAGCAATATTTTGGCAAGGAACAAAATGGGATGTTGTTGAATACATTGTGATATGTATGGAATGTCAATAGGTCAAGGTTGATCTAGGTCTCCCAAGGAGTCGACATGAGGACAACAAAGTCGACTAAATGAGTCAAGCTCTTTTATGGCAGTAGTGAATAACACTAGATTGAATAAGAAAACTAATGTAGGTAATAACTAAGTAGAAAACGACTAAAAGCAATAGACAATACCAATCACATGAAAATGCAAGTCAGGAATTGATAATGAAGAAACCCCAATGGTGAAAACTATGGTTGTATCGAGCAGTCATTTGTAGGATGTTGGTCTCCTAAGCCTACGAGAAAAACCTTGTATCAAGGTGTACTGAGTTGAAAGACTCATTTACATGAACGTAAGCCAAATGAAGGAACCATAAGGAACCAATTGAGCCTTTTCTTTCGGAACATGTCTTAGTGTAATCAAGAACTAGAAACCTTTTCATATTCGGGCTTACATACATATATACAAATCTGAGGGATGCTTGGGTGCCCGCACGCCACGTTTCAGTTACAAAGAAGCAATTACAACTTGATTTATAAGACCAACCATTTTCATTCTATCTATGGGCTAGAAGAAGATGAAATGACACCGTTGCAACGTCGATGGCATCTTCTCGATTCCTTATGTCTATTCAAAATGTTGGTTGACATGTGTTTGAGTCATTGAATGCTACGTGGCATGTATGATGAATGAATCTTGCAGAATATTACGTGAGCCAACTAAGTAG
The DNA here is from genome assembly GCA_027924585.1 of Larix kaempferi. NCBI lineage: Eukaryota > Viridiplantae > Streptophyta > Pinopsida > Pinales > Pinaceae > Larix > Larix kaempferi. Next base: position 32,942,859 of record BSBM01000106.1, read on the forward strand.
ATGGATCGACTAACCTGCAGAGTCGACTGAGTCATTGGTTTGAATGAGGTCTGACCAAGGAGTCAGTTGGGACTAGGAACTAGTCAATGGTGTCAGTCGAGTCCTAGAATGGATCAAAGGTTGATCATAAACATCAATTAGGTATGCTATCGCCCTTGCCACTTCTAGAATGGAATTGGGAGGTGATTATAATGGATTTTATTACTTGATTTCCAAAGACAATGAAGACACATGATGCCATCATGGTTGTGGTTGATAAATTGATCAAGGATTCTCATTTCATTCCCATAAAGTCTAATCATAAGTCAACAAACATTGGAAAAATTGTAATGAGATAATTTTTCAAATTGCATGGGATGACTACAACAATTTTACCAAACAAGGATTGGAAATTTACTTCAAAATTTTGGAAAGGTCTTTTTGAAGGCATGGGTTCTAGGTTGAATTTCAACACTGCTTACTATCTAAATGCATATCCATGTCGACCAAAAGTATGAATTGAGTGCTTGAAGACATGTTTTTTGGATGATAAAATATCTAAGTGGGATCTACACCTCATGCAATTTGCATACAATGATGGACATCGACCATCATTGAAAATTAGTCCATTTGAGGTATTGTATGGTAGAATATGCAATACTCGTATGAGTTGGGATAATCTAGTGAACATAATTGTACTTAGGCTAGAATGATTAGGGAAATGGAACAATATGTTGCTAGAATTAAGTAGAATATGAAGGTAACACATATTGGGTAGAAAAGTTATGCATATATTAATATGGTGCACATAGAATTCAAAGTTGGGGGTCATGTTTACATCATAATAAAATAAAGGAAAAGTTCCTTAAAGCTTGGACTTTGTGCCAAGTTAACACCCAAATATTGTGGGCCATTTGAGATCCTTAGTAGGATAAGGGTAGTTGCATATAGAATTGCATCGTTTGCTAACTTTAAAATTCATGATGTTTTCCATATTTTTTTATTAAGAAATGTGTACATGATCGTACACATGCGATTTTTCATGATATATGTTTATGTATTGCACTATGTTGTAGTTTAGAATACCCAATGTTTTGGGTGGACACTCCACCCATCTTTAGGGGCAATAAGACGCTGAAATATGTTGAGAAATAGAGTAGAGAGGTGTTTAACATATTTCAGCTTCTTATTTCCCCTGAAGATGGGTGGAGTATCCACCCGAAACATTGGGCATTATAAACTTCAACACAGTGCAATCCATAAACATATATCACAATGAATAATTATTGTGAAAACTTGCATTCTCATTTTTTGGGGTGTTTTATTAAACATTCATAATTAATTAATTAATTTTTATTATAAATAAAAATTAGTATTGATTTATGCACGTCCTATGAGGAATTTTTATTTCTTCTAGTACAAGATTTTTTTTGTCACTTTGGAGAATCCAAGTGATGAATCTAGATAGAAGGGTTGCTATTTGATTCTTGTTTTAGATCCATATTAAATGAAGAGAGATATTGTATGTGATTTTGACTTATATGTATTTTATTTTTCACCTTGAATAGAAAATATAATTTTATTCATAGAAAAAAATACAAAATAGTATTTATTTGTGGAAAATAATTTTGGGTAGTTATTGTGAATGGACAATTTCATGTTGTTTAACGATTAACTTTGATATGAAAACTGTACATATGAATAATGCTTAACGACTAGCTGTGCAATTGATTATGTGATTAGACGAAAGAGTAATGATTAAGTAAATTATAGATGCTTAATGAAGCAACAGATTTATAAACCAAATTGTGATTATTGAGGACAATGCTACTAATTTACGTTTGTGAGAAATGTGTGTAGCGACAGGTGAAACGGTTCACCAACGGACACACAAAGGAATATGAAGGGTCGTAGAGTACGAGTAAATCACACACAGGGAGAGCGACGACGATGTCGACTTCCGACGGAATACCACGCTTGAGCAGATAAGCACTGATCCGCTTGCTCAAGAGGAAAGCGTGAGGGCGTACGAGGTGGGCCACGACGGAGCTGGTCACGTACGAGTTGGGGGGCGCGCAGTGAGAACGGACTCACTCCTCAATGCCATTAGTCCCTAATAGCGTGTAGACGGAGGATGGAAGGTAACGGCTCCTGAAATCCCTACATGAAGTTCCCGCAAGTCAAAACAGAAGGATGACGGCAGAAGGGCCCGACGGTGCGGTACCCTGCCGAGAACGGAAAGAGTGAATGCAAGGACCCAACGATGTGGTGCCTTGCCGAGGAATGGAAACTATGGATGATTGGACTCGACGGAGTGGTGCCATGTCAGAGAAATTAAATTAAGGAATAAGGAGGCCCAACGACGCGACACTGGGTCCCTAGTAAAAGTTGATTGCTAAACTTAACTGCGTTGAAACATATAATTTTGCACCTAGAACTTTACTTAGAAATGCATTTGAGTACTTTAGGCATTTGCACATAAATGATTACCTTGGCATTTAAATAATATTAAGTGTTATTTAGGCATTGCACATGAAAGTATATTCCTGATTACTTAAAAATATTATAAATATTTATTTAGGAGCAAAATGGAATCCTAGGCATGGACACCTAGTCAACTCCACCTACACCACAAATCTAGGAGTTAAGTGAAATATCTAGGGGACAAACATGAGCAAACTTAGGGATGTTGGTGCATCTCCTAGAGAAACTGACACTTGGATGAGTGAGTTGTTTTTCATTAAATAATTATTTATGCATGAAGCGACATGTGTCATAGGGGATTTTCCTTTAAAAGGGAGACTTTGGGGATGGGTAAAGGACCCAGACCCTGGATGACTATCGTAATATTGAGTTACCTCATGACTTGCTGCTATTGAGGGTTTGGCTGGAAATCTTGGTGGGGGGGAAACCCAAGCTGGGTTTCTTGAGAATTGTGTGTGAACTTTACGACCCAAAGCTCGGGGGAGGCCATGCGACTGAAAGCATGAGCCTATGGTTGGGTGGCGAAGCTAACGGTTGCTTCGCCAATGGTTAAACGAGCTTTGCTGGAGGGATCCTACGGAAGATGCAGATGACAATGGACCAGCTGGATCGGGTTGACAGGTTAAGGTTTTGCTTATTTTTGTTAAGTTATTCACTCTTTTATTTTATTTTTTTAATAACTATAATGGCTAATTTGTTTGTATGAAGTTGTTAAAGTTTCAGGTTCAGTTCAAGGGGACCCTAAAGGAGGGGTCCTACAAAAGGTCTTTTTGAAGGCATGGGTTCTAGGTTGAACTTCAACACTGCTTACTATCTAAATGCATATCCATGTCGACCAAAAGTATGAATTGAGTGCTTGAAGACATGTTTTTTGGATGATAAAATATCTAAGTGGGATCTACACCTCATGCAATTTGCATACAATGATGGACATCGACCATCATTGAAAATTAGTCCATTTGAGGTATTGTATGGTAGAATATGCAATACTCGTATGAGTTGGGATAATCTAGTGAACATAATTGTACTTAGGCTAGAATGATTAGGGAAATGGAACAATATGTTGCTAGAATTAGGTAGAATATGAAGGTAACACATATTGGGTAGAAAAGTTATGCATATATTAATATGGTGCACATAGAATTCAAAGTTGGGGGTCATGTTTACATCATAATGAAATAAAGGAAAAGTTCCTTAAAGCTTGGACTTTGTGCCAAGTTAACACCCAAATATTGTGGGCCATTTGAGATCCTTAGTAGGATAAGGGTAGTTGCATATAGAATTGCATTGTTTGCTAACTTTAAAATTCATGATGTTTTCCATATTTTTTTATTAAGAAATGTGTACATGATCGTACGCATGCGATTTTTCATGATATATGTTTATGTATTGCACTATGTTGAAGTTTAGAATACCCAATGTTTTGGGTGGACACTCCACCCATCTTTAGGGGCAATAAGACGTTGAAATATGTTGAGAAATAGAGTAGAGAGGCGTTTAACATATTTCAGCTTCTTATTTCCCTTGAAGATGGGTGGAGTATCCACCTGAAACATTGGGCATTATAAACTTCAACACAGTGCAATCCATAAACATATATCACAATGAATAATTACTATGAAAACTTGCATTCTCATTTTTTTGGGTGTTTTATTAAACATTCATAATTAATTAATTAATTTTTATTATAAATAAAAATTAGTATTGATTTATGCACATGTCCTACGAGGAATTTTTATTTCTTCTAGTACAAGATTTTTTTTGTCACTTTGGAGAATCCAAGTGATGAATCTAGATAGAAGGGTTGCTATTTGATTCTTGTTTTAGATCCATATTAAATGAAGAGAGATATTGTATGTGATTTTGACTTATATGTATTTTATTTTTCACCTTGAATAGAAAATATAATTTTATTCATAGAAAAAAATACAAAATAGTATTTATTTGTGGAAAATAATTTTAATCTAGGGTTTGCAGGTGCAGGGGGGTGCTCTTTGACCCCAGAGGAAAGCATAATCAATACTTCTCGTGTGGACTGGGGGAGATGTCAAATATCATGCAAAATCTTTTGCTCTATGGCAAGGTTTAACCCAAGCCATACAAAGAAATATAAGGTTTATAACTATTGTGGGAGATTCAATGATAATCATCCTGTATCTAGTCTCTAAGAAGCCATCAAGGGATGAAACTCTAAGTAAAATACTCTGGAGAATTCTACAATTGATAACAAACTTCAAATATGTCAATGTAATGCATGTACATAGAGAACTAAACTTCCAAGCAAACAAATAGGCAAATGTGGCATGTAATATTGGACAAGGTAATCTACTAATTTGTGGGGAAGATGTAGGTTATTGTAGCATTCCATAACTCCTTTGATGATGGTGCAAACCTCATTCAAAACTATGGAAAAAAACCCAAACTCATGGATCATCACCAATATTATTAATAAGCGCAAAAAGGATTACATGTGGCAAAAGAATATCATGCATCAGAGTGTAATTGAGTATTTAACATATGTTGATTTAATGAGCATTAGGGCAATTTATTTGGTGAGAAGGATCGAGCAGTCTAGATTGTTGGTACCAAATCCTGATCGACAATGTAACTGGAAATGGTTACAAGCTTTCTAATGATTTCTATGCATTGTATGAAAACATGGTTCATGAGTTTTTGTATGTGAAGGGTTGTTTCCTCTGTTGGAATTCCACTCATTATCTGGTGCATTTGAGTCATTATGTCGGTGAGGATAGATGCTCTCTTTTGGGGCATGATATTGTCGCTGTGAATTCTGGAGAAACAAATGACAAAGTCAATTATCAGCTTCAAGCCTTTAATCCTTGCAAATGTAACTACTCAAAAAATCGCAAGTGTGTTCAGGGGTATATTTGTCAGTTGGAGGATTCTCAAGAGAAGCATAATTATCTTTATCAAGTGAGGGTTATCAAGAGATTAAATCAACTTCGGGTAAGGAATATCAACCAACATCAAATTCATTACCTTTCCAGTAATCTCAGTGTGGTTAATTTGCGACTGTTTAGTCATTGGGTTGTTCTAAAGAAAGGTTTTCCTATAGTTTTTAGTGTGCAATGCTACAATATTGAGGGAAGTGATATTGTTGACAACTCTTTGGTTTATAAGACTTGCTTTCTTAGTAGAAATTGGACTCAGAATCTTAGTTTAGAGTTTTCCTTGGGCAGTAGTTTACACCTACATAATAATTTTGAAATTTTTGGAGTTCAAAACAATCAACCTATGTGGAATAGTATGGAAAAACTTGAAGAGCAAACAAATATGGTTTCTAGGGACGTGGAAGGAAGGCATGGAAATGACCAAGAGTTTTAGTTCGAATTGTTCACAAGTTGGAGAAGCAACGTTGCGATTTAGAGGCCATTATTAACATAAACAATACAATTTATCAATATCAGTTTTGTATGCTAGATGTTTAGATGTTCAATCTTAAAACAAAACTTGTAATGGCAGAAGTTGAGATAGAGCACTTAAAAGGAAAAGTTGCGACCTATGAAGAAGAAAATAGAGTTCTTAAGAGTTTTATGTAGAACCAGGCTATGAATGAACCCCCAGAGTTTGGTGATCTCGTGCAAGCTAATTTCAATGAAAACATTGACAGTCCTCCAGATGAAGACCGGATGAAGGTAGATTGTGGCAATGAAGAAGAATTTCACGAGGAAGTCCCTAAGGAAGGGATGGAAAAAGGCTTGTTATGGTCAGGGCTTACACTTTTGAATTTTTTTAAATGCCTTATAAATGTATTATGTTGTTAGGCAAATTTTGCAGGCTATATTTCAGTAAGAAAGACTGCCATTTTAGTAGCAGACTCGTAGTCACAAGATGTGTTGAACTCTTTGTTTTGTATCATCAACAAAAGCACTATACAATCATCTCTTAATGTGGTTATCACATGTAATTCTAGAATGTCTTGTTAGGCCGTATCCTCTTTTTTTTATAAATACAAGTAACCGTTACTATTTAAAAAAAAAATTAATTATGGACATTCATAATTTAATATTAAATTATTGAAAATCATAATTAATTATTAATATTTCCATACACACAATTATAATGTTGATATTGTATTTTTTAATAATAAATTATGAAAAATCATAATTAGTAATTAATTATTCTATATATAAAATTATAATATTGATTTTGTAATTTTTCATTTTAAATAACTCTTTCTTAGTGTTCCTTAATTTTTTTATTATTTTTTATTGTATTTCTACAACAAAATTACATCATAAAGGAAGTTGAGGTTGAGCCAAAGTCTAATATATGCGTTCTCTTTAAGATATTCATCAAATCATGTATAATGATAACTTGTGTGCTTATCAACAACAATTATGGGTTGTGCAAACAACCGCCTCTCCCTCTCGAATGAAAGATTATTTTTTTCGAAGTGCTATTTGGTTTGCAAAGCCATGGGTATGGTATATAAATTAATTATTGGTTATTTTTATTATTATTGTGTATCAATAAATTTATGTTTTTTTTAATCGGAACTTTCTTTATAAAAAAATAAAAGTTACATTTTTCAAAATTACTTATTACTCTCCTAATGTTAATTAATGTGTTAATGAAGAGCTCCACAATATTTTAAAATGAAATCAAATAATAATTAAATTAGAAAATCCATAACAAAGCAAATAATGATAATAGTTTTATTTATTTTAAAGAAAATTTGGAAATTTTTGTGGGATACCTCTCCTTTTCCCAAATGGATGGAGAGTAGCTAAATTGCAAACCAAAATATAAGTTTGTAGCCCAATAAGATTGGGCTTGAACCTCAATTGAATTAATGATAATAGCTTTATTTATTTCAAGGAAATTTTTGTGGGATATCTCTCCTTTTCTCTAAATGGATGGAGAGTAGCTAAATTGCCAACCAAACTATAAGTTGGTAACCCAACAAGATTGGGATTGAACCTCAATTGAATTAGAACTAAATAGCTCATGTCAAACTTTAGTTTCAAATAGTCCATTGGGATAAAAATTAATTGTTTATTTATAACAATTTTTATGGAGTAATTTTTTGTGATTTATTGAACATTTGTTATTAATATTAATTTACTTTTGCTGTAAAAGAAAAAAAGCATTAAAATTTAAAATAGTAAAATAATAATAATCTAAGTTTAAGGTGACAACCTAGGTATATACCAAATTGATGTATGTGACCCTCTTGTTTGTGGGGCAAGGAACCCTCTTCATGCAACAATTTGACTACTTAATCCACAAAGGTGTGCATACTATATCCCCCTTTGGATTCGAACCTATGACTTCCAAGGAGGAAACACATGTTTAATTGTAGTTGTGATTGATTAGGCATCCTTATTTTCTTTTTCCTGGAAAAAAAAGCATAATTTCATTTCATCCTTAAGAGTACGAAATTACATTGATCGTCTCACTCATATAGAGTGGTATGGAGAACTAATAAGTCTAGCTTCATGCTTAGAACTGAAATAAACATTGATGTTCTCACTACGTGAACATTAACATCTTATACATTGACATGCATTATCACTATGTTCAAAACAGTTTAGTCTTTTTACAAAAATCAAGTGCCTGTGTTCTAAACTGTAATGTCTTTTTACATAAATAAAGAGCCTGCCTGTACAGGATTTTAAGAGCCGAAGAGTCTGTGTTAAACAAAAAATATACTGATAACCATCTAGCTATTCACAAGTGCAATCTACTATGTCATCATAGAAGAGCAATTCTGGGCTATCTCGTTCTTCAATCTATGAACGGTCTATGGAAATAATGTCGTCCCACACCATCTAAATATTCAGTAATTTTCCATATTCCGACCCCCAACAGCAGCCCTTACTTTGAGGCCTTGTCCGCCTCGACATTATTTTCCCGATATATGTGCCTGCAATTAAAAGTTTCAAAAGTGTGAGTGACGTTCTGTATTTGTTCCAAAACTGCAGCTATCCTCCGGTTGTTGCATTGAAATGAGCCATTTACCCACTTGATCACATTCAAAGAGTCCCCAAATACAGAAATTTTACTGATTGATTGTTCCACAGCAAATGAGATAAGTAGTTTAAGACTGAGAATCTCAGCCCAGTTGTTGGTCCCCCTCCCAAAACCAAACGACATCACATAGAAGTGAGCCGGTGACAAGTAAATGATAGCCCCTCCCCCACATAGATCATTCTGACAAGCCCCATCAAAGAATCCCCACGGCTGAGTACGATCTATTTCCACAGGTTGAATATTTCTAGGACTAGAAGCATGTCGGATCCTCTTAAGGGCTAAGAAGATCCCATAACTGTTAATAGCCACTAAAGCTGGAAGTCCCACCTTTTCTGAGAACAGACATTTGTTCCGAGAGAGCCATATCCCCCAAATTACAATAGGAGGAAGTGCTTTAAAGGCAGTAAAAGCAGGATTGAGTGACCACCTTCTCCATGTCTCCTCAAGAGTGTTCCCATCCCACAGAAAAATTACTTTAAGAATTCTAGAAACAATATTCCAAACCTCAGTGGTGAAGCTACACTGTATAAACAAATGCGAAGCGTTTTCCTCATTCAGATTACACATGTAGCATCTGCCAGGACCTTGTAGACTTCTTCTCTGCAGAAAATCCCACGCCGGGATCCTGTTGGCCAAGACACACCACATGAATAATCTAGCTTTGAGTGGGCAGTGTAGTTTCCATAGAGATTTCCACCACCAAACCTATTCTCTATTCACATAATTATCACTAATCCACTGGTATCCGAATTTTGGAGTATAATTTCCGGAAGGATCCCCATCCCATATAAGCATGTCAGCATCTTCATTCAAGAAAATATGGTCCCTACTGAGAGCTCTCAAGTACTGTCTCAATTCTACCTCTATCTCCACATCTAAGCCGAAAGAATCAGCCCTCCTCCATACAGGGTTTCCCATCCAAACATTCTCCACATCTGCCAAATGATTTAGAAATAACAGATCTCTTTGCCTCAGCTCCTCAATCAAGCCCGCTGACAGTATGTGTTGTGCTTCACATCCCACCCAGGGATCTTGACCAATCCTCAACCTTTGACCATTACCAACATCCCATACAAGATTCTGTTCTATAACATGAAAAGAGGCCACCAATGCTTTCCAAATGACAAAACCCCCTTTATGAGACTTGTGAGGGGACCTGATCCACTCTTCCACAGTATCAGGCTCAACATATTTCTGTACCATAACCCTTTCCCAAAAGCCCCCTAACTTAATTAACCGCCAACCACACTTAGCAGCCAACACTTTGGCAAAATGAAAAATATTTTTCAATCCCCACCCCCCCAAAGATTTTGGGGATGCAATTCTGTCCCACTTCACCCATGGAGTAACATGTGCATCCTCCCTGCCGTTCCACAGAAAACTAAAGCATATTTTTCTAGCAGCATCTAAAATGCCTTTAGGAATCCAAGCTAGTGACATCCGGTATACTGGAATAGCTTCCAGCACGGACTTCACCAGGACTAGCCTCCCCGCTCGAGAAAGCCACCTGAAGCTCTAGCTTTTTAACCTTTTTTCCAGCTTTTCCAAAAGCCAAACCCAGTCCTGTTTCAAATAGTCATCATGCTTCAAATTGAACCCCAAATATTTTAACCCTTCCGAAAGAGTAAGTAGAATGTAGGGAAACAAATTAGTATATATTAAAAGATCCTCCTCCCTTAATAGTGAAACAGTAAGAGAGGATTTCCCATCATTAATATCCATCCCAGTTGCTGTAGAATAAAGGTCCAGAATCTCTTTGAGTTTTACAGCATCACATCTTGAACCAGAGCAGAAAATCAGGATGTCATCCACAAAGAGAAAATGTGAAAGAGAGATGCCCGAAGCCACCATTATCCCTACAAAATCTCCAGTACGTTTGGCTTCCTTAATAGCCCTACTTAAGCTCTCGGCCACCAACAAAAATAATAATGGGGAAAGAGGACATCCCTGACGCAGACCTTGACCAGAACGAAAGAAAGGAGTCGCTGCTCCATTCATTAAAACAGAGAAAGAAACAGTAGATATGCGGCTCATGATCCATCGACTGAATCCAATCTCAAAACCTAAATGAGTAAGCATAAGACGTATATAGAGCCAACTCACCTTGTCATATGCTTTTGACAGATCGATTTTAAGAACTGCTCCTTTCAGCTTTCTAGTTTTAATGTTGTGTAGTCCTTCCTGAGCAATTCCAATCGCTTCATGGATCTGACGCCCTTCCAGAAAACCAAACTGTTCCTAGGAAATATGTGTAGATAAGATAGGTTTGAGCCTTCGAGCAATCACTTTAGTATTAATCTTATACACACAGTTGCATAATGATATAGGCTGAAAATCATTAAGAGTGGAAGGAGTATCCACTTTAGGAATAAGAGCAATGAAGGTGGAGTTAATGCTGGCTGGGACCCTGCCTTCCTTCCTAGAATCTTCAACAAGTTGTAATATATCATCACCTATAATGTCATAAAGTGCTATAAAGAATTCAATCGTCCATCCATCAGGCCCAGGGCTCTTATCCTTCTGAAAACTATCCAATACTGCCTTCAGTTCATCCCCCGAAATAATGTCCATCAGCATCCGGTTATCATCCTCTTCGACAAATCAAGGGAAAAGTTGTGCTACCTTGATGACCTCTTCAATATTCACTCTCTCACTGACTTTGAAAAGATCCCGAAAATGATTAACCCCAACATCAACCAACCCTTCAAAAGTAGACTGAGAAATACCTTCTAAGTCCTCAAGGCTCCAGATAGTATTGGCTGATCTTCTTCCTTTTGCATAAGCATGAAAGAATTTAGTATTTTCATCCCCACTTTCCAACCAAATGGCCCTGCTCTTCAATCTCCATGCCTCCTCATTCTGCTGCAGAATCCTATTCCTCTGATCCTCCAAATGTACCAGGTGGTCCTTCGTTGTCTAAGAACAGTATCCACCTCCTGCCTCTTCGGAAATAGATGATATTTCTTCCTCTATAGTCTTAAGATCCCTATTGTCCCTATTCCTCTTGTCCGTAGCCCACAATTTAATAGGTTCCTTGAGTGTTTTAATGTTCTCAGCAAAGTGAAAAGCTGCAGAATGTACCGACCCCTGATGATAAGGAATCCAATGCTAGTGAACAAGCTCAATAAAGGTAGGATCTTGCAGCCAAACCTTATTAAATTTAATGGGCGCAGGAGGTTTAATAGGGCCAGCCTTCAACTCCAGAAAAATAGGTTCATGATCGGAGCTTCCTCCTGACCGAATCCATTGTCTCACAAAGAAAATTGACTCCACAATCTGCTCGGAAAGAAGGAAACGGTCCAACCGCTTTGCCACTCGATCTAGACCAATTCTCTTGTTTCTCCAAGAAGGATTTAAAAGAACAGGCTCCACATCTATCCAATTGCCTTCTGAAAATTTCCTAATAAAAAAGTTTGTAAGAGGATCCACTTGAGCATGTGGCCCCCAAATCTCAGCATGACCCAAAGAAAGGTTGAGATCCCCCCCCAAGATCACAGAATCCCCCTTAAGCATCTCTCTATCCAACAGAGAAGTCCAAAACTGTTCCCTTTCGCAATAAGGTCCATAAATGTTTACAATAGTGAAAACTCTGTCAAAATCTAGAGATTTACAAGACATTCCCAAAACCGAATGCATCCCCCAGAGAGAGGAAACGCAGACCTTAGCTTCGTTCCATCCAATCACCAATCCTCTGGATCAACCCCTAGCATTCGAAGCCTCAAAACCCCAACTCGGGAACCAATACTTTAACCTACCAATCGCTTCATCACCACCGCACATAGTTTCTTGTAACATCAAAACATCAGGATGCTTAAGTTGCATTATCCACCGCAGCGCTGGTCTTTTGGAGGGAATAGCAAGACCTCGACAGTTAAAGGACATGACCTTCATCGAAACCCTTCCTTATGGGCATTCACTGCTCTAAGTGCTCGCTCAATTGAAAGTTGTTTACCATTCCTAAGGTCCGAGCAAGCTCGGGACTTAGCTTGTGAGATGAAAGACTTCCTTCCTCTGGTTTTTGATAGTTTAGGCTTTTCCTTCCCTAACCCCCTTGCTGAAGGTTTGTTCATAGAGCGCAAAAAGTAACCAGACTCCGAGGATCCAGTGGGTGAAGAAGGCTTGGAAGGAACAGGCTGGAGAACATGGGTTTCAACAGGATTTATACCGGTGGGGAAATCAATTAGAAGAGTATCCATAACAGGGGAAAAAACTACAGCACACGGAGGAACCGTAAAGGAAGCCAACGACTGAGAGGAAATATGTAAATTCCTAAACCCATCCACCCAATCAAAACGAGGAAAAGATAAGTTCTTAAAAAAAACTGAAGGAAGGGTTTGTAAAGGGAACATAAGAAGTACCAGCTGCTATGTCTGATGACCGATTAGGTGTAAGTTGAGATACCTCCGGAGCAATGACCAATGGATGAATGGGTTCGGACTCTGCAGTGCCCACGATAGCACCCATCTTCGGCACGGTGCCATCCTCCACCATGATGCCATCTTCCTCCACAACCCCCGCAAGTACCTCCAAAGTGGTACGTTCCTTCTCCTGCTGACCCAAAGAATCATCATCCAATGCCACCCTTGCCTCCTTCTACACAAGCCGTCGTTTCAGAGAATTGCCAAATTTCATACGAACCGGCAAAGAGTAATCTACAGCCGGGTGCCCATATTCGTGACACCATCTACATCGAAACGGCACATTCTCGTAATCCAGGGTTTGTGCAAAGGTGTAAGGCCCCCATTTCAAGTCCATTCCCTCAAATAATCCCTCCCTGACATTAATACTCACCAAAATTCTCGCCACCTTCTGTACCGTTGCTGCCATAAAGGAGAAGTCTGCATCCAGATAAATGCCTAACAAGTTGCCAATCCTCCGAAAGTGTTCCTCGACCCAATAGTGTAATGGTAGACCCGGGAGCCGTACCCAGAGCGGAATGGTGTCCATACGTTTGTGACTAGCATCGAACAGAGGATTCCACGGCTTTAGCAATAGCGGGACCTTTAGAATAGACCAATTCATGTTCAATGCCCACTGAGCATGGGCGTCCGATGAAAAATGAAAGGCGAACCAGCCCCCTGATAAACCCACAACCCGGGGAACATATCCACAGTGGCCATGCCATGCCCCAGATGCCCACTGTATCACCGTTTTGTGGCTCACCGACTTGCCATAAACCCTACCTACCAACACCGATTTAACCATTCCAACAATCTGCTGGAAGCCGATATCTTCACCAAGTGCGTAATTCGGAGCTTTGCCAGTGTTTTTGATCCACTTCCTACGATTCTTCACCCGAAGAGCATTATTCTTTAACCCCTCAAGACCTTCTTCTTAGCCGAAAATCTTCTGTACGAAATCCCCAGACGGGCTTGAAAAACCACGCTGCTCCACCGAGTCCAAATTCGCTGCTAAAAAACCACCATGTGAAGCATCGAGACAAATCCCTTCCCGAATATCCGCCCCTGTCACCGATGCAGCACTGGTATCCCGCGCTGGTGAATCAATATGTGTGCCGCCCGAAGAATTGAGAAAATCTGGTAAATCCCCTATTCCTACACTCACCGGGTCCGGTGAAATAGAGTTGAAACCCTTGATGCCCCAGCTACTATCACAATGTACTTCCGGCACTAAACTGACACTAGACCCATCCCAAAGCGGCGAAAATGGCTGAGATGGTGAAGATGCAGACACCCGATTAGCATTAGGGCCAAGAAAGGGGAAAACATCAGTCGGTCGGCAACCAGCAAAACCACTACCCCCGAAACCTCCATCACCAATCAAATCCCGGAAGGCGCTAGGTGGCGAGCTCCAGATGTCATGATGTCTGAAGTTATCGCTGCCATAATCCACCTCATCAAGCTGGTCCATGCTCGCTAAACCGTAATAGCTTCCCGTGGAGAGAATAGGGCTAAACACAATAACAGTAAAAAATACTTACAGTTGTAAATAATGGTAAACTGTCATAGAAAAACAACCTTGTAGACCACCTTGGAAACCGTGCAGCACCACTGACATGACAAACGGCCTGCTGCTGCTTGCAGTGAGCTGCACAGTTTCCTACGCACGTCGGTCATGCCCTAATCGCCATCGCCTTCAACCCTTAGGGTTTCTATCTCCATCCATGCTTCCAACTCTTCAAAGCAAGTTCATGACACTGATTAGGCATCCTTATATGCCATGGTATGAAAGAATTTGTCATCTTTGTGATATAAGAAGGTGGAGGATGAAAATCACTTTCTCTTAGAATGTCTTGCTTATGCCCACATTAAATTTCAATCTAAAATATTGTTAACAATACAAATCTTCATAACTTGTTCACTCATCAAAACTATGGAGATTTAAGAAAACATATCTCCAGTATTTTCGATCATAAAACAAAATGCTAAAGGAAACCAATTAATTACTTATAATTTTTCTTAAGGTTGGATAGACCAAAACTGGTCTCAATGGATGATAATCACCACCATCATCATCAATTTCTTACAAATCATTATTAATAATATTTATTGATTGAATACTTTATTTTTGAATAAAAATGACTACTATTTTGTATTAATATGAAAAATACACCATCCAGTCATTTAAAACAAGCCAAAAGGAGATTCTTAAGTTAAAAATTTCTCCAAAGATTTCAACTATAAACTAGGTTCTAATGTCCCTATGTTCCAAAATCAACTATACTAATAATCTGATGGGTATATCTCCTTACAAATTGTTCCAACAAAATAATAGTTTACAAAACATTTGAAAAAATTAAGCATTTTTGCGCCCCTGCCGTGGCCGGGTGTTCTTTCTTCTTCCCACCATTGAGGATAACAAATAGGGATCTATGTTCCTATCCTATTTTGTGTGTTGCTCTACTGTTTCTTCTTCCATGGATACTACTTGATCATGTCCAAATGAACCTAGTATGGTTGTTGGGGAAGAAAATTTCATTAAGTCATCAGTGCTTGATGTTTTCTTCAACGCCAAATGATGCACTTTCTCTTGCAGTTCCTTTATCATGTCCTCCTCTTACTCCATTGTTTCTCTATTGGTTTCTTATTTTGCACCCAGGATCACAATCCACCTCACCATAGATATAATAGATCTTTGTAATCAAGGGTAGAATGCTCCAACACAAAAGAAAGAAGAGAATGAACTCACACATCCACAACCAAAGCCAAACCATACCCATTATGTTCATGGAGTTAATCCCACATGATATGTTCCATCATGTCTTGACAGAGTTCATAAAGGAGAATGCATGCGAGATCAAGTGGGGAGGAAAAAAACTTGTCCATCTATCTGTATACAAATGCATGTTGGTATGACATTGCTACTTGTCTAGTTGATTTAAAGATCTTACTAAGAGGATGATTAGTTGCTATAATACTTGGGGTAGATTGAAATTAGCCTCCCCTCTGTCACATACCCAACCAACCCTTTAACACTTTCTAAGGTGATGGGGTACCCCATTTACCGACATTAATGGATTTTTTTCTACTCTAATGCTTAATTCAGACTTTCCCATGGACTTGCTATACCATTAATTTTAAGCGGAAGTAAATACAAATAATACAATTATAGTAGTCCAATAACCAAATTATTCATTCTAAATTATGCAAGCATTCCTACCATGAATGCATCTATACCGTGACCGTTAAACCTATGCACAAAGATATTTCATCACGGAGAATTAAAAAAACACATATCATAAACTATAACCATGGCGTTCACAAAAAATTGAGAAACTTATATTTCTAAAGGGAAATAGTCTAAATTGGTTGGAAACAAAGGACGCTCCTCCCATCCATAGGTGCTTTGCCATACTTTCTTTTTCTACGACAAAGGAAACCCTGGAGTTGGGTCTATCAGTTCACAAGCGGCGAACTCTCACGAGTCCTTTTCTCAACCCATAAATCATCCTGCACAACACAAGGAATAACCAAAGCTCAGACACATATCTAGTGTCAAATCCATTTACCTTTGTTCCAAATCCCACTAGGAATATCTCGTGCCAAACCCCATCTACAACCACCCCACCCACTAAGACTCATCCCCCATCAGTCTGCACAACATAAGGAATGGGACCCCCTTCTCTACTCAATAGTCCCTCAGGTTGTTCCCATCCCCTTCTAGTGCTCCAACACATGCCAGCCATGGAGTGTCTATGCCAGGGCTCTAGTGACCTTAGCTGTAGAACATGTTTTCTTAGGCACAATCTCATATGGGTGATCCATAGAATGCATGATTGAATCCTAAAATGAATGTTAGAATGAATGAGTCTCTAACTAAATTTTCAGATTATATATGCATGGCTTTAACTTTCCATGTGGCACTCAAGAGGAGCCCACTCTTCCCCTCTTAATCCACACACTTAGAATAAGAATAAGGCGGAGGATAATAAATCCATTATCATAACGTGTATTTAGGAAACTTATGATAAACTCATTATAAAAGGTTTTCAAGCAAGGGATAATGACTTAAATTAAAAAGTCACTAGGATTATCTCCCCCTTAGAATCCCTTTCTCACTTCCTCCACTTGTGGAATCATAGCCCCCCATCTATTCTTCATCCTTATTTATCTGAAGTCGTTAGGGATTTTATATTAATATCATTGTACATCATTAAAATACATTTGGTCCAGGGAAAATTTTAAGAACCCCCCTTAAATTTATATGTATAATAACTGGGTGAATCCCCATGATACATGGGAACATCTGAATGCTATTTTATCAATGATATACTATGTATATATAATTGTTTGATGAATCTTTCACTAAATATACTATACAATTATAAATATTTAAATTTGTCTATTCATATTTTATTTTTTTAATTAAGAATAAATTATATGTTTGTTAATTAATGTGGAATATGTTTTTGAATTTCCATATTGAAAAATATTTTGGATGATATTTTATTGGTTTCAAATTTCATTTCAAATTGGATAGCTATGTTGTCAAAAGTATAGTTATATTGTCAAAAATAGAATTTATTAAACTAAAATTTAAAATTAAGTATATGAAAAAATTATATATTTTCAAATTCTAAAATATCTATAATGGACTAATTTTTGTCACCTCGCTAAATTTAAAAAAAGGTATCATTGTGTTGAAATAAAAATTGGTGAAAGTGAAAAGAAAACCATTTTCAAGCCCCTGTGCCTTTATGCTCTTTTTCTCATCCTTTTAAAGCAAGTACAGTGCTACAACATCCATCGAAATAGTTCAGAAGCTACATGGATTCCCCAAGATTAATATAAGTGATAGAGATCCAATTTTCACTCTTAATTTTTGGACATAAATATTTTTTTATTTGTGCACTCAATTGGCTCATAGCTCCTTTTACCATCCTCAATTCAATGAGCAAGCTAAGATTGTGAATAAATGTCTAGAAATTTATTTTTGTTGCTTT
Organism: Larix kaempferi; assembly: GCA_027924585.1. NCBI lineage: Eukaryota > Viridiplantae > Streptophyta > Pinopsida > Pinales > Pinaceae > Larix > Larix kaempferi. Next base: position 32,960,722 of record BSBM01000106.1, read on the forward strand.
GCATTTGATAAACAAACATAATGGGTTAAGTGGTTTCCCTTGGAAGAATGGTGGTACAACACGTCTTCCATACTTCATAAAAAATGTCCCCATTTTATGGAACTTTATGGCTATCATCATCCCTCCATCACATCATCCTTAAAAGGGAAAGCTAAGGTTCAATCAATGGAGGATCACATAGAGCACCAACAAGAGGTTCTCCAACTATTAAAAGACAACTTGTCTATAGCACAAAATATAATGAAATAACAAGCATATCAACATTGTAGTGAAACGAAATTTGAAGCAAGGGATTGGGTATTTTTTAGGCTACAACCATACAAATAAATGTCCCTCAAGCAACAAAAGAAAGACAATAAATTTGCACCCAAGTACTATGGCCCCTATAAGGTGTTGCAGAGGATTGGAAGTATGGATTACAAATTGGAGTTGCCTCCATCTTCATGTGTACATCTAGTCTTCCATGTTTCTTTCCTAAAAAAGGTAATCAATAACAAGTTCCTAGTTCAAACTACTTTACCAAAGAATGACGAAGAAGGGAAAATCATACTAGTACGTGAAATGATCCTTGAAACACGGATCAAGCAATTATGAAATCGAGCAATTGTTGAGTACCTCATCAAGTGGAAGAACTTACCAATAGAAAAGGTGCCATGGGAAAAAGAGTTCTTCATGCAAAAACATCCACAATTAATCAAGTGTTGAGGACAACACTTTTTTGAATAGGAAGGGCATGTTAAGCTCTAGATATTGTGACATTACATTTCTATTATTATATTAGTGTTGTATTTATTGGTCAACTAGGACCTTAATTACAATTGTATGGATGGCTAGGACCTTAATTGTAATTGTAATGTGTGTCTCATATATATATATATATATATATATATATATATATATATATATCAAGGAGACCTAGTTTTAGAGATATCTCATATTGTGAATTTTATTGTAAAAGGAAGTTGCCCCCTCAAAGAGGTTTCTCATTCAATCTCTTTATTTTATTCTTAGGGCTTGGAGTTACTTTTTCTTTCTATTTTTATGCGATTTTGGGATTTTGGTCCATAACATCTATTAGTTCAAAATTATCTTCAACTCCATGATGTGGATTATAGAGCATATACCTTAGAACTTATCACATTTGAGAAATCCTATTGAAACCCTATGAACAATCCACCTTCGCTATGAACAATCCACCTTCGCTTTCTCATCATAGCATGATAAATTAGTAGCTCCGAGGCATTGTTCATGTCACGAAGTTGATCACAAATCTAAGAAATCACTTGAGTTATACATAACTCAAAATTTTACCCTAATTTCAAATCATTATATATATGAGCGTAACACATTTGAGATGACCTATGGAAACCCTAAGAACAATCTGCCTTCACCTTCTCATTATAGCTTGATAATTTACCAACTCCAAGGAATTGGTCATGTAATGCAGTGGGTTACAATTCTTGAAGCGATGATCTCAATGAATGATGAATGAAGGATTGTCTCCCTTACCTAGAGTTGCATGTATGTATTACTAGGTTCATGGATCATATCAATGGAAGTCATTTAGACATCATCCAAAATGTTGGAACTTGAATGAAGAATTTGGCACCTACCATTGGGACGTCCTTCGTGTAGTTAGGAGGAAGAGGACGCATATGGTTGTGGATATGTTAAAGACTTCTATTGCAGAGCTTTAGAACTATAGTGATTTCTATACTTATGAAGCTTCTTAACCCCAACAATGCAATGAGTAAACACGTCATTAAAGTGGTAAGATAATATTGCAATGTTTTGAGTATGGTAGTATAAAGGATTGTTTTCAAGTCAATTGATTTTAGCTTGGGTGGCCGAGAGGAGGAGTGTCATCATCTCTAACTTGGGTACCATCCTCAAAATGAGGGGAAAAGCTCAATATTGCCAAAAAATTTGTAAATTAATTTTAAACATTAAACTAGAAAATAAATATAAATATTATAATGATAATACTAATTTTACATATTATTTGTATTTTTTAATTAATGTTTTTGCTATTGCATGGAAGGAGTGAGAGATTCAAATTTGTCCCATTTACGTTATAATGGACATTTACACCACTTTTTTTATTTAAAAACATTTATAAATAATAATAAAAGGCACAATAATCTATCTAGCAGTGCCATTGGCTTTTTTTATGGCGCATCTGCTGCTGGCAAATGTGGTGCGGGAATGTTGTTGTTAGTTAACAAGGAATTATCTTTTAAGATGAGAATAGCTTGTGGAGAAGGTTCAAATATGAAATCTGAGCTGATTGCTTTGTGCTGTTCAATAAAAATTGAAAATTTCTTTGGTATTGACTCTATTAGAGTCTATGGAGACTCGAAGGTGGTGGTGCAATGGGCCAAAAAAGTTTTTAATCTGAATATGCTGAGTCTAACCCATTCGTGTCGCAGGATAGACACGTTGTTCACTACTTTTTATGATTTCTCAATAGATCATATATACAGGGAACTAAATGATTATGTTGATGCTCTCTCGCAAGAAGCTTTAGATGGGGAGGAAGATTGGATCTTGTGGTAAGAATGGACGAATGGTTTGATGTCTGAAGCGAGCTCTTTCTATTTTATCGAGATTAATTGTGGGCTTAGTCCTGGATCGTTTTTGGTCTTCCTTGAACCCTGAGATGTTTTGTTTTTTATATCTACTAATGCTCTTTTTCTGGACATGGTTCTTGACCCAGTTTTTCTGGATTAGTGATCTGATCTCTTGATAGTGTAAGAGATGAAGGCTTCTATGTATTGTGGATTTGTACTTTTTGATTCTCAGTAATAGCAAAAGTACAGATTTTTTCTTCTTGAAAAAAAATCATATAATATCCAATTGTGAATATTGAATTGTTACAATATTTGTGTAGTTTGAAGGTGTACGCAAAGAGTTTGCTATCACCCATACAATTGTTTTATCCCTTAATTCGTTTGCATTCTCCTTTTCCATCCATGGAGAAGGCTATGTTGTGTTTAATGATGATAGATTGTGGTAATTTTAGTATAACCACACATGCATATTTAGTAACTTTTGACTGAATATTATTTTTCCATTAATTGAATTGAGTTACTATGTGAAACCCATTATACTTAGAATTATTTGTTACTAGGTATTTCTTGAGGTTGTCATTTCATCATAAAATTTGATTTCTTGGCCATGATGCCTGGTGTTCGCTCTTTGAATTCCTGAGTTTTCACTAGGGTTTGTTTCTACGAACGCAATGTTATTACATTCCATCTTTTGAAGTTTATTACGAACCCTTGGGGTTTTTGCTAATGAAATTGTAATGGATATAACTCCGAGCCAGTTCATTGGTGTCCATCTATTTGACTGGATTTTTGTAAACAAAACTATTATTCTTTTTCTGGTGGGTCTTAAACTTGAAGCATAAGTATTAAGTGAGTTTTGCATAAACCCTCATACCATTACATGGTAAAGTTTGTTTATGTATTCTCGAATAAGAAAATTAGAGTTCGTTTATGTAAATGTAAAGGAAAATCTGTGCCTTAATTTATATAGTGATACATAAAGAAATCCTGAACTGTCCATAAAACTAGAAAACACAAATGAAATAATTGCACAGAGGTCGATTACGACCAGACCATACATATTAGTCACATTAAGACAAAGCATTCTACTTGTAATAGTTTTTCAAAAATGCATATAGAAGGAAGACGAGAAAGCATTCTACTTGTAATAGTTTTTCAAAAATGCATATAGAAGGAAGACGAGAAAGCATTCTACTTGTAATAGTTTTTCATAAATGCATATAGAATAGTTTTTCATAAATGCATATAGAAGGAAGACGAGAATAAGCCATTGGGGGTTGAACCCTATGGCTTTAGTCATACATAAATGGTTTATCAGAAGATGTAATCCGTGAGGCTGCAGCTAAAACTAAAGGATTTTCTGGCTGAGAGATTGCAAATTTAGATGATGGCCAGTGTTCAAGCAGTTTTCTATGGCAGTATCTAGATCCCATGCGGCGAGATTGGGGACATAAAATTAGAACTGATGGCATTGTCACTGTTGGCAATGCAGATCGTGTGGAGATATGTGAAGCGAGGTCTGGGCCCACCTCGACGTCAGGACACATAAAGGAACAAAGAAACACATGGCATGGTACATGTGTTCACTTGTTCAGAACCAAAATTAATTGGGACTAGCTCCCAAGATCTGAAAATATGCTTTTTAATTTCCCAGAGCGAAGGTGCTATTAAATTACATTGTGATATCGGTTCTAGGTTACAATTACAAATATACACAATAACAGGTCGAATTAAAGACACATCTACATCCATTGCTATATACTGTGTGTCTTGATATGTCAGTTTGTTGAGCGAGATGAGAATTCTATGCTTGAGCTCGATCATGGAGAAATGAGATGTTAGGCGTCCGGATCTGCCTGTATTGGGGGCCTCGCCTTTTCCTGGAGCATTACCATTCTGCAAACAAAATTTCAGGTGATTTTGGGTTTTATGGGCGGTTTTGGTGAAGTTTGCATAGATTTGTACCAAACAATATGCATAAGTAAACAACGTTGAAAATTATGATGTAATCTCTACACATGTAACACTACAACATTCGACCAAACTAATGAAGATTAAACTATGGCACATCTTCGAAAGAAGTGTAACCTTCTCGTAGTACCATGACGACTCTTATAAAAAAATCTTAGAGGACATACCTGGAATTAGCATTCCATTCAACAAAGAGGATGTAAATCCATGGTCACTGAGTGATTAATATGCAATAAAAACAAAGTGGATGTTCTAGACATATAGAGAATGCACAGTGCATGTGGAGGTATGTGGAGGTGCATTCGAAGGTGGCAGACGCTCAGGTGCCTGAGGCCGGGGATCAAAGACTTGTCATGTACTACACATATGTGTGAAATGCATAATGCATGCAACCTGACATGTGGTCATGCTGAGTGTACGCAGCTATGGTGTTAAGCATACCCTCTCTACAGAGTATGGTGTTAAGCATACCCTCTCTACGAAATCTGCAAGCTAGTAAACATTTAATGTTACCAAGTAATGATAAATTGAGTTTAGCATTAATCCACTTAGATCAGTGTCTCGATATGAAAACTATAAGTGACAAATAATTAAGCTACAAATGGAAATAGAGGAAAACATTGTAGGATAACATAGTGTCTTGATATGAGGTCAAATAAGACTCTGAAACCGTTGATTGGTCTGTTTGGGAAAATGCAACTAAAACTTATGATAAACTCGGTCCAAAGTAATGCTAAGAGTAACCAAATTTCGCTTGGGCGATTCCTATATTCCCTACAGTCGGAGGCAGGGAATAACAAGAAAACAAAACTTCAAAACAATGTTATATGTTCTGTTTAAGGTGCCTTTAGGAAACATATACAAAATTGCATATCTCTTTATCTAAATTTCTATTTAGGAGCAATATTTATTTATGAGAAATTAAATTAAATAGCATTTATAGAACATAATAATATTCATACCATCCAGAGGAAAAAGACAGTACTATGTAAACAACAAAAAATTAGTTATCTATAATTGTCCTCTTAGGATAACAGACTGGATATATTTCTTCTCCTCCCAATCTAAGTTCTTTGAACGCACCATCTTATGATGACGCCAAGAAATACTCTCGAGCTTTCAAGTCTTTTCTGATCTATCCACTCAGTGTCTTTTTAGCAATTAAGCAAAAAAATTATTACCTCGTGGCTCTTGTTATATATCAAAATTTACTCTTGTTCTAAATCGAAATTGAAAACCTTGTAATAATCAATTGCATTGAGAATAGCGTTAGCTGCAATGCATTAATGATTAGCAGAAAAAGCAACTGCAGTTACTATGACGACCAATTACTACTACATGTCACTAGAGAAAACTGGATTTAGGGGAGGGGCGCTAGTAGTTGCACACCCTCCCTTTGTCCACGTAAACAAACCCCATTCAGGTCCACGTGAGCATGAGTCGATGCTGCCACGTCTTAGGTAGGTGATGCTGCCACGTCTTCATGCTGTACTTTGGATTCTATAGACCCTTCTCCAAAACCCTATGCATTCTTGTTTGGGTCCGGAGTGTGGGAATTCCACCACCCCGGTAATGGTCTGCTCGGCCTTGATTCAACGCGCACCCTGTACTCCATAACCCGTTGCAGTGTGGCTCCTTTATGCTCGTTGCATGGTGATTTACCTGTTCGCCTGTGTTTCGTTGTGGTTCACCTTCATTTCGTTGTTGTCCGGTGTTGTTCGCAGTGGTTGGCATGTTCGTCGTTGGTTTTGGTTTGAAGGATCCCTGTTACGTTGTGCCAAAGGTTCGAAGGCCAACTCCATGGAGGCCATTTCTCGCTCATCCACCCTTCCATTTCAAGCCCATTTCGTGGATGTTCTCTTGTTTGTCTATTGTCTCAGCTCCGATCAATTTCGCAGGCATTCTTTAGTTATTTTCCCGGTATGTTTTCAGTGCAGCCCCATCAAGTTTTTCATGTCGATTTTCGCTGCAATTGCTTGGAGGTTTCGACTGACTCAGTTTGTCTATCTTAGTTAGAAAGGTCACACTGCTTCAAGGCTTTTGGAGCGGACAACATCCTACAAATTTCGGTCAGTCACTCCATGGATTTAAGTTGGGTAGGGTTCTCACCCTGCTAGCTTCTAATGTTTATCAACACTCCGAACCTCTTTATGGAATTTGTGAATGTCCCTGGTGCTGCATGTCATGGTTTTGTTTTCCATCTGCAATGGTTGAGGGTTTAACTGCATATTTATGGGTAATGCTGCTGCCAAATGCTGCATGTTGTAATTGGGTTTTTTGATTGGTATTCTATGATGAATTTGTACACAGGGTTATGTCGTCGAAGGGTTTCACATATGAATTTGTTTGTGGGTATTGTAAATCAGATTTGCATTGAAAAAAACACATGGTTTTTGTGCTTGTTGTCATATGTTGTCATTGTGTTTGTTGACAAATATATAATTTGGCACGGAAATGCATTTGTTGTTCAGGAATGTGCTATGTATGGTGTTTTTTAGATACCAGAATGATGATATTGTTGTTGTGTTTGTTGACAAATATATAATTTGGCACAGAAATGCATTTGTTGTTCAGGAATGTGCTATGTATGGTGTTTTTTAGATACCAGAATGATGATATTGTTGTTGTTTGTTGAGACTTGAACGCCACAGACTTTGAAGCCACACATTGTAATTTGTATTCTATGATGATATTGTACAAAGGGTAGGGTGTTAAAGGGTTTTGTTTATGAATTTGTTTGTGGGTACTCTAAATCAGATTTTCATTCCAAATAAACAGATGGTGATTTGTGTTTGTTGCCATATGTTGTCATTGTGGTTGCAGACAATTATATAATTTGGCATGGTATTGCATTCGGTGTTGAGGGATGTGCTTTGTATTTTGTTTTTTAGCTACCCGAATGTTGATATTGTTGTTGTAGAATGAAACTTGAACGCCAGAGACTTTGAAGCCACACATTCTAATTTGTATTATATGATGAGGTTGTACACGGGGTTAGGGTGTCAAAGGGTTTCGTATATGAATTTGTTTGTGGGTACTCTAAATCGAAGGTGCATTGAAAAGAAATAGATGGTTATTTGTATTTGTTTTCATATGTTATCGTTGTGTTTGCTGACAATTATATAATTTGTCATGGTATTGCATTTAGTGTTGAGGAATGTTCTATGTATGGTGTTTTTTAGCGTCTCGAATGATGATATTGTTGTTGTTTGCTGAGACTTAAACCCCACAGACTTTGAAGCCACACCTTTAGCCTAGCAGTCTGATAGCCACCTACTCGGGAACCCAAGCAAATTTCCCCTGTTAGCATAGTATTTGATGATAGTGAAGTAGTGGCCTTTTTGTCCTAGTTAGCATGGTTGTTAGCATATAAGTTTTCACTGAAAATGATGCCAGAATATTCGAATTAGTATATAGTGGACTAGTGCCCTTTTCAAACCCATCTACCTGATAAATGTTTAGCGGTTCATCATCTTCCTGTGTTGGACTCAATGTAGCATATGGTCAAGTACAAGCAATACTCCAGTCACCCAATTAGGAACCAAATTAGCATATCATGTGGCTCGATGCTTTCACTTGACCATATGAAGATGCTGTCCAAAAAAATCGTAAACATTGCATAATAGCCAGACTTCAAAATTGACATAGAAATTGAAACTGCCTTAACCAATATCGCATTTACATAAAAAAAAAGCTAAATACAATTCCTTGACCTCTAGAGAAAAATGACTGCATATATAAGACATGTTAGATTGTATTCAATCTAGGAGTATAGGGACAACCAAAAATTGTGACCTAGTATTTAGTGTAGGTCAAGCCATCGCCATGCTTGACTGAAATTGCAAAAAAAATGCCTTCATACCAAGTTTTGCACTGCATGTGGTTAGGATATACACTAGATATCCTATTCTTCAGGTTGTTGGGTACCTTCACTACCATTTCTTGTCGGGTTTCCTAGTTGAGTCAAGAAAGGTGGCCTTCCTAACCATGTTTGATTAGGATGGGTGGGGTTCCTGGCAATGGATTGAGGCCAATTTGCTTCTTGCATCCAAGATGGAATTGAATAGTCGTATGTCTGGCTTGTGCTTGACACCCCTGTATTAACTGAAGGTGTTGGATAAGTAAACATAGAATGTGCACCTACACTAGCAGGAATAAAGTGGGGGGGATACCAGGCTAATGATAGTGGGGGATCTGGATGTTAATAAGATCTTGGTAGGAGCGTGCACTGTCTGGAAATTGCTCCAATGAGTTGGCCATCATGTTACTTTCCTCGGTTGCTCTTGCAGTGTTGGCAAATAGTTCATCATCCTCGGTTGCTCTTGCATCATTTTGGTTCATCTTTTCATTCTTTCTTTCCTCATTTTCCATCCTTTCCACCTGCTTTTGATGCTCTCTTTCTTGTCTATTTTTTTCTCTTTCAATCCTCTCCTGCACTCGTTGTTCAACTGCAATAATAATTGCTTCTTTCTTTTCCTTTGCGAGATCTTTCTTCCTCTATTTTAATTCCTGCAGTTCATGTTTCTTATTTTTCAGATTCCACCAAAAGGATAAGGTAGTCTTCTAAAGTTAGCAACTGTGAGCTTTGGCCCAATCGGAGAATGCTAGATGATCCTTGACTTCCTTTTGTTGTAACTCTCTCCACTGGAAACTTTAGAAATTGACCAAGAATAGGTGTGTTCATCGGCATTGGTTCATGATTAGCTAGGACAGTTTCTTCAGTTGCATTATCTTCTTCACCCGCTTCGTGAATGTCTAGATCTAGTTCTTCTATTGACCCACCTCCAACATAAAAATGGACAATCTCACTAGGCATGGCTACTGGCTCTGAAGGCAAGTTCATGCTTTCATCGTTGGTGGTCATGCCAATGTGTTTTCCCAAGTTCATCATGGCTTCTACCATCCATGATGCTTGGGATACTTGGGTAGGCAATGTCAATGGTTCATTGTTGTTACTAGGACTATGACACCCATCCACCACATTGGAAGCATCATTATCATTATTTGTATATGCTACAGAATCCATATGTGTTTTGAATGGATTGCTTGGCTACATGTTATCATCTGATGGTTGTTGATCATATTGTGTAGTGCTTACTTGCTCATCATCATCATCACCAAGTCCCTGGAATCTTCCTTGAGACAGGTACAACATATTGTATGTACCATCAACATCGGTTTGTCCATCCATATGCTCTTAGACAACCTCATATTCATGCCCATCCACATTCTCTTGGCCATCGTCATCTTCCTTTCCATCCACAACAAATGCCCGACTACAACCATTGTCATGCATAAGAGCATTGTAATTCAATGGCCAAATACATGTTCGCCTAAATCCAACCTTGATATTCGAGGCTGTGAGTGCCCTTTTAAGAGATCTACTTGCAAGCTCAGCTAACTCATACCTATTCACCTCTACCCCAATATTTTTCGCCATCCACGATGCTCTTTTTTATCGGGAAAAACACTTGAATGGACCAAATACATTGACATCAAGGGGTTGCAACATATGAATAGTGTGTGTAGGAAGTGTTAACAAGTCAATGCCCAACTTGTTGGCATCCTCAATTGTTTGCACAACAATGTGACTGCCATGGCCATCTAAGATCAACAATTTTCTGTTTTGAGGGGAGACATCACCTAGTATAGATGTTGCAAAGTGGCATAGCCAATTCAAGAAAATTTCTTTAGTCATCCATGCATGGGGATGTGCATCCATGCATGCGCTAGGTTCATAGTTTTGGATGTAATTTTTCATCCTAGTTTTATCCTTGAACAAATAAAATACCGGGATTGAATAACCAATCGCATTCACACAAACTAGAATGGTTATCCACTCCCTGCTCTTGGGTAGAATCTTTGGAATGTTCCAGCTCCCTCTCTTAGCAATGACCCGCATGCCAAAATTCATTCCTGCTTGTAACTCTATCTTGTCGTAGTTCCAAATATAATATGGAGTGTATAGGTGTTTCTCATATGCATTAGCAAGAATGTCGTAGAATCTAGACACTATTGCAGGGCGAAGATTTATTGCCCTGTCTTTGTCAATTCCCTCCGTTGTTCTCAAAAGTAGATCTGGATGCCTTCTTTTGAAACCAGTCGACCAATATTTACCAAGAAACCTATATCTGAATGGGTTGGGCCTCCCTTGACATATCTGAGCAATGATTGATTTCCGTTGTATCAACTCTAGCCCATGTCCCAATTTTGCCATCTCCTTACACCACACAACCACCTCGTTCTCCTCCTCTTCAGTCATAACAGTAAAAGAACCTTTATTCTTGGTGTGTGTCAAGCCATTTATCCAGTAATGGATATTTGAGGATGCAATATTATGTTTTTTAACATCCACTCTAACTGAATATCCATTGAATTCTATGTCGTCAATTGCAGCCCTCATGTCCTACTCTGTCCATCCTCTTATAGCACTGATATTTTTCATTTCACTGGAACCATGCAATGTGGAAGATGGTGGCATTGTGGGTGATAGTGGTATCGAGGTTGATGGTGGAACTGTGGGTGATGGTGGCACTGAGGTTGATGGAGCCACTGTGGTTGATGGTGGAAACACACCATCCACCTCGTCTACATGAGCATTCCCAGAATTTTTCGGAGCATTTTTCTCATTCAAATCCCGAGATATGTCCTTAGATGATTCAGTGACTTGGAGTTGTGCACCCCTGACACCCCGATATCTTGTCCTCCTTGGACAAGGGGCACTATTGACTCTTGCCATGGCAAGGAGAAACTGCACAATTATCACAGATACATGTATCAAACACATATGTTGGATTGAAGTTTCTGCAAGTTTTTTTAGCTGTAATAGACATATTAGAGATTTAATCGAATGGAGTTCATTGACACAATACACTGTAAAGCTGATCATGCATTTAGTCGGCAATATGGATTGCCCAATAACAGAGTGAATATGCATGGCCAAGTCAAGGCAATTTAATCAAAGGAAATTTGAAATTTTGGATTCTGTAGCTATTACAAAATGTGCAATTTGCAATTTTGGATTCTGTAGCTATTACAAAATGTGCAATGTGAAATTTTTGGATTATGTAGCTATTGTCAAAGGCAATGTGAATGCTGAACCTTTGGTATAAGGGAAGGAACAACCATCTCACGATGGATTTGGCAGCTATTACAAATAATGAAAATGATGATTTCAAAAGGTTTGAGGTGTTCCAAGCCATCTTTCCTGGACTTAATATGGGTATTATGTTACAGTCACCTAGAAAAACATATAAATGCATTTACTTAGGCACACAGAAAAACACTAGAAGGTGAGGAAGAGTGAGTTCATGGATGCATAAGAAGTGTTATTAATTGTTAAGAAGGCATCCAATGACTGTGGATGAGTCCCCTCCTCTGTTGTTCTTAATAGTAGATGACGAGTGATCATTGATCTCATTGTTCTGTGCTTTGTATCATTTGAGTTATCATATCTAATTTGATTTCCAATTTCATAACTTTACATGAGCATGACATTTTATTTTTGTCGATGTTGTTGTTGGCATGTGTTGTCATAGTTAGTGAATTCATTATGAAGTGAAAAAAACAATCTACAACATTAAGGGATTCAATAGTTAAGTTTTATAGAAACTTAGATTCCTAGTTTCTCTTATGTCTATGGTGTAGTTTTTGATGACTACTTAGGTAGCAGTTTGAGATTCAAAAAGGCTCTAGAATGCTGGCATGCAAGCTGTGTTTTGTAATTTTGGTAATGTGTCTTGAGTGTAATGGAGAGATTGATCCACAATAGTTTTCTGAAAATTGTGGTGAAGTAGACTACGTAACATTGATTCCTTGAGGTTGAATAATAAGTTACAATTATTTTCTTTATGAAAAAAAAGAAACATCGGAAAGTAAACATGTAGATGAGAAGAAAGATTGTTCTTTGCATTTTTATTTAACATCATGCACATTATTGCTTCTAAAACCTGGAACAGAATACTCATAATGTTGTTGAAACATAGAAGGAATAACGTGAAATATTAAATTGAGGAGGTTGATTTATCTGAAACCTAGAAATTGTATGAATGTAAATAGTGTTGATGCACTATAAGACTGTTGACAATGTATAAATGTCTGGTCTGTTGATTGTTTTTTATGCTTCGTTTGAATTCCTGGGATGCAAATATGATTCAATTGTAGGCAAAGAGATGCGATTTATAGTTGTCTGTTGTTCAAAATGATTGGTGCATGGAATTGACATGGATTGCAAACATGTATTTCAGAATGGGTGCCTGTGATTGAGTTGGCTCTCATCCAATGGTTGAGAATTCGAATTCGCTGATCCATGTGCTTTCAAAGAGTTTAATTGATGACTTGATGTTGTTTTATAGGGTGGGTGTCATTTATTGGCACAGGGGATTCAATCAGTGAAATATTACATAGCAGGATCGTTCACATGATATTAAAGAATATCCCTAATTTCACTAAATATTGGAAAATTCCTCCTAAAGTTTTATTGTTGAACCCACCTTCCAATATGCCTTTGCAATTAAGAAAACCCCTATTTTCAGGTGATATTGTATGTATCCATTTTTATCAACCCATTTTTAATACCCCTTTTATACCATATTATCAAGTTGTAACAAACAGGAACCCTAACACATCTTAGTATAAGCAAACATGATGCTAAATAAAATAATAGTATAATGTTAATAATGATCCCACCGGGATTGCAGGGATGACTAATCAATTTGTAGCATTGGATAGTGGAAGACCCAACGAAATAGTACTGGGAAGGGAAAATACATAAAAGGCAACCGAGTCAAGAGATCAACATAATAAAGAATGTAAAAGGTTGATAGTCCAATAGTTAGTGCAATGCTTATAAAAGATGAGAATTGCATATGTTTCACACCACAACCTGCCAATCTACCAATTTTATGTCATGTAAATATAAGTATAGCCATAAAGAGCTCATGTTTTCTATAAGCTTAATAAATTAAACTCCATAAAAATACAAAATTGAAACCCTTTCATGGATGGACTCCCCTACAGTCTCCAGAGTAGTTATTTTTGTGTTACCTCTTCATGGATTATAAGAACTAAATGGATTTCAGGCATTTTATCTGAAAGACAATTTTGTTTGCATTGCCACATACCAAAAAGGAGAATCTCTATTCAGATTTTGAGTTTTTCACTTTGCCAAAGTATTTTGGGAATCTTCGCAACCTTGAAGATAACATGCCATTGGACACAATGAGGGCATTTTTAGGGCATTTTATTTGGAACACATTTGGAAAATATATACTTATGAAGTTTATCATGTGTGACAACATTACCCATGATCAATTGAGATATGTCTAATCTTATATAACTATTGTGGACATTGTTTTGATCTTTGGCATGTTATTATTATTTTTAATCAATTTTAGAAGCCTTATGCTTATTTGAGTTCATTGTACTATCATAGAGATCTTTTTTTTTTAAATGTGTACACTGTCAACACTTGATATTCCAGAATAATCGAGGGATGGCTAGAAATACATCCATTCAAGCAATACATAGTCAAAGTCAGCTCCCAAAGAGTAAGTGTCACAAAGCGAGATTTGAACCCGGGTAGGGAAGATAACAACATTGCTTCCAACCACCCGATCTAAACTCAATTGACTATCATGGAGATCTTTACTTGAATTTCTATTGACCCCTTTGGATCAACAGGCTCAATGGTGGAATACTAAAATTTGCCCCTGCAATAGAGATTAAATGACCTCACCCCCAAAACCCACTATTTCTAATATGGAGTCTTTTCTTTTGCTAATGAACTTTCTGGTGGGATTTGAATGAATCCCCATTGAGTGTTCTACTTGAAATTTTTTTGGCCCAAATAGGGTTACAGTTCCGAATCATAGCAACATGCTTTGAGTAGAAAAGGAAAAGAAACTATTGATGACAATTTTCTTGTCTGATGCTTTTATTGTTGACTTCATTTTCTCTTTTGGTGGGTAGTTTTGCCTACTAAGTCATACTTAGTTGTATTTTAAGTGAGCTGGTGAAGCTTGAACATGTCAAAGTGTTCATCATCAGAGTTCAGAAGTCCATAAGGCCTTCTAGGCCCTTTAGTTTTTGTACCACATGTTCATATCCCCTTGGGGGAATTGTAATAAAATGTGCTAGCATGGTAGCTGTATGTAAAAGACTTGGATTCCTAGGACTTAAACATTAATCCAACTAGCCCATAATGTTTTTTCCCTTGTTAATTATTTGTTGTTGAACAAACGACTAATAATTTTCGAGTTTTTCACTCACACCTCCAAAGTTGGGGTGGTCGGCATGGTGTTTCAGCCTTAGGAGGTTATTAGAGCTTAAGTGTCAATGTATTAGACCATGCTAGACATTAAAATTGAGCCATATGGACATGTGCTAGGTCCCCCTTAATTTCTAAGAAAAATAAATTTTCCTATATGTAGGGACCCCCCCTTGGCGGTCCTACTTAGAAAATTATTAGAAACTTAAAAACACAATATATCCATTTACATGCATAATCATTTATAAAACTTATCAAATTGGAGAACTAACAAAAACAAAAAACCTGTTACTGCAGGTCGAATCCCTTGTTGGAGGAGTAGTCGTCGTCGTCAATCCGATCCTGCTTGCCCTTGTCGTCCGCTTCATGCATTGTGTCCCTTCGTAAGATGCTCGTTTAACCATTGGCGAAGCAACCGTTAGATTCGCCACCCAGCCATAGGCTCATGCTTTCAGTCGCATGGCCTCCCCCGAGCTTTGGTCGTAGAGCTCACACACAATAATCAAGAAATCCAGCTTGGGATTCCACCCCCACCAAGATTTCCAATCAAACCCTCAATAGCAGCAAGTCACGAGGCAAATCAAAATTACGATCGTCATCCAGGGCCTAGGTCCTTTACCCATCCCCAAAGTCTTCCTTTTAAAGGAAAATCCCCTGCGACACATGTCGCTTCATGCATAAATAATTATTTAATTAATTCTTTAATTAAAAACAACTCACCCATCCAAGTGTCAGTTTCTCTAGGAGATGCACCAACATTCCTAAGTTTGCTCATGTTTGTCCCCCAGATATTTCACTTAACTCCTAGATTTGTGTGAAGGTGGGGTTGACTAGGTGTCTAAGATTAGGATTCTACTTTGCTCCTAAATAAGGTTTATATTATTTTAAATGCTCAAAATAATATCTCATGTGCAAATGCCTAACTCAATCAATATTATTTAAAAGTCAAAATAGTCTTTTATGTGCACATGCCTAAATACAAATAATATTATTTAAATGCTAAACCAATCTATTATGTGCAAATGTCTCAAGTACTAAAACGCATTTTTCTAAGTATTGTTCTAGGTGCAAAATTATACGTTTCAATGAAGTTAAGTTTAGCAATCAACTTTCACTAGGACCTCGGTGCCGCACCGTTGGGCCTCCTTGTTCCTTAATTTCATTTCCTCGACATGGCACCGTTCTGTCGGGTCCAGTCATCTGTAGTTTCCATTCCTCGGCAAGGTACCACATCATTGGGTCCTTGCGTCCACTCTTTCTGTTCTCGGCAGGGTACTGCACCGTCCGGCCCTTCTGCCGTCATCCTTCCATTTTGACTTTCGAGAAATTCATGTAGGGATTTCAAGAGCCATTACCTTCCATCCTCCGTCTACATGCTATTAGGGACTAATGGCGCTGAGGAGTGAGTCCGTTCTCACTGCGCCCCCCCCAACTCGTACGTGACCAGCGCCGTCATTGATCCGAATTTTAGGGGGCATACGGTCTAAATTCGGATGTATAAGCCATAAAATCATTAAATGGAGAGGCCACCCTCTTCCATTTATCATAAAAGCATTAAATGGAGAGGCCACCCTCTCATATCCATGGTATTTGGTAGCACATGGTTTTGGCCCATGGTATGGCCTCAAGACACATTGTAATAATGCTATATAAAGGCCTAGCAAGCCTTCTCATAATAACAAGTTACTCATTTGGTTTCTCTCCTATTTTCTATTGTTCATTGTGAGATTAATTAGATCTGAGTGACTTATTGGTAATTAGTTTAAGAGGTGGGGCTCCTCTTTGAGCCTCACCTCCCATTCACTTCATATGTTTTTGTTCATGCTTATTCTTATGCAATGATTAGGGTTTTCATGTGAATTTTATGACAGATTTGCATGCTTAATCTCCTTCTCTCTCGGCATTCAAGCATTCCGGTTCTCAACTCCCAAGATCCGGATCAGTCATGGCCCACCTCGTACGCCCTCACGCTTTCCTCTTGACCAAGCGGATCAGTGCTTATCTACTCAAGCGTGGTATTCCGTCGAAAGTTGACATCATCGTCGCTCTCCCTGTGTGTGATTTACCCGTACTCTACGACGCTTCATATTCCTTTGTGTGTCCGTCGGTGAACCGTTTCACTTGTCTATACACATTTCTCACAAACGTAAATTAGTAGCACTGTCCTCAATAATCACAATTTGATTTATAAATCTGCTGCTTCATTAAGCATCTATAATTTACTCAATCATTACTCATTCGTCTAATCACATAATCAATTGCACAGCTAGTCGTTAAGCATCATTCATATGTACATTTTTCATATCAAAGTTAATCGTTAAACAACATGAAATCGTCCATTCACAATAACTACCCAAATGCACATATATCAATCAATCATAATCATAAATATACTCAAAATAAAGTCATAGGGTTATTTTATTAATGTTTCAAATAGTTGGGTGACTCAGCAGGTGCCCTCAATGTCTACAATAGTCTAGGGGCACTACATACACCCCTACTTATTTAGAACTTCGTCTCGAAGTTCAGAATAAAAAATGGAAAGCTATGACGCATCTCAGTTTCGTCCTCCCAAGTTGCAGAGCTAGGACTGTAACTGTCCTACTGCACTTTGACTTGATCAATCAAGGCTAATCATTAAGCAAGAACTAATCAATCAATTATACCACTCCACACATATAATTTAATTCCTTAATTCATTTATCAATTATTGTCGGCATTCACATCTTTAGGTTTTCCCTCAATCATTTAAGACATAACAAGGCTCAAGAGACCGCTATATCAAAGTTGTTCAGCCGGGTTACTCAACAGGTTCCCTTAAGGTCCACAGCTATTCTAGGGGCATTACATACACCCCCTCTTAAATAGAACTTCGTCCCGAAGTTAATAATTTTTATTTTTTTTCTCGTTCTTTCGACGCTAGGCTTATCTTAATTTCTATTCTCATCCTCATGTCATTGTATTCTATTTTTCTCCAATAGTCATGGCTATAAGCACTAGTGGTTAAATTCATTAGTTCTCTATTTCGTCCATCATGGTTCCAATACATCCTTGAGAACTCAATCGTAATTCTGCGTAATGCAAATCCAAAAATACCTTCATAATTGTCAATCCAAACTTAGACTACTTACCCTCCTAATCATTTGCAAAGATCCACAACATCCACTTTAACTACAAGCCATATTGCGTCCGTAGCCACACCATAGTTACCCAATCATCTTGTATAACAAAATCCAATCAAGAATTTAAATTCGTTCGCTATCCTTTCCTTCAAGACTAGAAGGTAATCATCATAAAATATTCAATCAAATATAGATGGGCAAGATATAATCACAATCTTTAACAAATCAAGAGAGACCCTCAAATATTGCAAAATCAATTCCCATAAGACTACTTCCAAAACTCTCTAAATGTTTTAATAATGTTGGTCCTCAAATCGATAGGTTTCCAGGTATCGAAACTTAGTGACTTAGTCGAACATATCAAAATTGATCTCTTCGTCCTTTCATCAGTATAATCTGTCAAGGTTAATGATCTTATCACATCCTTACTTCATTTCATCCTTTCTGTTGTCACTAGATTACTTCGACAGACTCATGAAGTAGTACAATGTGTGTTTTCTCAACCTCATCAAGTTCTATCTTGGCTAGTCGTATTTCGTTAACATTTGACCATGTCCTGAGATTAGCCTCAATGATTTAATTTAATTTTGATGATCGTATCCGTACATCGCTTTACTAAAAATCATCTTCATCTGGTCTCCATTTCGGTGGGCTTTCCAAGTTTCATCTTATGTGTCTATATAGTCTCATTGAGTCTTGTCTTAAGGTCTAGTCGTCTTTTCATAGTTGTTTCGTCATGTCAAGAGGTTAACATAACTGCGTTCAACTCGTCGTTTCGATACTTTATTTTTAAAAAGTCATCATTGTTTTACTCTTTCGATACTCAATTGGAAGTTTCAGCAAGAAAGAGTCTCCAACCTTTCAATTCTTCAAAAATTCTTGAAAAGTCGGCGTTTATATCTACATATATGAAGGTATTGACTCAACCATGATTTTCTAAACTTCTATCATAGTTGAATTAAGCAAAAGAAAAACACCAGGGTTGAATACTCGAGATCCCCAGATCCGATAATCGCAAATCCAACTCAGTGAAGAGTATCGCAGACAGAGTTTATAATATATACAATACACAATCGAAGGGTCTGGCATGTCCTCTTCAACATTACAGAAATCAAGCGCGGGCATCTGAGCGGATCTAAGAGCCCGCCAGAGTGAGGATGTAATCTGGTTTGATCAGGTTAATCCAGGAGAGGAATTTAGCGTACCTAATACTGAGTATTAGCATCAGAATCGCATGGGATCTGCTTCCCTATAGCGATTTGGGTATTCCACTTTTTCTTAGTCACACAGGTTTAGCTAAAAAAACTAAACGAAAACAGAGCGAACAACATTTAAAAGCAAACGACGTTTTTTTTTTTTTTAAATACTCAGAACAATAGATTGATCTTTCCCCAATGCAATACACATAAATCTATGTTGTAGATGCATCCAATACAACCTTTAAAATTTTTCGGAACAATAGATCGATCCACCAGCGTTTACCTCTAAAAGTATTAAATAAAATTATAAAATATATGTATTGAATGTAGAGCTTGTAAATCCACTAAGGGATAGGTCGATTTTTAAAAAAAAAGTAAAACTAAAATATCAATCTCAATACATGAAGAACAAAATTTAAGAAACATTGAACCTGATTAGATTGTCCAGTTTGAGATCATTGTAGTAGCGGCTGATTCGGCTTCCTGGATCAATCCAACTTTGACGAAGATACCGACAACTCTGATAAAAATATGAGTCTCGTGCCCTCAAGGCTTGAATGGATCTAATACCAAATGTAGGGACCCTCCCTTGGCGGCCCTACTTAGAAAATTATTAGAAACTTAAAAACACAATATATCCATTTACATGCATAATCATTATAAAACTTATCAAATTGGAGAACTAACAAAAACACAAAACCTGTTACTACAGGTCAAATCCGTTGTTGGAGGAGTAGTCATCGTCGTCAATCCGATCCTACTTTCCCTTGTCGTCCGCTTCATGCCTTGTGTCCCTCCGGAAGAATCTCATTTAACCATTGGCGAAGCAACCGTTAGCTTCGCCACCCAACCATAGGCTCATGCTTTCAGTCGCATGGCCTCCCCCGAGCTTTGGTCGTAGAGCTCACACACAATAATCAAGAAATCCAGCTTGGGATTCCCCCCCACCAAGATTTCCATCCAAACCCTCAATAGAAGCAAGTCATGAGGCAAATCAAAATTACGATAGTCATCCAGGGTCTGGGTCCTTTACCCATCCCCAAAGTCTTCCTTTAAAAGGAAAATCCCCTGCGACACATGTCGCTTCATGCATAAATAATTATTTAATTAATTCTTTAATTAAAAGCAACTCACCCATCCAAGTGTCAATTTCTCTAGGAGATGCACCAACATTCCTAAGTTCGCTCATGTTTGTCCCCCAGATATTTCACTTAACTCCTAGATTTGTGTGAAGGTGGGGTTGACTGGGTGTCCAAGCTTAGGATTCTACTTTGCTCCTAAATAAGGTTTATATTATTTTAAATGCTCAAAATAATATCTCATGTGCAAATGCCTAAATCAATCAATATTATTTAAAAGTCAAAATAGTCTTTTATGTGCACATGCCTAAATACAAATAATATTATTTAAATGCTAAACCAATCTATTATGTGCAAATGTCTCAAGTACTAAAATGCATTTTTCTAAGTATTGTTCTAGGTGCAAAATTATACATTTCAATGAAGTTAAGTTTAGCAATCAACTTTTAGTAGGACCTCGGTGCCGCACCGTTGGGCCTCCTTGTTCCTTAATTTCATTTCCTCGACATGGCACCACTCCGTTGGGTCCAGTCATCCATAGTTTCCATTCCTCGACAAGGTACCACATCGTTGGGTCCTTGCATCCACTCTTTCCGTTCTCGGCAGGGTACCGCAAGTCGGGCCCTTCTGCCATCATCCTTCCGTTTTGACTTGCGGGAACTTCATGTAGGGATTTCAGGAGCCATTACCTTCCATACTCCGTCTACACGCTATTAGGGACTAATGGCGCTGAGGAGTGAGTCCGTTCTCACTGTGCGCCCCCCAACTCGTACATGACCAACTCCATAGTGGCTCACCTCATACGCCCTCACGCTTTCCTCTTGAGCAAGCGGATCATTGCTTATCTGCTCAAGCGTGGTATTCCGTCGAAAGTTGACATCGTTGTCGCTCTCCCTGTGTGTGATTTACCCGTACTCTATGACCCTTCATATTCCTTTGTGTGTCCGTCGGTGAACCGTTTCACCTCTCGCTATACACATTTCTCACAAACGTAAATTAGTAGCACTGTCCTCAATAATTACAATTTGATTTATAAATTTGTTGCTTCATTAAGCATCTATAATTTACTCAATCATTATTCGTTCATCTAATCACATAATCAATTGCACAGCTAGTCGTTAAGCATAATTCATATGTACAATTTTCATATCAAAGTTAATCGTTAAACAACATGAAATCGTCCATTCACAATAACTACCCAAATGCACATATATCAATCAATCGTAATCATAAATATGCTCAAAATAAAATCATAGGGTTATTTTATTAATGTTTCAAACAGTCGGGTGACTCAGCAGGTGCCCTCAATGTCTACAATAGTCTAGGGGCACTACACTGTAAAATTAGACTACCTTTTAATAGTTTAATTGCAAAAATTAAAACTGTACTAAAAGTATGGTTTGTGGGCATATTTTGTCAAGTGGATGCTCGTTTTCTAACCCAGAGCATTCACTAAACCCATAAACCCACTTATCCTAAGTTTTGAGTAAGTATTTATCTAAGAAAATAATAATTACTCAAAAAACCCCAAATGACCAATTTAATTGGCAAAAAAGGACATAATAAAGGCAAAATCTCAATCCCACGGATAAAGGAAATGAGTTGGAATCAAATCTCCTTTGATTGGCAATCAAATCAGGGAGAATATTGAGCAAATAAATGATGATTTGATAGAAGATTTGAGATCCACTAAAGGGGGGGGCGAATTTGTGGCTGGAGAGGTGTCAAGTGGAGGTTGAAAAGTGTCAAATGATTGGATAAAGGTGTCATTAACCTCCTCAAACCTCTCACATGTGTCAACAAGCCCTTTCCAAGTGTATCAAATCATTTCTCCAATTGTCAAAGAGGATATCTCCTTGGTTTGGGTATAAACGCAAACTCGTTCCTCATTGTTGAGAGAAGGATTGAAGCTCTGCCATTTTGCTATTGTATTTGTTTATCATTGAGTAATGAATAAGAAGCTTTGGAGGCTACATGCGTGTATCATCTTGGTTGTGTGGATGTCAATTGTCTTTGTGATTCATTGAGGTAACTGTAGTTTAGTTTACTTGTCTATTATTTGCTTTGTCAATATTTCTGCCTTGTAGTGATTATTTCTAATCCATAGGAATGAGAAGATGATCTAGATTAGTTTTCTCATTTATTTGTTTATGCTTCAAGACTAAGGAATCTTCATGTTTTAGTTTTTTTACTTGCATGATATCCTAATCTTGAGTGTAGGCTGATTTGACAAGTTCTTTTTGGAAAGTATTTTTTCTAAGATTTGCAGGTATTTCTATTTGGAAAGAAGGCGATTCTTGCTTGACTCATTCTTCATTTTGGATCTCTTGGAAAAGACAAAGTCCCTCTTTGCTCCACCCATAAAATTCCATAAGTTCAAGATTCATAAGTCTTGGTTTCTTCACCTTCTCTCAACTTAAATTAAAATCTTCCTTTGGTTACTTGTTACTAGTCTAGCTTATAGATATATTTGTTTAAAGTTGATTTTTTTTCATAGATCTAAGTTAGCTTGCATAGATCTAGAATTTATTTTAAAGTTTCAAATTATTTGATTTTCCTAGATCTAGCATAAAGCAATAATCTTTTACAAGCTTCCATATTGCAAAATTTTAAATCTTGTTAAAGGCTAGTTTCTCTTTGGTATTTAAAAGTTAAAATCTAGCATAGAAGTGCCTCATTGACAATCCTTTAAAGGTTGTCCAATATCCTAAGAAATTGGGTTTCATAAGCCCAGGTTTCTTAATTATACGTTTTACTTAGATCTAGTTTTCATTCAGTTCTTTTAGAATTTGTTTTGGGTTGTCCAAGATCACTTTCCAAGTGATTTTTGGGCATTTTAACCACTAATAAGCTCACTGGTTTTTGTATTCTTTTAGAAGGTTTTAAGGCTTTTTAGGCGAAATTTCGATAATTCCAAGACCTTAAGAGCCTTTGGGAATTTTCCTCTTTACTATAACGCTTTTCCGAAGCAATTGTAAAATTTATTTCTCCAAATTTATAAGGAGAAAGAAGTATTTTTATTTTAGATCTCTTTGTAACCTTGTACTAAACGTTTTGAGTAAGATCCTGCTCCCCATCCCCCCATGGAGGAACCACGTCAGTGTACTTTTTCATGAGATTGGTTTTTCTAGTTTTCTTACTTTAGTTTCATTTGTTTAAAATTAACTCAAATTAAGTAAAATTTACCATCGTGGTCCAATCCAAATATTGGGCCATTGACTCACTCAGGACATAGGAACATTTTTAACTTTGTCTTGCAGACTGTATACTTTTACATTACAATTTGATTTATTTTTTGCAAAAGTAATCGGATACTAACCCATTACTTTGGTAGTGTAGTAATTAGTTCACATTTCCATTTTCAGTATTTACTTTTGTTCAAAGTAACGAACCCGATTGTGTATACCTGAAGTATGCTCTTTCCATCACATAAAGGGCTTGCTCAAGTACGTGTTGGATGATCAGAAAAGGGTTTCATTAGGATTTTTCCTAACCGGAGGAGTCAAGAATCAAGTGACAGTACTTGACTCGAATCTTTCCCCCAAGGACACACTTAGTGGCTTGCATATTTCTGCCACGTTAACCCCCAGGTGTGTGAAAGGTGGCAAGAGGTAGCAATCTTGTGTATATTCTATGCAAAGATACACATCATACAATAAACCATATATAAATTACATGTGACCAATACAGTCATGATGTTGAATACAATCATGTTGTTCCCAAAATATTTCATTACCTCTGTCCAATCCATTGTCAAAAGGTTTATGTACATATGTTGTATATTGAATCTTGTACAATTGACTTCATAGAGTACTCTACTGCAACTAGAACAAAGTTTATGCAACTGAAAAGAAATCTAATATTCTAACTAAAATAAATAGTTCAACGAATTGACTTAAATTATAGGATGATATGTATTTTGCTTCACTTATATATCACATGTTTACATCGTTAGGCGTTTTTTCCTGAGGTCAGGTTTGAGAAGTACTATACAATTTCGAGGTTGGGTTTGAGAAGTATTGTATGATTTCGTCATCCCTTTGCCAAATTGTTTTTCACCGCGTGTCATATTTCGTTGTTGTCCATTGTCCAATGGTTTTCATGGCGTTTGGTGGAGTCTGCTAGTTGTTCACTATGTTCATATTTCTCACATTTACATGTTAGTTAACATCATCTCAGCGTGCATTGCAAGTATTTATGTTTTCCTTGTTCCGCAAGCTTCATTTTCTGAGTGGTCTATTGTCTCTGTGCTTCATTACACTTTGCATCCTCCAGAACTTGGGATAAATGGGAAATTTATTGTTCAAGAAGGTGGAATCGACTCCTTTATTAAGCTCATCAAGGAAGGCACCGTCGAAGGGCAACAAAAGCTATCAGAAAGTTTTCCGTGCGGAGTTTTGTAAAGCACAAAAGCCTTATTACGAATTCGATGGCACTTAGAAGAACCTCCCCGTAGGGCCAAAAAGTTTCGTGACACAGTCTATGGCCAAATATATGTTGGAATATATTAATTATATTCCTTGGAAGGTAATAATGACTTTGTATTATGTCAGAATTTATCCACAATATTATGTAAAAGAGTAATACATTATATCCCATATTCATTATGGTAAAGTATACTCTCGATATCCATCATTATATAAAGAGATGTTATTATGGAGAATTATATTATCCCACATGCAATATGTGAGAGTAATTCCTCCACATCTCTTGGTATATAATAGGGTCAAGGGAGTCACATCACCACAAGGTAGTTATATAGTGAACAACATGATGGTATAGTGGTATATGCTCATAGATAGTATCAACACATGGTATTGTGATCTTAAGCTCTGCTATATTGTATTGGGGTTATTTGTAGTTGCTCTCTTGTAAGATTGAAGGAGATTTCTGGAGATAATAGAAGACAACCTTCCCATGGACCTAGACCAATTGCGTGAACCACGCATATCTGATGTATTCTTTTCCTTGTCCTCTTTCTGTTCTTATTTACTTTGATATGTTATTGATTGCTAAGATAGGTAAGCTAGTTTAGCTAGATCTATAGTTCTGACATGGTATCAGAGCTGGTTGCTATGATCTAGCACATTCTATAGCTTTCAATCAATAACTATTATAATATGGGCATTGCTTATTCTTGTAGATTTGCTTTCTATCTGGTAGCCATTAGGCTTTTCTTCAGCTCTAGGCATGTTTCTACGATTTTTTTTATATAACCCTAACTTTGTTGTGTAGTTTTTGTAGAAATTTTTCAAGGGGTTCTTTATTATTTTTCTGTAGATCTATATGATTTTTGGATTCTCCTCAAGGAGATCTATCTTCCAGTTGTCAGATCGATAGTTTTCGTCCAATTTTGGTAGACTTTGTGCAGGTTTCCATCAGCGGCTTAGTCGGCACTGTTTTCGGCCTAAAACTAGACATTCACGACTTTTGCTTCGCAGACAACGCGTGTAACTGTGACTTTCCCTACTGCGAACCCACGAGTATACTGCAGATTGCAACTTCCAGTGTACAGACCCATGCACGTTCTACGACATACTCGCACCTGCTCTACTGTGAACTTGCGCTTACTTCAGGATACTCACTACCCTCCTGTGCAGAGACTCGCGAGTGCTTTGGCATAACAGTGACTTTACTGTACAGAAACCCGCAAATATCATATCAGAACCGCGACCTTTATTTTTATAGACCAGCGCACCTGCGACTAGCTCTACTGTAAAACCGCGAGTAACCACGACTTTTTCCATACAGAACCCGCGAGTATCAGATTTACCCGCGAATTTACTATTAGCAGACCCACAAGTAACTTTTCTTGGCACTTTTAAAGGGATAAAAATGATTGATGATCTTAGGAGTAAGAATCCATGGAGGATTGTTAATGGTGAACACCAAAAACCTGCTGATGCTAAATATGTGGCTATATGGGAAGACAAATGTGATCAAGCAAGAGGGCTCATTGGTCAAACGGTTTCAGATAGTCTTCAGGTAAGTATTGAGGTAGAAGACAACCCGGTTGAGGTATGAAAAATTCTTGCTTCTTTATTTGATAAATCTGATGATGTTTCTGCTTATTACCTTGAAAAGAAAATTTTTGAGCTAGATCCTACTAAATTTGAAAGAGTAGAATTATATCTTGCTGAAGTGAAAACTTTAAATGAAAAAATAAATAATTGTGGTAAATATTACAAGAAGACAGACACTGCTCTTATAATTCTTGTAGAACAAAAATTGCCATATTGTTTTGATATGTTCATCCAAACTAGGAATAAGACTCTTGAATTGTCTCAAAAGACCACGAAACCTACTTTTTATGATTTTTGTAAAGGATTGATAAATGAACAAGAAAGGTTGATTGTGTCAGGACAAGTTTCACCTAATAAGGCTCTTATGGCACATATTAAGAATCCTACGAAAAGCTTTAATAATGTTAAAGGTTCTAGTTCATGCACTTCACATCATACTAATAAATCTAGTCATGCTTCTCATGCACATCATGAAAATAGTAAGAAGAATAAAGTGTATGATCCTTGTAAACATTGTGGTAAAACTAATCATCCTGAAAAGAATTGCTCTAAAGTGAAACGTTTAATGGCTAAAGCTAAAGAGAAAGGTTTTGATGAATCACAAGTAGCTTTAAGTGCCTCTGTTGTTTTTGTCTAGTAGTTCTTCTTCTAATGCTTTATGACTAAATTGTTCTTTTCTTTGTTGATCATGTTTAATCATGTTGATTTCAAATCATGTCATGTTTATTTTGTTCATATATTTTTTAAGATTTGCATAGAAGCAATCGCGTAGAAGCATTCCTATATTATTTTTAACATGATATATGAGTTGCTACTCCTATAATTAGTAACATGTAATTAGAACACTCTTCATGGAATAATGTTTTATGGTCTTGCATAGAAGCGATAGCATAAAAGCAATCTATATATTCTTGAGCAATTTTATTTCATCTTTGTAAATCTTGTGTAAGCTATTTTATTGCTCACTTTTTATATGTTGTGGCTGACACTTAATGTGTAAAAGTAACTTCATTTTCCTTAATGAGCAAGTTAATCTTTTATTCGATCATATTATGTTGCCATCTTTTTATATGATGTTTGCTAACCTTTGGTGTATAAGCATTTTCATTTATGTATGAGCAATTTTTTTATTATGATAGTTTGTATGCTTTAATCTTGGAAGTTCTTATGTGCAGATAAGTTCTTTGTTTATGTGAAAAGTTGTGAGAAGATGGTTTCTGTACGTCCTTCCTGAGCATATTAATTTTTGATCTTTGTTATCACCTTATTCCAGAAATAATGAAGCACCATCTTCTACTGTTAAAGTCATGATGTTCATCTGTATGATATCATTTTTGATGTATAGACTATTGGGGTCTTGTTTCTTCGATGTTTGAGGTCTTCTACATATATTTATATTGCACCTTGATTGGAAGAATGTCTACTATCCGCATGTATATTGGCCATATGGGTATTTTGTACACTGTTGTGGTGTTCTTAGCCACATGTTCTATTGTATCAGCCGTCAGAAGGTATCTGTACAGTGGTGTGGATGTTATATCATAGTTCTTCAACTATCAGTTATGGTTGTGATGATTCTTGTGGTGATCTAGCCTCACCTTGTTGTTGGATTGCATCACATGTTCTCAACATTTTACTATTGGACCTAGTAGCCATAAAGGCTTCTCTTTAGATCTAGGCATCTTGTTGTTGGTATTTCATCGTACAACTTGGTTCATGTGCAATTTCATGATTCAGTGAGAAGCGGTTGTTCTTCATCAAATTCCATTAGCCGAAGTGTTCTTCTTATTTGCACCTTATGGATATTCTGTAAGTTGTCATCAAGGGGGAGCAGTAATGAAACCTTCCTTCCTTAGTGTTAGTGAGGGCTTTTCTCCTAGCCATTATTAAGGGGGAGTGTTGGAATATATTAATTATATTCCTTGGAAGGTAATAATGTCTTTGTATTATGTCGGAATTTATCCACAATCTTATGTAAAAGAGTAATACATTATATCCCATATTCGTTATTGCGCCGAGAGGCGCTCTACAACCTAGTATGAGGGAGATCTTGTAACATGTGTGGAGTGTTTGTTGAGTAACAAAATAATACAAAGTAAACAAAAAAAAATACAAAGTAAAAAGTAATAAATATTATGTCGGCCATAAACAACAAAAAAATAATACAAAGTAAAGAGTAAATATGAGACTTAAACTAGAGACTTTAGAGCTTAGGATTAGGTGATAGATATTATGTCTGTCATAAACAAAAAAGAATAATACAAAGTAAAAAGTAAATATGAGACTTAAACTAGAGAATTTACTTTTTACTTTTAATACAAAGTAAAAAGTAAATATGAGATTTTAGAGTGTTTGTCCAGTAACAAAATAATACAAAGTAAACAAAAAAGAATAATACAAAGTAAAAGTAATAAATATTATGTTGGCCATAAACAAAAAAGAATAATGCAAAGTAAAAAGTAAATATGAGACTTAAACTAGAGACTTTAGAGCTTAGGATTAGGTGGCTCATGTATTGCACTAAAGGAGCTATTGAAGAAGAGGTTTTCACCTTGGGAGATTTGATCCCTCTCGACGCTTGATAGAGCCTAGGATTTGGATCTATGCTGGTGGTAAAGTATACTCTTGATATCCATCATTATATAAAGATATGTTATTATGGAGAATTATATTATCCCACATACAATATGTGAGAGTAATTCCTCCACATCTCTTGGTATATAATAGGGTCAAGGGAGTCACATCACCACAAGGTAGTGAATGATATTGAACAACATGATGGTATAGTGGTATATGCTCATAGATAGTATCAACACATGATATTGTGATCTCAAGCTCTGCTATATTGTATTGGGGTTATTTGTAGTTGCTCTTTTGTAAGATTGAAGAAGATTTCTGGAGATAATAGAAGACAACCTTCCGGTGGACGTAGCCCAATTGGGTGAACGATGTATATCTGGTGTATTCTTTTCCTTGTTCTCTTTTTGTTCTTATTTATGTTGATATGTTATTGTTAGCTTAGATAGGTAAGCTAGTTTAGCTATATCTATAGTTCTAACATGGAAGATCTAGATCTATATCTATAGTTCTTCCAATTTCACAGAGGATATGGAAGATGAATTGATTCCAGCAAAAAAATAAGGGCAACGAACTCATAGGCATCAAAAGGAAACTCCTTACTTTGCCTCTTGAATGAATCTGCATGATCATGACTCCTCTCGCATGTCCTAAGTTGTGATTCCTGTAGATGTAGCATCCTCACTTTTTACCAGTTCGAATCACTTCTCCCAAAGGCCTCGCAATGTGATGAGCTTCTTCGAAGCAAATAATCCTATACCAATATTTGCTACTTAGGTTCCCATCAAACGTTAGGTTTCTTATTTTATGGTGGAAGGTAGTGCGATCTAGCTGAGTATATTTGTCTCTATTCATTGTTTCTGAAATTTAGTATTATGGGTGGATCAATATGATTATTTGGGATTTTTGTTTTAAGCTTTTTGGTAGTATTGCTACAATATTTTCTTTATGATTAGGTGTTTCCCAATTGAATCAAAAGGCCGGACAAATAAACTAAATGAGGTTTGTAAAAACATTTTTTTTAAATTGAGATTTTCTTATTCATTTGCAGATGTTAAAGTTTGAGTGTTACTAATGGTAACTATAGTTGAAAAATACAATGTTATTTGAGTTGGTTATTTCTTCTATATTTCAATATCGTCAGTGTTATTTTTATCTATTTACAAGAATCTTAATATACTGCTAAGAATGGATAGTGAGTATTCTCTCGATGGTACAACATACATGTGTTACATTATATATATTTTTATGAATACAAAATCGAAAGTAATTGGTTAACTGCCATAGCAGAGATAGTTACGAGTTGTTCTTTGTTGGCACAAATATAGACAGAGGTTGTCTTTGGTTTAAACCACTACTATTTCCATGTCTGCTTTCCATTTGTCTTGTCTTGTTTTCCCTAAGATGAGCACAGGATAGGGATAAAAATCTACTGGGAAAG
The DNA here is from genome assembly GCA_027924585.1 of Larix kaempferi. NCBI lineage: Eukaryota > Viridiplantae > Streptophyta > Pinopsida > Pinales > Pinaceae > Larix > Larix kaempferi. The sequence goes on from BSBM01000106.1 coordinate 32,990,971, forward strand.
ATTCATTCACAATATTTTATATTTTTAGGCTTCCAGTCCTCTTGAGTGTTTCTTTAATTCGCTCACCCAATGATTGTATTGGCTGGTTACTTTGTCCATTAGATGTTGATATTATATCATGCTTCTATAGAACCGGACTATTTCATAGCTTGGGATTATACCAAAACCAAACTGCTCAGTTTTGAAATGCAGAATCGCCATTCCCAATCAATTCTATGTTCTCAACCGACCACTCTACTTTTGTGAAAGAGGATCAAGTAAATTTTGAAATTGGACCTGATGGTGTGGAGCCCAGTCAGATCTACCGAATGGTTTCCGCTGGTTGTTCACCGAGAGATAAAAAAGAATCCAAGCCTCAAACATACATTGGTTTATTTTACTGTTATATATATTTTTTCATATTTAGATATTCTTTTTATTGTTATTGTTATGTTTTTTTTTCATTTTAATTTATTATCATTACTTACATTACACCTCATATCACTTCTCTGGGTGCAGTTATGTGAAAGAATCCATTATTGACCATTAAAATGAGCTTGGTTACGTTATTGCCAGTTCTTTAATCCAACTAGATTTCCATATACCATTAACGTGTCTGACTGCTGTGGTTTTTATTGATATTGTTGTTGTGTAGGGTTGCTTAATGAGATGTGAGTGATATGGAAAGGCCCTAGATTAGATGTTCTAGTTTTATTGACCACTAAATATGAGTCTTTTTATAGATGTCTATTGTGGGACAAGTCCTTTTCTCCCAATGGTATTTATTAATGTTGAAGTGCTCCCGGAGTTTGCAACCATGAGTGGTGGAGATATTGGAAGAGGACTGTTACGTATATAAATAATTAACAAATAAATAAATGTAATATTAATCTTAGTTATCCTAGGGTCACACCATTTTGTTGAAACAGTGTGTTTTGGCCTATAAAAGGTCCTTTTCTCTTATTTGTAAATCATCTCATATATTATTCATCGAATATGGACTATTCTTATTTATCCTTTGGGTAATTGTTGTGAAATAGATACGTTCACTCCATGTGGTATCAGAGCCTCGTTGGTTGATCCGGCCTTTGGCCAAAATTTTCAGACTTTGTCTGATAGGTTTCGAAGTTTCTCTGATTTATCGGTCTTTGACCGAGATTGGATTTTAGCCACTCCATCCACAATATCTTCCCTCTTACCTCCACTCTATCCTCACCCAGCCTCCTCCATGCTACCCGCCTTCACCTTCCTGCAACCTGCACTTCCTTCCATCACTCCCCTTGCGTGCTCTTTCCTCCACCTTCCTTCACCACCTCACCGCACTCTTACCCGACCTCCTGCACTCCCACATCTGCATCGCTCTGCGCTCCCCTCCACCCCCGCGCTCCCCTTCACCGTGATCCTCCTCCCCACCCTTCTGCTCCCCTCCACCGCCATCACGTTCCCTCCACGCTTGTCCCTCCCGACTCCTCCAATCCACCACCGGCCACAACTGCCACTTACCACAGCACCCCCCCGTCCGCCAGCATTCCTCCACTTCCACCACTCCCCATTGTTTCCCACGCCAGCAGTCGCCAACCACGCCACGCCCTCCATCGTCTTCCATCGCCTTCCCCAGCCCGCGCCTGCTCTAGCTGTGCCTCCGCTCCAGGCCTCGTTCTCCACCCCTTCGCCTTCTTGCCTCCTCCCTCCGCTACTCTCCACGAACCTGATCTCCCCTAGTAGCCATCCTTCCTCCTGCCTGTTATGCTCACCCTCACACAACATTACATCCCTCCACTGCAAGCCATCAACTCTTAGGGTTTTTCACCCACAATTTATTCATATATATATATATTATTAATATTATTGATAATAATATTTATTATTATATATATTTAAAAAAAAAACCCAAAAAGAGCCATATAAGCTTAATAAAAATCAATTATTTATAATAATCAATATTATAATAATTGTTTTTATTAAAAATTCAAATATTACATTCCTTATTATTATTAAATTTTTTAATAATAGTAATAGTAATTATTGGAAAAATAAATAAATAAATTCCTTGTGTCACTTATTATCGAAAAAAAAGGAGCAAAAATCAAAGTCGAAAAGAAGATTAATTATCGTCAAAGAAGTCAAGAACAAGTTATCATCCAAAAAAAAAGAAAAAAGAAATAAAAAAGAAATAATAATTATTTATTTTTGGGAAAGGAAAAAGGTTATTTAACCTAATAAGAAGAAGACTAGAAAGTAGTCAAAGGAAGACAATTATCATCGATAATTCAAACCAGCTATCATCAAAGAAGTCAGGAATTATGGTGAATTCCAAATCAGAAATGAAGCCGCAGTTACAAGAAACATTGCATGAATTAGAGCAATATAAAGCGACCAATAAAGATCTTCAATTCGAGATTAGGAAGCAAAAATTGTTTTCTCATTTAGAAGAACGAGAGAATCAACGCTTGAAAGATGAAAAATATGAGTTAGAAAAAACTAATAAAGAATTCAAGAGAATATTATCAGATAAAGATGAGAAAATAACACATTTAGAAACTCATAATCAAAAGCTTGAAGACCGAATCAGAAAGTCAAAAAATGACGAAGAATCACCATATACAAGCAATAACGATTTAAGAGAAGAAATAAAGCATCTAAACAAGATCATCAGGGACAAAGATGCTGAATTGGTGCAAGTCTAGAGAAAGTTAGAAAGTCAAGAAGCCGATAATTTCCGCCTTCAGCAACGGATTAGTGAACTCCAGCAGAAAGAGAACGACACTAAAAAAACACACAAATTGGAGATTACAACTGTCAAAAGCACAATATCAAATAACACCAAAGAAATTTTCAGATTAAAGAACCATAACAAGGCATTAGTCACAAAAATTAAGAAGTTGAAAAATAGTCGGAAGGTAGAACACTCTACTGAAGACCTTGAAGGAAAACTTTTAGACAAGCAGGAAGAAAATAACTGCATCATAAATCATAATGAAGATCTTAAGGAGCAACTTAAGAAGTCCGAAGATGACAGGAAATCACAAGTCGAATTAGTTAAAAAGTTTAAAAATGATAACATACAATTAGAAAACAAATTGGAAAAGATACAGAATGAAACATTAAAAACTCAAGGAATGAAAATACAACGTCCAGCACAGATCAATGCTCAAAAGACGATGTTCGTAAAAGAAAATAACATTGTGAAAATTCGCTATCAACACCCCAACCACATAAACCAGTATCCTAAAAAGTGGGAATTGTCGAAAGATGAATGGTACTAATGTGATCAAAGCTCCCGACGACAGATCAGTAGGGAATCCCAACAGCCAACAACAAATAAATTTGGGATGGATTGATCAGTCAACATATCGGAAGTTATGCTCTACACTTAGAAGTTCGTATCGACATGTTTCGTCAGCTACGACGCCACAAGGAACGATGCGACAACATTATAAGGCTTTGAGGACAGAGCCTTTCTAAGAGAGATGCAATGTTACGTATCTAAATAATTAACAAATAAATAAATGTAATATTAAGCTTAGTTATCCTAGGGTCACACCATTTCGTTGAAATAGTGTGTTTTGGCCTATAAAAGGTCTTTTTCTCTTATTTGTAAATCATCTCCTATATTATTGATTTTATATTTTTGAATATGGACTATTCTTATTTTTCCTTCGGGTAATTGTTGTGAAACGGATACATACACTCCAAGGACCAACTACTGAAGCAAGAAAAAAATTTGCAAAAACAAACCTTGGAGCCAAAATTATTCTGTTGATTAATTGGTGGTTGTGCCAAACTCTTTGTGCTTGTCAAAAAGGAAGTTTGAGATGGGGCAGCTAGACTGACCCTATTGTCACGTCCCCTCCCATCGTACCAGTGCGATGGAGAGAACGTGATGCGAAAACTGGGCATCTAGCCCCATGATTATTAACAAAAACCATTGGAGTATAAAAAGACATATGTAGATGTATATATATATGCAAGAAACAAAGCGGAAGAAAATTCTATTACACATCTAGCATACATTCAAGACATTCATGATAGTCATCAAATAATACATTACAAAATTAACACAAGAGAGTACTTATCTTAAAACGAAGTAGTCCCGAGCAACCGGCTATGCAACTGCAACGTTCCACCTAACCATAAACCAGTTGTGCTCATCGATCTCTCAACACAACTACCACCCCTGAGCTATGCATGATTTCTACAAGGAAAAAGGGAACAACAGACTCACACATAACCAGATATACACCAAAATCAACCAAACCAATCTACAATTGGGTTTATCAGGCTACTAAGGCAATGGAAGGGAAGAATTGATAAGATATCGAGCTCAACCACGGAGCTAAGGATACCTCTACAAGATCCATCCAGCTTGGTTCCCCACAATGCTGACACACCCGACACAAGAAAGTATTCCCTTCACTACTACACAATCCCTCAGTCCATACCTTCCAATCCAATATTGTTCAAGGTGTGCATAGAAGAGTAGTCATCCCTTTTGATCTTCTTGAGAGGTTACTTTCCTCACTAGGTTTATCAAGCCAATTCTGGTCCACTTCCACTCCTAATTTCTTGCTCACAAGTTCAAAACAAAACAGGGATTCAAATAACAGCAAAATCACAAATGCTGGGCATGAAGAGAAACGTTTTGATAGTGGGATGCCCAGAATGGGTTTCCATTAGTTTTAGTAAAAACGTGGGCAACCAAAAACGAAATGGCAAGTGGGGAATCAACATTGGGAGAGCAAAATCATTTCCAGAAAACGTTTATGGGCATTCAAGGGACAAAAATCATCTCCATAAACCCCCAAATCGTGACTCCCTTCCTCCCAGCCATTGTGCAATACAAAAACGAGTTCCCAGCTATGGAAAATGTAGGAAAAAGATGGAAAACATGAAGGAGAAAGCCCCAACTAGCTCAAACTGTGTGAGAGAGCAAAGTCCATGGGTGAAGGATGGCTTTGGGCACAATTTCATGGGTGTTTTCTTTCCCAAGAAGCAAAAATACGATTTCCCAGATTGATGGCTTGCCCATATAAGAATTTGGTTGCCATAACTCTCCAATCCCAAGGCATTAACTACCTCAACCAACTCTTGGAAGAATTAAAGGATTGGGTGCATAAGTCAAAATGGGTAGTTGATGGTTTATGGGTTCTCTCAGTGACATTTGGATTAACACTATTGGCTCAAGGGTTTGAATATTTCCATCCCTATTCCTTGTGAAAATCATGCCCCCATATTTTTGTTGCATTGCATAGCTAGTTGTGGGTATTTCATTAAAATTCATATTTACATGATGTCTTAATTTCTATTGTGCGTGGCTAGCACAAGAACCATATTTATCGATTTTTAATTTTCGATACATAAAACGATAAATTGATGGTGGGGCCTTGGCCTTGAGATCCTCACCATGATTTAATAACGATATTTACATCATTTACAATTTTAATGCAATACGGTCAAAATCGGGATATTACACCTATAATGGGGTTGTCCAATTAATTCCTTCGTTGAAAAGATAATTTTGTTGCTACACCAAGAATAACTTGATATGGAGTGGCTATATGAACGAGCATAGTTGATGGCATGGGGGTTTTTGTGGTCATCTTCCATTGCAGATATCGTTGTCCATGCTTCATATTCTGGCCTACAAAAGATGGAGGTGCCTGAAACGTGATATTGGAAGGCACTGTATTTCAATCCCTATAATTGGATAGAGTGGTTTGTGCTGAAGCTATTAGTGGTAGTACATTTTGTATAGGCATAGATTTTGCATGACCTTCTATCTACTTTGTATTTTGATTCAACTGCTAGGAGGAAGGTGGTTGAGGATTGTTATGGGAAGAAATTTCAGCTGGAAGAAAACAATAACTTCTATTACCGAGATAAGTAATTATATTCATTGTTGTACACATGTTTTCAATTACGGTTGCAAGAGATCATTGAAGACCAACTCTCAGATATTTGCAGAATTCTTAATCTCAATCCAAGAATTTCAATGAGTGACCAAGTCCTCGTTATCTAGATATCCCTTACACTTTCAATATATATTATCTCTTATAATGTCATTATCCAAAATGAACAGTGTGCATAGTTAGTTGTTTATATGATTTCTAGATATTCATATGATTGTTATTCATACTCAACAATCTATTGAATTGTCTTTTTATGCTTTTGTTGATACTCGTCTCCCATAGGTGTTATCATAGATAACGTTGCATCTATCAATGTTCAGAGAACAATGGAAAACAACTTTCATGCATCAATAATATGAGACATGTAAGATGGTAGGCGATGCTTAATCTATTTTTCCCACAATAAAAAACCCAGTATGTGTCTTGACTTAGCCCCTGCAAACTACACTAACTAAAGACAATGCTTTTATGTAAGATACAAAGAAGTAGTGTACAACCCATTCACAATGAATAATAAAGTATGATCCCTCTATATACTTTCGACTTCCACAACTCCATCCCTTTGTATTCTTTCACCATCCACTACTCTTCTCAAGAAGTTCCTTGGTTTTGATGAAACCCCAGAGGATGATCTCGCAGTGTTGTATAAAACGACCCAAGGGAGAAGAAATGGTAGTCATAACCCGTTCTTTATAGCTTTAATGATAAATGGTCTGTTACTTCATAATTGCATGATTGACTCACGTGCCTCAACTAATGTCATGCCACTCACATTGATGAACAGATTGGGATTTAAGAACACCAAACCACATAGAAATGTTTGTGCAATGGATTCCAGGGAGATAAAGGTTTTGGGTTTGATAAAGGACTTGAAGGTGAATTTGGTGGTGTACCAAAATATTGCTATGTTAATGGACATTGTTTTCATTAAGAATTCAAAATCCGCCTATCTCATTAAGCAAAAGCTAAATTGACATGAATTAAACGATAAAATCAAAAGAAAAGATAAGAATTGAGATTAGAGAAGAAATTTCATTGAAAAAACTTTCAACACTTAATTGTATGCTCTATGCATTTGATTCCATGTATGCATATTTATTTTGTTGTTTTTTTTGGCATATAAATCATTTTTAGAAGCATTGTATTGCATATAAATAGATTAATAATTCTTAACCAAGAAACTCTGTTTTAGTATGCTTTATGGACTTTTGGAACAAAATTATTTCAATGTTTTGAAAAATCACTCTCAACCTTTTCTTTCATTTCTTCTTTATGAAAGGTCATTGATTTCCCAATCACGGTCATGTTTGGCATGTGTGCCATCCTCCTCTTCATGGCCTTAGTTCTCCAGAGGCAGCTCATGGTTGTTGCAGAGATTCACAAGTCAAGTAAGTCTTACAAACTTCTATGTATACCATAAATGAATGGATCGGGGGTAGCATATTTGCATTCTGGGGCATCCACACAACATCCAAAAGATTGATCCACATTTTTGACACCTTATAGGCCTATGTATTCACCATGAGGTCATTTCCTCTATAGGGTCCTATTATATCCTTTTCTCACATTCTATGGAGGATTGTACTATTTTGGAAGGCTATTTATCACATCCTTGGAGCATCATCTAGTTTTAAAAGGTATTTTTTTTGGCATCCCATCGTTGTGAGGGCCGAATTATATTTGGAAGAGAACATTCAGTCCATATAATAAACCTTTAGAGGTTATTTAGCGGATCTGAGGGTTTTGTTTCCGCATTCTATCCAAGATTGTGGTTTGGATGTCCTTTAATTTTTCAATCACATCTAATCTAATCTAGTCATGTTGTTTTTTGGACTCTATAGGACATTTAGAGCCTTTTTGTAATGCCTTTATTGGCATTATAAATTTTAATCTAATAAAACATCTATTTTCTTTTCATTCTGGAAATGCATAAGAGTTTTAGTACAAGCACAAATGGTGGATTTCTTAACTGTATGATTGAGCAGCATATAAGCATCATGTAAAAGTTTACAACATAATATAAACAATTTAAAATCACAAGAAAAATACATTGATATAAGAATGGTAACGAAGTCCAAACTAGGCAAGCATCCTTCTTCTCCTCATGTTGCTTCCCTCTTCATTGCCCAAAGTGGAATCACGGGTTTACCTCCCATCCAACTACCTAGCCCCAGGAAGCCATCCAAAGGGTCTCATCCAAATGGCCTCCTGGCCTGAGACCCCCACAAAACATAATAGCGATACACTAGTAGGTTATGTATCAAATCTTCCAAGAGTTCTCAAACTCTTCTAACTCTTCCAAACTTCTCATCCCCCAAAATATCCAAAATTCCCATCCATAGAAATCTCTCACCAAAAATATCTTTGAAAAGAAAATAAACTCCCTTTTCCAATCTCAAGTCTCCTATTTATATCAAAAGCCCTCCTCCTCCTCCTCATCCATCAATAAATTCCAATAGAATAATATTCAACAATCAATAAATTTATTTTCTCAAAAATAACAATTTGATTTAAATAAATAAAATATTAATAAACATGGTTGCAAAGTCTCAATTTTCATGCTACTATCTTAAATGCAATTATGACAACTCTTTTCTAAAAATTTGTGCAATCACATCTATCCATTTATTTATATTATCCTCTCATAGATAAGTCAAATAAGATATTTTCATATACTATATTATACTATGGCATATGTTATATTATATGTGTATAATTATATATGTCATTCAATAATCCAATCAATTTATATAATTCTAAAACATATTAAACAAGTCAACAAACTCATACTTTCAACACACAAGTAATATTTTCAACAATTCATCAACCAAGTTACTAATAGCTAACATAACCACATTAATGTATTCATCGATATACTAATCATAGTAATGTACTCATGAATTGGCGTATGCATGGCCAGTACACACGTCTTAAGCGTGGTACTAATAATCTCCTAATATATCATTATTATATGCTTGCAAACAACATATAGTAGAACAATTAGACAATGCATCATTCATCATTCATAATCATTCATTCAAAAGAAATAAAATAGAATTAGGTGAACATAATGACGAAATTGAGCATATAATCATGATGGTTAATAACAATCAAGAACACCATCCAATCCATCATTGATCCCATCCATCCCATCAGTACTCCAACCACCTAATCACCACTACTTTTGTTTCTTGACCTCACCATCCCATCCTCTGCTGCAATATACTATGGTGTCAACTACACGACCGACCACATATAGAACCCGTAAGCGGAAGTGTCGATCGACTACATCGACCAAGATTCCCCAACATGCATCCACTAGTCGTCATCACACATCTAGGGGAGCGTTCTCAACACAGCCCTCCCAGACTCTGGGTTTCAGGGGATAAACGGTGAGAAATGCCTCCACCCCCTGATAGTACTAGGGTCAACACCTTACATCAACCATATTGTTCCATCAGTGTTTTAAGGGGTCTCGTCATTGAACAACCACTTTGAACAAGTCACAATTCCTGTCAAAACTCACACTAACCCACAAGTCATAGAAATATTGGAATTCACAATTAAATAGCATGAAAACTGATATAACATCATTACGATCCTAAAGTTCAAGACATCTCGTGCCACTATAGGAATCTGACTATCTCGTAGCCAATCAACATGTGGGATAGATCATCATTAACATGAAACTCATGTATAGACATACCCAACTCTTTCAAGTGTGAATCCATATCAATATAACATGTAAATATAATTATGTAAGTTCTTTTGCAAACAAACTAAAGTAACATTCCACATATTGATATTCCATATTTAATTTACGTGTTCAATATGAAGTAACATATTAATTTCCATTAATAAATTCAACAATAAATTCCATTTACCATACACACCTCAAGGGAGTCCACATGTCCATATAACAATAGTCTTAGTCAATCTATCTTAATCAAACAAATAATAAGCAAAGAAACTGCTAAGCTAATTCACATTAGAGTTTTTAATTACTAAATGTCGAATATGGGGCATTACACTCTTATTATATGTTTTCAATTTTGATTCAAATATGTATTGCAGTTGGTGCCATTTTGATATATTCACCCTTACATGGTATATACATGAGTAGACTTTGCATATTTTGTCATGAGTTTCCAAGATTCTATTCCACCAAATTCATCCAAGACTCACACTTGGTTCCAACATCTATGCAAAAGCATGCATAAGAGCAAGCACAAGCAACCCACTTTTGAGAGGCATCATGCCATGAGGAAGACTTGAACCCAACTGAAGGAAGTAACAACACCGTGCTTTCATTGGTTGGACAAGGGCCTATTAACTCCTAACAATATTTTATATACATAATAGGGTATGATTCTATCGTTGCTTCATCACAAATATTTATGAAGGACGTGTAACATTTTATATTCACATGAGATTTCATTTCAATCAATTTTTAAAGGATGTGTAACATTTTAGATTCACACGAGATTTCATCTCAATCAATAGGTTGATTAGTTGTAATATATGTACAATTAGAATTCAACATTAATAATTAATAATAAAACTATAAGATGTGCAAATAAAACAATCAATAAATAATAAATTGCAAAAACCCTACAAACACAACATTGGATAATTTTGACATGCATAATAAATTGCAAAAACCTTACAAATATAACATTAGATAATTTTGTCATGTTTAATGTATTAATGACATATATTCTATTTCATAATCACAACATTATCTAATAAATTAGAAAAACCTTACAAATACAACATTAGATAATTTTGACATGTTTAATGCATTAGTGACATATATTCTTTTTTTTTTATAACAAAAACGGGTAATTTTCTTTTATTGATAATAGGAGAAACATGGCTGGGCTAATGCCAATCAACCTTTCTTACAAATCCAACATGTTTATCAGAGAGAGATTTCAAAATCCTGTTGTTACAAAACTCTAGAGGCTGCCCTCTTACGGGATGGGAGACCAAAGAGGAGGTTCTTCACTCAGAATCAGAGCAGCTTGGGCTAGAAGACACCCCACATTGGCCCTAGTATCAACTTCCTGGTTTAGACTCCGTAGAATATGGAAGGAGGAGACAGAGTTGAAATTTAGAAACAAGTTACGAACCCTTTGCAAAGTCTTATTGAGCGCTGCATTATTGAAGTGATCATCATTATTTAAAAGTTTAATGAGAATTTCCGAATCTCCAAATATTTGAATATCTTTATCTCCGTTCCAATGAGATATCTGACAAGCTTTTACTAGACCTAAAATTTCAGCCTGGTTATTTGTTCCCTGCCCTAATCCCCAACTGAAGATGCCCTTGTAATGCCAGTTAGGGGCATAGAATACCCCACCTGCTCCAGTTATCCCCGGGTTTCCTTTCGCTGCTCCATCAAAAAAGAGAGTGGCTTTACCTTTGTTCTTCCACCATTGTTGAAATTCAGAATCAGTGCGCCGAAGCCTCCATTCAGGATAGCTGGTTGGACGGGAAGGTATCTTATTCCTAATTCGCAGCAATGGAGCCCCAATCCAGCTTTTCTCAACCGGAAGAAGCGAGTTATCTTTACTAATTGGGCGATTTTCCACCGTCTCCAAAAGCAATGCTTTGATTTTCATTACAACAATTGCTGGGGTGCACAACATGTTATTGAAGTTGCTCTCATTTCTGGCTAGCCACACTTCCCAGCAAAGGTATTTTGGGGTTGCCATCCAAATTTTGGCCCATAAAGATTTGCTTTTAATCGCCAGGGGATAACGCTCAGTACAGGTAGAAAATAATAAGACAATATTGGTTTGAGATGGAATTGAAACATTGAGGCCCTGCATAGCCTGCTGCCACACCTCTTGCGTGAATGGGAAATCAATAAAGACATGCTCATTGGTTTCCTGAGCTGATTGACAGAGTGGGAACCTGTGCGGTCCGAGGATTCCACGTTTCACAAGGTTCTCTCCAGTCAAAATTCGACCATGCATGAGAACCCAAAAAAAAAAAAAAACTAATTTTTGGAATACCAAAAGAATCCCACACTTGCTTCCACAATGCGATTGACTGATTCTGAATTTGCTGATTCTGGAGTTGCTGCTTTTGGAGGGAAACAAATCCCTGTGAGGCTGAGGAAATACCCGTCGGACCCCATCCCCATTTATCCCTGATTCACAGATGAACCAGTGCTAATCCAACTAGAGCAGCAAACAAAGTACTCAACTGCGATTGCAATCTGTCTGGCAGCCTTGGAAGCTTCCATTCTTGCCAATTTCCAGTCTAATCCCAATGGGAGATGTCAGTGAGTTTCAATATGCCGCGGTTGGTGAGCCAACATCGAATTTCATTGATTTTTATGTTATTCCTGAGAGGCTGACGACCCATTATAATATCATCCCATAGCCAAATCTGCCTTCCATTTCTCGGTATCCGATATAGATGTTTTTTGAAAAACTCTCAGCCATTGCTACAAAGTTTCCACAACGTGGTGCCTTTAGTGGCTCTTCTTTCATCCAAATTGTTCACTGAAACTCCATTCAGATATTTTTTGATTAAGACTTGACTGACTTGATGATTGGGGTTAGCGAATATCTTCCACAATATCTTGCCACCGAGAGCCAAATTAGCAAGACCAGGATCTCTGACCTGCAGACCTCCTTCAGAAAAAGGTTTTTTCACTATGTCCTAGCTCACTAGATGAAATTTTTTAATATTCCCCTTCCCTCCTTGCCACAGGAATGTTCAGATTAACTTTGCGACCTGCTCAGTAATAATTTTGGGGGCCAACAAAAATGATGCCTGATAGATGGGCAGTGAGGATATGACTGCTTTAATAAGGATTAATTTTCCAGCAGTGGTGAGCCACTGTCCTCCCCAGATTGTCATTTTAGAATTGATTTTGCTTATGACCTCAAGCCAGTGGATTGCCTTAGTGGTGCCCAGGGTTATAGGCAGTCCAATATATTTAAACGTTTCCCAATATGCATAACCTGCATAGCCTTAGAAATTAGCAATCCTCTGGATGGCAGAATGAGAAACATTCCAGCCATACACCACACACTTTTTCTTATTGACCAAAGCTCCCGAAACTCTGTAGAAAGATTGGATAAAATCATTGAAGACCTTTGCAATTGATACAGAGGCACCTCCCAAAAGGAGAGAGTCATCAGTGAAAAAGGTGTGGTTAATGGGTTCGAGGTCTTTCATCACACAAATTCCTGGAGTTGTTCTTGCAACCTTCTCTGCGGTCAACTTATGACTGAGAGAGTCAACCATCAAAATATATAAGAAAGGAGACAAAGGGAAACCCTGCCTTATGCCTCGAGTGCTTTGAAAATAATCGGTTGGCCTACCATTCACTAAAGGAGCAATCCAAGGCCTGTCTATACAAGCTTTGATCAACCTTACAAAATCATTACTAAAGCCAAAAGAAAGGAGGACTTGAAACAAAAAGGATTGTCTAACCCGGTCAAAGGCATTAGCCATATCAAGCTTAATAATCATACCTTGTTCTTTGCGTTGATGGCTTGAATGGATGGTTTCCTGCACAAGAGTCACATTATCCGTGATATGCCTGCCTTTCACAAAACCACCTTGACTGGAAGAGATGAGCTTGCCCAGCAGTGGTTTGAGTCTATTGGCTTTGAGTTTTGACATAATTTTATAAGACGCATTCCAAAGTGAGATAGGCCTATACCTATCGAAGGTACCAGGGTTTGACTCCTTGGGGATTAAAGCCAGAAATGTAGAATTGATGCTGCCACCAACCTTGGCTTTTTGGAGGAAACCCCTGATCATGCGAATTAAGTCCAACTTGATAACATCCCAGCAAATTCTGTAGAAGTGGATGGAAAAGCCATCGGGCCCTGGGGCTTTGTCTGGCTCCATTGCCCACATAGCGTTGTTGATTTCAATTTCAGTGAAGGGCTTCACAAGGCTTTCATTATCTTGCTCCCCTATCAATTTCGGGATGGGAGAGAGGAATTTGGGGAATTCCTCCTCAGAATTCACTCCTTCTTTGGTGAAGAGCTCCTGAAAATGTAATGTAGCAACCTCTTTTAAGTGAGCATTTTCTTTGTGTACAGTCCCATCAAAATCTGTGATTTCATCCATGTGATTATGAGAGAGGCGGGCTTTAAACTGTTTATGAAAGAAAGGAGTATTTCTGTCTCCCGCTTTCAGCCAGAGACTTCTAGACTTAAGCCGCCAATACTCTTCCTCATTCCTGTAGGATCGAAGAGTGTTGAGCTGGACATCTTGTTCATTCTGAATATTAGCAGGGGTGATGTCTTTAGATTCCATTTCTAATTGCAAATCGATCAGCTGGATGGTAGACTGCTTTCTACTGCTAGTGGGTGAGACCAAGGGATTTTTAATCCAGGATTTCAAGGCCACCTTTGTAGCCTTAACTTTCTGCTGCCAGACATAACTTGGTGATCCATTAACATAAACACTCCTAGCTTTGATTATAATATCCATGAATCCTTCTCTTTCATCCCAGAGAGGATTAAAACGAAATGGAATGGGCCCCAGTCTCTCTGCTTCTTCAAAATGCAATAATATTGGCTTATGGTCCGATGTCAATTTCTGCAGAATTGTAGAGGATATGATCTTGTTTTCAAGCAGAAAGGAGCTCTGAAGTAAGAATCTATCCAGCCGAGCAGAGATATGGTTATCCCTGACACGGTTATTAGTCCAGGTGTATAATCCTTTTTTTGGTTTGAAATCAATTAAATCCCACTGATGGATTAATTCTTCAACTACATGAAGAAGTTGATCTCTATTGTTGACTCCACCACGCTTCTCTTTAGGCTCAAACACCAGATTGAAATCTCCAGCTAGAATTATATTCTTACGAGAGCGCGCCTCTAGAAAGGCGGACAGAGTTTTCCAACACTCTCTCTTTTCAACATAATATACAGGAACATATAAATTGACAAGAGCTAAAGACATCTTACTTACCTTGTGCCTGAGCTCCGTGTAAATCCAGTGTTGAGTCTCAAAAGAGCTCTCAAGATGAAATATATCATCGTTCCACAAGGTGGCAAGCCCGCCAGAGGAACCCCTAGCACTAACAGCCTTCCCTTCATTCTTTTTCCAATTCAATTTACTAAGCCAAAGAAGAGCTTCCTCTTCAATTTTAGTCTCTTGGAGCATGAGAATTTCAGGAAACTCCGATTTTACCAAGTTTTTGACAGCTTCAATTTTTACTGGATTCCCCAAACCTCTGTAATTCCAAGAGATGAGGTGCATTATTTACCAGAATGAGGAGGAGGAGGACCTCCCTTTCCTACTCTTGTTCTGGTTTTTCTGCCAATGGACATTTCGATGGTAGCTTGGTTGCCTTGCATTTTTTGTCTCTCAGCTTCTTCCTCTCTAGCATCTTTGAGAGATTTTCTTCCTGCTTTTTTCATAGGTCTCTCAAACGTCTCATCCTCCGATGAGCCAGAGTTTTCCAATGGCTTCTTCATGGTCATTTCAGCATAGGAGGGTGGGGAGGAGGTTCCACTTGGGGAATGAGCAATGGTTTGAAATTAACAGTCCATTCTTTGTCCACTTCTAGAGGAGTGGTCTGTTGCTTTGTTTCCAAAATCACAGAATCTGGCATGTCTTCCAAAGTGCTGAGAGTAGCAAAGGAGTTTTTAATGGCTGCTGGAGGAGGTACTATGATTTCTACCCTTGACTTTTCCGTTGTAGTGCTTCCTTCACCATGTTGCTGCCCTGCTGAGGAAGCAATATGCCCCTTCACTATCTCTTTCCCTTTTTTGCTAATGTTTTGTTTTGACTTGATTGTTTTACTCACTTGAGTCCACTGCTCTGCTTTATTTATTGCCTCCTCTTCTTCAGTTCTCTTCTTGCAATCCCTGGCAAAATGGCCATAACCGTGGCAGAATCGACATTTAAAGGGTAGTTGTTCATAATCCATGTCTTGGATATGTGTCCAGTCTCCTATTGTCAATTTAATGGCTTCCGGGAGACCGATTTCCAAATCGACCTCTACACATATTCTTGCGCAAGAATATTGATCCTTACGATTAGCTCGATCAATGAATTTACCTAAGGTATTGCCAATTGATTCGAGTGACTTCAGGTTCCAACAATGAAGAGGGAGGTGGGGTAGGCGCACCCATACCGGAACCGTCGACGGCACATCCTGTGTAGGATCAAAGTCAGGAGTCCAATTGTTCAAATACAAGCCCTGGGGGCCCATAAAATATGGACCATTATGAAATATGAGATGTCTGTCTTCTGCACTGTCAAAGACTATTACAAAGAATCCCTTGCCCACCATGTAGCGTCTGATACCTTCCGCTGTAAGAGGTCTCCAATTTCGCTGTATCTAAGCCTCAACCACTTTGGGTGAGGGCCACAATCCCGAAAACTATCCTATTAATCCCCTCTTGGTGAGGTTCAGGGCAGATATGCAAGCTTCAGCTTCTGGTAGGGCTACAGAAGGGATGTTGTCCAATTTTCTAACAAACTTCTGCGAGTCATCTCGCTGTTTCCTCTTTCCACTATTTGCAACCAGCTTCCTGAAGGCAATGAGTTCGTATGGGATTTCAGAGTCCCCCTCTAGTCCCATGATGAAGGCCCAAGAAACTATCCGAGCCCCATAATCCTCTAGAAAAAAAGATGATTCTTCCAACACCCGGTTCATAGTATTGGTAGCCTACCTTTTTCTCTTCTCCCGCACATGAAAGATCCAAGAAGCACCAAACCAAGACTCGACTCCAGGGAGACAGACTTCACAAGCTCTGAAAAAACCCCCACTGTATCAACACCACAGGTTTTCCCACCGTTCAACACTTCTCCCGCTCCCAAGGGGTCAAAGAAGAAGCGAACTCTCCAGGTTGGAGGCAAAGAAGTCTACAAGAGAAACACACAACAGGAGATCCAGTAGGTGCTAACTCCTATGCCAAGAACCGCTTTGCTTTTCAAAGAAAACCCCCACACCTGCACCCTCGCGCTCAAAGGCCCTCCGAGATCGATCCAAGGAGAACAAATCCAGGGGGAAAGCTCTCCACGAGCTTTGATAATGCCTGCACAAATCCACAATGCTGCCTCAGTTCTGAAGTAGTTCTTGGAGCGAAAAAAATACCTAACATATATTCTATTTCATAATCACAACATTACCTCATTTTGACATGTTATATGAATCATTAACATATTCTTCATTTGAGATTCTAGTGCATAATCCATCTTTGGGTAAGGCATATGATTCTTCATTTGAGATTCTAGTGCATAATCCGTTGGATAAGGCATATGAGGACTCTACATTTGAGGCTTGAATCTCAAACATGATGTATTTGCACAATGAAGCTTTATTGGTCCATCCCAATTATTAAATCACGACTCAATGAATAGATTTAATATAATAGTGCATACTTTAATTATTTGGTTAAATTGAATAGTAAAAAGGAGTTGTTATCCTTCCTATGTAAAATCAAATTCTGAATTCTGATTTTTAACTTATTCATTTTTAAATCAAATTCTTAATTCTTATTTTTAACTTATTCATTTTTAAATCAAATTCTTAATTCTTATTTTTAACTTATAGAAACCAATTCTTATCTCAATTCTTATTTTTAACTTATTCATTCTTAAATCAAATTCTTAATTCTTATTTTTAACTTATTCATTCTTAGAAACCGATTCTTAGTTGGAATTTTATATTTATATATTATATAATGTCAAAATAGGGTTTTGCAAGGTAAAAAAAATTCTTAAGTCTTATTTTTGACTTATTCATTCTAAAAACCAGTTCTTAATTGGAATTTTATATTTATATATTATATAAGGTCAAAATAGAGTTTTGCAAGGTCAAAAAAATTAGTAATTCTTATTTTTGACTTATTCATTCTTAAAAACCAATTCTTAATTAGAATTTTATATTTATATATTATATAAGGTCAAAATAGAGTTTTGGACGGTCAAAATAGTTCTTAATTGGAATTTTATATTTATATATTATATAAGGTCAAAATAGAGTTTTGCAAGGTCAAAATAGTTTTCAATTGATCCTTCTCTAGTGTTAGATCTGAAATTTGAAGATAGACAAGTAATTGAATCACAAGCTTAAAATAGATCTGAAATTTGAAGATAGACAAGTAATTGAATCACGAGCTTAAAATGTCTCCTTATGGGTTTTATCCACTCTAACTTTTGTAATTGAATTTATATGAAATTTGTAAAATCAGAAGTGTCCTAAGTAACTTTGTAGAATGTATCTAAAGTGGGGTTTTCTCCACTCTAACTTGTGTAATTTAATTTATATGAAATCTGTAAAATCAGAAGTGTCCTAAGTAACTTTACAAAATGTATCTAAAGTGCCCTGTGTTTGCAGAAAGTATTTTTGTGAAAAATACAAAAATTTTAGAGCACCTGAGTGGGTGGGCCTAATGGTTAAGAACATGTGTTATCTTCGTGGAGGTCACAGGTTCAAAACCGACATTGGCCCGTTGTGACAAGGCTTGAAGGGTAGGCGACCCCTGGGATAGAGGCTCACCTCGGTGGGCTTCGGGACGTCTCGACCCCTGCTGAGTCACACGTTACCGATATATCTGGCTTGCGGGATTTTGGATATACCCTTGGGAGGTTGTTGTCCTCATGGTTAAAAAAAATACAAATTTTTTAATTAATAAATCATTAGTTTTAATAAAAATGGATTCAACACCTTTTATTTAATATTAACATCCAATATTTACAATTACATCAATTCAATTTTTTTTCAAAACGACAATGAAAAGATTACTTCATTGCCATTGTGATTAAGAAATCCCCTTAGTATCTCATTTCTGTAGGTTGATTCCATCTCCTTTCCCTTTCATTGGATGAATTCTCATTAGATCTCATAAAAGTAATATCCTTTCCTTGCCAAAAATTTGCGATGCTGCCAGTACACAATCCATGCTTTGCAAATTCGGGGATTCTTGTGCCTTCTCCCACTTACAAACAAGTTCAAAAATCCATTCTTTAGGGACTTCCAAACCCTGGTTATGGCTCGATCCCTTCCATATTAATTTCCATCTCCACTAACAATCACAAATTTGTATCCAATGTTTTTGGCACCTCTAGTCTAGTGTTGAGATCCAAAATCCATTCAAACTCACTCTATGACATCATAAGTTTCTTTTTCCATGCCCCAAAATATTTTGATGATCCTAACATAGCATGGTGCTCCACAAAACTCACTCGATGATCCAGCCTCAAATGAAGCTTTATTTTCCCTTCCCATAATGTAGATCCCATGTATATTTTCTATTAAATTTAAACAATGCATTTGGATGTATTTGCATTTAATTGATTTCTTTCCGCTATTCCTCAATATTTTATGCCCAACCACATAACATCTTCCTTGGTGCCTTTCTTCCTTGAATTAACTCATTATTTAAAGAGTTGCATTTCTTTCATAAAATCTATTTTGAAGGAAATGCAAATCTCCGTGTTCTTAAAATTATATAACCTCTCAAGAAAAGAACCATGCTATAATTTACTTTCCTTCCCAACACCAGATAAAGCATATGCAATCATGTTCTTTCTTTTCCAAAAGAAGTATTCTCCCTAGGTTGGATTTATTCCTTAACCTACAACACCATGGCTACACCACTCCATCTTGGTTCCCCTTTTAGTGTTTCTTACCCTCCAACAACAACCTGACGGCGTATTATTGCACCTCCTTGGGGAAATTGCTTGTATTAATGTAGTGACATATCCTTAAGGCAAGATTTTGTCCCACTAATAATTATTTTACTTAGTAATGCTAATTATTTAAAAACTTCTACTTTTCGTCAATTTATTTCAAAATCTTTGGAGGGATGAATGAAATAATTGAACCAAGAGTATCAATGTGCTCTATAGCCCAGTATATGGGAGATGTCATGTAACGTAACGTTATGTACCAAAAATAAAAAGTAGTTAAAAAAATTCATGTCGACTCATAAAATAAAAAATTAAAGCCAAATAAAAAGTAATTAAAAAAAGCCATGCCGACTCATAAAATAAAAAATTAAAACCAAATAAAAAGTAATTAAAGATTAAAAAAATCCATGCCGACTCATGTTTTTTTTTTTTTTTTTTTTTTTTTGAACTTGTAAAAAATTTAAGATTAAAAAAAATTATACTTCAAGAAATTGGATCCCTCTTGGTGCTTGATAGATATGGGTTTAAGATGGATCTATGTTGGTAGAGTATAACAAAAACATGATTATTATTCGATCTCTTCTTGAAAGCATGGTCTTGGATTTTAACTAAGCTTTGATGTCCATCTCTTTAACCCTAGGTGATCCATCAATAACCATTTGGTGAACCAATCTTGGGAAGATGACTACGTATTATGACTATGTCGATGTTAAAGCAAGAATGTAAAGTCAACATTAGCCATAAGCAAGCCAACATGCATACAAATGGATGTCAGCTAGAAGCATGTCAAAATGCATACCAGTTGACATTGGAATGCTTATTGAACATTAATTCACAAATACAAGTTGATGTTGGTCACATCAATGTTAGGATGATAAATTGAAGTCAGTCATGTTGACACCGGATGGTCTGGTCAATGCCAATCCAACATTCATGTTGACAACGAGTGCTAAGCACCCCTGTGAAGTGCATTACTAGGCATTTTGACAATTGCTTGAAATCTTGAAGTGACAAGTTCCTATCGAGAACCTTGCAAATGTGCGAGGTTCTAAGAAAGAACCTATCACTTCAAGATTCTAGACAGGGGTTTATGGTTCTTCCCAGAGAACTTGAAGGACCAATGTAACATCAAATGTCATCAAATGTCTGGCCTAGCCCTTAAGTGGATTGCTTTTCCATGACAACATGAGAGAATCTTTTAGTCATGGAAACCTTTGAGAATTCATTGATATCCTGTTTATGAACAAAATTCAGATAACACTACTTTGCTCATTGAAGCTTCAAAAACTTACAAAATTCAGATAACACTACTTTGCTTATTGAAGCTTCAAAAACTTCCATGCTTGGTTTCCATCATCTGTAATGCAATAATGCAATTTTTGCACATGGTACATGCGAACTTTTTGCATATTTTTGGATGCCTCAAAATCTTCTATGCTCACATCAAGCATAACTAGTGTTGTAGGGAGTGGCTCTTGTTTTATTAGTGTGACCAGTAACACTTTGCTTATCTCAATACACTCCAAACCAAGGGATAAAAATTCCATACAAATAAATGATTAGTAATCTTTTTACCTACCAATTGTTAGTAATCTTTAATTAATAATCATTTTAATGAAAAACATAAATTAAAAAAAATTACCACATAACTTCTTGGGAATTCAAAATTCAAATCCGATGGAATCCTCCCAGACATGTTAAATATAAAATATGATTTGGGATCACACGTGGATTAGTCGTAGTTGCTGGGCTAAGCAAAAATGATTTTTTGCAACAAATTGATAAAAATTAAAGCCTTGAGATCAAAATCCAAAATGACAAAACTCAAACCTTAGCCGTCGATATCCTCGGGAAAATATAGCAGTTGACGACGTAGAAACATCGGACGGACAATAATCACTCGGGAATATTCACTTGAAAAAGCGCCACAGATGACGTGTCACAGGTAATATCTGGAAAACAATTTAAAATAAGAAAAAAACGAACTTAACGAATACTTTCTTATTGCCACGTTGCGGAGGAAAATGACGTTCAAGATCTTGTGGTGACGGTGTTTACCGGCGCCGGGAACTCCCAGAAACCGCCTATCTATGCCGAGAAACCGCTTTATCTAATAAAATTTTTACCGGGGGTTGGGTTCTTGAAACCGCCTATCTATGCCGAGAAACCGCTTTATATAATAAAATGGGGCGGCAAGCCGTCGCTTAGTATTCTGGACGTAAGAGTTGTGTGTATGTCCATTAGCTCATTATCATTGTAATAATTACCATTGCGGTGAAGAAGCTAGTCCGGCCTCTGGTTTGATTTTTCGAAAGCTCGGCCGGGCGCCATGGGGTCAGTTCAGACACAGACACATCCATCTCGCTCACAGGCACGATCAAAGGAGGTCTCGCTATCGAAACCCGAGCTGGGAGGTTTTATTTTCATCTGTAGCGACGAGACAATGCCAGAATACCTCCAGCGCCAGCTTTTCGGTCTAGTTTTCTCCCTGCTTGGAATTGTCTTGTAAATTCACAGTATTAGAGAGGACTTTCTACGGCCATATTTGTTCATATATGGCCTTAAGTGCTTATTGTTTATATTGCATGAATATCTGTTTCCAGGGTTACCACTAGAGTGTCTGGAGAAAGTGAAGGCCATAAGGCCTGGTTTACCGTTATTTCTTTACAATTCTTCAACCAGGTGTTTGCATGGCGTGTTTGAGGTACGCAATGTACATCAATTCTTGGGTGCTTGTGTTAGAAACTTATAATTGATTTGATTTTGTCGTAAATGTTTTTGAGGTTTAGTTGTTGACATGAATTGAGGTTGTAGTTTAGTTGAAATTGTTCAAAAAACAGGGAATGCAGTATCCGATGAAATAGTAATCGGTCAGAACACATAAACTTAAAGACAGTGATGAACATTAGCTGACATGAATTGGGGTTGTAGTTTAGTTGAAATGGGCCTTTAGAAGCCTTTTAGTTTGGTAAGATTTAAAAAAACAGGGAATGTAGTATCCGATGAAATAGTAATCGGTCAGAACATATAAACTTAAAGACAGTGATGAGCATTGGCTGACATGAATTGGGGTTACAGTTTAGTTGAAATTGAGAATCTCATGGCTTTAGAAACCTTTCAGCCTAATGAGATTTCAGAAAAACAGAGAATGCATTATCGGATGAAATAATAATCTGTTAGAATTTAAAAACTCGAACACAGTGATGAACATTAACTGGAGACTCTACTGGAATTTTGTCTTACACATTAGAGACACCGACGATATATAATTGAAAACTATTTAATGCCCATTTGGGTAGCGTCTGCCTTTTGTTTAGGGCACAGAGACAAATTGATAGGCTTTTGTTGTTCACTCCCTTTATGGTGGCGGCGATTTCGGGGTTGGTGAATAAGAACGGAGTTATGTACGAGACCTCCAGTCAACCAGGTTAAAATTAAAATCAAATTAAGGTCTCTCATCAGGGGAAATGTTAATTTGGTTACAGATATTTCTTGGTTTTCTGCATTTTAATATCTACATACATTTTGTTTTAAATTTATTTATTTTCTTTAATGAAAGTGCTTGAAGGAAAGCGCCCCGAGGTAAAGGGTTTTCTTAAGGAGATATTTCGAATCGAAATGATAGGGTGAAATTGGATATGAAACTCACATGCTGTCTTATTGGTCATAGAGAAACATGTCCTAATTGTGATAAACAAAATTCATTTCAATTTGTTCTTGGATCTGGTTGTTAAAAATAAAATCAATTCAGTTTAATTTCAGTAAGGTCTTATGAGTCTTTCAAGGCCATCCTTAGACATTTGATTTTGTACAAAATTCATTTCAATTTGTTCTTGGATCTGGTTGTTAAAAATAAAGTCAATTCAGTTTAATTTCAGTAGGTTCTTATGAGTCTTTCAAGGCCATCCTTAGACATTTGATTTTGTTTACATTTTTATGTTTACATAAGCAAATTATGTGATGGGAGTGTTTACTACATTTTTGAGAAGTAGAGAAAAAGTAAATAAGCCATAAATCGTTAATATTAGAGAAGGGCAAAAGATTGAGAAAGAGCCTGATAAGTTTCTCTCAGTTTTATCCTGATTCTTGCAGATAACATTTTTGGTGAAATGATTCGAGTGCTTACTTGCTTTACTAGGGCAGGTCGTTCCATATTGACAAAATAGTATAACAAAGTTATAAATCTGAAAACAGTAAGCTGACTTTGGTAGGAGCAATGGGCTCAGGGCATTTTTTTAATATTTGGATTCTGTCTTCTTAGGCATCATGTGTTAATTGAGTTTGGTGGAAACAATGGGCTCAGGGCATCATTTTGATGTTTGGATTCTGTCTTGTTAGGCATCTTGTCAAGGTGGATTAAATTTGGAGCCTTTTGCATGGAAGCGTTCGAAACCTCAAGAAAGTGGGAAAGCATTTGCATCCAAATATCCTGCCCAGGTAACCTTGTTTATCACCTATGGTACTAGGATATTTTAAGCTTGTGACTATATTTAGTTCCTGATGTATATATACATGGTTTCCACGTTTTGTGTTGTAATTTTGTGCTTTATTTTAAAAGCTGGCATGGAATCTGACCAGCAATTCTTTTCATTCAAATCTTGGTGCATATAAGATTTATGGCCATTTTCTTGGGATGTCTTTCAGGTTAGAGTTTGCGTAAGAGAAAGGAGACCCTCTCTTGATTTAGAAAGATTTAAATCAGCACTTTGCGACTATGATCAGTCTAAGTTTCTGCCAGAGTTGTCTCCAACAGAGGTAGAATGGCCGCAAAAAATGTTCAGAAAATGATCTAGTAGACTCTGATTGGCTAGGAATTGATGGTTCAAACTTTATGGCAATAACAAAACTCTCCAATGCTTCTAATTTTCAGGCCGAGAACTTGCTCAAATTATTTGGTTGCAGCAATAGCAAACTGAAGGAGGGTCAGGACACCTATCGTGGAAACAAGGCAGGTGATTTTATGGCATTCATGTCACAAGGATTGAGACCGGAGTCAGATTGTTTCAGTGTGTCCTCTCTGCACACTGTTTGTAGTAAGAATTCACAAGGTAGGAATTTGAATATACATCAAGTAGAGAGTATCAATTGCAATGGCTCTGGTGGTGGAGGTTTAATAGGCAATGGAGCACCAAATACTTGTTTTGTTTCATATAGGGCTGCATTGAAGTATGGGATGTCTGCTAGCAATGCGTCACCCAAAGAAGAGGACTGCTACACAAAAGGTACTTCATCCGAAAACAGAGGCATCCAGGCACCATATGCTATGCTGCCTTCTAATTTTGGGACACATTCAAATGGAGCACTTGAAAGCCTGAGAGGAAGATACAAGAGGAATGAGCCTTCCTGGATTAAGAAGGCAGTAGCAAATAGCCAGCCCCACGATTCTGTCCATTTCTTAGAACCAAGGGATGCTATCTTTGGGAAGAATTCTGCACCAATTGAACTTGATAGGCCACAATGTTTGGTTGATTCATCTCGAAAATGGACTGAAAATAATAAGGAATGTATCTTTTCGAGTAAAGCGGGCAATCGGTATCTTTCCAGAAGGTGGGTGACTGTAGATAAAGGGAGAAAAGAAGACTGTGAGGGTGCAAAGGGTTCAGTTAACTCTAAATCAGGAGGACCATTCAGATCTTATGAGACGGGGGGATGCAAATTTATGTACCCAGCGGCTGATGGCTTACAAAGGCGTCTACATAATCCAGATCCTGCTGTAAACAGTGATGTGCCGATGCTACCAAACCAGAAGTTTACCAAATATTCAGACAACAAGGAGAGAGGGGATTTGTCCAAACCACAAAAAAAATACTGTAATCAAAGTTACTTATATGTTGAATCCAGTGGCCAGCAGAATCAAAGATCAACTTCTAGTTCCTGTAAGCAGAATTTCAAGCCTGATAGGTCCATGCAGAACTCCCACTTGCAGTGTAATAATAATTTGAAAATTGTTGACAAGCATCAGCAGCACAAAAGACAAATATGGAAGCAAGTACGAGAACAACAATTTCCATCTCTTTTATCTACAACATTCTATCCCGCAGTACCTCCTGTCCCACCTCCTGTCCCACCTCCTGTCCCTTGGGTTTCACAGATTCCAAGTTTGCATTTTCCTGTTCCAGTGTCTATTCATCAGGGATTTTACAGTTCACCACCTTTTTCTTATTCATCAGAAGTAGGTGGAGATAAAAGAGACGATGACACAATTCAGCAAGATAATTGGATGTCATGTCCATTAGTGCAACCTATCTATGGTTCAAACAATAATACCACTTATTTTTCTCCTTTAGATCCCTTTTTGGAAGGTGCTGAAGTTAATGTTCATGCTATTCATCTTGAGATACTGGAATTTGCACATAATGTGAGACCTACTGCAGAAGTTTATCTTCAAGTGGAGGCTGCAGTTGAATGTGTCCGTAAAGTAGTGAAGTGTTTGTGGCCTGAAAAAGATATTGAGGTGAGTTGCATGTTCTCTTCTTTTGTGTTTTCTCAGTTTTGTTCGAAAGCAAGATTAGCTGATAAGATTTGTGCATTGCTTTCTAGTGGCCATCTTGGAATGTGAAGTTCCTTTGATCCTACTAAATATCCTTCTTGGTTGGAGGAATGTGTTTTATATGCATAGTATACTCTACCATGCATTAATAGTAATTGTTCTCAGGAGGTAAATACTCAAATTGTCAATTCAATATGGTCATTAGTTTCTTCATGAATTATTTAATTGTTTCTCCTCATACAAATGGACTATATTGTTATAAATACTCAAATTGTCAATTCAATATGGTCATTAGTTTCTTCGGGAATTATTTAGTTGTTTTCCATACAAATGGACTATATTGTTAGGAGATACATTTCTTATGCTCTTACAAATTGACTATTCGTTTACTGCCCTGACCTTTTAGGAGTCTGTTTCCAATCCTTACTCTAAACTGTGAAGTATATATATATATATATATATATATATATATATATATAACGAATTACAATCAAACCTTCTCTTCTTTCTTTTAGCCATCTTGATTTGTTTATTTCTTTTGTTCACTGGCCACTCGAAATATTGCACTTAAATCAAAATGTTATGTGGATGTATAACCATGGTTTTTCTGACGGTTTTCAGGTATTTGGCTCCTTTGCAACGGGACTCTGTCTTTCTCACAGTGATGTTGATTTGGTGGTGATTGATGAGTCGTACCAAGCTCCAATATCTAAACTGGAAATTCCTACTGCTGAAAGAGGACAAGCATCATTGATTAGAGTACTTGCTGATTTTTTGAGAGAATGCAGCTGGTGTGAAGGGCTCACTACAGTAGAATCTGCACATATACCAGTAATTAGGCTTAATTGCAAGCCTGCATTAACTGCATCTGAAGACGAAGTATCTCCTTTGAAAGTTATTTCCATTGATATTACCATTCAAGGAAGAAGAGACCAGTCTACTAAGAATGAAAATGATGGCCCATGGGATGAAAGGCGTGAGGCTGGAAAATACAGTCATAGTGGTGGAGATGCAAGGGAGTTCATTCTTGAGAAGTTGCATCAGTTCCCACCTTTGGCTCCTTTGGTGAGAAACACAATCTATGATTAAGTCTCCCTTGATTTTAATTCATTTGTTTCATACTATTTTATATTGAGCATTGCTACACTTAGAATTTGTTCTTAATGATTTTTAATCTGCAGGTTCTCCTACTTAAATCATATCTGCGTCATAGAAACTTGAATAATGTATACTCTGGAGGTCTGGGATCCTATTCTCTAAGTTTGATGGTAGTGTTCTACCTAGAGGTATCTATAGCATGTTTCCTTTCTTGTTACTTTGTGCTATATGTTGCACTCAAAATTTGTTTCAAGGTTTAGAATCTCAGATTTCTATCTAGGACATTAGTTACTTGTGATATCATTTGATTCAAGTTCTATGGCTCCTTACAAAAAATAGAGTTGCAAGGAAATGAATCTATAGATGCTTCATGTTTAACATTCCGAGAATAGTACAAACATTCATTTATCTATCTGATTTGTTTTGCTAAGCCTTTGGTTCCATTTGTGTGATTGTTTGTGCAGCAAGTTCTTGCATCGGCTGTGGATGTGCCTATGTGTCCTGCAACCTTAAAACCTGTTGAATCGTTGTCTTCCTTTAGCGAAGATTTATCTACTCTGTCATCTAAGATGTCAACAGAGTACACCTCTGTTTCCATTTCAACTAATCTTCATGAGCTTGGAAACGGAGGTGCTTCAATCAAATCTGCAAGCAATAGTTCTCGGTCTGCCAAATATTGTTTAGCAGCATCAAATGGTTCATCCAAGGGAGAAACTATGATTAAAAGAGCCAAACTTGTCACAAACCAGTTACTCAGGCTTCAGGAGACTGCTGGATCACCGAATTTAGGAACCTTACTGATTGGTTTTTTATACTACTTTGGATTATGTATTGACTTTACACATGCACACCTTGTCTTACAGGTAAAGGAAATTAACTACTTATGTCTGTTAATGTAGGCAATTGATTGGATTGTTAGCAGCATTTTCTTAGTTTTGTTTTTCATCAGGGAACCGGAAGAGATGGAAATGCAGGTGGGGTATTCTGGCAAAATGAATGGCAGAGCCCAGCTCCATTGTGGATTGAAGATCCTCTACGGCCAGGTGTAAATGTGGGTGCGGGGTCTTTTGCAATGTGCCATGTACAGGTAATTGAGATTCATAATGTCCTTAGATGGGTCATTTTGTTGGATTTGCATCATTTGTTTTCCATTCTGCATGTTTTTCCTTTGAGCTTGTACCTACATGGTTGGTATAATGATCCATTATGTATAGAACACTCGTGTACACTTATAATAATAGGAGGGTGGAGTCACTTGAGGGCATGCACCACACCCGTACTTTCTATAGAATGATTGCGGGGATATTTATTATTACCCCTACTATTCTACTAAAGGAGCCAAAGCTTAAAGAATTATATGGGGCATAGTTATAATATGGGGGAGGGATTCAATCTGCCACCACCCTTAGCTCTTGCCTAACCTTCGATAGATTCATTTACATTTAAGGAACTCTGTCTGAATTAGCTGAACTAGATGGTCGGTCATTTACAGCAATAGCTATGGTCTTCGAATGGTTAAAGATAAAACATAATGAAATAAATTAATAATAAATAAAAAATGAATAATGTAAAACTCCATTTTAGATTAACATTTGATGTTAGGGAGTCAATATTAAGACATAATATATGTTTTTCTAAATGTGTCCTTGCTTGTTCTTTTGTATTTGAAATTTTGAACATCCATTTGGCATAAAAATTAAAAAGTTAAAACATATGCCCCAGTTTTTATTAGGCCCTTTCTTAATAGGGAGGATATCATGTAGCTTATCATTCTGAAATATTTTCTCGAGCGGAACCGAATTTTAGTGCTTTAAGTGCTATTATATGCTTCAGTTTTCTTTAGGCACTATCCTTATGTCGGGAGAATATTGGGCTGCTTATCATTCTGAAATATTCTCTCAAGCAAAACAGAATTACAGTCCTTATGATAAAGAATTTAATGCACCAGTACAAGTCCCCTAAACATTGGTGACATTTCTTGTTTGATAAAGACACTACCGTCCATATGGATTATCAACCACTGATATTGTTTAATTGGCAGTCCAAATTATGAGAGCATCGACCAATGAAGTGGGCCTTTTACCCGCAACCGTCTCACAATATTATTAAGTACAAGAAGGGCAAGATAAATTATATTGCAGGATTTCTTAGTCAGCCACCAGTCCGCACCTGATCAGTATCTTGGAAACTAGGTGTTCTAATTATGAAGAATGGAAAGATTTGTATCCTTCGGAGCCAAACATCAGGTCTATACTTTTACCTTTGCAATAGCTGACTTTGGTCAATCAAGAACTTTTCTTGTAGTGCCATGTCAAAGATGTGATTCTTTATAAAGTGGCTCAATTTTGTGTTCCTGCAGGTTCTGCACGCCAGCAGTTGTTTTGATAGGCACATTTTGGTGTTTTCAGAGCTGGAAAAACGCCAGAAAGGCCCTTCAGAAAAGGGGATGGTATCAACCTTTGACCAGAATAAACCCTACAGATATGATCCTAACTCTGCTATTTTTCTAGCAAACCAAGATGAAAGAGGTTGGTCAGCCTTTCAAGGTCTACCTCAATGAAAGAGCCAGTATTTGCAGAAATATTCTTGTTGGCAATGCTACAGAAGTATGTTGAATCTGCATTTGATGGTGTGATCTGTTTAGCCAGAGATAAGGCCTTCCAACTGTAAGCTTGGGTTGTGTTGCCGTCGGATACACACCTGGGGTTAGCATGGCAGAAATATTCAAGCCACTAAGTGTGTCCTTGGGGGCAAGTCTCGAGTCAGGGCTGTCACCTGGTCCTAACTCCTCCGTTTAGGCTAACTCTTAACAAAGCCAAGGGGGGTAGTCCCTATGAAAGAGTTTCTAAGGCTGATTAAGCTAATTAGTTTTGGTGGATGAGTAAGTTTTTTAACAATGAAATTGATACAAGAGATTTGCAATAAAATTAAAGCATAACATAAAGATTAAAAGTGTTCCCCAACCATTCAACACATGATAGAAATTAAACACAGATTATAATGATAAAGCAAAAGACCAGTGCTGATAATGGAGTCAAATAAAGTGTTGTTGTAATGCTTGAAATAAAATGTTGTGCGAATGCTCTTGGTCAATTTTAAATTATTGTGGAGATGAGTGGATTATTAGCGAGGGGGATTCCCAATATACCGTGAGGTATTGGAAATATGTCCGGATTATGACAAAGGTGTCTCTTCACAAGAAAATGTGGGTTGGATCAGATTCTCTAGGAGGTGTTCAACACTACACCAAACGAGGGTGCAGTCTAACGGTATCCCGAGGTCACTACCCAGTGGTTCCCGCTTCCTTTGAAGAATTTCTCCACAAAGTGTCAATAAACTGATACGCCGGATTTTTATAATGTATTGGGGAAGTTGTTTTTATTAAGGTGAGTTGTTTATTACATGTGGAAAGTTAAAAAGTGCACACCTCCGCTTTTGGTTATCCCAAAGATCAGGGCAAACCTGCGATGGGCAAGAGCATACACGGAAGGGCGGATTGTTTATTCCAATTGAAACTGAAATGCAAAAAAGGAAAATGTGAGACTAATTATCGGACTCTTGGGTAGTGCGATAGAGCAATGCCGGGTTAGTGTTCGTTACTTTACAAAAACCATGCAAGAAAAATTAAACTAACCAAAATAAGAAAAATGAGACTAATCTAAAGCAAAAACTAATGATATAGAAAAACAAACCATCAAGGAGGCGACACGAATCCCCCCAGGGGGGATGGGGTGCAAGCGCCTGGAAAGCCCACTTGCTCTTCTTCTTCTTATTATATTACAAGTGAAAAAGGTGGATACCTTTGGTCGTTACAGATCTGGATCCAAAGGCTTACAGGTTTTTAGAAATGAAGAAGAAAGAAGAGTGTTGCTCCAGGAAGCCTTGGATGGCTTTAGATCTTTGATTTTTCGCCAGCACTTCCTCTTGTTATGGCGATAAAAGTACAAAACCAGCCACCTGAAATGCACCAAATGTGCCCAAATGAATGTTAAAAACATAAAAAATTTAAGTACTGAAAGGTAAGAATTATGCAAAAGTACTTAAAAAATAAACTAGATCTACAAATGTAAGCATTTAAAACTCAGATCTAGCAGCGTACTCAAATAAAATCAGCCTTTATATATTCTTTTAAATCAAACTAAATTTACTTAAGCACGCAAGTAACCGTAACCAGAAAAGCTTGAATTTAAAATGAAGGAAAGAGAGAGAGAGAAAGAATGTTGGAATCCTGGGAAATTTTGAGCTATGGAGCCCGCTGAGGGACTGTATCCTGAAAGTACTTGAAGAGCAGTAGAGTCAACCTAGATCATCTGTACCTTCAAGCTCAGGCAACCTGCACAACTAAAACTACTTGCACAAAGCGTCAAATTCAGTGCTTCTCATGCCATAAATAAGAAGAGTAAGCATACAAACTAGTAATAACCAATGTTGCACGGGGACCCGTCCCCCCCAAAAAAAGCCCCGTACCCGCCGTCCCCGCATTTCGGGGACCCTTAGGAAACGTCCCTAATCTTTTGGGGACCTCATTAGGGACTTGGGGACTTGGTGGTCGTACCCAAAACGTCCCCAACAGATTCCGGGAACTTCCGACAAGATTTTGGACACATTCCAATTAGATTTTAGAGATGTCCCGTTAGATTTTGGAGATGTTTTGGTCATGTATCTTTAGTTTTGACAATGGACATTGATGATTGGACAATATGATTAGTTATCCCATCCATATTTTTTGTATTATTCTAAATCTAAATCTGTATAGGTTGCAGCTCAAAATATGGGTTGCGTATGATGGATTTTGATTTGGGTTTCTGGTGATTTAACTATTGTCCTTTTAGCAACATCATTACAAGTAGCAAAGCCTCCATGTCAACAAACTAAGAAATGCAACAACTCAAAGGTTTGATCCTTTTGGGTATTGCTCTTGTTCTTCTCATTTTTAGGGTAATCTTAGCTTTAACATATTGTACATAGGTGTCTAAACATTTAGATTGGGTACTAAACATTTGAATAAATTCCTATTGAATAGCCTTCTTAATCTAAAATATGAATCTAATCTCTTTATAGAATGCAAGCATGTATATCCCAAAGTGTTTTATTGTGGTTTTCAACACAGCTGTAAAAATCTGTAGAACCTGTTGTGAAGGGAATGCTTTTTAACCCAATCATTATAAACAAGAAGTTTAAGGAAGAAGAGTTGTTATAGATACTAGCATTCTTCTCGTAGACCCTTCATGGACCTTAATGCAGATTGAAAATAGTTAAACTTAAGTTTCCTAGAGCTAAACTACATTTTGTTCACGTTCAAGTGCAAATAATGGTCACTCGGTCCTTTCCTTATTTGCCTGAGTTTTTTCAAAACTAGCAAATGTAAGGGATATGCCCCCAAATCCAGTGCAACATAGGTAATAACATACTACTTCTATACCACGGACATGAATAAGCAATATATGAAATCAAACTAGAATTATAAATCCTAGTCCTTTGAAGGCCTTGATCATCCACAAATGCATCAAATAATTAAGTTATGTTACAGTTACCTCATAAACCATTGACATTTGCATCCACACACATAGAGCACTACACCACAGATTTGCCTCCAAAGCCTTTATTATTCCAAAAGATATTACAAAATATAGTACAAGAATTACCAGCCTTTCGGTCATCTCTGACCATGAGCAAAAGAGAGCTAGAGCTCTTGCTTAAATAGAAAAAAAGAGGAAGAGGGGGGCGCACTTGTTGAGGGAACATGAGGGTGCATTAAGGGAGAGAATCAAGCCATGATTCGTGGCTTGATGGAGGGGGCTTCCCCCACCATTTGGGATGCCAAAAATCAGCCCAAAGGAAGCCATGATTCATGCTTCCCATTCCTTGAAATGTGCGCCCCTCTCTTTAAGGAAATGCGTACCCCTCATGAGGAAAAGTGCCCCTCTTTGTGGGGAGTTGATTCCTTCATTTATGAAGCCCCAAAACATGCCAAAATCACTCCCTTAACTCTCTTACAAAATTCTGACCTTAACCTCTTACAAATCCCACCAATTTAGGAATTGGATTTTTTCATATTTTTCACCTTTTTGGTATTTTTTCTCTTTTTTGACTTTTTTGAGTAAAAGTGAAATAAGTGAAAAATTAATCACTTAAACACTTAGGAAAGTGGGTCTAGGGGTAAAGTGGGTGCTCTGAGTTAGAAAGTGAGCACCCCCAATGGCCAAATTGGCCTCCTAACCACACTTTTATTACATTTTTGGATTTTTTAATTAAAATATTAAAAAAAACCCTGTTTTACAGGAAAAAAATATTTTCTCGGAACTGACAGAAAATCCTAGGGGACCTATTGCATGTCCATAATGACTCAATTTGATGTCTAGCATGCTCGTAAACATTGACACTTGAGCTTTAATAGCCTTCTAAGGCCTAAGCACCAAGACGACATTCCAACTTTGGAGGAGCGGGTGAAAAACAAGTCGATTATAAATCGCCTATTTAGCAGTGCATAATTGACAAGGGGAAAAACACCATGGAATGTTCACATTTGATGTTTAAGTCCTAGGAAGCCAAACTCTTTACATAGACCGTCATGCTAGCAGCGTAGCACATTTTTACAAAATCCCCCAAGGGGGTATGAACATGCAATTATTAAAAAAGGGGCCAAAAATTGGCTTGATGGATCTCGGAACACAGATGATGAACAATTGGATTGTTCAAGTCTTCGACGGTTCACTCGGAATCCACTAAGTGCAATTTAGTGGATAACATGTTGTATCAACCTCTTCCAGTGCCTTCTAGACCTTCGGAATCAAGTTCAGAAAAAATCTAGCCTATAGTAAGGGGATCTATCACGAAATTATGAATCATAAGGGCATGTGCATTCTATCATCATTGTTTTTATTTCTGGAAGTACTTTTCTTGAAAAATAGATAGGATTTTTTTTAATTGTTATTCATTTAGTTTGAAGCTAGTGAATCGTGCACCCTTATTGTCGACATATTTCAACATCAATATCCCCATTGTTGACCTTAATGTTGATTTCCTTGGCGTTGGCTTGTCTAGCATCGATTTTAGATTTGCCTAGCATCAACTTGCTTTCTTTGTCTTGTGGTTTCTGCAAAAATTCTACAAATCTACAAGCACTCTTCTCTGCAGCACTGCAAACTTCCTTTGCAACACTATTTGTTAATTGCAAACTACATTTACATCACCCTGAGGGACTCAATGGGATTTGATCTCAAAACCCCCTTGAACTTTTGTACCAGAGCATCTACCAATTGAGCCAACCCTCGAGTCTACTTCCATGTACTTTATATAAATATGATTCAAGTTTAGAGTTGCAAACTTTGTAACAACACAACTTGGTCCTCGAACTTGCCATGCTAGTGTCATCACTTTGTTGCAAAAGGATTCCGCTTTCCCTATGGAGAACCATCGATCTCCTAAGGTAAATAGATTATCTACATTCTTAGGAGCACTGCTCTTATTGTTTGAAGATACCTTTACCACTCAACAAATTCCTTGCTTCTATTAGTAGTTGTCTTACTAGATGGCTTCTACCCTTCCTCAAAATACCAAGCTGTTTATTAACATGAATTGAGATGTCATCGACTCTTCTTCGTGAAATCTCATTTCGTTGCCCTGACATTTGATTTTTCTGATTAGAAATGTTGTATTCTATTCTACTTATTGCAAATGTTGTGTTTACATTTTGAAGAATGTATTTCTGTGTTCATATCCATTGGAGTTTCTCCGATGTTGCATATAAAAACCTTTTTGAGTTACAACAATTGCAATGTTATTTTCTGCTTAACTACTTTTTTCCATAGGATGTTTTTTTGTGGGCCTCATCTCTTGACCCACAATTGCAAGGCCTCTTTGCATGTTTTAGTAAGCTTCTCATTGTGAAGTATGTAAATCCTTTGTAGACCTGCAAGTGCAACCTTCGTTTGTGGATCCCTCAATCAACCACAGGCTAGCTTTGTGGATCTTTATCCTGACAACCTCAATTCTACATTGTGGATTCACATTAGATTATTTACCACCATAATATGAAGTTCAAACTGTTTTAGTAATCACCGAGTAGCCAAGAATGCCTTAAATGATATTAGAATTTGATAGTCAACATCAGTTGGACTCTAACACTTGGCACATCAATCCCCTCAACATTGGCATTGCAAACCTTCAAGGAATTGTACTGAGTTGATTTGTAATAGCTTCCTAAGGGATTGAAGTGCTTCTTATACTCTTTCAAGGGATTGAAGTGTTTCTTATTGATAGAATCTGAAAATTAAATCTTAGAAACGCACATAATATAAAAGATGAATTGTAGCTAAGACAGCTGGAGGCCATTCGTGCCACAACTAGAGTTCCTTGCCCTACCCACTAGCAAGCTAAATAGGGCTACATCCCCCTCCCTTGATGCTTATTTTGAGAAACAGTATCCACCTTTAAGTTTGACTCAATATACAAAATTTTCCCATAGTTAGGTTGATACGGTACCCATTTACAAGACTTTATTTACATGATACAACTTTATAAGACATTTCTTCTCTAGACATAATCATCTTCATCTTTAAAAAGATCCCTCATTCTTGTTGTCTTCTTCTTTGGTGTCCACATCTTCATGTCCTCGTTGTCTTCTTCTTTGGTGTCCATATTTTCATTGTCTTCTAGTTGGTTGTGCACAACTTATGCCTTCTGAATTTCTTCGAACTTTAGGATACCTTCTCATTGTATTGCTTTAGCAAAGGCTTTAAGGATTTTGACTTGTTTGGATCTGACTACACTCTGACCAAATGTTGTAGGATAGTTAAAAATGTCTCGTTATGTTCTTCCTTGATCTTTTGCCTCTAGGTTAAACTAATACACGCCTTAAGAAGATTAGCCTTCCTGCAATGTTCAAATGCATCATTTAACCAATATTTTGGAAGGATGTTTTTTTTCTTCCAGATTGCATGTAGTTATGCCTATACCAACAATTCTCAGAACTATGGTTAGGCCTACTGCAGTGCACACAGAGTTTCCTTCCTTTAGTGGATGATTCGATGATCTTCTCTTCATGATACTTCCCAATGGTTTTGATCTCCCTCTACAAGGCTTCAATTTCATCTCCAACTTTCTGAATGATGCCCTTCAATTTTCAATTTCTTCATTCCTATTGCTATATTCCGATGATAGATTTTGAATGGTAGTTATCAATATCTCATTCTAACCTTTAACATTAAACAACGATGTTGTGCAACGATAGCATTATTATTTGCAATTTTGGTTGGAATCTTATACAGACCATGTTTCGCTATGTCTTCAAGAATATTTTTAATTATTTCCCATATCTTTCATCAAACATCTATTAGCATTACACTCAACCTTGTATTTCTTTACAGTACTTTGATGAGCTGATGAACATAGAGAACATCAATAATAGTTTTCTCTTGACCATCTTCCAGTGCTATCTTCACATCACCTAATCCTTAGGCTTCAAGGGAACCACTGTTGCTAAGAATCAGTTATGCTCAGCATCTATTAAAGATGAGATCAATGGAAAGACTCTTTTGTTGCCTGAGTAAGTTTGGCAACGTGATATTGGATGTTGTGTTTGTGATAAAGAGCTTAGAATGCAGCGATTTCAGTGTTAATCCCTGCATTAACAAGATTCTAAAACATTCCACGAAGGAAGTAAAAGGCCAATTATTCCTGGTGAGAGTCTCAAACATTGTGACCTTCAACCATTAGGATGGAAGGGCTACAAGGAGGTTGGAGAGAAAATCAAACAAGCATTCTAAGAATTAGATTTCAGTAAGGAAATATCTTTGATGCACCATTTAAGAAGGTTTCTAAATCCACGTTGAAGTGGATTATTATTTTAGCCTTGTGGACAAAGCAAGCTACAAGGTCAATTCATCCAATCCATGGTTAAAATTTGACAGCATATCCTGTAATTCACACATATACATAGCTGTAGATGAAACTCGATAACGGGAATAATCAATGAATATCATCCATGAACCAGGTGAATGGTCCAAGAAATATAGAACAGTGAGCTTATTTATCCCTCTATTAATTCTACCTTCATGGATTTAGTATCCAAAGTCTGTCCATTAAATGATATTAAGGATTGGCTTTAGTTTCCAAAGGTTGTCCATTAATTATACTTTCATGGATTTTGTCCCCACAGACCGTCCATTAAGCGATATTAAGGATTGGAGATTCATTTCCCTATATAATGTCAACTGTAACATTATAACTAAGCAGATCAACAAATTCTCTCAATATACCAAGCATGATTTGTTATGGGTAGGAAAGTATTTTGCACTGTTATGGTGGTCGGAGAAGCCCTCCATACAATCTGCATCAAGAAATTACCAAGTATGTTCACAAATCCAGACATGAATAAATCCTATGATTGTGTGGAGCAGGACTTTTTAATAACAACATCCTTGGCTGGCAAGTGTGCCTTCCAAAAGATGAAACTTTCTTCTGGAAATTAATGTGGATAGCCTGGATACAAATAGTGCCAAAGTTATTATTCAACCCAGTGCAGGTAGTGAAGGTGTAAAGTTGCAAACATTTGGGAAGACGAATGGAAATGTTCTTTTACGGGGCCCCTAGATCAAGAGCACAGTTTGGAACATCTTTGTGGTATTCTCAAATAATACAAACTTGTGGAAGTTAAACTTTACTTCAAGGGCAGTAGGACATGTTGTCTGAATCCAGTCAATTTTCATAACTTTGTGGAAGACATATTGCCAGACAGTTTGACTATTGAGAACTCAGGCTAACCACTTGTGGCAATAATTAAGAGAAGTGGAATTCCCAAGAGAGGGATCAAAGTTCCATACAATACAGGATTTCAGTTGGAAAGATGGATTCATTGTCTTTTCCACTAACGAATTCTATGAATATCTGTACCCAAAGTAAAAGATTTGACTTAGGAACGACCTGACAAAGTGAAGAGCAAGATTTGACTCCGGCTTCACCATACTTCGCAAAAACCTGACATAAAACTAATGGATTAAAAATTTGAAAAATTGTAAAAGCTCAAAATAAAATTGATAGTTTCCATGCCAACAAATGTTTTTAAAAAACGTGAAACAAAGGCATGTGGAGTTAAACAGGAAAATTTGAAAGTTTATATTAAAAAATATGTACAAACTCCAACCACTATAGATGGTGGACCGTGGTACTGTCCACTGGTACATGAAAACAAGTTTCTTTAAAGTTTAATCTTGTCCTATCAACTATAGTGTAAAATGGGATACCGTGAGTCCGTGACTATGCTCATGAATGGGAGGCAAAAGGCCCCATCTCTGCATATTCACCGTCTAGTCAATTGGAGTCCTCATCTTTGAATCTTGGCTCCTCCATCTCAATAATCCAATTTGAAGTTGGGTCAACCTCGTTCAGTCCAATTGCTATATCATTTCTTATTTTTGACCGTAACCATTTTAATTAAATATTAAAATTTATTTGTTCTTTTTTAAATTTAAAAAAAATAAAAAGATCTTAAACTGACATTTTAAAACACTACATCTATTATAGGTGAACAATTCCAACCTTCTAGCTAGTTATTGCTGAGTAGAATATTCTAATTCGGGAATACTAATCCTTCATCCGATTTTATGCTAATCAGTTGCATAATTTGAGTGTACAAGGTTAAAATCGTATTCGAACTTATTGTACAATTGGAAGCACTGCAAGTTTGGTTCAATACCCAATAGCCAACCTTTAAAGTTCAAGAGTACAACTTCCAAAGCCCTCCCACCTTTAAAGTTCAAGAGTACAACTTCCAAAGCCCTCCCACCGTGCACTTGACATACAGGAACCATAAGAGGTTAATAAATAACACAAATGGAAATAAATGGAACAAATGATCAAAAATATCAAAAGAAGTCAGATCATGTTACTTGACATGATGGTCTTCCTTGATTCAATTGCCATTTCATGGCCAAACAACCCCTCAACTTTCTTATACAAATGGGTTGTTGCTGGACTGTAATAAAATCTCCGCTTTAGGAAAAACAAAACGTCTGAATGCAACATAATAAACCCTTTCATCACTTTTATATCAACACTGAAGGGTTCATTATAATGAAGTATGGGTTTAGATAATACCCAACAACATGCAACGATCTATGGAGCTTGTGCTGCCATCTGGAGTCAATGATATCCCAAGAAGGCATGTTTTTCATCCTCCCAGCTCTTATATGTAGCTCTGAAGTCCTTAGTTGTGTCTGTGATCTCATAAATTTAATCCTTTAAGGTTCGACTTTTACCAATGGCCCTGAAATTCTAATCATCTCTTGAGAATCCCTCAAGTCATTGTAAACAAGTTAAACAACCTCAATACCATTTGTTGACTTGCTATATGTGGCCCACTCTTCACATACAAACCCCTCTTCACGGTCATCTGATAATAGCAAATCGAGTGATAGCACTATGAACAAGATCCTTATCCTCTATAAATTTCTTCGTCGTATTGAGCATCCATGCACACACACACACACACACACACACATATATATATATATATATAATAAAATGTTTGGTTTGATTCCAAACGTTTCTCATTTACTCTATTAGTCGCAGTTCAATGGAACAAGAGTATCTCTCGCCCTTCCTCGTTATCCCTCTGGTCAAGCAAGCAGTTTCTCCTTATGTCAGGAGAGCAATTCTTCCTTCCCAATTAGTGATTGCTAAGTGTTTTAGGGTTTTCTTGGTGCATGGAGCATAGGGACATGCGTATGAAGCACCGATCTGCAAGCAAGCATGGTGGTTTGCCCAACCAAGTGGTCATGTCTAGGCCAACATAAAATCAACCGAGAACCGGTCAACCAAGAGATTTGGGGAAGCTAGGCGTTGCGTTAAGGGCAGGGGAAGGAATAGGGTTCTAATGCAAGGTAAATACACGGTGTCTACTTCTTGACATAAGGCCCTTACACATTACATTATAAGTGGACCTACTTCATACAACGATGCCCTGGGTTGGTACTGGCCCTATATTTCATTCCAAATCCTACCTCCTAACTGAGCTCTGCGTCAGGATAAAAAGAAAAGGTCGACCCGAATGGCCATTTTCACCTAGTAAGAGACCTTACGCTATGCTCGGGGCCATGTCTTCCCGAATCCATCTCTTCGAAGGCCTTTTCACTCACTCTCTCACTCACTTCATGCGTAATAGCTCTGCTTAGGTTAAGGCCCAACCTATCTACCTCCTCATTCCTCTTGCTAAGTGAGTGAAAGGCAGGATGGACAGGTACTCGATTAGATGAGTATGGATATTAATAGGGGGCTCTTGAAAAACATTGAGATGGGACATGCGTATGAAGCACCGATCTGCAAGCAAGCATGGTGGTTTTCCCAACCAAGTAGTCATGTCTAGGCCAACATAAAATCAACCGAGAACCGGTCAGCCAAGAGATTTGGGGAAGCTAGGCATTGCGTTAAGGGCAGGGGAAGGAATAGGGTTCTAATGCAAGGTAAATACACGGTGTCTACTTCTTGACATAAGGCCCTTACACATTACATTATAAGTGGACCTAGTTCATACAATGATGCCCTGGGTTGGTACTGGCCCTATATTTCATTCCAAATCCTACCTCCTAACTGAGCTCTGCGTCAGGATAAAAAGAAAAGGTTGACCCGAACGGCCATTTTCACCCGGTAAGAGACCTTACGCTATGCTCGGGACCATATCTTCCCGAATCCCTCTCTTCGAAGGCCTTCCACTCACTCTCTCACTCACTTCACCCGTAATAGCTCTGCTTAGGTTAAGGCCCAACCTCCTCATTCTTCTTGCTAAGTGAGTGAAAGGCAGGATGGATGGGTGCTCGATGAGATGAGTATGGATATTAATAGGGGGCTATTGAAAAACATTGAGATACATTAAGGTCCTTGATGGGTGGAATTGTAAGTCAGACTGGGCCTTCTGCAAACGTAGGCAGGAATGTACGCATCCTTTCCGAGAAGAGAGGCCTTGATCTAACTCATCCCTTTTGGCCCCCCTATTTACCAGGATCTGAACCCCTAAACCCCAAAAAATAGTTGACTCGAGAATCCAATAATGGGGTGCGGCTAATGGATGGGATGAAGTAGCTCCAAGGCATTGAGCATGAAACCCAACAATCTCTATAAGGGGTCTTGAGTTGGTGTGCGATTGTTTGAGCAAAGATACCTCGACCAGCCGGATATCGAGAAATAAGAGATTCTATATCTCTTCAAGACTACCAGTCTACCTCCAGCGAAACTTATTCACCAGACAGACTCCCCCTCGGGGAGGGAGCCTGTGAAATGAGCACCAATGGCTCAAATTTCATAGGCTCCCTCCCCTAGGGGGAGTCTGTATGGTGAATAAGTTTCGCCATCTACCTCCAGCGAAGAGGGAGGACTATCATAAACTGTCCGAAGCTGAGTCACTTTACTTAGCCCTCAAATTTGGAATCAGAATGGAATTAGTAGTAAAGGACGGCCATCACTAAGTTAGTAAGTACCTGCTACAAAGCATTTAATGCTCTACACTCCGTGAGTTGGTAAGCAATATACACCCTTCAGACTCATTAAGACTGCTGCGGTGCTTTGACACACTGTAATAATGCTGCAGGGCCCTGAACACTGTAATACTGCTGATGAGTCTGCTGCGGAGGCACTGACACACTGTAATACTCCTGTCAGTGTAACATGGAAGGCGTTGCATGCATCAATACAACTCCTACCACGAAAATGCAACACCGTCATCCCTAGAATGTAAGGAATTCATACATCCATCCTTCTGCCCATCGTCATATACGATGGGATGAACTCATACATCCATCCATCCTTCTGCCCATTAAAATTGGAAATTTAAACTCAGCTAATGGGCAACAATAAAATTTGAAATTTCCTTCATGTGAAATGTGCATTTAGCAAATGTAATGTAAATGTACTGCCGCCCGAACACAGCAGCATGAAAAGGGCAAATGAAATCATTGTTCATTTGAACAATCATTTGCCCAATTGTTTCATTTTCCCTTTTCACCCCGCATTGTTTGGGAGGCAGAACATTTACATTACATTAGCTAAATGCACATTTCAAATTTTATTGGCGGCCCTTTAGCTGAGTTTAAATTTCCAATTTTAATGGGCAGAAGTATGGATGGATGTATGAGTTCATTGCATCGTTTATGGTGATGCGCAGAAGGATGGATTTATGAATTCCTTACATGGATGGATGTATGAGTTCATTGCATCGTTTATGATGATGGGCAAAAGGATGGATGTATGAATTCCTTATTCCAGGGATGACGGGGTTGCATTTTCGCGGGAGTTGTATTAATTCATGTGACGCCATCCATGTTACACTAGCAGGAGTATTACAGTGTGTCAGTGCCTCTGCAGCAGACTCATCAGCAGTATTACAGTTGTCAGTGCCCCACAGCAGTCTTAATGAGTCTACTGCCGGGTGCATATTGCTTGTCCTGTAGGTACACCATTCAAAATCTAATAATGCATATTCCAAGTTGTAAATGCTCTACAGCCGAATGTCTAAAGTGTGTTAGACACGAGTGTCACACAACCTAAAAAACTGCCTTCTTCCTTTCTCTTATAAATCCACTGCAGAGAGCTTCCATTTGAATTCCATGAATTTCCTGGGTATGATGTGGTGGGCCTATCAGGCGCATTAAACACCAATATGCTAGGCTGGTTGCTGAATTGTGGCGGCAATAGGCCCCTTAGTCAAAACAGGGTAACCAGAAATCTAGTTAAGCTGTTAATTGGAACCACAGTATATGATACTTCGGATAATGTTGACTGGAGTAAAACTCCGGGTTGAGAGCACTACGAACTACTTCAAAGCAAGCAAAGTCCGGCATTCGTATAATAAGATATTGTACCTACTGTTCCTCAGGTAGATATCTGTCCTGTGCTTTTACACGCTAACTCATTTAAGTAATGCCCTATCTATCTGAACGGTTTACCTCTCCCAGGTCCTTAATCTCAGCATATGCTCTGCGTATAGTTGTTAAATTCTTACCTCTCTTTTCAGGTGGGAGATGGCCTGACAGAATTACAGCAAGATCGATCTAGTTTAGCTGTTGTGCCAATGACAAATAATATATTTTTGTCCTATCCTTTTTTGCAAGGATAAACAATGTTCTTCATTTTACAACTTAATATTGAAGAGATTGTTTTTCCTAACATACTTACATTAAATATGATATTTCGTACAAATTTTTAAAAGCAAAAATGACATTATAATAATCAAATCATAACAATGAAAAGAAGAATCTAAATAATTTTTAACTAAAAAACATATATCAAATCAAGCAAGCTCCTGAGGATGATCCCAGCTGGGATTGAAACGCGTCGAGATCTAAAATTTAACAATGCAGAGATACGACTTATATACTTAAAAAACATTTATCAAGCATTTTTTACTTCAAGCTTTTTCTTATTTAATTTTCGACATCTAAAGGTTTCATCATTCTTCTCTCAACTGTGCTAAACCCAATTAATATTCCAAACCCTAGGGCAATCATCTTATTTATTTGTAAATAAGATACTGAAATTAGAAAAAAACTTAGTAAAACTAATTGATTACATATGAGATACAAATCAAAATGATCTTCGTAAAATTATTAAAAGAAATCTCGGTAAAGTTATTAAAAGAGATTAATAATCAATAGAAACATTTCAATAACTTTTACTACGAGGCAAATAGAGTAAGCTTTTGTAATCTAGATTCTAAATGAAGCCCGCCAAGGAATATGGACAAAGTTTATTAGGGGAATATTCAGAAGCCCACCAAGACATATGGACTAAATGATGCCTTAGAGTCTAGAATCTAAATATAGGAGAATATTCAGAAGCCCACCAAGACATACGGACAACTTCTGTTAAGCAATGCCTTATGTGAGCGGTATTCCTTAGAAATATAACATTAATGTCTCACAAACGTTTTCTGAAGTTTGGTCCTTTGTTTCTGTCTTTTAGTGCTATGGGGAAAATATTTGTTATATGGATCTAACATCATCTTGTTTCGAGTAAATACTTATCTGGACCTGACCTATCTAGTTGAATCCGATCATAATTTCCGTTTTGCAGGCTGCCTTTGTAGAAATGCTGGAAATTCTCACGATACCACTGCCAAATGCATCAGATAATAGCGAAATGTCTAGTGTGATTACAAGTCAGAAGAGGCCACTGCCAGTTCTTGATAGGTTGTTTGATACATGTGCATTCAAGGAGACTGGAAAATGATGGATTACATTCTTTATTTTGAAGGCTAAATAATCTGCTAATCTCTTCAACTTACAATTATTTCTCAAAGCTGATGCGTGCTATTAATTATGTACACATTGAGTATCTGTTGCCAACTTTAACTTATATTGAAGGTGGTGGCTATTAGTCAGAGAAGGTAGATATTGTAACATCACGTCAAAAGTTACACCGGCTGTATTCATAAGGTGAGAGTGTAAGTTCGTAATCACAAGTGCTCGAGTACTACAATGTTATATATCTAAGCACTGTAATCACA
This sequence comes from Larix kaempferi, assembly GCA_027924585.1. Classification (NCBI taxonomy): domain Eukaryota; kingdom Viridiplantae; phylum Streptophyta; class Pinopsida; order Pinales; family Pinaceae; genus Larix; species Larix kaempferi. The sequence goes on from BSBM01000106.1 coordinate 33,035,570, forward strand.
GCTTTTCTTTTAAACATCCCTTGGCTTCAGACAATATAAGGATATATGTGCTGGCAAGAGGTAGCCGAAATGCATGGATCATTTTTCAGATCTTTAAATTTATTTGTTATATTGATTAGTTGCTTTATCTTCCATTTGCCATTTGCAATGGTCAATCTCCACTAGAGTTTTTATATCTCTGTTTTTATAATGAAAACGGTTATAAGAAGTTGGGTCCAACGCCCATCTGGCAGCTGAGATAGGCTTTGTGGATTTATCTGCTGGATGTTTTTCTTAGTTCCAATTTGAAAGCAAGTTGGCACTTTGAATGGGTTGGAAGGAATATTCTCTGTCCATCCCTTTGGTACTGAATTTGTAAATCCAAATTGTCATTGGAGAAATTTTATTTAGAAATTATTACCCAGTCTCAAATGATTAACAACTACATCTGTAGGGTAATGCTTACAGAAGATATTTTGGTAAAACCAGATTTTCATTGGAGAATGTTTTAAAGAAATTATCACGAAGTCTCAAATGAATAACAATTACTTTGGTGGGAAGATTTCACAATCCATGAGGGTTATGTTTAAAATTATAATTATAATTACACTAAATTTTTATATTAAATTAATTTTTTGCATTTAAACTAGCAAGGTACAGTACAATATGGGGAGATATCGTCACATAAACTTAAGCTAATATATTTAATAACAAATTTCTTAAAAAAATTACACTTCAAGAATTGGATATCTCTTAATGGTTGATAGACTTGATTTTAAGATGCCTCTACCCTGATATTACTTAAAATGAAGAAATACAAAACTAAATCCAAATCTCAACAACAATAGGTATTAAAAAAACCAAAATTGAAGACAAATTCTCAACGATATCCAGTATTCAGTACCACACCTAAAAGAAACTAGCAGATTCTACCAAACCAGAGAAATCAATGTTGAATAACCGCTGACATGTTCTGCCACGCTATGGCTGCCACTCCCTGTGTTCATGGAAGAATTTAAATTTCAAAGTTATGGATAGAGCTTCCAGATGTTTATCTTAACATATTCGATTAAACTTGTCAGGCCATTTACAATTTTGCACATACTTTTACATAATTAAATCAGAGTAAACACATGAAACACCAGTTATTTTGAAAAAATATATGAAGTTGCATATTTTTGCAAAAGTGCATTAGATATTGAATCTCTGAGAAAGGCACTTGTAATAAATAGATCTTAATTTAATTTAACTAGACTAGATCCAAATCCTAGGCTCTATCAAGCGCCGAGAGGGATCTCTCTTAGTTTATTGTGATCATTATCTTTTAAGATTATTATTATTGAAGATGAGTATTTTTAAATTGTTTTATTGAGATGAGTATTGTGATCATTATGGCTATAATTTTATTAATGGCCGACATAATATTTATTACTTTTTACTTTGTATTATTCTTTTTTGTTTATGGAGTATTGTGATCATTATGGCTATAATTTTATTAATGGCCGACATAATATTTATTACTTTTTACTTTGTATTATTCTTTTTTGTTTATGGAAGACATGTTACAACATCTCCCTCATACTCGTGTAGCGTTACTCGACAAACGTTCCAACATCTCCCTCATACTCGTGTAACGTTACTCCTTCTTACTCGTGTAATGTTACTCCACAAACGTTACAATATCTTCCTCATACTCGTGTAACGTTACTCCACACACGTTACAAGGTCTCCCACATACTAGGCTGTAAAGCACCTCTCAACGCAATGAGCAATTGGAAATCACCCATAGCCTCAAATGTCAACTGCAAATAGAGGATGTCTCGAAACATGATTTGACATGTACATTATTAAGATCTCATTTGTATGCCCATTAAAAAGATGGGGCAAACAAGATTCTCTTTGATATGAACAACAAATTAAGATATTTTAATTTATGAAATAAGTTGGTTTTTATTAGAGACTTGTTAATTAAGAATGGAAGGAAATATAGAAACGAAACTTTATTACATCAATTATGAAACCAACAACAAAATGATCATAAACTTCTTTTTAATGTAATAGAAAAAGTATAAGACCAACAACAAAATGATCTTAAACTTCCTTTAATGTAATAGAAAAATAATGATAATTTTTTATAGGATTGATAATGATATAGTTTTAGTCTCCAATCATATGAAAAATAAATGAGTTAGAATCGTGATATAATTAGCCCAAGACCAACAACAAAATTATGATAAACTTCTTTTAATGTAATAGAAAAATAATGATGATTTTTTTTATAGGATTCGATAATGATATAATTTGAGTTAGAATCGTGATATAAAAATAAATGAGTTATGAGTGATATAATTAGTCCAAGACCAACAACAAAATGAACATATACTTCTTTTAATGTAATAGAAAACTAATGATAATTTTTTATAGGATTGATAATGATATAATTTTAGTCCCCCAGTCATATGAAAAATAAAATAAATGAATTAGAATGGTTGATATAATTAGTCCCTGCTGGGAATATAGCGATGGCTTAGTCGCCAAGGTTGATTGACCGATGGCTTGTTTTCTGATGTTTGTTTTTTGTTTTGTTTTAAATTAATTATTAATTTTATTTTTTTAAAAATAATAAAATATTGTTTTTTGTTTTATTTTAAATTAATTATTAATTTTATTTTTTTTAAAATAATAAAATATTTTTTAATTTTTTAAAATTAAATATTTCGAATTTCGAATTGATGGGATGGAGAGATTGATTTGACAAAATACCCCTTGTTAGAGGTAGGGTATTTATTTAAATATAAAAGAATTAAAAATAGCTATTTTTTAATATAAAAAATTAAATAAGAATTAAATTTTTTTAAAATTGCATTAAATATTGATTTATCGAATCAATCCCACTCAAAATGTATATCTTATGATATATGTACTATATCCATCTTCATAGTTAAGATATTGAAATGATGTCAAAACATTAATCACTATCGATCTCACGAGATTTTATTTTTATATTTATAAGATACTTATCAGTTTTAAAGATTGATATCAGGGAGAGAATCGAGTAGTGGTGCATTTTTTTTACTTTTTTGTGTAACTTAATTCTCCATGCTCCGAAGCTCTTTTTTTTTCTATCTCCACTATGTCTATTTCCACTACTAGTCCTCCTCTCCTCTCCTCTCTCCATTTTTTTACCACTTTTTCTTCCTCATTTCTTTACCTTTTGTCTTTTTTGTGTAACTTAATTCTCCATGTTCCCAAGCTCTTCTTTTCTCTAAATTTTTATCACATATACTTAGGCGTGTCTATTTTCGATACTGGTCCTCCTCTCCTCTCTCTCCTCTCTACCTTGGAACTCATTTCTTTACCTTTTGTCCTTTTTGTGTAACTTAATTCTCCATGTTCCCAAGCTCTTCTTTTCTCTAAATTTTTATTACATATACTTAAGCGTGTCTATCTTCGATACTGGTCCTCCTCTCCTCTCTCTCCTCTCTACCTTGGAACTACCTTGGAAGAGAGGATATGAAACATTATTAATGAAGACAGGACCTAGAGACCTTAAATAATATTATTCATTTACAGCCGACCTGTAGTCATTACAGGAAGCTCATTTAAGGAGAATGGAACCCTACATCAATTTCCATTAATTCTGTCAGGCCTGCATTGATCATAGGCAAGCCCACAATAACTATTGTAGGACTGTAGGCCTCAAGATTATTAATCAATATGTATATGTATCATGGGAGTCCTATTATAAATAGGAAAATTACAGAAGTGAGGCCAAACATTCAGAGAAATGACTAAAATGAACTGTACTAAGAAATTCTACTGTACTAAGAATACCTGAAAAGTTACTGCATATTTATTTTCATGCAATTTTTAAACAACAAGAATCCAAATAACTGGTGCAGTTATCGATCAGGAGTACCATAGGATTCAGAAAGAATCGAAAAACATGTATATGAACAACATCCATAGAGGTTGTTGTTAAGTGAACTTGAGTCGGTTGTAAGTCGGAGTAAGCTAAAACCTCAAACCTCACGATTTATAAACCAGGTGTGCCAGGGTAATCCAGGGTGCTAAATCCATTTCTGTAATCAAAATGACAATTTAAATTTCTGCAATCAAAATAGCAAATATTGCCATAATCCAGGGTGCTGAATCCATTTCTGCAATCAAAATGACAATTTAAATTTCTGCAATCAAAATAGCAAATATTGCCATAATCTAGGGTGCTGAATCCATTTCTGCAATCAAAATGACAATTTAAATTTCTGCAATCAAAATAGCAAATATTGCCATAATCCAGGGTGCTGAATCCATTTCTGCAATCAAAATGACAATTTAAATTTCTGCAATCAAAATAGCAAATATTGCCATAACAAATATGGCTAAATATGGCCAGAAAAGTGCAAATCATTGAGGTTTTAACTTACTCCTAAGCTTACAATTCAAGCTTACAGTTCATGGTTTTCGGTCCCATGGTATTTGGTAGCCCATAGTATTGGCATGGTATTTGCCATTTGGTAGCCCAATACTCATATTGGGCGGGAAGAAGCCATAATTTCTTAAAGGCTTAAAGGCTTAGACGGGAAGAAGCCATAATTTCTTAAAGGCTTAAAGGCTTAGAGAACAACTCCATTCTAAGGCTTAAGGCTTAATTGTAAGGGGCGTAAGGGGCCTAAGGAGGCCAGTGTTTGGCTGGTGATGGCCAAGAGAGGAGCCCAGCTGTAGAGCTACTGTTTCTTTCATGATTACTCTTGACTGCAGTGAGGGGCAAATTAATATTCCTTACTCCAGAGGAGACAAGCGAGTTGCAGCAAAGTCGGTTCATTTTGTAAGAATTCTCCATACCAGATAGAGAGTCCTGCTACTCTTATCTACCCACTGCATCAATCCCTGCTCACCTTTCTCGGAATGACAATTTAAATGAAGATTTCTCTGTTAATTTCAAGCGATAATTAGGTAGATTTGGAATTTGAAAATAGAAGATATCTTAGCTATACCTACAGCTAGCTTTATTTAAATAATAAAGTGGGATGGTTTCATCCTCTTGCTAGCTGCTGCCCCTGCAAGAAAGGTAGGGGTGTAAACCAACGATTCCATTGCGGTGCCTACTCCAAGAATGAGAACGCACCTTTCTGGCACAGTGTTATGAAAAACAACCAATAAACCAACCTTAGAGTATGATCGAATCAAGAATGACCAGCTGCTCTGAAAGCGGCGCAAGCACCAGCCCACGTTCCAGAAGTCTAATATCAGATTATAACTTGTGGAAGTACCTAAAATCCAGGTTTGATATGCACACCATTGTGCATCAATCCCTGCTCGCCTTTCTCAGAATAACAACAACGCATTTTGAATTAATTGGAAGTAGATTGAGAAAAAGAAATGATGCATCATTACAGCAACGATAAGAAATGTGGGTATGGTATGTTCTGCACTAGCTGCAAAAGAATTTCCAAGCTAATATCACCATGAATAAACAAATAAAGAATCTTGGAGTTAAAAGGACAAACCTTGAATTCTTTAATTTCTGGTTACTTTGGAGACCATTGTAATCTTTTCCGAGCGTGAAGAATGAATGTCTGCAATCTCATCTTAGCTACGGCGCTAATGTGTAGCTCTACCCGGAACAGTCCTTCCTTCGGCCTTTCTTGTCACCATGAAGGCAAAGATTGTAAAGAGCAAGAACATAACTAACGAAGAGATAGAGCCATCGGAATGTTAAAAACAAAAAATATACGTGTCACATGCTTTGAACACGCGGTGTAAGGATTATTCAACATATAGTTTAAAACTGGCATTGTTTGCACATTTCTCAACCAGCTTTTAAAAAGCTAGTTTACATTGGCCTGGGATAACTGGCACCCAAATCGATTTGATTGCCAATTATCACACGCCACATTTGAGTGTGTTTGATTGCCAATTATCACACGCCACATTTGAGTGTGTTTACATTATTTGTTTTTCTCTATTACTTTTTTAGAGTGTAGTGTTAGATTGTTTTAATGTATTTTTAGAGTGTAGTGATTAATTGTTTTTATAAATATATTTTAAATTTTAAATTATGTGCAGTTGTTTTAATTTTTTTACTATACATTTTGTGTTTGTAAATAAAATTTCTTACTTTCACATTTTTATTTTTCATAATATTTTTTTTAAAATTTAAGGAATTTACAAGTTTATAGTGAATTCATATTAATTTCCAATCAGTCAATTGTTATGGAAACATTTAATAAAAAACGTTAATTGTTATAGAATCTTCGGGATTGGAATTGATTTCATTTGTTTTAAGACGTACCTATCTATCATCTTTTTCAATATAGTGTTAATAATGTCATTTTATTTGTATTAGTGATATAGCCTTAACAATGCTATCTTATTGATATATTTTTTATAATTCTGACAATTAATTTCATAAAAGATTATAATTAATTATTATAATATATATTTAATTTTGGAAAAATAAATATCACAAATTTAAAAAACTTCAAAGTAATATTAACCAATTGAATTTGGCAAAATAATTTTTTCTATTACTTTTTAAATAAAATGTTTTAGTTTATTTTATCAATTAAATAAAATATAACATAATCTTAAAAAATATCGATGCTCATGATTTCTCTTCCATCAAGCCTAGCGGACACTATAGATATGACATTGGATATTATAATATAAACAATGACAAATATTTGGCCACTATCTCAGCTCTTGGGACATTGGTATTTTATAATATAAACAATAAACAAGAGCAGGGAATTAGTTGTATTGCAGTTTTTCCTTTTGTTTAATTATTATTTTATATTTTATTATGGATTAGATGGTTAGATAAAACATTTTCAAACAAATGCCATATGGTGGTGATGTTCCTATGGTAAGATTTATACATATACTGCTATGTACACCACTTGTATGCTATGTAGTGTACATACTAGCAATTTTAACTGCCATATGGTGGTGATGTTCCTATGGTAAGATTTATACATATACTGCTATGTACACCACTTGTATGCTATGTAGTGTACATACTAGCAATTTTAACTGCCATATGGTGGTGATGTTCCTATGGTAAGATTTATACATATACTGCTATGTACACCACTTGTATGCTATGTAGTGTACATACTAGCAATTTTAACTGCCATATGGTGGTGATGTTCCTATGGTAAGATTTATACATATACTGCTATGTACACCACTTGTATGCTATGTAGTGTACATACTAGCAATTTTAACTGAATCTAAAGAAAACAATTCTAAAATGTATTGTTTTTATAATATTATGTATGCCATGCACATATATTAACAATTTTGACTTAATCCTGAGATACCAATCTAAAATGTATTGTTTTTATAATGTTATGTATGCCATATACATATACTAGCAATTTTGACTTAATCTAGAAATACAAATCTAAAATGTATTGTTTTTATAATATTATGTTAGATATGTTTTTACTATTTAATCTTTACAATATTTAATTTTTATATAAACATTTTCAAAATTATCAAATCTTAAAAAAATTTAATATAACAAAATAAAGAGAAATATAAAGAAATTAGATATAAAACAGAAAAAAATCTAATTTAACAGAGAAATATAAAGAAATTATATATAAACAGAGAAAAATGAGTTTAGGAAAGGGATTTAAGAAATATATAAAGACAAAAATGATTTTATCTTAAAAAAATGATGAGTAAATATGAAAAAAAACCAATGAACAAAATTATATATGTTTGGATGTAACAGACTATTTGTGAATGCACCGAGACTCTTTTGTATTGGAGGGCGGATGACTCATGATCGTTGAAAACTGGGTTGAACTTTGGCAAAAACATATTTTAGTTGGTTGTGTGGGAAGACTCCTTGGTATTGAATGGAAGATGACTCATCATTGAAGGATGGGTTGAATATTTTAGTTAGTTGGGGAAGGAACTGCTATTTTAGACAGGTTGAATATTTTAGTTAGTTGGGTAAGGAAGTGCTATTTTAGACATTTGCATAGCTGTTAATTTTAATGGCGTTGATCTTGAGAACGATCACGATGGGTGGCTGTTATAACTATATATAAAATGCAATAGCAATGAATTCATATAATTCAATATATTAAATTTTAATGGTTCAGTCTATGATTTCCAGAGATTTTTATGACCCGGGGCATAAAACATATTCTGAAATAATGTAAGAGACTAAATGAAAAGAGATGACCAATAATAAACGATTGCATAGCAAATAAATTATGAAACATCCACATCATTTGAAAAATTACAAATATAAAATACTTGTTAAAATTGTGATAACTAATTAACAATTAATTATAATTAAGGTAGTTTTTTGTAACCGTTAGTTGATCGGTAGTTTCTCTAACGGGTGACAGTTCACTCATATATGTAACTCTTTCTTCCATGTATTTATATGTAGTTTTGGAGCGGAGTAAATGTAACCGAGGAGAATGTATGGATAGATGAATGCCTTATGTGTAATCTCCGTTATTGAGAGGAATAAGATATCAATACTTTGCTGGGTGGATGTTTTCCCAAGTGTTGGGGTTTTATGACGTTAAAATCTCTGTTTTTGATGTGTTATTTTTATTCATTATTATTGTTATTAATTCTTGTTACAGACTAGATTACCAACAAGTGGTATCAGAGCCAAGTGCCAGAGAGAGCTCGTGAAAGAAGAAGCCAGCCAGTCTGTAGAGCCATCGTTGGAGATCCGCGTAGGAGCCAGCCAGTTTGCAGAGCCATCATTGGAGATCCGCGTCCAGAGGGAGAGAGCCTCACACCACTTCCTGTGTGAAGTAGAGAGTTTCCACCTCGAGAGATAGCCACACCACCTCTGAAAGGGAGCCGCGTGAGGTTGTGAAGGGCCACTGTGGAAGAGGGGAACAAGGGCCATCGTGGAAGAGGGGAGCCGCGTGAGGTTGTGAAGGCAGCCTACTTGTTGGAGCCAATTTTTGGGTTGTAGCCGCCGTGGTGAAGGAGCCAGTCAACCCGCGTGAGGCTGCAGGAGTCAAGAGTCATGCGTAGCACTACCCAGCAGAGCAGCCAAAGATACGATCTATGCGTGGAGAAGCCAGCCCGTGAAGGTTGTGCTGCGGAGGAGGCCGCTTGTTCAAGTGATAGCTGCAGAGGAGGGAGTTCGTGAAGGAGCCAGTGGCTGTGTGGTGGTAGAATTGGCCGCTAGGAGAGTAGAATCGAGGTCGTTGGCTGATGCACTAAGTCGTAAGCCCGTGGAGGCTGTGCATTGGAGAAGGTGTAGCACCTCTGCATGATAGCAGCCTAGAGAGCAGAATTGAGGTCGTTGGCTGATGCAAGCGTAGAACCCTGATCATGGTGCTGGTGCAAAGATAAGAAGAGGTAATTTTCGGGTTATTTATCTTCTGAGAAAAGATTCTGGTTACATATATATATTTATATTTTTTGGGAAGTCTGTAGTATAAAAAAATGATGGAAAAAATGTCAAGTTCTAAATTCAAGATTGAGAAGTTTAATGGTAAGAATAATTTTGAATTGTGGAAACTTAAGATGCGATATATGTTAGTTCAGCAAGGGTTGTAGAAGGCCTTAGATGGCAAGAAAAAACAACCCTTATCTATGACAGATGGTGAATGGGAGGAATTAGATGCCCGAGCATTTAGCACAATTCGTTTATGTCTTGCGGATGATGTCTTATTTAATATTGCTGGAGAAAAGACAGCAGTGAGTTTATTGAGCAAATTGGAAAGATTGTATATGACGAAGTCTTTGACAAACAGAATTTACTTGAAGAGACAACTATACGGTATGAAGATGAAAGAAGATACGAAGATTGTAGAACATTTGAATGTATGGATGTTAAGATTGAAGATGAAGATAAAGCAGTAAATCTTTTAGTTACTCTACCTGAGTCTTGGGGTCATGTAGTGTCTTCTATTAGTCTTAGCACAACTGAAACTTTGGAATTTGACACTCTGGTTGGAGCTTTGTTGTCTGAGGAATTAAGAAATAAAGCCAGTATTGAATCCTCTACACCAGAAGCTTTGTTTGTTAAAGGTCGATCCAAAGAAAGATGAGAAAAATCAAGAGATTTTTCTAGATCTAAATCAAAGGGAAAAAAGAGCAAACTCAAGTGTTGGTACTGCAACAAGAGTGGTCATCTCAAGAAGGACTGTTGGAAAAGACAAGAATCCAAAAAGGAAGACTCCAAATCTGAGGAAAATTCAGTTGGGTAAATCCATGAAGATGGGTGTCTATTTTAGGGGGTTCCGTGAGAAAATAATTCTGAATTTTTCATGTTTTCCATCTTTGGGCGAATAAAAGTGATATTTTTGTTTGGAATTTCACTTTTCACTTAAAAGCAAACTTTTAGAGAATTATGTTAGCTTGCTATCCATATTTTTTTCAATTTTTTATATTGAGATTTGATATGTCGATTCGACAAATGTTTGACAGTGTGTTCTTATAAAACGAAAGGACTACAAAATAGTAATGTTTTGTCGCACACCTAAAATCGTTGTTAAACTTGTGCTTTGCAAAAAACAAATATGCTACAACAATCTACACACAGTATACTACTGCATGACTATAATTTTGTAACAAATGGATCTATATACTTCTTATTATATTCATTTGAATTCAATCAATGGGGAAACCCTGTCGATTTTCAACATATATTTTGTCGCAACACTTTTCTCTCAACTGAATATAAAAATGAAAATTTTATGAATACCCTTTTGAAGTAGACACGTCAATTAACTGCACCATAGTTTTCTCAAATTTTTTCGTGGTGTATTTTTAAAGTTATGGATTTTTCATTTCACCGCATTTTGAAAGACCTAAAACTAAACTCGACACCTGTTAAGAAAACAAACAATTACAAATATCAGTTCTTACCTATACATAAAGAAATCTATATATTTGGAAAGTAGATTCAATAACGAAACTAATGGTATCAAGTCCGACAGTCGCCTTATAGTGTAACAGATCATTTTTACCTTCCGAAAATGGAGAAACCTGAAAACTGTGAGTGGCAATCAGATTTTCAGGTTTCAGAGGTTGTTCGGCGGAATAATTATTCGGCCGAACAATTGTTCGACTGAACAATTATTCGGCCGAACAATTGTTTTCCGTAACGGACACGTCAATTTAACGTTTGGTTATTCGGCCGAATAACCAAACGTAAAAAAAAACTCGTCGACCGGGAAAAAAAAATAAATTTATTTTCGACACTCCTATAAATAAAACTAAATACTTTGATTAATTTCGCACATTTCAATTTCGCATACTTTTTGGTCAGAGTATTTTGGAAGGGATTTTCTAAGGAGCTTATTTTGCAAGGAGAGTTTTTTTATGAGGTATTTCTTTTCTTACTTCTTTCAAAAGAATACATTGGAAGAATTTTTTTGCAAAAGGAGTGTTTATTCTAAGTTTTTTGTACTTCTTATTTCTTTGCAATGGGTTTTTTTCCAAAGATTTTTTAAGGAGCATTTCTTTGCAAAGAAAGTTTTTTTTATGAAATATTTTTTCAAACTATTTGCACTTTTCATTTCTTTGGAATGAGTAATTTTTCCAAGGGTTTTCTAAGAAGCTTTTTTGTAAAGAGAATTTTTTTATGAAGTATTCTTTTTGTTACTTCTTTCTAAGAAATACATTGAAAGATTATTTTTCTAAAGCATTTTTGCAAAATAAATTTTTATTCCAAATTTTTATACTTCTTAATTCTTTGCAATAGGTTTTTATTCCAAGTTATTTTTTCAAAGGAATTGTCTTTTTCTTTCTTATTTTTTCAAGTGATTTTTTCAAATGACTTTTTTCAAAGTTTTTTTTTATAAATATTTTTGCAATAAACGTTTCTTTCCTTTCTTATTTATTTGAAAATAGGCTTTTTCAAAGTCTCCCAAGCTATTTTTGCAAAAAAATTATTTTGTTGCAAAGGTTTTTACAAAGATTTTTTTTTTTTTTTTTTTTTTTTTTTTTTTTTTTTTTTATATCTCCTTCCAGTGGATTTACAAAGAAAATTTATTTAGAAAGTGTTCTTATTCTTTTCCAATGGGTTTTTCAGCAAATGTTTCTTTCCAAAGTGTGCATTTACAGATTTTTTATTCCAAGGCGTTTTTGCAAATAAGATTTTATTTCAAGTTATTTTTACAAAGGAAATATATTTTTCCTTCGTATTTATTTGAAAAGAGATTTTTTCAAAGTCTCCCATAGTTATTTTTGCAAAAAAGTTATTTCGTTGCAAAGGTTTTTACAAAATCTTTTTCCCAGATATTTTTTCAAAGAAGATTTATTTTGAAAGTGTTCTTATTCTTTTCCAATGGGATTTTTTCAAAGGTGATTTATTGTCGAAATTTTTTTATTTCATTCAAAGAAGGTTCTTTTCAAAAGAAACTTGTTTCCAAAGACTTTTTCTTCAAAAGACTCAAGTACAAGATTTTGATAAGGTGAAGTAAATTTCAGTTCATGTGTTCATAAATTTCGTAACTGTTTTTAAATATTCATTTTGTTTATTTACAATAAAATGATGATCTTCTTTAATTTATCATTTATAGATTAAACAATCATGGGCAGTAAGAGAAACCGTCAAAGAAAATATGATCGTAAACGTGTTGATGATGATGATAATAGAGAAAAGAAAAAAATTAAATATCATGCCAAGAAAGCAAGCCTTGCAGAAACGCAAGCAACGATTATTGAAGATAAAAATACAGTTTTACATGATAATGTCGATGAAATGGAAATTGAAAATAGAGTACAAGAGGAACAAATTGAAGTTGAAGAAACCATTGTTGAGGATGTAAATAGTGATTTGCATACTAATGTCGATGAAGTCAATGTTGAAGATCGAGTTCAAGAACCAAAAATTGGACCAGGTATGTATATATTGAATGTATTTTCCAAATTGATTTTTTATAATGAATTGTATTTTTGGATGCATGTTTTAAATTAAATTTATCTTGATGTATAGGTACTTTCACCATTGATGATGAAACGTTAGAAAATGTTGATTGCAATAAATATGGAAAAAAAAATACCCATACACGCTGCACGATATCGGGCTCAAAAAATTTATGATGATGTTCTGAAGAATTATTCAGCAACAGGACAAGCACAAATTTTGAGATGTTTATTAGTGACCAAGAAGTTAGAAGATGCTACATCATTATTGGGTATTCACAAGGCGACCAAAGAGTCGAAATTAAAACATAATGTGATAGAAAATATAGGTGATGCAATAAAAAAAGTTTGGAAAATCTAGGAAGAAAGACATTAGTGCTGCACGAAGAGCAATTCATACAGCAATTATTTCGACTAGTACTAAACAAAAACGTTTGACAACACAGCTAGCAAAAGCAGTTGAAACCTTAAGAAAGAAATTATACAGACATAGCAAATTCAGAATGCAAATACATGAAAATGATGAACTTGCTTGCTGGGCAATTATTTGTAGACAACCCTACAAAGATAGAATGGGGGCAGGGGTTAAAGATATTGTACGGGAATATTGGTTGACACATGCTCGAGTTTCACCAAATTCAAGAGATGTAATACGACAAAGAGTATCACGAGGAGTATATGTAAGCAGTCCAAAACTTATAATGGATATGACACAAGTACAATTGTTCAATAAATTCGAGGAAGATCATCGTGGAATTAATGTGTCAATCACTATATTTGTGCAACTAAAACCATGGTATGTTAGACCTATTACTATCCGTGATACATGTTGTTGTCGTTATCATGTGCAATTCCAATTATATTACGACACATTTCTTGAATTTGGTAAAATGTTTTGGACAAATTCACCGCCTCCGCCTACAATACGTGAATTCATATCTCAAACCCTATGTGAGAGAAATCACGATGAAGTATTTTATAATAAAAAATGTGTCAATGGAAAACATTGTAATCGTTGTGGAAATTTGGTTTTATACCACAATAAATATCCTATCGACACTGATGATCAATCATTGTCAAATGTCACCGTTGATTGGAAAAGATATGAATACATTCCAAGTACTAGTGATGTACATTCCAAAAGGATTGATTTACGAGAAGATAAAATAGGTGTGGTAGATTTTCTCAAGAAATTCGAAAGTGAAATTTATAAATACACCAAGCATTCACATAGAGCACGATGGCAAGACCTTCAATTCAAACAGTCTCATGAAATTTTTCCACTAGGAACAATTTTGTCAGTGGTTGACTTTGCAGAAAATTATACATTTGCTGCACAGAAATAAATACAGAGTGAATACTATCATTCTGACCAGGTTTCAATATTCGTCCATGTTTTATATAGACATTCTCAACAGGATGTTGATGGCATTGAAAGCACGTGTGACAATCGAGATGTGATTAAAGAATATCACTTTTATATCAGTGACGATCGTACACACGATACACATTTTGTTCAGCATTGTATTGAAAGTATTTTCTACAATTCACTAAAGGAACGTAACATTAAATTCAATGAGCATTGGATATGGTCAGATGGATGTGCCAGACAATTTAAATCTTCGCGATCATTTTATTGGTTATGTCGACTTCATAAAGCATTGAACATTAAACATCACTGGAATTTCTTTGAAACTGGTCATGAAAAAGGTGAACATGATGGTGCTGGAGCATGTGTAAAAAGAGCACTTCGAAGATGGCAAATGAACCATAGTTCTGCACGATTCCATTCAGCTGCAGAGGTTGTCCAATGGTGTAAATCACATCTAAACCATGATTATAATCAACAATCAAAAAATGTGCGCAGGTATGTACACACAAATATTTTAATTTATATTTTATAGTCAATTTAAAAAAAAGTATATATGTACCTAACATCAAAATTTGTCATTTGTTTACTAGGTTTTTTTGGCATGTCGGGATCCAAGATATAAATAGATCAATACCCTACGACGCTAGCACCATACAAGGAACTAGAGATTTTCACTCTATTCAAACAAAAGCCTTCCAAAACATTTATGCATTTGACAGTAGAAAGCAATCATGCTTTTGCCATATTTGCACTGAAAATATTGAATCTACAGAAGTTTGTGAAAACATAACGAACAACTACATGAAACATTGAAAACACACAGAAATTAATCCTAAAGGAAAAATGCCACTAGCAAGCATAGAAGAATTAGAATCAGAAGATATAGCAATATCATCTAACGGTGACAGAATTTCAGATCTCGTTAGAGAAGGTAATGATCACATACCACTGTTTTATCGATTATTCATTCTTGTCATTCACTTTATACACATGTATATTAGTCAATTTAGTTGAATTAAAAATCCTGACATCAATTGTAATTTGCACAGGAGATGTTTTTGCTGTGATTGCTCCTGTCGACAACGACGAAAATGTGAAGTATTATTTGATGCGATGCACTGAATGAAAAATGAAGCTATTGGAAGACTACAATGACAACGGATATACATACGAGAGAGGATCCATCATTTTAAAGGGCTACTTTTTTCAGCAAACCCATATGACTCAAAATTATGTCTACTTTCAGGATTATGAACCTGATGTCATATGTTGTCAATATAGCCATTTAGTATGTGCATCTCGAATAAAATTGGTTCAAGTTCCATCGAAAAAACAACTAAAAAATAAAAAATGGAAACTGTCCAAATATGACCATGAACGGATAATTGAAGACGACATTCCATTGCGATGTTTTTAAAACTATATATTTAAAATTAATAGATGATTTTGTCGATGTCATTGTCAAATGTGTCCAATATATTTTTTATTTTTTTGTTTATAATCTTGAAAAGAACTATAATATATAAAAGTTTAAATAATTGTATTCTAGTACGCTGAAATTTGAATTCAAAAATTATTTGATAATGAAAACTTCATTGTGTAAAATTTTTGACTTAATTCTGTTTGAAATTTACTTTATTCGGGTCCCCATATGTCTATTAGACCACTTAAGGGATGAGATAACAGATCTGTGGTTGTCGCCACTTTCCGCCCCGAATCTTTAATTTAAAATATGATCGCTTGTATAAAATTATTTGGTAATGAAAACCTGAATGTATAATATGTTTTAAATAGATGTCTCAAATACTTTATTCACGTGGACCCATATGTCCATTAAACCAATTATTAAATGATAAGATCTAATAGATCTGTAAATTGCCACCAAGTTCTCCGCCCCAAATCTTTAATTTAAAATATCGCTTGTGCAAATTCACATAACTGAAATCATGGCAAATGGAGATAACGATCATTTGATTTTTAATCACAAGCAAGGATTCCAGGATTGTGAAGCTTATGCTAAGTTAGAGGAATGATTATTTACAACAAATCAATGATAATTCATCAAATTGCTGTTTAAAATCATTGCTCTAACTTAGCACAAACTTCACAATCCTGGAATCTTCGCTTATGATTAAAAAACAAAAAACCGTTACCCCCATTTGCCATGATTTCAGCCGCATCAAATGTACCTGAACATTGAAAATAAAAATTAAATTAATTAAAAATCCATTATATCAAAATTTGAACTTAACATATATTTGCTTTTAAACTTCCTAGTTCATCCATATTTCCATCAAAAATTTTAACATTCATAAACTTCTGAACATTTAAAGATAACATTTGAATATACTCTTAAAATTTTAAACTTCCTAATTGATCCATATTTTTATCAAAACTTAAATATTTAACATTCATAATCTCTTCCTAACATTTCTAAATTTCATAACATGAACCTAAACTTCATATTTCATCCAATATTTTTATCAAAACTTCTATCATTCCCTAAAACTTTATATAACATTCCTAAATTTTCTATTTCTTCCATATTTCTATCAACTTCTAACATTCCTAAAACTTCATAACATCCTTGAAGATAACATTCAAGTATTTAAATTTCATTTTTAAACTTTATATTTCATCCATATTTTCATCAAAACTTCAAACATTCTTGAACTTCCTAACATCTCTAAAGTTTGAACTCAACATGTTATCACTTTTAAACTTCATGATTCATCCATGTGTATGAAAACTTCTAACATTTCTAAGCATCCTAACATTCAAAGACAACATTCATTTTTAAACTTCCTGATTCATATTTCTATCAAAACTTCTAACAAATTATTAAACTTCCTAACATTCTTGTTCTTAATACACTCAATCTTATCATTCATTCATGTCGAACAATCAAAACTTCCTCATTTATAAACTTTAAACCTATATGTGAACATCCACTTTTAAAAATTTCCTAAATAACATTTCTTAAACTTCAATCAAAACTTCCTCATTTATGAACTTTAAACCTATGTTTATCCATTTTTAAACTTCCTAAATAACATTTCTTAAACTTAATAATATTCAAGAATGTCATGTTTCTTAACATTCATTTTTACATATATTCATTCATTCATTCAAACATGCAAATACATATTTTAAACTAGATTTAACACCAAATATGTCAAATAAGCAAAAATAAACTAGATCATTTAAAAACCATGATTCACGAAATATGTAAGTTCAAAAAACATGTATATAATCTCCAAAAAAATACTCATGAACATTCAAGTTCAATGTACATCCATATATGTATGTATATATCTAGTCCAAAAATAAACCTCCTCAACATGTCCAAAACAAATGTTTCCAATCTAAATGCATATCAACAACAAAAAATTGTCCACCATGAACTATAAAAATAAAATGTCCGTGCCATGCTATCCTCCACTCGGGCCTCCCCCTGGACTCAACCCACCCTGCAACATGTGTAAAAAACATTATGTTCATATCATTTAAATTATTTAAACTATAATAAAAAAATTAAAATATTAAACTAATATATCAAAAAACAATTCAAATATTAACAATTTTACATCAAATTCTCCAAATGCTTGTCCACCACCATCCTCCAAAGGAGTTTTTCCTTTGCCTACAAAAGATTTGAGAGACCCAAGCTGCGACATATATAAAATCAATTTATGAATCTCACAAATCTAAATCCACAAAAATTAAAATATTAAAACAATAAACAAAATTAAAGCAGTAAATGAAATTACCAGCCTACCAATATCTGCTTCATTAAGCAAAGAACCTATATCTCCACCCTAAAATTTAAATTGTATTAATAAATAAAACATACAATGCAAACCAAAAAAATTACTATACCAATTAACTTAAAACTAAAACAAAAAGATTAAAAAACATTAGCTCACAATAGATGGTAAATCATTTATAAAGTTCGTATCTAAAGAAACTTGCATGGATAAGTCAAATTAACAATAAGATGCATAGTTAAATTATCGTTCAAAAAATAATAATTTATATATATATATATCAAATTCAAACATAAATTCAAATATGTTGATAATAAATATGTACCTCTCTCTCTAGATTTTCGCTAGTTGAAATGTGGAAAGAATGTTCATTCATCATTCTTGAAAACTGCAACCAATTTAAACATTTACATAATGTACCTATGATAATGTAACAAAAAAAATAAAATCAAAATAAATAAAATATTTAATTCAAATCAAATCATATCATGTAGTCAACAAACCTCTCCCAAACTCGATGTGTCATTGGATATAACATTTGCCGCTAAGTCACGACAAATCTTCGCATATGCCCTGAGATCTTCAATGCTTGTTCCATCTATTTCATCATCAGTTTTATAAACAAACTTTTGACGAATAGCAGAACGAGCTTTTTCTCTAACCAACCCCACATCTACTCCCACTAATACTGACGATAACCCATCGCCAACAAAATTCCTTGCTGTTGTCCCAAGTTGATATGTGGGCACCATCTCTGATTTTAATGCCACCAACCTAGGTGGACGAGATATCGGGGGGGGGAGGTCTAAGAGTTGCAGGATCTCTATGCGCACCTTCTCGATCATATATTCGACCCTTTCCAACTCCATAAAATTTTGAATGAACGTCAGTATAATCTGGCTTCATATTTAAAAAAAACTCAGCATAAAAAAATCTAGCAAAATACTGAGAAACCTCATCGTTCCATGGAAAACGACCATAGGCTGCAAGAAACCGATCATAAAGTAAATGTGCCAGATGAGGATGTTTGAAATATTGCACTTTCAACATTTCTTTTTTCAAACCTTCTTTGAAATTAAACATTGATTTGGCCTGCTCTTTTGTCACTCTTTCTTTCACAACATCCCATTTGTCTGGACCCATCACTTGATCCCTTCGTCTTCGCATCAAATCTACAAAACCATCTGTAGTTGGCCTGAGATTCTCATATGCCTGAATGAAGTTTTGCAATTATCCCAAAACAATCTCCAAACTTTGTTCACTCTCCGGAGGGAGATCCATAGTAGACAAATCATTTTGCAACTTCTCATAGTGGGATCTACATCTTTCAAGAGTCATTTGATGATCACCACCTTCCCATGGAAGCTCCCGAGGTAGATCAGATGGATATGTCGTAATGGGTGTACAACCCTCGGTTAATTCAACATATTGCGTCCTAGCACGACCATCATCACCTCGTGTAGAATGGTGAGCCTCTTGAGAACCTTGCTCTGCACCGTCATCTGTCTCCCTTGCTTGCCCTGTCTCCCTCCCTATAGAATTACGAGCATCTTCCGAACCATGCTCTACTTCAAATGAAAATAAAGTTTTGTTTAAACACAACTACAAATTTTGCACACACAAAAAGACAATTTGCATATAAATGTTAAAAGATTGATATTCATATACCAATAGAGGGTCGAGATCGACGTTCTCCCACAGAAGATACAGGGGAATCATTTGTACCCCTTTCACCTCGTCGATGCGAACTATACAATAAATTAGAGTCCCGAGGAGAGGTTGACAACCTCCCATTATCACTCGTACCACCTACCCCAGAAGATTGTGAAGACCTCCTACGCTTTCGCCTCAAAGAATCCTCTCTTTCCATTTGATATATAATGCCTACACCTAAACACAAATATCAACTAATTACATATTCAAATCCTGCATGTTAATTCTATGAATTCTAAAACCTAACTACTAAAGAGACTAAGTTACTTAACAAGTACCTAGATTTACCTAATTTATAATCTAATAGTTTTAAGAAAGAGTATAGCTAATATTGTTAGATGATGAATTAATGTACCAATTTTCCAAATGTTTTTGATGTTTAAAATGAATGGAACCAATATAGTTAATGGGTTTATTTTTTTATGTCAAAAAAAGAGTTAGTGAATCTATTTTAACTTCCTAATACCTAACTTAATACCTAAAACATAAATTACATCTTCAAAATATTTTCATTATTGCACAAAATAAAATAAAAATTGACAATTCATGTATCGTGTTTTGAGTTGAAATGTTTTCAAATTTGCCATTTTTGATAAACTTTTCAGTTTCTTAAACTAATAATTTGAACAAGATATTTTAATACTCTAAACATAAATTATATCTACAAATATTCTCATTATTCCATAGAATAAAAAAAAAAATTACTGTTCATAGTATTATGATTGAATTAAATGACATGTTTCCCATATTGGCCATGTTCAACAATGATCTTTAATTTCAATCTGATTACAATAACGATTCTTGGTATTATGTTCTCCAAGTATGCCATGTTGCAAACAACAGAAAACATAATACCAAGATCACCACCTTTACTAGAATAAAACTCAAAACCTTTGTGGTATAATATCACCTAGTATTTTATAAAATGACTGTGACTATTATTGTTCAATTACAGAAAAATTACTATAGTACATCTAAATTAAAGCCTATTCATGTCTATAGTTGCATTGTACCTACAGTCCATTTAAATTATTGTTTAATAAAAAATAGAGTTTAACTATCTAAAATTTGGTTGTATCTAAGCTATCTATCCACACAGTTTGTAATATAAGTAATATATAGATCTCTGCACTCTGTAAACAGACACAGTTCATGAACTCTGTCAACTTAAACATATTGACAGAGTTCATGAACTCTATCAACTCGGACATGTTGACAGAGTTCATGAACTCTATCAACTCGGCCATATTGACAGAGTTCATGAATAAAACAAGCCTGCATATAAATAGGATATGTTCTTTCCAAATAAAATTACTGTCCTACTTTAATTTTCTTTTCTAAACACAGCAAAATACAACAATTTGAAAAAACAACTTAACACTAACAATATTCCTTTTATATTTAAATTTACATCAATTTCTGCATATAAATAAGATATGTTCTTTCCAAATAAAATTACTGTCCTACTTTAATTTTCTTTTCTAAACACAACAAAATCCAACAATTTGAAAAAACAACTTAACACTAACAATATTCCTTTTATATTTAAATTTACATCATTTTCAACATTCAATACGTCCAAACTCCAACAACTCTGCGGAACTGGACAGAGTCCATGGACTCTGTCCATTGACACAGCCGACACATAATTAAAGCAAAACGATTACAAGAAATATAAATTGAAGAGAACTAAAAAAAATATTCTCCATTCCAAGTTGACAGAGTTAATGAATAAAACAAGCCTGCATATAAATAGAATATGTTCTTTCCAAATAAAATTACTGTCCTACTTTAATTTTCTTTTCTAAACACAGCCAAATACAAAAATTTGAAAAAACAACTTAACACTAACAATATTTTTTTTATATTTAATTTTACATCATTTTCAACATTCAATACGTCCAAACTCCAACAACTCTGCGGAACTGGACAGAGTCCATGGACTCTGCGGAACTGGACAGAGTCCATGAACTCTGTCCAACTGAGCAGAGTAATTGGACTCTGCCAAGTTGGACAGAGTCCATTTACTCTGCCCAGTTGGACAGAGTCCATGGACTCTGTCCATTGACACAGCCGACACATAATTAAAGCAAAACGATTACAGGAAATATAAATGGAAGACAATTACAAAAATATATTCTCCATACCTCTAAAACGCAACCAAAACGAAAGCAGGCAAATTGAAATCTGCCCGAACACAGCGCAAATCCGAATTTGAAACACCCGAGACGGCCTTCGCAGACGAATTGAAAGACCTGCATTAACAACATCAACTTCGATAAGACTTCATACATTAACGATATCAACTTGATTACGAAACTTTAACACAGAGAAACACACTTTCAAATTCAAAAAACGAAAACTCTTACCTCTGCAAACACCGCGTCGATCCGTCGCCAGCTGCAGCACCTCAACAACGTTCAACCGTCCGCTGCATAACTCTACAACATGAAAACTTCTGCAGATGTTATCACGTCCAACGCCCGAAACGATAGTACAAACACACAGAACAGAGGGAACCTCCCTTACGTGCAGGTGACGAGAAAGGCCACTTTCTCAGAAACGAAAGGCAAAGGGTCGGGCTACGACGAACAACAAATTACACGCAGGGTGGCGGATCAACAACACACGCCTGCGACCAACCGGGATGCAAACAAGCGACAGGGCGAACAGATGACAGAGCGTAACGGCCACTATCGACGCAACATGGGTCCACGGGAGCAGAGAAAATGACAGGTGAGGGGCCGGGACCGAGATTTTATGCCGAACAATTGTTCGGTCGAATAATTATTCGGCCGAACAAGTGTCCACGTCGTCGTGAGTTTCCTCCGTCCGGCTAAAACAATGCACATATTTCGAGGCCTCCATTATGTCTAACGGTGGCCTGTTAACGGTTATTCGGCCGAATAAATACTAAGTTATTCGGCCGAATAAGTTTAATTATTCGGCCGAATAACCTCCGCTAGCGTTCTTCCACCGTCGATCTCACCAAACTGTTACCCACCTTCGCGTTTCCACCCAATTGAAATTGATTCATGTATGATTGATGAGGTTTTGTCCATTTGTAATGTTTCTGAATACAATGAAGAATGGCTGTTAGATTCTGGTGCTTTGCACCATGTTTGTCCTCATAAAGAATGGTTTACTTGTAGTTATTTTGGGAAATAATTTTTCATGTAAGATTGTTGGGTTTGGAAGTATTAAAATTAAAATGTTTGATGGAGCTATAAGGAATCTAACAGATGCTAGACATGTGCCTGAATTAAAGAAAAATTTAATATCTTTGGGAGTGTTGGATTCTTGTGGTCATAAGTTTACAGGTTTAAATGGGGTAATGAAAGTATCTAAGGGTGCTTTAGTGGTCATGAAGGCTTTGAAAGTAGGAAACCTTTACAAACTAATTGGAAAAACTCAAGTTAATGAAACAACATTGATATTTAAAGTGGCATCAGAATCCACTCAATTATGACATCAATGTCTTGGTCATATGAGTGAGAGAGGACTACAGGTATTAGTGAATCGTAAATTACTTCCAAATCTGAAATCTTTAGATTTGATGTTTTGTAGACATTGTATATTTGGAAAGCAGTGTAGACAAAAATTCAAAGTAGGGATTCATGCAAGTAAATGTGTTCTTGACTACATACATTCCGATGTATGGGGTCCATCCCCTACTATTTCCTATGGAGGAGCAACATATTTTTTGTTGTTTGTGGATGATTTTTCAAGAAATATTTGGGTCTATATTTTAAAAAGAAAGGCTGATGTGTTTGATACTTTCAAACGTTTTAAAATTATGGTTGAAAAAAGAACTGGCGGGACCATCAAGTGCTTAAGAACTGATAATAGAGGTGAGTTTACTTCTTTAGAGTTTGAAAAGTTTTGCAAAGAAGAAGGGATTGTAAGACATAAAACAAATGTATACACTCCTCAGCAAAATGGCGTTGTAGAACGCATGGACATGACTCTTCTAGAGAGAGCAAGGTGCATGCTTAGCGATGCTAATTTGGGTCAAGAGTTGTGGGCAGAAGCAGTTTCTACTTCTTGTTATTTAATAAATCGGCCACCTTCAATCGCAATAAATTGTAAAATTTCGGAAGAGGTAGGGACTGGTCATCCTTGTAGTTATTCGAATTTGAAATTTTTTGGTTGTGAAGCTTATGCACTTACTCCTAAAAATCAGCGTTCTAAGTTAGACCCTAGATCAAAGAAGTGCATCTTTGTAGGATATGATGATGTGATGAAAGGTTATCGGTTGTGGGATCCTACTGCTCGTAAAATTGTCATTAGCAGAGATGTAATTTTTTATGAATCTTCTCTCACTAAATCAGAAAATATAAAAGTTGATGTGGAACAGGAACAGGTACCGTCAAAACAACTAGTTCAGTTGAAGTTTCCATCTTCTAATGACTTAAAGAAACAAGAAGAAGTTTCTGGTGATAAAGAAGTCATAGAAGATGAAGAAATTGTGGAAACTCCACAACCTACACCACCTACACCAAGAAGATCTACAAGGGAGAGAAATTATCCTAAAAGGTATATAGATTTTGTTTTGTCTATTGCTTTATTTACTGATGACGGAGAACCTTCTTGTTTTCAGGAAGCCATTGATTGTGTTGACAATGCTAAATGGAAGATGGCTATGGAAGAAGAAATGGATTCTCTGAACAAGAACGAGACATGGAATTTGGTTGAACTTCCCAAAGATAGAAAAGTTGTTGGATGTAAGTGGGTCTTCAAGTTGAAGAAAGGTATCGATGGTAAGATTGAATGATACAAAGCCAGATTGGTCGCAAAAGGGTATTCTCAGATGGAAGGTGCTGATTATCATGATATTTTTTCACCAGTTGTTAAGCTTGTATCTATTCGTATTGTGTTAGCACTTATTGCATTGCTTGATTTGGAGTTAGAGCAACTAGATGTTAAAACTGCATTTTTACATGGAGATTTAGATAAGAAGATTTTTATGGAACAACCAGAGGGTTTTGTGCAGCATCGTAAAGGAAAATTAGTTTGCAAGCTCAAAAATTCATTGTATGGCTTGAAACAATCATCTAGGCAATGGTACAAGAAGTTTGATTCTTTCATGATGAGCCACGGTTATACTAGAAGTGAGTATGATCATTGTTTGTACTTCAAAAATTTGGATGACATATTCATTATCTTAGTATTGTATGTTGATGATATGCTTATTGTGAGTAAAAGAATGGACAAGATTGACCGGTTGAAGGCTCAGATGGCTAGGGCATTTGATATGAAAGATCTTGGAGTTGCAAAACAAATTTTGGGTATTGAAATAGATAGAGACAAAAGAAATGGTAAGCTTAGTTTTTCACAGGAGAAGTATGTTGAGAAAATACTTGTAAGATTCAGAATGAATAAGGTAAAACCTGTGAATGTTCCGTTGGATTCCCATTTTAAGCTTTCTTCAGGTTTATGTCCTAGTAATGACGAAGAAAATGAGTATATGTCTTGTGTTCCATATGCCAATGCAGTAGGATGTTTAATGTATGCGATAGTGTGTACTAGACCTGATATTTCACATGTAGTAGGTGTTGTCAGTAAATACATGGAAAATCCGGGAAAAGAACATTGGAATGCAGTGAAATGGGTGCTTCGTTATTTAAGAGGCACAAGTGACTATTGTATCACTTTTAATAATAATAGTGATTCTATATGCGGTTTTGTTGATTCAAATTTTGCAGGTGATTTGGAAAAGAGAAGGTCTACTTCTGGATATGTTTTTACTCTTGCAGGTGGAGCTATAATTTGGACGTCAAAGCTTCAAGAAACTGTTGCTTTATCCACTACGGAGGCTGAATACATTGCTTCCTCACATGCTTGCAAAGAGGCAATTTGGCTGAAAGGTCTACTTGAAGAAATTGGAAGGTTGCAGAATAGTGTGCCTATTTTCTGTGATAGCCAAAGTGCTATACATTTGGCTACAAATCCTGTTTATCATAGTAAGACTAAACATATTGATGTAAAGTATCATTTTGTAAGACAAGCCATTAGTGAAGGTGGAGTTGATCTGAAAAAGGTTCATACTCAAGAAAATTCTGCAGACATGTTTACAAAACTAGTGTTGTTAGAGAAGCTACGATGGTGTGTGGCGTCTCTTGGTTTGAAAAAGAAGTGATGAATAGTTTCCGGAAAAGTATTAGATAATTTGTTGTCAAGGTGGAGATTGTTAAAATTGTGATAACTAATTAACAATTAACCATAACTAAGGTGGTTTCTTGTAACTGTTAGTTGATCAGTAGTTTCTCTAACGGGTGGCAGTTCACTCATATACGTAACTCTTTCTCCCATGTATTTATATGTAGTTTTGGAGAGGAGTAAATGTGATCGAGGAGAATGTATGGATAGAGGAATGCCTTATGTGTAATCTCCGTTATTGAGAGGAATAAGATATCAATACTTTGCCGGGTGGATGTTTCCCCAATTGTTGGGGTTTTACCACGTTAAAATCTCTGTTTTTGATGTGTTATTTTTATTCATTATTATTGTTATTAATTCTTGTTACAGACTTGATTACAAACAATACTTAGCTTGATCAGGATGCCTTACAATATTATAAAGTTTTTAAAAGCTATATGTAGCTGAATTGATAACCATGAATGCTCATAATTTACCAGTGATAGTGCTGATAAACTGAGAATTAATAATATAAACACTACAACATAGAGATCATGAGGGCTTAGAAAAGATAAGGCCATTGCGTTTGACATGAAATGGAAGCCAAGACTGTATCAAGGATGCTTTTCTGGCGATTGGTTTTCATCTACATGGTGGAAAGGTGGTGGCATCGGGCTAATTTCTGTCTCTCTCGGATTTGTCTTAATTATAAATGACTACCATTGATCTTGTTACCTTTGAATTCATAAAATTTCAATGCTAAACGACGAACTCTTTTGAGAGCAGTCATTGGGTAGAACCACAATGCTTTAGAACTCTTAAATGATAAATACAGTTTCGTAATCAAACTTTAAATACACAGAGTCCATACTAAACCCATTACAAGCTAACAAAAATATACAAATCCGAACTGTAAACGAAATGACTTAACAACTGGAGGGAAAACCCTCATATAAGCTCTACGAGCACTCCATGTGGAGGCCATAGATGCCCCTCACTGCGTTTAAACCTCATTAAGTAGTAAGCTATCACTGTATTTCAAATTACAAACTGGTAGTATGGCTTGGTGAGCTCTGCGCAGAGCCAAGCTTCACCACAACATAACATTATGCCGCGAAGAAACAATGGTGAATGAAACACTTCGATTGACAAAACCTTGAGAGATGGATTACAATCTCGAGACAACAACAATCGACGATCCAGGATATGCCACACGAAGAGGCTAGCCTGGTACAGCCTACCTGCGTTAAGGCCATCACATGGCTTCACCAACCAAGTCTGCGTTGGCACCTTAGCGCGGTCCTGCATTAACCAATGCATATCACAATCGATTAATGTATGGAATCATAACATATATTTCGTAGATCCTCTTTTAATGCAACGTATGATATAGCATTAATAGCCCAGAGATTTCATAAGCATCGTAGTTATTTCAATGCAGCGTATGATATAACATTAATAGCGCAGAGATTTCATAAGCATCATAGTTAATACTATGATCATAGCATAGAATTCATAACCAACAATACGATTTCATATAGTCCTAATACGACATTTAAACATAGGATTCGAATTTATACATTTATGCATAGGGTTTGTACATAGTTACAAATGAAATGGTTATATTAAAATACAAAGCTCTAAGAGCATAACGTTTGGGCTTTGTGCATAGTTCGTAGGAATTGTGTTTAGTTTATGGATACTATGCTTATGTGTATATAAAGCTTGATGAACGTAATGGATAGGACTTGTATATATATATATATATATATATATATAGTTTCTAAGTTAGGTTGCAAATGGTGGATGGGGTCGACTATGGTAGCAATACCATAAGTCAGACCTTCCACATAATCATCACCTAGGTTATAAAATAACAAGTTTGCAATTATAACATGATCTGAGCTTATAAATACCATAATGGAAGTAGTGGTAGATTGATAGCTTAAAATGGGCCATGGCTGGCTAGAAAAATAATACCGTTTTTAGGATTACAAGTTAAGATGTATAAAATATAAACAGTAATCATAATGGATTACGACAGTATCATGACTGTAATAATAATATGTAGTCGTCAAACTAAGGATGACTTTTATTCCGCAAATTACGTTCAGTAAATATATGACGCATGCATGGATTACATAAATACAAGTTATACCTTATAGATGGATGATGCTGAGTCACACAACATCCTCTTTGTTTTGCATACCTGCGACATAGGAATTAATGTCGTCAACATACTTATATAATTTTTTTTTAAAATTGGGTAAATTTGGGGTTGTGACAACACTGGGCTAAAGTCTAACCACCATTGCTAATGTTGAAATTTGATGGGTAAATAGCGGTCATTTGCCATAAAATTCATTAATGAAGTGTGAATTTTAATTTCACACGTCATTTTGAAGTGCATTTTTATTTTTTACACGTCAACAATATGTATATGCCAAGCACATATGAAAATTTTGATGTTGTCATGGTGTGGGGTTCTATCATTGTTTTTTGGGTTGGCCCATATATATATATTACTGAAAATTTTGATGTTGTCATGGTGTGGGGTTCGATCATTGTTTTTTGGGGTGGCCCATATATATATATATCACTAGATAACATTTAATTACTAATAACTAATTAGAGATATATAACAAATTAGTTATTAGTAATTAAATGTTATGTGTGTGTGTATATATATATTCTCTTTATATTTCTATTTCTAATAGAGAAAGATTTGATTTTGTCATGGTGTGGTTGGTTTTCTCCCCTTCTTTGGTAAACTTCACTGGGTCATGGTTTTTTGGGCCCATGGTATTTGGTGGCCCATTATATTGTTAAGAATGGTAATCTCAACGGTCATGAGTTGGTTAATTAGTTGAGTTTGTTAGTTGACTAGGACACTTGGCCATCCCATAGTATTTCTTGTCCCATAGTATTGGACAGTAGTATTGTTGTTATGTAATCATATATAAGCTTGAGGTTAATAATCAAAAGGCAATGAATATGCCCATTTTTGTTTTATCTTCTATTTGCTTTTGTGTTTTATATTTTAACATGGTATCGGAGCATATGGCCTGATCCATACCTGTTGTTGTTGGGTAAGCCTTTTCAGATAGTGGAAAGCACACACGCGTAGATCAAGACGGAACACATTGGCGTGGAGGAGTAGCTTCACAGCTTTGGGGCCGCATCAAATATTTTTTTTATTTTTCCTTTGGAAGCGTCGACGCACCTGTCCCTTTCGGAACTGCGGCGCAATGCACCTGTCCCTTTCGGGAATTGCGACGCAACGCACCTGTTGCAAAAAAGAAGCGCATCGCCAATGTACTCTCTGCATAGACTAAGGGCATCACCGACACACTTTTTATTAAGGATAAGCGCGTTGAACATTGTTCACTTGCACGAATTTTGTCTGACGCACTGTGTCATTTATCCAAATAGCGACACTCTGTTTAAAGACAGTCATACAAAATGGAAAGTACTAGCATGAAACAGATCTCCAGACCAATGCTGACTGACACCAACTATGAGTTTTGGTCAATCAAGATGAAGATGTTTCTCCAACTCAACAAATGTTGGGATATGGTTGAAAACGAGTTCACGGAACTAGCAACAACCGTTGTGCCTGCTATGTCTAATGCTCTCAAGAAAGCCCTTGATGAAAGCTGAGATCGAGATCCCACGACAAAATGGTTGTTCCAAAGCTGCATTGAGGATTCCATCTTCCCACATATTTCAGGAGCTACCACCGCATATCAAGCATGGAATCTCCTTGCAAATGCATACAAAGGTAGCGATAGAGTTAAAACGGTAAGACTACAAACCCTTAGAATTCAGTTTGAAAGTCTTAAGATGAAGGAAACTGAAACTGTAGATCAATTCATGACTAGGGTTTCATGTATTGTGACTCAATTCCAAACCTATGGCGAGGCCTTGGAACAAAAATTTGTTGTCCAAAAGGTTCTAAGATGTCTCACTAAGAAATTTGCTATGGTTGTTACTGCTATAGAATAATCTAAAGATCTGTCCAAGTTTACCCTAGAAGAGTTAACAGGTTCCCTTCTGTTCCATGAAGCTCGACTCAGTCAAGAGGAAGAGTCTCTGTCAAATGCTTTCAGCACCCAGGCTTCATTCAGCAGAGGTCGAGGCAGAGGAAGTAGAGGACGAGGCAGAAGAGGAAGAAGTTCTCATTCTACAGAGGATAGAACTGCCCAAAATATGGCCACTATGAATGAGACTCCAGAAAGAAGCAAGCAGATCAGAACAGTGGCAGAGCCCATGTCTTCAATGTTGAAGAAATATCAGAAGTCATGTTTCTCTCATGCCAAGCAACTGAAGAAGAATATCACTAAGATGTATGGTTGCTAGACAGTGGCTGCAACAATCATATGACAGGTAACAAATCATTATTTTCTGATCTAGATTCATTTGTCAATTCAAAAATCAAGCTTGGTGATCATTATCTTGTTCCTGCTCAAGGCAAAGGCATTGTTCCCGTTCTTACTAAACGGAATGAAAATAATATAATACATGATGTATTCTATGTTCCTAATCTGAAAGTCAATCTGATCAGTGTGGGTCAACTGATTCATTATGACGTCAGATTCATTGATTCATATTGTACTGTCTATGATAAAGCCCCTAATAGAAGACTCTTAGCCAAAGTAGAAATGACAAAGAATAGAATATTCCCAGTCAATCTGAGAAGTGCTATCATGTCACAGTCATATGCACATACTGTTTCCAGTCTAGATGAAACCTGGTTGTGGCACTGCAGGTATGGTCATCTACCTTTTCAGAGTCTCAGTCATCTGCAAAAAAAATCCGTGGTTAAGGGGTTACCAGTTATGAATGAACACTCCAGTTCTTATGAAGACTGTATTTTAGAGAAACATCAAAGGGACAATTTCCCCACATCCACATCTCGAGCCAAAGAACACCTTGAGTTAGTTCACACAGACCTATGTGGACCCATGCAAAATCATTCCATAGGAGGTAGTCTCTATTTTCTGACCTTTATTGATAATTATAGCATGAAAGTGTGGATCTACTTTCTTAGACATAAATCAGATACCTTCTCCAAATTCAAAGAGTTCAAGGCATTGACTGAAAAACAGTCAGGTAAATCCATCAAAGTACTCAGATCAAATGGTGGAGGTGAGTATGACTCACATGATTTTGCAGAGTTCTGTAAGCAACATTGCATCCAGCGCCAGTTCACTACCAGATACACTCCACAATAGAATGGGGTTGCTGAATGGAAGAACCAGACCGTCATGAACATGGTCCGAAGCATGTTGTCATACAAGAAGTTGTCAGATGATTATTGGGTTGAATTTGTTGCATGTTCAGTTTACTTACTGAACAGATCCCCCCAGTAAGTGTTAAAGATAAGATACCTGAAGAAGTATGGAGTGGCACTAAGATTAGTGTTTCACATCTCAGAATATTTGGATGTGTGGCTTTTGCACACATACCTGATGAATTAAGGAGAAAACTAGACAAGAAGAGTGAAAAGTGTATCTTCACTGGTTACAGTGAACAACACAAGGCTTACAAGTTGTATAATCATGTCACCAAAAATGTTGTGGTGAGCAGAGATGTCAAATTCCTTGAAGATAAATGTTGGAGTGATCCTCATAATGATACAACGAATATACAACAAAGAGAAATTCCAGTACCACCAGAACCACTCAGAATGCCCAGACTGGAGGTACATCAGCAGCAGCAAGAAGCAACACCAACAGACAGTCCACCACAAAACCAGAGAACCGGAAGCTTAATGGAGTTATATGAACAGACTCCTGTTATTGATGAGCAATTACAGTATGCTCTATTTTCCTGTCAGCCAACATCATTTGATGAAGCAGTCAAAGATGCACAGTGGTTACAAGCAATGAATTAAGAAATTGATTCTATTGAAAGGAATCAGACTTGGGATCTTGTTGATCTCCCATTAGACAAAAATAGTATTGGAGTCAAATGGGTCTATAAGACCAAATTGAATGAAAAAGTAGTGATAGAGAAGCACAAAGCAAGATTGGTTGCAAAAGGATTTGATCAACAATATGGTGTAGACTATGATGAAACCTTTGCTCCAGTAGAAAGGATGGACACCATCAGAGTTGTACTTGCAATAGCAGCTCAAAACCAGTGGCATGTTTATCAAATGGATGTGAAATCTGCCTTTCTCAATGGCATACTTGAAGAAGAAGTCTATGTAGACTAGCCAGCTGGTTATACTGTCAAAGGTCAAGATCACAAGGTATGTAAGCTAAAAAATGTCTTGTATGGTCTAAAACAAGCTCCACGAGCTTGGTATAGCAGAATTGATTCTTACCTCATCAACAATGGGTTCAACAGGAGCAGCAATGAACCCACTTTGTATGTCAAAACAAATCAGCAAGGTAACATTCTGATTGTATGTCTTTATGTTCATGATATGATTTATACTGGAAATATGATGCTAGAAGAATTTAAGACAATCATGAAAAAGGAGTTTGAAATGACTGATCTTGGTCTCATGAAGTATTTCCTTGGTCTGGAAATTGACCAAAGTGAAAATGGCATCTTCATCTGTCAGCATAAGTATGCTACATACATTCTGCAGAGATTCAGAATGGATAAATGTAAACCAAGAGAAACCCCCATTTCTACAGGAACCAAGTTAAGCAAGAATGATGAAGGACCAGCAGTAAATTCTTCAATTTACAAAATATTGGTAGGAAGTTTAATGTATTTGACTGCACCTAGACCTGATTTGATGTATGATGTAAGTTTGATCTCTAGATTTATGGAGTCTCTCAAAGACTCTCACTGGAAAGTTGGAAAAAGAATTCTGAGATATGTTGTAGGCACAATTAGTTATGGACTTTGGTACACTCATTCACCAGACAGTACTCTTACACGGTACACTGAGAGTGATTATGCAGGCAATAGTGATGATAGGAAAAGCACTTTGGTACTAGTCTGATTTCATGAGCCTCTCAGAAACAACCCATTGTTAGTATGTCTTCTGCAGAAGCAGAATATGTCGCAGCAACTACAACAGCATACCACACAGTTTGGCTAAGAAGACTTTTGAAGGATATGGGACACACAAAAATAGAACCATCTATTTATTGTAACAATAGTTCAGCCATACAATTGTCCAAACATAATGTGTTTCATAGAAAAAGTAAACACATTGACACTTGCTACCACTTTATAAGTGAGTTAGTCAATAATTGGATTATATGCTATGTTTGGCACCGCAGGAAATCATGGTCTTGCTTCGTATGTTTGCAGAAAAAACATTAAAGTATGGACGAAAGGCTTCCTTGTTCCTACTCTACACCCGCTCTTCAGTTGCACACATCCATCTGCCACCAAGAAGTCCAACGATACCAATGTTTCCATGCTTGGTAATTCTTCTAACTCATAAATTTCTGTTTTCGCTTGTACCTCCCTGAAACTTTAAAAACAAAATTGAAATTTTGTGTGGATTATAGAAACCTTAGCGTCACTGTGTAAAAATATATATATTTTCACTTGAATTTAAAAAAGATTTCAACACCTGCTAGCCATATGATATTTTTATATATTTTGGTTGAGCTTCATAGGCAGAGATATATTTATCTGTGTGCTATGCAATTGGTCATTAATAACCGACATTGACTTCAAGGAAAGGTTTGGTTTAATTTCAGGAATCAATGGCTCTTAGTATAATTTAATGACTGATATCAAATTTTTCTTTATTAAATTGTGCAAGCACGATCTCATCTTCTAGAAGTTCCTTCATAACGATTAACACACAGCTAATCATATTCAATAAGTTAAAACAATTAACGAAAATAAGTTTTCAGTTTGTAGACATTACAAAGAAACTGCAGACGAGTCAAAATCCACTTAAAAACACATGTGGTGTCAATATCAATTTAAACTGGAGCTAGTAGGATTATTCATTAGTAGCATGATTCAGATTAGATGGTAAATGGTGTTATCATTATTGTATAAATATTCTCCATTGCAGTCTAAAGAAAAAATTTAATGGTTTTGTTTTTCTTTAATGGTTTTGTTTCAAGCTTATCCAGGAAAATCAAAGATAAGAACAAGGAAAGATATTTTTCTACAATTTTTGTTTAAATATTAAGCCTAAGTTCTTATACGGGAAATGTCTAAATGTTGATATGCATTCTCTTTGAAGTTTCACTATTTCTATTATCTACAAAATTGATCCAACAAAGTCTCGCTGGCTTATAGAGACAACAGAATGAAGAAGAACATTTGTCTGGACCTTGCAACGTAGATCTTTCAATCAAGATAGGCGATGAACAGTGAGATGGCAGACATAGGTGGTGCTGAGGGTGAGGTAAGAAAAATAATGATATCAAACACATGATTAAGAAAAATAGTGATGCAAAATTGATAGCATCAATACCCTCCATAATTGGCAGAACATGTTTTAATTCGAATAATTGAAAAGAATCATGATTCAAATTAGAGTTTAAATTCAGGAACGTTTTAATTTTAGTAATAGAGAAAACTTGTGCAAATTGAGTTACCTTAGACTGAACTAGTTTAAGTAACGTTTAAGGTGTTCTCCATTTGTAGGTATGGAAAACAAGCACCTTCCAAGTGATTCAGTTGAGCATCACCAATTAAAGAACCAGTAGTTGAAGATTGCAATGGAAGCTCTTGTTGGCTAATCTAGCTGAGGTAGTTGGAACCCATTGCATGCATCTTGAAAGAACAAGAAGAAGCTTTGAGAAAGAGAGGAGTCTCTAAGTCCAAGGCTCGTTATTAGCATGAAGAGGAGGTGGCATGCCACTCACATCAGCTTGACAAAATTCTGGTGCAGTGAAATAAATGTGGTTATAGGTTACACCTTGAGAAGTGAACCATTAATGGTACCATTAATGACTATTTCATTTTATATCTTTACCTATGTTTAATCACGGTTTCATTTTATATCTTTGCCTATGTTAAAACTTTGCATTCTATAAACTTTGCATTAGAAAGCAAGTAGGAGGTGCAAAGTTTCATCCAATAAGATTCAAGATAAATTGTTGTTGTAATTGTAACTTCGGAAGATATTCCCTTGTATTTTATATTGTTATTATTATTGTATTTTATTTGTATCTCCGATGGAGAAGTTTTTCCTCTGTTTGGGGATGTCATTATTATGCTTAGTCATACTAGGTCATTGATGTAAACGCCTCCATTGTAAGTCAGAGCAATAGTTCCCTCAAAAGGTCAAATGTAAATGTATTATTGAGTCTCCTAGATGTTAAGATTTAATATGCTAAGACAGAAAATAGCAGCATTACATTCCATTTCACAATAATAGCATATACAGGATCACTGAAGAAACAACAAGCATAGCATAAACACAAGAGACAGAGATTTATCCTGGGAAACCCTCATGGGGTAGAAAACCCAGCAAAGCTTCCTCAATATAGATGACCAGCAATATACAAAGATGCAAACCAAAGACATGATCTCCTCCTCCACTATAGCAGACCTCTCCTCCACAAGTGTGCCTCTCACAAGTGAGTGAGTGTGTCAAAGGAGGAACACACCTCCTCTATTTATACACTACACTGACATATCTTTTACACAAGTACACGTAGGCTCGTATTTAACCAATGGGTTAAATACCCCACTACAACTGATTGGGCCGACCCCTCTAGGGTGGTCTAATAACCCTTTGACCCACATAACACATACAGGGCCGACCCCCACTAGGGAAGTCTAATAACCCAAGTTACCACATTCTGATGGAGGAATAAAAATCTCTGGATATACAATAAGATCTTTACGGAGGAATGAAACATCTCCGGAATAATAAAGTAGAATTATAATATTCTTTGAAGTTACAATATCTCAACACTTCCCCTTAACGAGAAGGATATTATAACAACATCTGCACAAGCAAGGAGTCATCAACATCATGCATGATACATCTATAAATAATTGGAAGCTTTCTCAACATCATCAGTAACTCAACCAGTTACTGGAACATCAACATCTTCAGTACTGAGTCTTTATCTTCTGCAGTACTCGAACAGCTACAACATCAACATCTGGATCCTCACGATCATCAGTATCATCATCTCACGATCATCAGCATCGTCATCACATGATCATCAACATCGTTATCACACAATCATCAGCATCGTCATCACACGATCATCAGCATCGTCACACGATCATCAGCATCGTCATCACATGATCATCAGCATCATCATCACACGATCATCAGCATCGTCACACGATCATCAGCATCGTCATTACATGATCATCAGCATCGTGATCACACGATCATCAGCATCGTCATCACACAAGTATCCATACCGATACAAGTATCCACATCATCAATACAAGTATCCTACCGATACAAGTAACCACATCATCAATACAAGTATCCTCAATAGCAGCATACCCTGCAACACACAAGATCCTATTACGGGATGATCAATCCCTCTCACTTTAAGACACCTCACCATGTCTAGGGACGATGCAATCCCAATCTATTTACAGGATGACTAGTCCTTATCACTTTAAGACATCTCACCATGTCTGAGGCAATCCCAATCTATTTACAGGATGATTAGTCCTTATCACTTTAAGACATCTCACCATGTCTGAGGCAATCCCAATCTATTTACAGGATGATTAGTCCTTATCAATTTAAGACATCTCACCATGTTTAGGGACAAGGCAATCCCAATCTATTTATAGGATGATTAGTCCTTCTCACAATCACATTTAAGACTATCCTTCCTTTCGGAATTACTGAATTTGTTGTCTAAGGATGATTAGTCCAATCACAATCACATTTAAGACTATCCTTCCTTTCGAAATTACTGGATTTACTGTCTAAGGATGATTAGTCCAATCACAATCACATTTAAGACTATCCTTCCTTTCGGAATTACTGGATTTACTGTCTAAGGATGATTAGTCCAATCACAATCACATTTAAGACTATCCTTCCTTTCGAAATTACTGGATTTACTGTCTAAGGATGATTAGTCCAATCACAATCACATTTAAGACTATCCTTCCTTTCGGAATTACTGGATTTACTGTCTAAGGATGATTAGTCCAATCACAATCACATTTAAGGCTATCCTTCCTTTCGGAATTACTGGATTTACTGTCTAAGGATGATTAGTCCAATCACAATCACATTTAAGACTATCCTTCCTTTCGGAATTACTGGATTTACTGTCTAAGGATGATTAGTCCAATCACAATCACATTTAAGACTATCCTTCCTTTCGGAATTACTGGATTTACTGTCTAAGGATGATTAGTCCAATCACAATCACATTTAAGACTATCCTTCCTTTCGGAATTATTGGATTTACTGTCTAAGGATGATTAGTCCAATCACAATCACATTTAAGACTATCATTCCTTTCGGAATTACTGGATTTACTGTCTAAGGATGATTAGTCCAATCACATGCATTTTGAACCAAGGTCCAGGGACGATGCAGTCCTATCCTCTATTCTCGGAGACACCTATCTACGGCTCACTTTAGGAATGAATTCCAGGGATGATTCAATCCTTTTTCTTTCTCGGAGACGTCTGTCTACGGCTCACTTTAGAACTTGAGTTCAAGGATGATGCAATCCTATCATGTCCACCAAGGACTTCATTCTCGGAGACATCATGTCTACGGCTCTTTTCAGGATGATGCAATCCTATTCTGTCCACCAAGGACTTCATTCTCGGAGACATCATGTCTACGGCTCTTTTCAGGATGATGCAATCCTATCATGTCCACCAAGGAATTCATTCTCAGAGACATCATGTCTACGGCTCTCTTCAGGATGATGCAATCCTATTCTGTCCACCAAGGACTTCATTCTTGGAGACATCATGTCTACGGCTCTCTTCAGGATGATGCAATCCTATTCTGTCCACCAAGGACTTCATTCTCAGAGACATCATGTCTACGGCTCCTTTTAGAACATGTGTTCAAGGATGATGCAATCCCTCTTCTTTCTTGGAGACATATGTCTACGGATCCTTTTAGAACATGTGTTCAAGGATGATGCAATCCCCTCGTCAACTTAGACCCTGTCTGAGGACCATCCACCAACCTCTCTGTTGGCATCACCAATATAGGTATCCACATCATCGACCTCACTGTCGATGTAGGAAATCTCGTCATAAGTGATCACATCACTCCCCCTTTCGAGGAGGGTCCTTCTAAATTATATTAAGTTTTTTTTTTCTTGGAAAACTTTACTTGAGGTAGAGGTTTGGTTAGTACATCGGATCGGTAGAGGTTTGGTTAGTACATTGGTAACTTGTTACAAATTCGAACATTAATTCCTTTCTGCACCATATCTTGTATATAGAAATGTCAGATCTCTATGTGCTTTGACTTATCATGGAACACTGGATTCTCTGCCATTTTGGTACCACTCTGTTTGTCACATAGGATCACAGTTGGGTCTATCTCTAATTCAAACAATCCTGAAGCTATACTGCTTCATAACTTAGCAGAGCAAGCAGCCATATATTCTGCTTGAGCTAAGAGCCACACTAGATTATTTCCTGCTAAACCACGAGATCATGGCTGATCCCAGACAATAACATCATCTCGATGTGTTCTTCGTGTCTGATACACTTCCTTCCCAATCAACATCTGTGCAGCCATCTGAAGTCATGATCATAGATCAAAGTCTATTGTATCCTTTAGGTACCGTATCACATGATTTGCAGCTTATCAGGTGAACACATCTAGTTTCCACTAGATACTGACTCAAGGTGTTCACAGTAAAGCATATATCTGATCTATTATTCGTTAGACACATCAATGACTCAATATTTTGTCTGTACAGAGTTCTATCCACTAACTCTGATGAGTCATCCGCTAACAGCTTCAAGTTGGAATCCATGAGAGTGGCCACATCAAGTCTTCTCAAGATTTCTCAGCATACTTTCCCTGGTTGAGAAAGATTCCTTCTGAGCCTTTCCATACTTCTAGACCTAGAAAGTAATGCATCAATCTGAGATCTTTCGTTTTCATTTCTGTAGCCATCTATCTGTGCCATCTCTCATCAGATGGGTCTACTGATATGAGCCTCAACATCATTCGAACTCTGTGGTGAGTTCCTTCTTGCATCCATGTCATATGTGTATAGAATCCATATTCAACCTTGTAGCAAAGGTTGAGATCCACATCACCCATGGTGATCATTAAGCTCATCAATTGATTATCGATCCTGGGAATCCATACAAAACCTGATTCACACTTCTTCTTTAATTACACCATTAAGAGAATGGTCTTATCTAACCACTTGGAGCAAACATCTCATCACGATTCTCTTCCTCTTTCTAAGAGAATCTTCTAGCCACAAGTCTTCTATAGTGTGTTTGATTTGTAAATCCTTTTGTTGAACATCCATCACTTGTTCAGTGTTCATCATTCATCATAATCTTTCCTACAAATCAAAATTAAGTACATGATTAGTAATACTTCATAATCATCAAATCATATTGACATGATAACCTATTATGCATACAGATATCATTTACATAGTTATGCAACTATTTTGACCAATACTTTGGCACAACACTTTCCCATATCCTGTATGCATACAATGGCTATCTAGATGCCTTCCATCTCTACCAGAACATACTATCGAGAGTGTGCACAGCTCTCAGCATGTCAGCAAAGAGGTTTCATTCTAGACAAGCAACAATGGAATGTTTGTCCAACTTACCAATCATATGCATATTAGTAGTATACTGTTCAATGCTTTATGAATGCTTACACTCAGCATGATATATTCTAGGAATACAAATATGCATACAAACAATATCATTTACTATTTATAATAACAACTCAAATACTTATCTTTTATGTTTGTGTGGTTGCCTCCCGCTTGATCTTCTGTATGTCTTCTGAACTTCTATTCATTCTGTACCACTGTGCATGCTCAAGTGTGCACTAGTGTCATCCTCATGATCTCATACACAAGCATACATTCATTAGTATATTCTCAATATTATCAAAACATTCTAATTCTAAATAATCTTGAATATATATAGTCATGATCATTAGTATTCAGAGTTTCAAGGAAGTCTTCTTTTACTCATGCATATTCTTGTTTGATCATAGTACTCTTCAGGTTAATTAAATCATCATAGTATGCATAAACCCTTGATTACTAACTTTATGAATAAGCATAACCAATCATACCAAGTATACTTATATAAGGGATCCTAACACAAGGTAAGATTCTAACTTGACATAGGAAAGCATACCTGGATTAATATACCTGCTTAGTTATGTACAACATACCTAAACAATCTCTTCAATGATTTAAAGATCCTGAGCTAGAACCTGCATGTCTCATAGGTTAAGCATAATATAACAAAGTCATACATACCTTGTAAGTAGAACAAAGATTATGGATGAGTCTTTGTCTTCATGTTGTCATGGTCATGGAACTTGATTTGTCTTTTGTGATGTACCTGTATCTTGTTAGCAGACAACATCAACCTCACACAACACCATAATGCATTAGTACAACCATATAGCCCTAATCAATGAATGTCTTCGATCATTCACATGCATTCATACTGTTACTAGGGTGATAAGACAATTCTAACATTAATCAAGATTGTACTAATAAATAATATGAAGACAAACACATCATGGACTTAATCAAGAATCAGATTTCAAGACATACCTGAACCTCCTTGAGTCATACCTGTCGAGACTTCTTGTAGTCTTCTTATGTAAGGCCTTAGCCTCAACTCCCCCTGAAACTTGATCTGGAGTTTGATTAGGGTTTTCTAGAGAAACCCTAAAAATTCAATATTTGACTTTCACACTTCTGAATGGATGGAAGAATGTGTCTTGCTAAGTTGATCAATCTAGCATTCTTCAATTTTGAAATCTCCAAAATTTTACCCCTCAAAATTGCCTTCGAAACTTCTGGATCTTCTGGACAGGAACCCGAACTAGGGTTTGATGAAGCCCGGTCTTCTACCCAACCAAAAAAATTCGATCTTGGTCTCTAAATTTCAATTTTTCTGAGTAGCATTCAGCCGTGGATTCCAATTCCAAAAATTATAACTTTCTCCGAAACCCTAAATTCCGGAAGCCATGAATAAAGGTGCTCCAAAAATAATTATGTTTTGACAGAAATATGTACTTGATTGTTTCTACTATAACTCCGAAATTTTTGCTCCACAGCATCTGAAAACTTTTTCTGCAGTAGCCTGACCTGTCATCTTTCCATCCTGACAGGTCTGACCTCAATTGGATTTTCTGAGAGCGAATTATGCCAAGTGTAGCAACGTGACCTGTTTATGGAATAAAACAGGAGAGCGAACTTGTACGGCGTGCCACGTGTCACTGTTTGAACTTCGGCCTCTGAAAACTTTTCCTGAGATATCTCGCCCTGTTATCTTTCCATCTTGATAGGTCTGACCTCAATTGGACTCTCTGAGAGAGAGTTATGCCAAGTGTCGCAACGTGACTTGTTTATGGGATAAACCAGGAGAGCGAACTTGTACGGCGTTCCACGTGTCACTGGTTCACCTTCGGCCTCTGAAAAAAGTTTCCTGAGATAGTACATTCTGTTTACTACCTGTCATTTTTTACGAAATTTCATTTGGAGCTTCCTAGCCCAAGTTATGACCTTTTTTCCAAGGTCACCTGATTTTGACTGAGATCTGGAAGAGGCAGAAACCCTAACTTGTACTGATCATAACTCATAAAGTACAACGAATCTGAGGGTTCCCTTTGGACACAAGGTACCTAGGGATGTTATCTTCGACCTGTAAACTTTTTAGACCCTGAACCTTCGCAGAAATGGATTTATAGCAAAAGTTCCACGATGACTGGTTTTTGCTATGTAAAACCCTAACCTTCAAAATGTCGTAAGTAAAGCAAGTGTCGTAAGTGCCATACCTTGTCTTCCTTCAGGTTAGCTCTGATCCCATGTTAAGATTTAATATGCTAAGACAGAAAATAGAAGCATTACATTCCATTTCACAATAATAGCATATACAGGATCACTGAAGAAACAACAAGCATAGCATAAACACAAGAGACAGAGATTTATCCCGGGAAACCCTCATGGGGTAGAAAACCCAGCAAAGCTTCCTCAATATAGATGACCAGCAATATACAAAGATGCAAACCAAAGACATGATCTCCTCCTCCACCATAGCAGACCTCTCCTCCACAAGTGTGCCTCTCACAAGTGAGTGAGTGTGTCAAATGAGGAACACACCTCCTCTATTTATACACTACACTGACATATCTTTTACACAAGTACACGTAGGCTCGTATTTAACCAATGGGTTAAATACTCCACTACAACTGACTGGGCCGACCCCTCTAGGGTGGTCTAATAACCCTTTGAACCACATAACACATACAGGGCCGACCCCCACTAGGGAAGTCTAATAACCCGAGTTACCACATTCCGACGGAGGAATAAACATCTCCGGATATACAATAAGATCTTTACGGAGGAATGAAACATCTCTGGAATAATAAAGTAGAATTATAATATTCTTTGAAGTTACAATATCTCAACACTAGAAAAGTCGCCCCAGTCAGTTTAGTTGAGGTCGACCTAGTCAGTTAAAAATTCACCCCAAAAATAAAGTATAAATAGAGAGCTAGGCTCTCTCATTTGGACACACACTCACTCACTCAGGTTCGCATTAGTGAGAGAGAGAAGACAAGTTCGCATAGGAGGAAAAGAGAGAGAGCTACATAAGACCATATTTTTGGGGGGTCTTACTTTTTGTGATATTGTATTGGTGACGATTCTATCTCTGAGGAAGTTGCGGGGTTTTATCCTTTATGGTTTCCCCGAGGAAAATATTTGTGTCTATTGTGTTATGTTGTGCTTGTTATTCTTTCAAATAAGATCCTAGATAATATTGATTAAAAGTTGAAAAACTAACATGGTATCAGAGCTAACCTGAAAAGAAGACATAGTGCAGCAGCAGGAAGCTAGGGATTCTAAGTTGGAGGTCTTCTCTCCACATATCATCAAGAAAATGAGGCTAGAATAACTCGCCATAGGAGGGCACATCTTTCTGTCGAAGCAGAATCTGATTCCAAGAATTTTCATTTTTTGGCCCGTCACTATTGCCGAGAGGAAAGCTAGGGCATCAACTATTTTGGGATTATGTTCATAGATTTGGAAGTGTGAGTACATTGGAAAACTCGCCTTGAGGAGGTGCATCTATCTGTCCAATCAGAAGTTCCAAATTCCAACTTTGTAAAATTATGGTTTCTCTGACAAACCCTAGTCCAGGCAGCTCCAAAACCAAGTTGGGCATCTCAAATTGGTAAGATCTAAATCTTTACTATTTCCATTTGAGGTTCTCATTCAATATGTCTCACCACACCAAGCTTGAGGACAAGCTTGAAGGAGCTGATAACTTCCGAGCATGGAAGTATAGGATTGCTCTTGTCCTTGAAGAAAATGATTTGGACAAGTATGTTAATGAAGGGGTTCCAGCACCAGAGGGAGATGAGGCTAAGGCTAAGGCTATCAACAAGAAGAACTTGGTTAAGGCCAAGAGAATCATTGTAGATCCTATCAAGGATCATCGCATCCCACATGTGTCATCTTTGAAGACACCCAAGGAGATGTTCGATGCTTTAACGAATCTATTTGAAGGGAATAACATAAATCGGAAGATGACCTTGAGGAACCAACTCAAGAA
Organism: Larix kaempferi; assembly: GCA_027924585.1. Lineage (NCBI taxonomy): Eukaryota > Viridiplantae > Streptophyta > Pinopsida > Pinales > Pinaceae > Larix > Larix kaempferi. The sequence continues at coordinate 33,079,112 of BSBM01000106.1, forward strand.
TGTGAAGATCCAAAATGCAGAGACCATGCAGTCTTTCTTCATAAGGGTCTCTCAGATCAAGGAGCAACTTGAAGCAGTCGAAGAAAAGGTAGAAGAAGGAGAGATCGTGATGACCACCTTGAATGGTCTCCCAAGATCATGGGACTCATTCATTCAAGGGATATGTGCCAAAAAGAGGTTGATCACCTTCAACAGATTATGGGAATAATGTACACAAGAAGAAGCTTGAATTGTGGCACAAGAAGAGAAGATGGGAGCCAATTATGATCAATCTCTCATAGCACACACTAGAAGAAATCATAAGAAGAGGGAGCACCATCATCACCGTAAGAGGGAGAACCACCATCATAATCAGAGGGAGAACTATGATGGACATAGAAGACCCATAAGAGATCTATCCAACATTATATGTTATACATGTGATGCGAAGGGGCACTACTCTAGAGATTGTCCCAGAAATAGAAGTGTCTCCAACAAGAAGAATACCAGCAAGAAAAGACACCATGCTCACACCGCGGAAGATGATGAACCTGGAAGAAAGAGAACCAGAGAAGAAAGTGATGAATCTTCAAGCGATGAAGAATATGTCCTGATCTCAGCACTCACAGGCACTGTCACACATGGGATGAATGATTGGCTTGTAGATAGTGGAGTTTCCAAGCACACGACATGATACAAATAATCCTTCATAAATCTATCTGAGCATGAGTCACCTCATAAGGTGAAACTTGGGGATGATTATCAATACCCCATAAAAGGAAGTGGAGAAGCTTCCTACAAGCTAGACTCCGAAAAATCTCTGAAGATGAAAGATGCCCTATATGTTCCATGACTAAAGAAGAACCTTCTCTCCATATCAGCACTGGATGCTACAGGTATGAGGGTTGCATTTGTTGATGGCCAAGTCCTAATGTGGCCAAAGGGAAATAAAATAGATGATGCAACTGTGATTGGAGAGCAAGAGGGAGGTTTGTACAAATTGAAGGGACAACCTGAACAAGCATTGGTTCATGACTCCATGGAGCCAAGTGAACTATGGCATAGAAGGCTTGTACATGTGCACTATAAAGCACTACCCATTGCAAGCAAAGTAGCAAGACAAATCATGAAGGCGTTTGCAAAGGATGTGCGAAAGGAAAGAACGTGAAGAAGGCGTTTCCTAGCAGTAAAAGCAAATCAAAAGCAATATTGGAGATAATACACTCCAGTGTATGCGGTGCCATGTCATCCAGCTCATTAAGCGAGTATGTAAATTATGTTTCTTGGCATTGATGACTTTTCCCGTAAGACATGGATTTACTTCTTGAAGAATAAAGATGAGGTAGTCAGTAAGTTCAAGGAATTCAAATCCTTAATCAAGAATCAAATTGAGAAGAAGATCAAGACCCTTCGATAAGATAATGGCGAAGAATTTACTTCGGAATATTTCAAGAACCTATGCATAGAATTTGAAATTAAGAGGGAGTTGAGCACTCCCTACAATCCACAACAGAATGGGGTTGCAGAAAGAAAGAATAGAACGATAATGGAAGAAATGAAATCAATGCTTCATGACCAGGATCTTTCGATACACTTATGGGCATAAGTTGCAAGGACAACTGTGTATGTACAGAACCGTACTACTCATCGAGTACTAGACAACAAGAATCCAGAAGAAGTGTTCTCCGATGAGAAACCAGAAGTCAACCATCTCTGGATATTTGGTTTCCCAGTATACATACACATTCCGAAGGAGAAGACGACAAAGCTACATCCTTCAGGAAAGAAGGTAATATTCGTAGGATACAGCGAAACATCAAAGGCCTACCGAATATACTTCCTAGGATTCAAGAAGATCGACATCAGCAGAGACGTGACTTTTGATGAAGACTCATCATACAACAAATCAAGAAAACTACCTATTGAAGAGACTGAAGAACCTGAAGAAACCAGAAGAAACACAACTATGGAAGAAGCGATTCCAGAATAGCATGAAGACCATGACATGGAATAACCACAAGAACCTGTAGATCCACCTCATGAGAGGAACTCCCACAAGAGAAATCCATCATCGGTACGAGAGGCAATAAAGGATGCAGAGAAGTATGGCGCTCCCGATGGGATGCACAGAGAAAGTAAGAGACCTAGACCATACTCCAGCTATGTGGCCCTGCTGTGTGACATCATTCATAAAGAACCTTCCAACTACGAGGAAGAAACAAAGAAGAAACAATGGAAGGATGCCATGATCAAGGAGTACCATTTGATTACGAAGAATGATGTCTGGGAGGTAGTTCCGAGACCAAAAGGGAAGTCTGTTGTGACTTTGAAGTGGATCTACAAGATCAAGCATGCTGCAAATGGTAGCATTGAGAAACAAAAGGCAAGGTTTGTGGCACGTGGCTTCTCCCAGAAGGAAGGCATAGACTATGAAGAGACATTTTCACCTGTAGCCAGATACACTTCCATCAGATCTGTACTAGCACTATCTGTAATGATGAAATGGAAAGTACACCAGATGGACATCAAGACAACATTCTTGAATGGTGTAGTAGAATAGGAAGTGTATGTGGAGTAGCCACTTGGATTTGAGACACATGACAGACAGGCTCATGTGTGAAAGCTAAAGAAGGCCTTGTACGGATTGAAACAGGCACCCAGGACGTGGTACAACATGATGGATAACTTCCTTATGAGTTTAGGCTTTACCAAGAGTAAAGCAGATTCCAACCTTTACTACAAGGTTGAGGATGGAAATCCAGTGATACTTCTAGTCTATGTAGATGACCTGTTTGTAACAGGGGAGGATGAGCTTATCACTGATACGAAGAGGAAGCTTGCTGAAGAGTTCAAAATGAAGGACCTGGGTATGATGCATTATTTCTTAGGAATGGAGGTGTGGCAGAACACAGATGGAATCTTCCTTGGACAACGGAAGCATGCAGTAGAGATTCTGAAAAGGTTCGGAATGATGGACTGCAAGGCTATGGCCACACCTATGGCATCGAACTTGAAGCTACTATGCGATTATTCATCAGAGTCAGTTGATGCCATGATGTATTGTCAAATGATTGGTTCATTGATGTACCTGATGAACACAAGACCAGACATATGCTTTTCTATGAACACATTGAGCCAGTTCCTTAAGGATCCGAGACAAGTTCACCTAATTGTTGCAAAGCATATATTGAGGTACCTGAAGGGTACAGTTGACTATGGGCTCAAGTATGACGTGAATCAGAAGATTAATCTACAGGGTTATGTTGATTCGGATTGGGCAGGAAGTGCCGCAGATAGGAAGAGCACTTCGGGATGTTGCTTCAGTATGGGATTCGGTATGATCTCCGAGTTTAGCAGGAAGCAGTCATCCGTGGCATTGAGTACAACCGAAGGAGAGTATGTTGCAGTTTGTTTGATCTCCAGTTAGAGACAACTTGTATATTCTGTGACAACCAGAGTTGTGTGAATTTGTCTGAGAACCCGGTGTTCCATGACAAGTCAAAGCACATTTAGATCAAGTACCACTATATCATGGATATGGTGCAAATAGGAGTAGTGAAGCTCTGATATGTGGCGACAGACGAGCAAATAGCCGATGTGTTGACCAAGCCGTTACCAGAGTGAAGTTTGGGTACTTCAGAGAGAAGCTTGGTTTTCTCCAGATCGAGGTTCCTCCTAAGAGGGAGTGATGAGTCTGGAAGACACAGATGCACTAGAGCCATTCTCACATGGTGGTAGGTTTTTCCTCCCATATTGGTAAATGTAAGGGTTGAGCCATTCTCGCATACTGGTAGGTTTTTCCTCCCATGTTGGTAGATGTAAGGGTTGGGTCTCACATGGTGGTAGGTTTGTCCTCTCATGCTGGTAGACGTGAGTCTCACATGCTGGTAGACGTAGGTCTCGCATGCTGGTAGACGAGGTCTCATATGGTGGTAGGTTTGTCCTCCCATACCAGAGATGTTGTGAGGTCCACTGGTCATAAGACACTGTGTGTTCACCTAGGCAGGATCTCGCATGGTGGCAGGTTTGTCCTCCCATGCTGGTAGACGCGGGTTGATCGTTGTGGGACATGTGATGTGCATCTGGGCTGTGCTCTGTGTAATGATGAGATGATCTGGATATGATGAGGTGATATTAGGAGACGCAGGTGCTTGCTGTGGCAATGTAATGACTGGTCCAGGGATGTACCAACTTGATGGATTGCTCGCAGAGATGATAAGACCTACATGAGGGCTAGGCCTACATCCATCATGGAAAAGGGTTGGCTTTGTAGAACTTCCTATGGCGAGTAGATTCGATAGATGTCACCAATCGATGATCGACATCATGAAGATTGCAACAACAACGACGACGATGATCCCGTGTTGATGACGATATTCCAGCATTGATGATGATCCGACGATGACGACGTTATCTAGACTTGTGTCCAAGGGGTTGATGTCTATGGCAAGAGAATACCTTCCTAGTTAAGAGGGAGTGTTGTTGTAATTGTAAGTTCGGAAGATATTCCCTTGTATTTTATATTGTTATTATTATTGTATTTTATTTGTACCTCTGATGGAGATGTTTTTCCTCTGTTCGGGGATGTCATTATTATGCTTAGTCATACTAGGTCATTGAGGTAAAAGCCTCCATTGTAAGTCGGGGAAATAGTTCCCCAAAAAGTCAAATGTAAATTTATTATTGAGTCTCCTAGAGAAGTCGGCCCAGTTAGTTTAGTTGAGGCTGACCTAGTCAGTTAAAAGGTCACCCCAAAAGTAAAGTATAAATAGAGAGCTAGGCTCTCTCATTTGGACACACTCACTCACTCAAGTTCACATTAGTGAGAGAGAGAAGAAAAATTCGCATAGGAGGAAAAAAGAGAGAGCTGCAAAAGAACATCTTGTTTTGGGGTTTTACTTTTTGTGATATTGTATTGGTGACGATTCTATCTTTGAGGAAGTTGCGGGGTTTTCTCCTTCATGGTTTCCTCGAGAAAAATCTTTGTGTCTATTGTGTTATATTGTGCTTGTTATTCTTTCAAATAAGATCCTAAATAATATTGATTAAAAATTATCAAAAACTAGCATAAATAATATGTAATGAATTAATTAATAGATAAATTAGCAGAGCTATGTCAAAAAGTTTATGATAAATACACAAAGTCAATTACGATGTATAGACAAAGTCAAAGAAAAATTAATAAGAAGTTAAAGCTAATTGAAAATAAATAATATGTAATGAATTAATTAATAAATAAAATTGAAGAGCTATGCCAAATATTTTATGATATATACACAAAGTCTAGGCAAATTAATAGGAAGTCAAAACTAATTGAAAACAATAGTTACCTCGCTAGGACTAACCAGGAAAGTTTCACGTAGAAAGTCTATGCAAAAGTTAAATATTTACATAAAGAGTCAAATATTAAGTTTGAAATCTTCAAGCATAGATGTTTTAATTCTTACAAATTGTTGGAATGCTGATTATATAACCTTCCTAACCCATTGCGATATAACATTTATCACTCTAAAACCAATTAAATGATAATTATTATTATATTCCAATATAAAATAACATAAAGAACTGAAAATTTTCAATAGAATAAATAACAAACTTAAAAGTACCTAGCACATTTTTCTCTTAACACGAGAGATTACATCACTTTATTAACCATATAAACAACTTTTTACTTATCATAAGAATAGAACTTTCTAATTGTTCTTACTTTGCATGCATGTTATGTTCACTTTATTATATCTTACGAAGATGATGAAAATATAGTATTAAAACTAATGTAAAGTGGTTTTTATTTGTTTTTCTCCTTGTAAACTTGATGCTACTAAATTTGGAATCGATTTTATCTTTAAGTAACATTGAAACAATTTGAGTATTTTCACAAGAGCATTGCAACTATGAGTTTCTAAAATGATAAAAAGGATATTTAGTATAAAAGTGAAATTGATATTTTTTAGAAAGGAAAAACATTATAAACTTGGTATTTATCGTAAGAAAATCAAAATTTGCAATATACTTTTCTAAGATCCTGACACATTTAGACACATTTACTTAACTGCTTGTTCGACCAACCTAATCATGCCTTCCAACTACACTACTATATTAAAAAAATATTGTCTATTGTCTTTATCAGAAAATCTGATATAGTAACAAAATTGCAACCAAAACTTTCATTATAAAACTGATAAACAAAAAAAACTTAATTACAATCAAGCCCGTTATTTAAAATAAAGACATACTAGAAAAATGATCTAGTACCACTCTCAACAACCACACCATCAACTAAGTCCTCATAGTGTATGTAGTCATTCATGTCTCCAATAGTGGCTATCTGGCATTTGATTGAACTTTTTGAAGATGTGTGTAAAAGAAAGTTCTATGAAGCTATTTATTAATTCCTTCACTTTGTTGCTCCATTATTCGAGCTAAAGTTGCTGATGTTTATGTAGCTACCTCCAATAAGCTCATAATATTATTAATAATCTATTTATTTAGTAAAAAGGTAAAATCACGTAAAGACATCACTTTACGTAAAAGTTATCTTGAAGACCTATATATTGTTCATACGAATTTATAACAAAAATTAATAATAAGAATGATGCAAATCTGAACTCAATATAAAACTATTTGTTTATGTGCATGGTTTATCTTCAAGTGATCCTATTTATTTCCATTGCACATAATTGAAATGTATTGTTGCTATTTTTAAAATCTAACATGGTATCAGAGCAATGATGAAAGAAACCATTGTCAAAAACTAATTAATCGGGTATTTTTCGTTAGGTGTGGTGTTTGGTTCATGGTTTGGAGTTGTGAGGGTATTAGCCCATGGTATTCCCTTCCAACACATGGTATTTCATTAGTAAATGGTATTTACTAATTTCTATTTACTATGGATAGGTTTTGTATGTGGAATTTCACGTATGAACATGGTTTCCTTCCCAACACATGGTTTTGCCAATTGGTTGGCGATTTGTATGCACACGTTAAAAAAATGGTTTCACATAAGGCATATTATCCTACCAAGAGACCAAGGGTTAGTTTATTGCATATGTGCTAGGGGTTTCTTTTATTTTTTTTATGTCATGTGAACCATGTTTAAAACCCAGCCTTGTAATAGTTGTCATTCATGTTAAGTGGCACTTGGTGATGGATATTTCCATATGTATTGTGGAAACATGCAAGCCATGGTATGGTTTTTCATTTGAAATATTAATTGTTGTACATTATTGGAACTGGACCTATTTTAGCCACTCTTAAAGTTTTTAAAGAATGAGAGGCATTTTGTCTTATGTCTAAGACTTTGTTTGGAAACATTGTAAATGGGTCCAAGAGTAATTTTATAAACTATTGGATAAACAAGTATAGTTTTATTGGTTACACTTCAGTGATTTCTGCAAGAAGGTAGAGATCAAGAGGGAGACAACAGTAAAGGTAGATCCCTTGTGGAAGCTCACTCATGCAAGGAAGTCAGATGAAATGGATTCCAACTCAAAGTGATGACATGAATAAATCAAACCGGAAGAGTTTCTCAATGAGGAATATAGCATGGACATAGACTTCTATATTCAGAGGAAGCTTGATACTCTGGGATTTTTGATTTTCAAGGGGAGCTAGCTTCAGGTCCCAAGGGAGCAAGATGATCGGATGTAGAGCAAGCATGACGCTCAGATGCAGAGGGAGCAAGCTGCTCATATGTAGAGGGAGCAAGATGCTCATATGCAGAGTAAGCATGATGCTTAGATGCAAAGAGAGCAGGGCGCTCCAGCACAGAGGGAGATGTGATGAGCTTGAATATGTGATGTTTGTAATATCGAATAGGTGTTCCCCTAGTATTATCCATGTGACTTGGATAGGGGTAAATGGGTCAATATGGAACAATTCCTTTTCCCGAACACCCTGTGACAAGGTGGGGAGATTAGTGCTTTCTCCCGAACACTTTGTGATGGAGTTGGGAGATCTCTTGGACACCCTGTGACGGGATGGAGAGACTAGTCCCTAAGATGACTCAGGAGGAGTCAATGCACATATTTCTTCCGTGATAGAGGGAGAAAATATCATAATCCTGTGATAAATGGGCAGGAATCCCATATTTGCATATCTTGTACATTCTGCAGGATTGATTATCAAGAGGAAGGTTTATGTGGATGAGATGTTGATGTTTCTCCAGGGTGCAGCATCGGTTAGACATCCTACCAGATTGGTCATGTGATTTGACTAAGGAGAATGATACATTCACTCACAGGAAATGGCCGTGTGATTTGGCTAGTGGTGAATGACCTTGGTGTAGCTTTCCTTAGCCATGTGATTTAGCTAGGTGTGATTAGGGCTCGAGGTGCTTGCACAACCTTTCCTACTCATGTGATTTGGCTAAGTGTGAATAAGGCTTGAGGTCACATTGCATACTCTGTGAGGGAGTGCTCCATGATGGAGTGATCTATCCCATTATAGAGCAGTTTTGACTTGTTTATTTGATAGGGAATAACTACCCCTTGTGGAAGAAACAATGTCCATTCTAATGTGGGTGCACACACATTAGAGCCCTATACATGAATAGATGTGCATGTGAGGAGAAGAATAACATTAGATAGGAAGAAGAAGATCCAGGTAGAGTCTCGAGAAGAAACTTGAAGTGCTAACATTGGGTATGTCAGCATAGACCCTATTCTTTGGTTGGTATTTTGAATAAGGAGTTAATGTTACAACTTTGTGAGTCATTCTCCTTTGATGGGGAGAATGGAAAGATCAGAGGATACGTCACTTATGCATTTGACCTTGGACTAGGTCAAGTGAGGTTCCAGTCCTTGTTAATGTATTTGTCCCTGGGACGTTGGGGACCAACGAGGTGAAATCCCTTGTGATGCATTTGACCTAGAGGGGTCAGGTGAGGTTAAAGCCCTTGTGATCGTCCATGAGGTTGAGTTCATGTTGATGATGGATCCATAAGATTTAGCTTATGTTGATCTTGGTGATCCATGGATTGAGCCATGGGATCCCACGTCTACCTTGGGATGATCCAAGTGGACTTGGTCTTTGAGAAAGACCCTTCATTATGGAGAAGTCCTCATGCATGACGTGGCAAGTCAAGAAGACATGAGTTAATGAAAAGAATATCATTGAAGAAAAATCAATATGCCTTGGAGATCTATATACATGCTTGGCTCTACTCCTTAGTTAGATAGAGTGTTCCATAAATGATGACATGGACTTGTCATTCAGCTGGAGAGATTTCTACAAATGAGAATACCTCCCTAGATAAGAGGAGTGTTGATGATTATGTAGCTTTAGGAGGTATTCTCGTAAGCTCATAATATTATTAATAATGTATTTATTTAGTGAAAAGGTGAAATCACGTAAAGACATGACTTTACGTAAAAGTTACCTTGAACACCTATATATTGCTAAAGGTTAATTCATTATTGTACGAACTTATAACAAAAATTAAATTATTCATCTATCTCTCTACTACAACGAAGTAATAAGAAGGATGCAACTCTGATATCAACATAAACTATTAGTTTATGTGCATGGTTTATCTTCTAGTGATCCTATTTATTTATGTTGCATATAATTGAAATATATTACTTCTATCTTAAAATCTAACAAAAGTACATGTAAATTATAAATGCCAGCAACTTAGTTGATTATCACACTAGAATCACTTGCCATCTATAACTGAAAATGGCCTCTTCGCTTAGCAAACCATAATAATCCCCATAAAGCAATAAGTTCAACTTTGGTGTTCGATCCTATGCCACATCCCATCCAAAGATGAACATGATGTTTTGGGTTCACTTGCAGCACCATACCATCACCACACCATCCATTAGTATCTACACCATAAAAAAATCCCATCAAAGTATAGTCCGATTTAAATTTTATCAGCTTTATGCATTCTTCCTTTAACATAATCAAAATAGATACCAATAGAAGAAGCAATGATAGAGTGCACAGAGGCCATCTTATCCTCAAAGATGGACATATTTCAAGGTATACCATGTAATACAGATGGATATATATTTCTAGCTTTCCAGGTTTATCTCTCCGAGATTGAGCAATGATATGCAAATTTGATACATTTGTTTGTGACACGAGGTATCCAAATTGAGAGTATAGCATAGATAACACTAATGCATGTCTTACATGTAGCAGCATAGATGACACTCTAATCCTTGTACATTGTCCATCTGGTGTCGAGCGAAGGAGTAAGATTGGGGTTCTCCATGCAACAAGTACGCTAGTATCCATGCACGAGTACGCTTGGCTGGGGTTTGGTCCATCTTGACCGCTTACGCACTAAGACTTTTCAAGTTGAGTTCCCATTATCGTAATATCATGGCATCCATCCAAGTCAAACTCCAACACCCATACGTTGTGCCTCCTAATGGGAAGGATAGGTCTACCCAGGATTTCATGGCCATACATAGTGCATATACCACTCTGTCAAATCCTATGGATAACAATAAAACTTTCACATCATCCTACTATAGTCTACAATACCCTATATCACCGCATTAGAAACGTATAAATTATTTCAAGATGATTCTTAAAATGAATCTACCTCAAGGATAGAAATACAGGGCCCTGAGTTAGGAGCATTCCACATGATTAAGAGACCAGGTCTATATAGAGTTGTGGCCACACCTACACTAATGCATTGCACATAAGTGGTTTCTTAGCTTATCAGCCACGTTGACATAGATAAGAAACTGATAAAATATATTAATAGTAAATACATTGCATACAGGGTAATTTTTAGGGGCGAAATTTAGCCAATTGGTTATTTTTTGGGCTTTTTTTCAAAAAATAAATTCGCTATTTGGTCATTTTTAGTCTCTAATATCGCCTATATTTACATAAAATATGTTTTTTTATCATAATATTCTTCAGAATTTACACATTTCAGTGGTCAATTGCATGTTTCATATTTAATATTCGCCTACCTCTTTATATAGATGTTTTTTTCAATCCAAAATAATCGCCTAGGATACTATACTTAAGTATAATATTAGAATTCTTAAAAAATACCCTAATTGCATCATTTATGCCATGTAGCTTGGAAAGCTTCTAGAGTTTGACGAAATTAGAGCTTATCTTGTTGGAGGATTGGGTGAAACAATTCAACAGAGGAAAGAATTACTCAAAAATCATGAAACAGTGGTGGGCAAGAGAAATTATGTTCAGAACATGTCAATCTGGAGTGTACCCCATAGCTAGCTTCAGATGCCCCTATAGGTATGCAATGGCCATGATAAACAAGTTATATAAGGAAAAGAATGCCACCAAGTTCAAAATATCTTGGATACCTCTTGTGTATAAGGTAGTGACTTATGGGTGTGTATTCAATTGGTCATCTATTCTATCCACCGCCATGATTGAAGCATTCTCCAAAGCTAAGCATTACACTCCCAATGCTCTGCCTGAGTTTTATATGTCATCATACTTGGTGGGCATGGTGTGTGCGTCAAATACATTTCTTGGAATGGGTTTGTCTTGGCATCCAACGTATAAACCCAATCACATATACTGTAATCTCTTGTGGGAACACAACTACTAGTAGGAGTACAAATTATGATCCCATTGATTGCTCAATAGTAGTTTTTTTAATTTGGGATATAGTAGATGAAGTATGCCATGAAGATTCAAAATCCCTTGAGGTAGGACTAAATTCCTATGGACAAAGCAAGTGACTTTCTCACGATATACATTATATAATGGCAAATATAGTGATGTTCCAATATCTCGTGACTCTTCTTGAAACAAATTTTGTTTGTTGTTTCCAAATCTTCAAAAGAAACATAAAATGGCCAATAAATTGGATTGTTTTCTTAATCAAGCACTGGGATGCCAAAATACTTATATCCTCTTTGCACGTTATGGATGCACAAGCTAAGGATTATTTTGATAATAATCATAGCAAAGAACATAGTTTAGATGGTATAATAAAAAAATCATCACAGGATTTTGACAACCCATATCTAGTTGAGGCTAAGATTAGACATACACTATGTTTATTAGTATAGAAACTTCTCATAGTGATGATGGAACTTGACACAATTAAGAAGGAAGCAGATAAGAAAGGTCAGACTTCCCTATCAAATGGTTCTTTAACATGTTTTTTAGAGATTCTCATAAATGGATTATGTTACAACAATGAGTTGACTGGTCCATTTCTTCAGGCACTGACCGAAGCGAAGTGGAAGATGGACATTATTTTGACCTATATTTTGAAGTATTTCTCACGGTTAAAATGAAAATGAGGGAGAGATAAATGGTTAGTCGAATCCCAATGGAAACAATGCCAGTGCAACTGGTAACCGTTTTTTCTCATCTCACATGGATGGCATGTCAAAACCTTATTTCTCAGATTAAGGTTCTGATTGAACAAAATCAATAGTTGTGGGATATGAGAGCCCCCGGTTTGATGAAGGTTGTTGTATATAGACAACCATATGCTTATAAAACCTATCTCTTTGGAATGGGTTAAAGGATACTTACAATCTACCTTTACCCCTCCCACTGCTCAGCAAGGACAATAAGGATTAGAGGCTCAAAATCAAAAGGAGGAGGAAGTGGTAGTGAAGAGTTGAATTGAAGAAGAGAAGAAAAGGCAGCAGGAGGCTTACCTTCTTATGCAGCAACAACAACAACAGGCAACAAATAAAAGCAGAATGGAGGAGGACATGAACTAGAATGGAAGAAGAGATGACAAGGAATCAGTAGTTGTGCTTCCTTTATCAGTCCAACTTTTTCTACCCTTGCTTCTCCTGTGACTGCTTTAGCCACCTTTGCCTTTGTAATTGATGCTCTTGGCTTAGATGTTGTTGGTATTGGTGTTGGGTCAATAGATGGATTTGGAACTGCTTTTCAGTAAATAAGGTCCATTGAATCTGCTCAAACTAACCTAGTTACATTCCGTTTGGATCTTACTTTGTATCCTATGCTTGTCCACCTGCTAACAAAAGTTGTTGATGAGACAACTCGCTTTGGTTCTGCCTTTAATGAACAAGGTCTAGCTGATGGCTTAAATACTAATTCAGGATCAATGGGTTCAACTTCAATGAGATCTACTGTTATGGATGTTGATTGATGCAATAGATCCTAGGTCCTAGGCATGAAACCATGTAGGTACAACATGTACCAAGTGGAGGTTGAAGTGTTGGCCTAGTACAACACGCAACCTTAGGTAGTTTTGTATAACAAAAATCATTGCCTTGATATGAGGTCAAATAAGGCCTTCAATGTATTCATTAGCCTGATTATATTTTTGCAAAAAAACTTAGGCTAAAATGCATTGAAAATGTGCACAAATAATCAAATTCGCTCATACCGATTTAAAGAGTCCATGTTGCTTTCCAGGGACTAACTTAAGAGGAAAATGTAAAGAGTAAGAAAAATGGCAATCACAACACACTTAAAAGACCGATGAAATATGTATGATAAAGTCTGTAGTATTGTGTTTATTACACACATCAAATGATGTTTGTATAATTAAAATGCTCAGGATTCCACATTTTTTCAATCACATTTATTAACATAATGAAAAAATTCTAGCTGGTTGGATATGTAACCATACAATTTTTAGTACAAAGAATATCTAATCAATGAGGGTTCGCTCACAACAACAAAAAATCTACCAATACATCTAATCACAAAGTCTCCAACATTACCAACAACATTAAACCAATGAGGGCTCCCTCACAACAAAAATAACTATCAATACATCTAACTATAAATGGAGTCTCCAATGCTACTAGCAACATTCAACAACAAGCACCTCCTCCTCCAGCTAGACCCACATAGGTTCTTTGTAATATTGATGACAACCTTAATGCACCCAAAAAATTTCTTGTTCTTGGAGGCATATCACAATCACATTTCCAAATGTGCATTGTTGATTCCTCTCTTCTTTATGTACTTTTCTTCGAGAAGGCTGCTATTGACTTAGACTCAACATCACCCTTGTTGTATTTCATGAACAATAGCTGCCAAGCCAATCATGATGCATTTCATGAACAATAGCTACCAAGCCAATCATGCATTACAAAATTTTTAATTAAACAAAATATTCGGGGAAGGATATTATTTTGGGAGCATAAATGCAACCAAGAAAATAAACATTAATTTTCTCCCAAAAGTAAATAGAACTCATACAAAAACAAAATTAAATTCTTCTTACTTCAACATAGCTTGCAAAATTGAAGTTGTAAACACTAGTAGAAAATTAAATCAAAATATTATAGTTATTATGTTACAATAGGTCTTAAATGCTATTGCAATACTAAGTGGTTTTAATCTATTATGTTGTGTTTGCTTATGAATTATATGTAATATAACATGTGCATAGCACTTAAAATACACCATTAATATATTGAACACAATATGTATCATGAGGTAACCATTGTAGAAATCCCAACAAGAAGATGTTGACCCATGCCTTGCTCTTTTCTTCTCAAATATATAATGTAAGATACAAAGAAAGATAGTCTCATTATGGAGTTACAATAAACATTGTGGTTAGAGTTAAATCCTAATGTTTATATTTATTATGTTACAACAGATCTTAAATGCTATTGCAATACTTAGAGGTTTTAATTTATTATGTTGTGTTTGCTTATGAATTATATGTAATATAACATGTGCATAGCACATCAAATACACCATCAATACATTGAACATAAGATGTATCATGAGACAATCATCGTGAGAAACCCCAACAAGAAGATGAGGACCCATGACTCGCTCTTTTCTTCTCAAATATATACAAAAAGATACAAAGAACGATAGACTCATTATGGAGTTACAATGGAAATTGTGGTTAATGAATGGCTGCTCCAGGGTCTTCTTCAAGTATCACATTCCTTTATCTTGTTAAGCTTGGAACAATAAATCATTACAAAGTGAATAAAACCCCATCCTTTCCTTGCTACTCAATTTTTAAGGTGTTTTGACCCCTAAAATGACCATTTAATACTCAAGAGAGGCTTTGAATGTTTTAGGACCCCAACTCACCAAAATATGATTTGCTCTTAAAATGGTTTGACAGGGCCATGGCTTTGTTTTTCCACCTCCTAATCTCATAAATTACTAGAAAATATGAAAACTTTTATAGTGATTTATTATATATCATTGATTTACAAGTATTGCCTTTTTTTCACCGAGAAAAATCTATACTTGTTTTTCAGATTGAACAAATTATACATAATGCAAACTCAACATGTTGTTGTTCTTTTAAAACTCTCAAAAGGACAGAAGTAATCGAGGAGTATTCTTAACAAAAACTACCTCTCACAGAGACCTATTTACATCATAGGAATCAAATTAGTGGAAAAACCTGTAAGAGCTAACCAAAAAATCTCCCTGGGGGAAACAAATTGAGCAGTAACATAAAATACTTGTAACTATAATCCCATAAATTCCAAGAAACGATCAACTGCTAAAACCAGGAAAAAACAAAAACTGTCGAAACATAATCCGAAAAGTTATAGAACCCTGGGAATTCAAAGAAGAATCCTACCATTCTTCATAAAATATTAGTCCTTCAATTGAATAAAGAGATTTCTTGGATAAAAAGTTTTCTTCTGAATTTAACTCCCTAAAAGAATGGAAGAATTGAAGAACCTGGAAAGAATCTTGTATGGCTCTGATTTGTGATTTCCACTAGTCCAAGAGTAAGACTTGAAGATTGCTACGTCTTTGTGCCCACTCAATCACTATCCTTGAGTCCTCCACTTCTTACAAGTGGGATATCCCCAAATGTTTTGCAAAGAATAGTAGAGCATATAGTGCCAAGAGCTCGCTTCTAGTATTGGAGCCTCTACTACACCCCATCTAAAGGTTGTATAAGTAATTAGCTCCCATCTTAAGAACCATACCTTCCCCTGAAATATTTCCAACCTCCTGGGAACCACTATCGGAAAAACCAACTGGTAGAGATCCATCTAACAGAGCAGGAGAGACCTTTCTACTCCAGGGAGATTCAATCGAAGAATGATTTTCCTTGAAAGTTATGATTGCATGTAGACCAACTCTAAAGACATTGGTGGGCCAGATTTCAAACAGCACAACATTCCTTTGTTTCCAAATGTGTCAACTGATATACATAGGAATTTTGATCCAACTAGAGTCCACAGAGAGCCAATGGTCAAGACAAACCTCAAAACTACGAGCCCTCCAATCCTTGGAAATATTAAGAAATTTGAGAACCTACCTCCACACAAGTTGTGTAAAAACACAATGGATGAAAATATGATCAATATTTTTAGCTTCCATCTTGCAGAGGATGTAGATGTTGGTACCTTTCCCATCCCTTTTCATAAAATTATCCCATGCGAGGAGATTCTTTTCCAAAAGCATCTAGCAGAAGCACTTCAACTTCAAGGGGCACCACCACTTCCACAATTTTTTCACCCACCACTCGACCTCCTGGTCCCACTTAACTGTGGCAATCACCTCGTAAGCCACCTTTGCAATAACCTAACCACTAGCTTTATTCCAAGACCATAATAATACATCTTTGTTGGATAGGAATATGCCCACATGGATAGGAATATTTTCCACTTAAAGGATAACTTCATTTGATGATAAAATATAATCCAAGAAGTAATGTGAGCCGTGAGAGCTCACAACCCCAATGGGCCAAGTAATTGGATCATATTCCTCCTCTAAGGGAAGAATTTGATCCGAATTTGCCAAATCCATTTGAATAGCTTGGTATGAAACTTCTACAACAAATAGGGGTGTACTACTCTCAGTTTCATCATGTTCCATAGACATGGGTAATTTTCCATCACTATTTTGGACTAAGGTGTACTTCTTCGAGGCTCCCTCTAATGAAGTGAAATCATTCGTTGTAGTGGAATTAGAGAAAGCTATCAATGGAAAATAAACCTCCGATGTTACAATGAAAACTAGATCAGTTTGTGGGGTATATATTGGTGGTGGGATCGTAAAATTTCCCATGAGGGAAGCATATTTTCACAATCCTACCCCAATGTCTTGAGCCTCCTTTGGTTCATCCCTAATGAAAGGAACATTCAATTGGATAGTAGTTTTAGGCATGCAGTAATATAATTGGTTGATAGTGAAAATATTCCCCCAATGAGGGAACTGAATCACTCGGAACGCTGAAGAGACTATAGCCATCATCGCATGTATCCAACTACGTCCTAATAGAAAATTGTAATCTATAGGTGTGTCTACTACCTCAACATCCACTGCGACTTTTTTGCCACCCCATTCAATAGGGAAGGCTACAATGAGTCTGTGGGGAGGGAACACATGTCCATCAAATGCCTTTAGCATACTATGGGATGGAACTAAGGCAGGTGATCCTAATGCTTACCAACATTTTAATGACATGATACAAGTCGAGGCCCCTTCATCAACTATGGTTCAAAAAATGTTCTTACCATGAGATGTTACTTTAATATGAAATGCCACTTGGGAAGGGAGCCTACATTCTGATTAGTCTAAGTCTATTGTGATCAAAGGTGCATCCGATGGATCAAAAACATGGGTTGAAGACAATAGTGCATTTCTTTGTGTAGGACAATATTGCAATACCTCTGAGTCCGACATGGCACATGGTGTTATAGTTAGGTCCTCAACAACATTATAGTTCTGAGCAGCTCGCGCATAAGGATTATGCATTGTTCCACGTAGAAAACCTTCAAGGGGGCGTGGTACTATGTCGACGGCTAGTTTCTCAATGGTGAGAGAACCACTTGGATGTGATGTCGATTGATCCAATGTACTAGGAGGGACATCATAAGAATTATATCTTGTTTGAATGTTCACCTCATGATCACACATGAATACATTGGCATTGGGAAGATTGCCCCCTTGCAGGGGGGAGGGAGCCTACATTCGAATTGGTCTAAGTCTATTGTGATCAAAGTCACATCCAATGGATCAACAACATGGGTTGAATACAATAATGCCTTTCTTTGCGTAGGACAATATTGCAATACCTCCAAGACCGACATGGAACATGGTGCTTGACCTATGTCCTCAACAACATTAAAGTTTTGAGCAGCTCGCACGTTAGGATTATGCATTGTTCCACGTAGAAAACCTTCGAGGGGGCGTGGTACTATGTCTATGGATGGTTTGTCAATGATGAGAGAACCACTTGGTTGTGATGTCGATTGATCCAATGTACTAGGAGGGACATCATAAGAATTATATCTTGTTTGAATGTTCACCTCATGATCACACATGAAGACATTGGAATTGGGAAAATTGCCCCCTTGCGGGGGGGTTTCCTAGTTTTCCCTTGGAAGAGGTACTAGCGCCGTAGAAAACATTTGCTAATGGTGATATAATAAGGGTTGAATCAAAAAAATGGGTTGTTGTTTCCCACCGTGTTGAGCCATATTTAGCATATATTCCATCCCTTTTGATTACTCTTGTATTTATTCTTCTTTCCACTAAGGTCTATGTATTGGACTGTAAGGATTTCAGATGTCTAGGAAGGATTAGCAGGATGTTGCATTGCTTGTCCAGCTGCAGGTTGCGAAGTATGAACATACATTTGTCCCATTTTTTGGGTAATCTGATCAAGTTGGTTAAATTAACCTATCATACCATCGGCATGAGGTCCATGTGGTGGCCTAGCCGGATCAGATGCATGTCTTGCAGGCTGGCTCCAAAAATATTGGTCACTTCCTGGAACCTAACCACTCCATTGCAGAATGGGGCTAATGGGTGGATTTCCCCCTTGCATACGTTGGTCCCAAAAATATTGGGTACTTCCTGGAACTTGACCACTCCATTTATGTGGTCCTTGGGAATGATTAACATTCCAAGGTGGGTTTCCCTATTGCGGGGACTTCCCACAAGAATATTGGTTACTTCCTGGAACATGAACAACGTGTAGATTGCCCTCTTTTGGAGGTGGGCCCCAAGAAGATTGGTTACTTCTTGGATCCTGACCACACCATGGTGGTTGTCCTTAGGATTGAAAAGTATTCCAAGGTAGGTTACCCCCTTGCAGAGGTGGGCCCTAAAAATATTGATTACTTCTTGAAACCTGATCACTCCATTGCAGAATGGGGTTGTTAGGTGGATTTCCCTAGGAATTATGCTAGGATAAATTGGAGGATGAACCACCAGGGAAATCTCACCCATCTGTGAAGGATAACTCCAATTGGCATTCATGTTCCAAGCTTTGTTATTTCTTCCCAGAATATTAACATTCCACGGTAAAGGGTTGACTCAGAAGTAGAACCTAGATAGTTTTTGGGTATACTAAGAGGATTTTGATAAATTCCTTGTGTGTTTTGACCTTGATTAGCCAAACCATATGGGGAACCCATTTTTTCTAAGGAAAACCCTCCAATAGGGATACCTGCAGATGAAGTGGATGTACTTCCAGGATTGGAACCCAGAACTGTACCAGCAAGCACTGAAGTACTAGTTGAACTTATACTAATGACAAGCACGTTAACTGTTGGGGTTGGTATCATGGTCTAGGTGGAAGCATTTTTTCCTCCTGCAACCATTTTTGGTTGCATTGGTGTGGTCCCTTAAGCTCTCGATGAATCCAAAGGGTCAAGTGTTGTGTTTTGCATGTTGTTCCATCGTTCAAAAAGAGGGGTTGTATTATCCAGTGACTCACTAACAGTAAGTACAATTGGGTCTGAAAGACTTGTTTAAAGGTGGATTTATGTGAGTAGTTGCATGATATTCTAATGTTTCAATTTCAACTAGAGTAAGGTCATCGATTTTTTTTTTTAGGTCGTGATGTGACGATGAATTCTCATAATTGGTTTGATATTGTTCTTCTCTAGTATTGTTAATTGAGTTTAAAGGTAGTTATGTCTCTAAGTAACTATGATGTGGTTTTTGTATATGCCTCTGTGATGTAGTGAGGCCTTCAAACTTTGGTGACTCACCTCGCTGCCATCTTGATTGGTGGATTGGGAGAGTATCCACGTTGAAGTATATTAGAAATATAATGAAACAATCCTAAAGGAAATCTAGACTCAACAAAAATCAAAGTGTACACACAGCTAAAAAATGTCCTATGAAACCAAGGAAGAAAACTACTTTCCTAAAGAACTGAAGTTCAGTGAAAAGCTAGATTAGAGGGCCTTCTGAAACTAGTAGCTCATGAGGAGTCTCAAGCCTCAACAATTACTAACAATGAAGGTAAGGGAAATGGTTACAATAAACTTTAATCACCAAAGGCGCAACTATTGGTTCTAGAACAATCACCCTCCCAAGCAGCTAAAGCTTCAATGTCTATCTCGGGTACCGCAAGTGTCACCCACTTGCAATAGCCCGTGAGATATCCTAGGACCAACAACTAATGTTAGCACTTCAAAATCGGCAGTCGGGCGGAACAATTGTAAGTCTAGAACAACTCACACATACTATATACTCCAGAAAGTGATGTCACCCCGAGGATTTTTCACTTACATGGAATATCGTGATGTGCTCATGTCCCACTAAACAAGCAAGATAGGGGGTACCACCCTTATCCAGATTGACATCGTGCTTGACGCATGTTTTATATGCACTTTCCTGGCAAGCATTTTTTGCTACTTATGGATTTAATTGCTCATTAATCAATGCTAGTTTCATAATTATGTGGCCCTGGACTATTAACTCTCCAATCCTAATCCAAATACTTAACCTAATCTTGTTGGTGATATGAAAATCAAATCTTGGTTAGTTTTAGATTAAGTGTACATTTTAAAGGTAATTTGCTTAGTTTTAGGAGTGGTGGTGAAATTGGTGGTGTTTGTGACTCGAAATATTGAACCAAACAATGCACAAATGCTCAATACTCTACCCTTTAATTCGATGAACTCTCTAAGATACATAAGAGTAAGAGGTTCTTTGTAAATACTTCAAACATGAAAATGTTGCAAACTCTTCAAAATGGAACCATTCTTTTAACTTGAAAAGGAGATTTTTCACAAAATGATGTTTTATCGTCACAAATTACTACTTTTCTGTTTTCAACAAGTTTTTAAATCAAGGGTTCAAAAGGTTGGTTTCAATATGTGAAATGTGTCCAAATTAATTCAACTTTACTTGATTGGAAACTAAATCTTGAAAAAATGTTTCAATTGTTTTTTGGTTCCAAAAAGTCTCTCAAACTAGTGTTTCAAACTTGGGAATGTGGTTCTATCTTGGTTTACAATTTGCACTATGTTCTTTCCAATTGTCAGAATAAGTGTCCCAAATCAAGTGAAGTTTCTATGTCTTGAAAAGGTGATGCAAAATTTTTATTAAGTCTTTGAATTTTTTAAGTAGTTCTTTGAATTATGGTCAATTTTTCAATTTTGAGAATCTTTAAAACCAACAATCACCTCAAATGAAATGAATTCAACTCTTTAGACTAGGGATCCTTGTTTCTCGTGTACTATATCGCACAAGGTGTAGGCATAAAGGATACGCAGAGCCCTTTGAAATTCTATGAACTAAAAACATTTACACTTGAGATCCACTTTCTCATTTGCAGGACCGCCCGGAATTGCAAGCAAACAGGATATTCGTGGCTCGAAAATATGCTCCAAATTCAAATGTAATTTATTACACTTGAGATCCACTTTCTCATTTGCAGGACACCTGAAAGCACAATCAAAGAGGATATTTGTGGCTCGAAAATATGCTCAAAAATCAAATCTAAACCATTACACTTGAAATCCACTTTCTCATTTACAAGACCGCCCAAAAGTGCAAGCAAAGAGGATAATTGTGGCTCAGGTACAATGTATCACAAGAAACTTGAAATTGAAACAAATATCTCTAATTGTACTAAAAAAAGATTGTACTCAAATCTCTCTAATTTTTGAATTTTTTTTGTAAAATTTTCTAAAAAATATTTCCAATTTGGATTTTACTGTGATTTAAAGTATGTTTCAAATCCACAACTTCATGCAATTCAACAATTCATAGGCCTAAAGGTTCTTGAAAACAATAAACTATGTTTTTCAATTTTTTGAAAATTTCCTCGCAAACTAGTAATTAAATTTCTTAAATATTGTGTAATCAATCAAAATTCCAACTATTAAATGTGAAATTAATGATCGAAATGCTAAATATTTCCCAAAAACATTCATATCTAAGCAATATTGGAAGAAAAATTTGAATTCACAGCCAAAAAAATCAAATTTTGTCATTTTCCATGATTTTGTGGAGGTTTTCAACTTTAAAATTTTCAACAGAGATGCTCCCTAATTCTTCCAAATCTATTCTCAATTGATCCTAACCGATGTCTAGAGGATACTACATGTCTGCAAAGTCCAAATTATTACCAAATTGAAGGCCTAAAACAATGAATTACAACTTGTCATTTTTTAACAATTTTTGCAAATTAAGAACACAAATCTTCAATTCATTTATGAAATCATCAAAGTTCATATATAGGTATGATTTAGCATCTAAAGGTCTTATACTAGCTTTCCCAACCCAAAAGAGGATAAAAATATGAAATAAACTCAAGATCTAAGTCAAAACATGGTTAAACTTCACTTCTCGGGCATGTACACTATTGTCATCAAAGTAGCTTGCGTATACAAGGCATGTATGCACCCTATTACACTATTAGGTCATGTACATCTTAGGATAGGGAGTATATGCAACTGTTAGCACTCCAGGTTGTGTCCCATGCAACTGTTAGGTCTTTAAGGTGCGTACAGGTATGTTAAAATCA
The DNA here is from genome assembly GCA_027924585.1 of Larix kaempferi. Classification (NCBI taxonomy): domain Eukaryota; kingdom Viridiplantae; phylum Streptophyta; class Pinopsida; order Pinales; family Pinaceae; genus Larix; species Larix kaempferi. Next base: position 33,101,757 of record BSBM01000106.1, read on the forward strand.
AGAAAGATAGATCTATGTGATAAAAAACAACAAATATTTTCCTCCAAAGGATTAATTATGACACAGTAAGGATTTAAAGGATTTAAGCCATAATTAAAGTAAATATTTAGAGGATCTAATGTTATAACACCAAAATTAAGGAAAATAATTTCAAGAAAATTTAAAACTCTCCCCGGTGGAGTCACTGTCATGTCCCAAATTTTGCATTGGGTCACAATGGCCTAATCCCATTGGCCATATTCATGAGAGTTTGTCAAATTGGTATTAAGGGTCAAATAATTGCCAAGGAGGAAAATTACTAGTTTCCTAGGTTGGGGGTGGAAGCATTAAAAGTTGGAGTGAAGGATCAATAGGACCCAAAATAAATTTGGTTTACCATATTCACATTAAAATGGGTCACATAAATAATAAATGTTGAGAAAATAATGTGACATTTGGTCATGAAGACAATTGGAGGCTTATGGAGTTCTTAGGTGGCTAGATTCCCTCCACACACTTGGCATGCACATCATCCAATTCGAATATATGGGTAAGGCAATGTATTTGGAGTATGGCGAGGTGTCATATGGAAGTTCATGAGCTAAGGAAGTCGAATTGGTGAAGAGGAGTAACTCCCATGGGGAGAGGAAGATGTTAGGAAGACAATGTGTGCCACTTGGAAGGAGATTTCCTATACTCTATGACAACCAATGATAAAGATTCTATGACATATTCAGACCTGATAGCAGACTATGACAAATCTGACATGTCAGGGCTAAATATAGCCACAAAGAGGGCGCATTAGGGAGTTAGAGGAAGCCATTCCACTTGGGGAAATATTTGGAGCATGAGGAGGCAAGACAAGTGTCATATGAGTTACTAAACCACAAAGATGAGTTGGAGGAAGCCCATGAAGGGAAATTAGACCTTAGGAGGCCCCATGAAGTTAATAAAAGGATGTCATGAGGAATAAGAATGGATTTTGATCATTTTAGAATTTGCATTTTGAATTTGGGAGAGGAGAGCTAGTGGAGTGCTACTCTACTTGCCTTAGCACCAATTTTGAGGGTGAAAGATTCCCATTCTAGTTGGTAACTGGAAAGGCCATTCAGACCTTTCAATTGGATATTTAATGGAGTATTTTGTTACAGGTTGAATCTACAGGCCATATCATGGTCACATCTCTTTCAGCTTGCTTCTACAACCATTCTTCTATTTCTTGGCATATTCATGATCCTTGAGGAATTACGCCTTTGGTGAGATACTATTCTCTTAGGGGGAGATTATTATGCCCCATTATTTTGTAATATGATTCATATGCACTATATTTTATTCTCATAATATCCACAAGTTGATATCCCAAGACATACTATGCAAAATTGCTCATTAATGAACAAACAGTGCCATTTTCCCCACTACCTTGTTGCAAGTTAATGACATGTTGATAAATTCGAATGGTTAAGTGAATTAATGATGTATTAGTGATAAAAGGACTGTCATTTATGTGTTAAAAGAGTTTCAGATTCATTAGACAAGAATTTGGAATCATTTGGTTGAGTTTCATAACATTTAGTGAAGATTTCCTACCATTTCCCCCTATGTTGAAACTAGCAATTCTATATCTGATTTGAGAGAGTTGTAGCAGATATTATAAGATGAATTATGATGCATATGAGAGCCCATTTATGTCCTTTATATTTAACCATCCTTTTTTCATAATTTCGATAGGTTTTTATTGCATTTGGAGAGCCAACTTGTCATTTACCCTAAGGGGATGTGAACCACAATTTGCTAGTAAAACTCCCTACATTGACCAGATTACCAAAGTAAGTTGTAGAAGTCATTTGAAGGTTGGAAGGAACCTATAAACACCCTTATTATGTTTTAACATCATCCATACATCTTCTGGTACAATTTGAGATCATCTGGAGCTATTTGGAGCCATCTACCCTTGGGGGTTTGAGCCTCAAAATTACTAGTAAATTCCCTGAGTTCTCTTGGATACCTATTCGACCCCAAAACCACATATAATGCTGAAAATATACTTTAATTAATGTCTAATAACAGATCCAATTCTCAGACCCATCATTAGTGAATGTTGTACAGTGTTGGAAGAGATTTGTTCCAAGACCTAGGGGGGATTTCCACTTCCCAAGTTGACTAGTCTTGTCCCAAAACTTCTTCCCTTGCATATTGAATACCATGGTTGGGTATATAAGTTTATTATATGTCTTATATATGTGTTAATTTGTCTCATGACCCCTCATGACCTTCCTCACCAATTTTGAAAGTAATTGGAGGAGTTTGGAATCAGTTGTATACATATACCTAGAGTTGAAATTTGGTGAATTTTAGCACATTGTAAAACTATATTAAAAAGGGACATTACAGTGGTATAAGAGAATGTTCCTTTCACATGTGATTTAATATCATACATTGAAGAATAAGTTGCAGCCATGTCTTACTATTATGATGAATCCTATGAGTACAATTCTTATGAGGAATATGTAGATGATTATGAACAATATGAAGGAGGATGTGAATGGTACGAGGAAGAGGTTCCATCATGCAACACTTCTTACAATTTCAGGAGGAAAGAAGATTATTATTATGACCCTATGTATGATAAATATGAGTATGTCACACCACCAAAGGATAATTCTATGAATGAGTTACAAAGATGGAAAGCAACATATAAAACCTTGCCCCAACAATATCAGGCATATCTTGATTTGTATAAGAGAAGTACATATAAGGCCCCTCCTTTCGAAAACATTGTTGATTGGATGTTTGCAAATAGGCCCAAAAATGAAGATGTGGAGTTAGTGAAGAAAGGTTTATGCCCTTTTTGTAAAAGACCTTGAGGAGAAAATCATATGACGTGTGTGAGTGAAAAGAGTAATGAAAAATCTGAAGCTTTAGGGAATGCAGGTATTTCCCTCTTGAAGAGAATTCTTGGGTTCTCTTCAAAAAGAGATTCCAAATGTATTGATATTAAGGAAACCAAGGGGAAAATTACATCAGATTGCTTGAAGGAGAAAGACAAAGATACATCCCATGAACTTGAAGAAGATCCTATTGAAAATATTGAAGATCATTGCGAAACACATTCTACCTTGGACATGAATCAAGGACCATCTACTGATGGATGCTTGAACTATGAAGGAGTACCTACTGATGGGTGCTCACACCTCTATGTTGGTGACATAGAGATCACTTTTGACATTATTGCTGCAAGCCAAAATTCCCTTAAGCATGAAAATGAATACCTTGTAGCAGTTGAAGAAGAAACAAGATCAACTTCCCCATCACCACTTGAGCTTCATGAAGTTGGTCCAAGTAAGAAGGAAGAAGATGAGGAGGTTCATTTGCAAGAGCCTAATTTTCTTGAAGGGTCTTTAAAGATGAACGAAAAGAAGATCCAAGAGTCCCTTAGCATTCTCCATGACACTCAAGCATTGGTGTCAAATTCTTGTTGGAGAGCTACTTCATTGGAGGAATCATCCTCCCTTGAAGACATGGAGAAGATTCAAAGAGAAATGTGTCACATCAAAGGTAATTTCATGTCTTTTCTTTTTGATAGAAACCATTTGTTTGAGCTTAATGAATTGTTATATGATGCATACTTGAAGAATAATGAGGATAATCATGAGCTCGCAATTCAAAATGAGCAACTTCTTGAAAAGTTGCAAGATACTTGTTTTTCCTCCTATGTTTCGGATTGTCAAATGGTAGATTGTTTGGAGGATTTTCATGACATGGTGGATCATGAGAAATGTGTAAATTTGAATTTTCTTGATGTGTTTGAAGATGAACTTGAAGAGATCCAAACACTTGATGTGGTGGAAGAGGAACTTGAATTGTCTCTTGATGAAGGTTATGCAATTTTTAAAGAAGAGTGTGATTCCTCTACATTGGAACCAATCTACGACAAAGGTTTCACACTTTTGAAGGAGTTGCATGATACTACCCATATGGATCCTTCCCATGATGAAAATTCTGCACTTTGATCATTTGGGTGAGTTAGTTCATTCTCCTACATCCTACAATTCCATGTTTTGCAGCATTAGTCTCAATGAAGTATGGGTGAAAGGGTTCTTTTTTATGGTGCCACATGAGGAGTATGGAACTCCTAGATTTAATTTTTATGATGACATGGTTGGAGCACATTATTATTCAAATTCGCAGCAACATCCTTTGTTACTTTATGATGATGCACATCTACATGGATTCACCTATGATATGCATTTGAGTCACTTGAAGACTCATGGTTTTTCTTGCTCAAACTTGGTTCATTTGATGTTGGAGGAACTTCATCCAACACTGGGGTGAATAGATTTATGATTGGATAACATTTTTGTTGGAAGCCACATACTTTTTTATATCTTTATGATTCTGAAATTCATGGATGTATTGGTGAGACTTCTTTGAGTCATTTGAAGTCTCCTTGTTTTTTCTGCTCATTATTTGGTTCAGATTTTAGTGGAGATTCTTCATTCACTTCTTGGATGAAAGAATACATGGCTGAATATTTTGATGCAATATATCATATCCTTTTGGAGCAGAATTATAGGACATGGGATCCTCACCTATGTCATTGGAGCAGATTTGATTGGTTACTTGATGCTTGTATGCACTTGGAAAATGGTGGTCTACTTGCTTGGAGGTATAAGCACTTTCATGATTATTTGATGAAGCATCTTATTGATGTACATTTTCATTATGTTGTTATGTACTTTGATGATATATATTTTTTACTCATGATGTTTGGAAGAATGCATACAAGAAAATGGGATCCAAGAACTCCCTTACCTGATGGTATGAGTTGGAGAGCACTCCTAATTGTTGGAGTGCAATACAAGCAATGAGACCCTGGGATAATTATTAGTCTCATTGGTTTCAATTTTTTGGGGAAACAAGTAGTATGGGGGATGGATTCCCCACTTAATAAAGTGATTTTCATCAGATAAGTGCAACAACAAGCATGGTGTTTCCTCTCTAAAATATTCATGGAATCTTGAAGACTCAAAGTTGGGCAACTCACTGGCAACTTCAAAGAATCATACAGAAAGCAGGTTCTTCAACACCCATGTTTGAAATTGCTTGAGGACAAGCAATATTGGGAAGGGAGGATTTTCCATGTCCCAAATTTTGCATTGGGTCACAATGGCCTAAGCCCATTGGCCATATTCATGAGAGTTTTCCAAATTGATGTTAAGGGTCAAATAATTGGCAAGGAGGAAAATTACTAGTTTCCTAGGTTGGGGGTGGAAGCATTAAAAGTTGGAGTGAAGGAGCTATAGGACCCAAAATAACTTTGGTTTACCATATTCACATTAAAATGGGTCACATAAATAATAAATGTTGAGAAAATAATGTGACATTTGGTCATGAAGACAATTGGAGGCTTATGGAGTCCTTAGGTGGCTAGATTCCCTCCACGTACTTGGCATGCACATCATCCAATTCGAATCTATGGGTAAGGAAAAGTATTTGGAGGATGGTGAGGTGTCATATGGCAGTTCATGAGCTAAGGAAGTTGAATTGGTGAAGAGGAGTAACTCCCATGGGAAGAGGAAGAGTTTAGGAAGACAACGTGTGCCACTTGGAAGGAGATTCCCTATACTCTATGACAACCAATGATAAAGATTCTATGAAATATTCAGACCTGATTGAAGACTATGAAAAATATGACATGTCAGGGCTAAATATAGCCACAAAGAGGGTGCATTAGGGAGTTAGAGGCAGCCATTCTACTTGGGGAAATATTTGGAGCATGAGGAGGCAAGACAAGTGTCATATGCGTTACTAAACCACAAAGATGAGTTGGAGGAAGCCCATGAAGGGAAATTAGACCTTAGGAGGCCCCATGAAGTTAATAAAAGGATTTCATGAGGAAGAAGAATGGATTTTGATCATTTTATAATTTTCATTTTGCATTTGGGAGAGGAGAGCTAGTGGAGTGCTACTCTACTTGCCTTAGCACCAATTTTGAGGGTGAAAGATTCCCATCCTAGTTGGTAATTGGAAAGGCCATTCAAAAATTTTGTTTGGAGATTTAATGGAGTCTTTTGTTACAGGTTGAATCTACAAGGGATATCATGGTCACATCTCTTTCAGTTTGCTTCTACAACCATTCTTCTATTTCTTGGCATATTCATGATCCATGAGGAATTGCGCCTTTGGTGAGATAATATTCTTTTGGGGGAGATTCTAATGCACGATTATTTTTTAATATGATTCATATTCTTTGTATTTCATTTTTCAGAAGAGCCACAAGTCAAGATCCAAAGACAGACTATGCAAAATTGCTCATTAATGAACAAACAGTGCCATTTTCCCCATTACCTTGTTGCAAGTTAATGATATGACGATAAATTCGAATGGTTAAGTGAATGAATGATGGATTACTGATAAATGGACTGGAATTTACGTGTTCAAAGAGTTTCAGGTTCATTATACAATAATTTGGAGGCATTTGGTTGAGTTTTATAACATTTTGTGAAGATTGCCTACCATTTCCCCTTATGTTGAAACTAGCAATTCTATATCTGATTTGAAAGAGTTGTAGCAGATATTATAAGCTGAATTATGATGCATATGAGAGCCCATTTATGTCCTTTATATGTTACCATCCTTTTTTCATAGTTTCTATATGGTTATATTGCATTTGGAGAGCCAACTTGTCATTTACCCTAAGGGGATTTGAACCACAATTTGCTAGTAAAGTCCCTACATTGAGCAGATTACCAAAGTTAGTTGCATAAGTCATTTGAAGGTTGGAAGGAACCTATAAAAAACATTATTATGTTTTAACATCATCCATACACATTCTTGTACAATTTGAGATCATCTGGAGCTATTTGGATCCATCTACCCTTGGGGATTTGAGCCTCAAAATTACTAGTAAATTCCCTGAGTTCTCTTGGATACCTATTCGACCCCAAAACCAAATATAATGCTGAAAATATAATTTAATTAATGTCTAATAACAGATCCAATTCTCAGACCCATCATTAGTGAATGTTGTACAGTGTTGGAAGAGCTTTGTTCCAAGACCTAGGGGGGATTTCCACTTCCCAAGTTGACTAGTCTTGTCCCGAAACTTCTTCCCTTTCAAATTGAAGACCATGTTTGGGTATATCAGTTTATTATATGTCTGATATATGTGTTAATGTGTCCCATGACCCCTCATGACCTTCCTCACCAATTTTGAAAGTAATTGGAGGAGTTTAGAATCAGTTGTATACATATACCTAGAGTTGAAATTTGGCTAATTTGAGCACATTGGGGAACTATATTAAAAAGGGAAATTACAGTCACCATTATATTAGTAGAGAATTCTACAGCTCAATTCTATTGATATCTCTCCCATTACTATGAGATGGTGAAGCTCAATTGACAGAAAATGAATGTAATTATCTTATTTTCCTAAGAATCAAAGCAATTTTCATGAGTTTGAGAAGGGCGGAAGGGAGGAGAATACCTCTTGAAGAATGCCAATTGATGAAGGTCCATGATGCTTGAGATTTTCAAGCCTTTAGGCATCCTTTACCAATAGCTTACCATGCATTCTTACCTCTAGCATGCATCCTTACCTCTACTTCTAGTAACAATAACTTGAAAAAAGCTTGAAACTAACTACCAATTTTGAATTTGCACATAACTTGGATGGAAAATTTGAATTCAAAAAGGGGGGGGGAACTGAATTACTTCATATAGATTCAAAGGAGAATGATACTTACAACCTTATCTTGCAGATACCATACTTCTCCCTTGCTTTGTGCTTGCTTTGACCCACTCCTCTACCATCCATGCCCTTGATAACCAAAATCCCTTGTAGTCGAAAATCCTTTTTCCTTCAATCCCACAACATAACCTTGTTCTTACTTTATGTACTTTACTTTGCCCCAAATGCCTCTTTTTATGTCACTGGGAATTAGGAACTTAGGAATCAAACTTCAATGTGGGATAATACATTTTTCCCATTTTATAGTTTTTCCAAATATTTGACTATTTCTTCCATAATTTCAGGCACAATTAATGCATATGCCATGCATTTATTTCCACTTTCAACTAGTGGGGACTGGATTTGGGCCTCTAAGTGGGTAATTCAATTAGTGAATCCTGCCTCTTTAGGTTACCTATGTCTTCACTCATATCTTACATTTGTGGAAGTAGTGGTCAGATAAAAGAGGATTGTCTCTTATTGTACTTGAGCTATGTCTTCATTTTGTGGGTGAATGGTAAAATGTGCTTTTGACCTTCACTACTCAAGGGTGTTAATTTGATTGTTAGCAGTACACTTGAGCAAGGACTTATATGCCTTTAGATATGAGTTCATTGATTAATTCAACTAAGAGAGAGAACAAATTTGCTCCACCTATGAAGGGGTATTCTCCCACTCTTATGTTCATACCATTACCCGGCTTCCAAGCTAACCAGTCATGAATAAAATCTATAGCAGATAAGAGACCCCACCATAAATTTGATACTATAGAGGAAACTACTGGAGCTTGTCTGAGCCAGCCGTCAATGGTGCAATGCCGAAGATATTTCCCTTTCATAATAGTGCTCCAAAGACCTTAAGAGAAAAGGCACCTCCAAAGACTCTTATCTGCGAGAGCTTTACTAAAATTGAAAACATTATTTAAACCCCAGCCACCTAGATTTTTTGGAATTGCAATTTTTAAATGCCTCGATTGAGGTTTGTAAAACCCTTGACTGAGATTTTACGCGCATTTTTAAATGCCTTGATCGAACTGTTAAAAGTTTTTATTAAAAAAAATTCAAGTGCCCATATTCGTGTGCGCACACGAATATGGACACCCACAATTTTTTTTAGTCAATATTTTTAAAAGCTCGTATCGTTTATGGTCCATCAAGCTCTTCAAATTCAATGAAAGGAAAATATAGAATTATATGATAATAAAATTTAATAAAATATATTTTCAACAAAAAATTATACCTGTGGATAATAATAAATACCTTGAAGAAGAATCAAGTAAATGCATTACTTCTGCTACTTCCTCTAGATATTCATTTGTAGATATGGGTCACTTCCTCTAGATATTCATTTGTAGATCTGGGTCGCAGAGTAATTGGAGTCATAGATTTGATCAATCATATCTATAGCTTCAATTACTATGTGTCCCATAACTACAAACAAATAGGACCCTTCTCATCTATAAACACTAACCACACATCTATTATATCTATAACACATATATTCTATCTATAACTCGTTTCTATTAGTCCTTCACTAAATTTATATGCAATAAAGGCAATGAAATAAGTCGTGGTTTGTTGCATTTTTATACTTATAACGATTGGATATGCTCGATCGATCTATGAGCTCTCAATCGACGTATTTAAAAAATGCTCGATCGAGGTTTATTAAAACCCACAATCAAGATATAAATCTCGATCAAGGGTTTTACTAACCCTCGATCGAGCATTTTTAAATAGCTCGATTAAGCACTTTTTTAAGCCCTTGATAGAGCTTCGAGCTTTTAAAAGCATGATCGAGGGCTTAAAAAAATCTTGATCGAGATATGTTTTTAACATACTCATGCCCTTCGCTTGCCAAAAAGTGTTACCCATATTCATGGGAACACCCTATGATCTTATCCAAGATAGTTTTAGGGATCTTCACCAAAGATAACAAAAAAATAGGTATACTTTCTAACACCGATTTAACAAGGATTAATCATCCTCCTAAGGATAACCAGCGATAGAACTAGTTCTCAAGTCATTTATACACCTTCTTTAGAAGCCACAACCAATCTTTCAAATGGTAGTTATTCGGTTTTAAGAAGTAGCCGAAGTACTTTAACCCCTTGCCAATAGTCACTAATTTGAAAGGGAACAACAAGTGCAGCTGGTCTAGAAAGTCCTGACCAACTCCACATGCCAAAAAACCTGATTCATCTACATTTATCTTCATACCAAAGGCTTCACAAAAAGTATCCAATCATTCCTTAATGGCATGCCATTCATGGATATGTCATTTGTCGAGCTGCAACACATCGTTAACACATAGGAGGAGTGAAATCCATTAGAGAAATTTTGAGGTCTAAAATGGGCCTCCTAAGGAAAATTATAAAATAATAGTGGAAATAATAAAATAATATTAGCATATCTCATCAAATTTTGGAGGAAAAAAGAAAAAACTACTTCTTCAAATTTTATTTTCAACTTATATCCCTGTATATTCACTCAAATTTTGATCCATAGCAGTCGTTGGATGGGGAATTCAATTCCACATCCAAGGAGTACCCACTCAGAATATGTTTGATGGACCCCGCTACCCCAAAAACAAGAAATACTTGAAAAAATGTGATGATGATGATGTCATCATCACATTTTTTCAAGTATTTCTTGTTTTTGGGGTAGCAGCGTCCATCAAAAGTATGTTGAGTGGGTACTCGGATGCGGAATTGAATTCCCCATTCAATGAATGCTCCAAATCCAAATTTGAGTGAATATACAGGGAGATAAGTTGAAAATACGAGTTGAAGAAGTAGTTTTTTTACTTTGACCTTTTTACCTTTTTACCCTTTTACCCAAAAAATGGTGATTCATCCCCCATGGTTGACATCATCACCTTGAATCCTATTGGTTGATTTTTATAGTACATTTCTTTTGTTTTGAGCCCCATTTTTTACCTCAAAATTTCTCTAATGCTTGCAACATCGGAAATTTTAATACCTTCTAACTTTCCCTATATTTTGGCCTTTGTTATCAAATGAATCAATCCTTTAGTAATCAGCATAAAGAGTAGTGGCTACATAGGGAATCCCTATCGTAATCCCCTGGAGCTTCTGATAAAATGAGTAGGAACCCCATTCACCATTACCAAAAAAGAGGTTGATGAGATGCATGCAATGATCCAATTAGTGGCTTCGAAACCCAAACCAATGTTTAAGAGGATAAGTTTGAGGAATCCTCAGTTCGCCCTATCATATGCCATGGGTAAATTTGAACCCAAAATCCGACAGCATATTTTTCTGAATTTTGACAACACTCCGTCTAAGATCTGACAAAGTATTCTTTTTTTAAACGTCGATAAAACTGCGTTAGATATCTGACAGGGACAAATAGCCGTCGTATAACCGACAATGCCTCGTCGATTAACCTACGCTTTTCTTTTAATCAATAATTCCAATAACCGAATATATAGTAGATATATTAAGGAATACCTCATACAGTTCAATGGACTTCATCATCTTCTTTATCCAATTCATCATATGTATCATCCGATCCAGATTCAACATTGTAAGGATCGGCCATATCATCATCGTCATTGATGTGAGTTTCGAGCATCATGTCATCGTTGATATCATATTCATGGACATTGTCTGCTACATCATCAGATTCAACTAATTCTTCAACATCTTCCTTTGGAAGATGATCATCCAACTCATGTTGATCATCATCAACATCATCTTCTTCTTCAAGACCCTCTTCATTATCTTCCTCTACATTATACTTTACCGGCCTTCCCCTTGGATCGTGTCTCCCAACAAATGACCAACCCCCTCTACCTGGAACCTCAAAGTAAAATACCTATTCACATTGGCTTGGAATAATATAAGGCTCAGTTCCTGCCTCAAACAACCTTATATTAACCATGGTAAATCCATTATCATGTTCAATAATAGTTTTATCGGGATCACATTGATTCAATCGTAACCTGTACCATTTGACAACTAATGGAACTAATTTGAAGGATTTAAAGTCACACTTAATAATATCTTCCAGATACCCATAGTATCTTTTTTCTGAGAGTTCTGGATGTTTGTCACTTCTAGAGGAAACATTGATCACCTCAAAGACTGCAGTTATCCCACAATCAGATGTTTTCTTCGTTTCATCCAACTTTTTGATGCAAAAAATTACAACCATTGCACCACATAGCCTTATGGTGTTTTACCTACAACAAGCCATACACATAAAGATTACATCCTGAATTGATCATGATTAAGTGCATGTTTATGCTCTGCAGGGAAAAAATCAATGTGTACATCAATATATTTGAAAAAAATAAATAGTATGGCTAATTAATATGCTTGCATGCTTATCTTTTAAACCATATGCTAAATCAATTTCCCTTTGTGTAATATTGGTATCTCCATTGCGATGAGCTTCTTTAACAAATGAAGCCACACCTTCCCATGATATTCCATGACCATATTGTTCACATCGTTCAATCCATACCTTCATCCAATCAATATTTTTGCGATGTATAAATGAAGTGCATCCCACTCTCGACCAACTGCTTGATGAAAATAAAATTACAATTCAGTACAAATGTATATTCAGTATAAATTCAGTAAAATGTGCTATAATTAATCTCCACTAGCTAATACTTACCTTTCACCTTCCTCGATCTACCTTTCCCCTTCAGGTACTCCCCTTCAAAAAATTTATTGGAGTCTGGATCACAAATGCGACCTAAATTGAGATTTGACGCTAATTTAGGTAGATATTCACTAATATACATCATGTTATGGTATACCATATATCCCTCCACCATAGGACCCTCAGGACGTGCTCGTTGTCTATCCAAACCCTTCAAAAATTTCAAGTGCCTCTCAACCATCCACATGGACCTTGAGTGTATATGTCCACACAATTCAATCTCCTCAACTTGGTGTATGAGGTAGTGTTCTTGTGCATTGAAAAATGTCGAAGGTAGATGCTTTTGCATTTCACACATGAGACGAGGAATTTCTCTCCTCCAATACTTTATATATTCTTTATGGATTTATTTAGATGACAACCATCTACAAGTGATGCAGACAAATCATGAGATTAACAAAAATAAACATTATATTACATAACAATTAGAAAAAGAAATGCCAAATATAAGTTCTACAATGAATTAAACAAACACTTTATGCATGCAAAATATCGTTACTTACCTCATGTGCTTTCCAATATCATATATAACTTGTTTGACATTGTTGTCGAAGTTGTCTGGGAGAGATAGAGGTAGAACATACTGTAACAATATAAAAATAGTTTCATTATTTTTTACAAAAAGTAGACATAAAATACCAACAATATGCACTAAAATAAAAATATATAGCAATACATATACCATAATAATTACCTTGATGAAGATATGCCAATCATGTGTTTTCAACCCCACAAAATCACCTTTATTTGTTATGATATTCTTCATGTTCGAACAAAATCCGATGGGAAATTTAATTTTTCGCATGACTTCTTTTACAACATTGCTTTGCTGCTCCATTAACAACCATGGAAGTGAGTTTATATTAATTTGGTCTCTATTGCTATGTAATTGAATGACATCTTTCATTGCATGATTGGTTTCCTAAATGTCATTGCAAATTTTGACAATTTTTTCTTTGTCACTCCTTCCATCCAATATTCGCCATAATGTTTCAGCCACATTCTTTCTGATATGCATTGTATCAAACATATGAGCAATTTGTAGGTGCTCATAGTAGGGAAACCTACTTAATTGTTTAGGATAAATTTTCATTCCTCGTGGAAGTCCATTAATGCCGTCATGATCACGATAACCATCGTGAATCATAGTTTATAAAGAAATTACAGAAATCAATGTCAATTACAATAAACAACACACAATAAAAAAAATTCAAACATTTCATAGATGATGATAGATATACAAATTTATCCGTACGCACCTTGATGATTTCTATTATATTGCAACTTCCATAGGTGAGGTGTCGTTCTATGTGGTTTTAATGTAGTCTCTTGCTTCCCATTGAATATATGTTTTTTGGTAGTTCAATACCTATGATTATTAGAGAGGAAGTTCCTATACTCATCAAACATCTCATTTCCTAAACTTTTTGAACTACGAGATTTGATCTTAGGACCACAAACTCGACATGCAAATTTTCCCTTTGTTTGAAGACCTACAAAAAGAGATGGATTAACTATGTCAATTATAATTATATAAAATAAATGGATTATTTAAAAAAACATGCATGCATGATCTGAAAATCTCAAGATCTTTTTAACCAATAAACTTGCATGTGAAATTTGCTTGAAAACATTCATAAAATTGCCTTAAAAGATGATTTAAAAATGCTTCAAATCAACACATAAGCACATAAAGAACAGATGCAAACCAGAAAAATAACACAACAGCTGATAACGGAGTTCACCCCTCCTGGGCTATGTCTCCTGGCCACTTCCAATGGGAAGGCCAATCTTATTCAGTCTTCAAATATTACAACTTGGGCGTTTTCGAAAACACCTCTGTTTTCTGTCAGTCAAAAATAGAAATAAACAGCATCATTGAATTCCTTGCGAAATTCTGAAAAAAAAAATGGGTATAAACTCGACCACCTTTGGATGAAAAATTATTTGGCACACAAAACGAGACAACTAATATGCACAAAAGACAAACTATACTAAATGCTCTGTACTTTGTCTAAGGAAATGTGCCCGTACTCCACCTTGGAATCTGTGGAGGCGCTCTGTACTAAACTCTGAATCCCGACTATTCAATTTGGTCGTGGCTTGGCAATTCGTGGCTCTTTATAGGTCTCGATGCTTAACCATTTAAACAATTGATGCCGAACTCTTTGCAACGGTTGCTCTGTGGCCCAATGGTAAAGGGTAGTGCATAACAGGGAGAGATCCCTGGGTCAAAGCCGTGGGCCTCTCCTCTTGGCTCATTCATTTTGAAAAGTGTCATACTCTATGTTAACACATATTGTATAGTTTGAAACTATGCGATATGTATTGTGCTATATGGTCCATGTTATGGTATAGAGCGGCGGCCATATATTATGGTTACAATAGGGATAAAGTTCGACGGCATATGATATATATTAAAATTTAGGCTCCACATTATTTAATGGATAAGGGTCCACGTGAAGGTATAAGGTTTATAACATAACATTTCAACCCTTTTTAATATAACCTTTCCACCCTTTTTTTAACATACCCTTTTTAATATTTTGAACCATTTCTTAATGTGACCTTTTGAACCATGTTAATGGGGTCATGGTGGCCTTTCCACAAGGATTTGAGTTCGATTCCCATTGCCCCAAATTACATTTTTTAACCACTTTAACCAACATTGATGAAACTTCAACCACTGACAACTTCTTCATTCGAAGTCCGTTTTTCAGGAAACAAACGTTGACGGAAAGCTGTCGACAAGACCTTTGACATGGTAACCTTTGTACTGATGTTTGAAGACTTTAAACTTGATATACTTTAAAAAGATCCTCCTGGATCAAACCTCCCCACTGATAAGCTTTTGGACCACCAAAAGCATGGAATCATCCTGAAATCAAGTGAAGACATGTTCGTCTCACTTGCCCTGTATCATCTGTCCATTCTTGGAACCTGTACATCTGACTCAACATGACAATAATCAACACTACATAGATATTGTTAAGTACATTAATCCCTTTTTCAACAAAGTCTTCATTCAATATTGTAGGGACCAACCATATACTATTGATCAGTAATAAGCTAAATATCAACATTGAACATGTGAAAGAGATTGTACTTGTATCATGCTTATGCTTTATCATAGGAACATTATCAACCAGAATAGGTGTATTTTCATGCAACGACACTTCCTATTCATGCTTAGGATTCTTTTCGTCCTTAACTTGCATAGACATAAGTGTCAAATTCTAACTTGCATTAACAACTCTTTTCAATTGTTGTGTAGTTCCCAATGATTTGTCATTTTATATGAATGTGAGTGTACTATGTACTCAATTCCTTCTTTAAACAAATTATACTGATTATGTTCTCGATAGAAGATTGCTTTTCGATCATATAAATATGGGCTACCCAACACAATCCCACAGATATCCAATGGAACCACATCAAATTCCACTTTATCTACAAACTTGGAAGTAATTGAAAACTTGAGATCACATTGTCTGGTTACTTGTAATTTGTTGTCTTTGCATACCCAACCTAGTGGATAAAGTTTCTTGTGTGGTTTAGTTATTAATCCCAACTACTTAACTACTTCTTCTGAAATAAGATTACCCTGGGATCCACTATCTATGAGTGTGTCGATCTTTGTTTGTTTAGTGATCACCCTTATATGAAATAGTGCATTTCTTTTTCTATATTTAGAACCATCATGATCTCTAAATGTGGAAGCATATGAAGATCCAATGTTAGAATTACCAACAAGAGATTTACCTTTCATACCTACGATCGATATCTTGGTTTCATCCTCGGAATCTGATCCAAGGTCCTCAACAATAACCGTAGCTTTATGCTTCCCTTTCCGATCTTTGAACCACTTTGGCTTCATTTCTGGATGCAACTTCCAGCAATGTTCTACATCATGTCCATCTCTTTGACAATGAGTGCAAGAAAGCTTTGTGTCTCCTTTCTTCACGGTAGCAACATGTTTGCTCTTCCCTTTTGTATTTCCTTCTGTTGGCTCACTGGATCCATCTGAAGAAACATCATGAACACTCTTCCCTTTTGACTCCATGTGAGTCGCTTGAACACATACCTCATCAAGATTAGTTGGATTAAACATAAGTATCATGTGTCTTAAATAGCTATGTAATCCACATATGTACTTAAGAAGAATTTCCTGGGTGTAAAGAGGTATACCAAGTATTAAATCTCTCTTCTGAAACTCTTGTGTGTACTCTTGCACACTTTGACCCTTACCTTGCCTCAGATACTGCCAATCCATCATTGATTGTTGTATGTACCCCAATGGGTAGAACTGCTTCTTTAATGCTGGCTTGAATTCATGCCAAGAGGATATAATGTTTCCTTTTGAGGCTAAATCCTTTTGAGTTCTGCTTTCCCACCATATGAGAGCAGTCCCTCCAAGTCTGAGAGAAGCTAACTGAATTTTCAAGCTATCTTCATTAAAATTTTGAATCCTACAATAGACTTCAACCTAGCGGATCCAATTATCTAATGTTTTAGCATTAAGTTCTCCATTATAAACAGGTAATTCAAACTTAATATCAAGCTTTAATTGAGACATATTAAGATCAATTTTGTTTTCAAGTTGTTTCTTCGAATTTGAAGAATCAATACTGGAACTTTCAGAAGAGGAAGAAGATGGAGAAGAAGGTTCAGAAGGACCTCCTCCTTTTCCTGAAGTATATTCTACGTTCTCCTTCTTTATTTTCTTCTTTTCCAACCTCTCTTGATAATTTGCAAACAATTTTTCTACTCGGTCTGCCATCTGATAGAAAGCTTTGTGGAAAGCCTTCTCATCTTCTACTTGGTAGTCTTCATCTGTCATTTTCTTTCTTCTTGATCCAATCTCGAGATCAAACTCTTCAAGCTCTCCTTCACCTCTTTGAAGCCTAGATCTTGTCAACATAAACAAACTCACAATGCAATGGTTAATTAGCTCGGATACCAACTTGATATGAAAATCTCAAGATCTTTTTAACCAATAAACTTGCATGTGAAATTTGCATGAAAACATTCATAAAATTGCCTTAAAAGATGATTTAAAAATGTTTCAAATAAACACATAAGCACATAAATAACAGATGCAAACCAGAAAAATAACACAACAGCTGATAACAGAGTTCACCCCTCCTGGGATACGTCTCCTGGCCACTTCCAATGGGAAGGCCAATCTTATTTAGTCTTCAAATATTGAAACTTGGGCGTTCTGGAAAACACCTTTGTTTTCTGTCAGTCAGAAACAGAAATAAACAGCATCATTGAATTCCTTGCGAAATTCTGAAAAAAAATGAGTATAAACTCGACCACCTTTAGATGAAAAATTCTCTGGCACACAAAACGAGATAACCAATCTGCACAAAAGACAAACTGTACTAAATGCTCTGTAATTTGTCTCGGGAACTATTCCCATACTCCACCTCGGAATTTGTGCAGGCGCTCTATACTAAACTCTTAATCCCGACTGTTCAACTTGGTCGTGGCTTGGCAATTTGTGGTTCCTTATAGATCTCGACACTTAACAAGTTAAACAAGTGATGTTGAACTCTTTGCAATGGTTGCTCTATGGCCCAATGGTAAAGGGCGGTGCATAACAATGAGAGATCCCGAGGTCAAACCCGCGGACCTCTCCTCTTGGCTCGTTCGTTTTAAAAAGTGACATACTCTTATGTTAACACATATTGTATAGTTTGAAACTATGCGATATGTATTGTGCTATATGGTCCATGTTATGGTATAGAGCGGCGACCATATATTATGGTTACAATATGGATAAAGTTCGATGGCATATGATATATATTAAAGCTTAGGCTCCACATTACTTAATGGATAAGGGTCCATGTGAAGGTATAAGGTTTATAACATAACATTTGAACCCTTTTTAATATAACCTTCCCACCTTTTTTTTAATATACCTTTTTTAATATTTTGAACCATTTCTTAATGTGACCTTTTGAACCATGTTAATGCGGTCATGGTGGCCTTTCCACAAGGCTTTGAGTTCGATTCCCATTGCCCCAAATTACATTTTTTTAACCACTTTAACCAATATTGATGAAACTTCAACCACTGAAAACTTCTTTATCTGAAGTCTGTTTTTCAGGAAATGAATGTTGATGGAAATTTGTCTACGAGCCCTTTGACATGGTAACCTTTGTACTGATGTTTGAAGACTTTAAACTTGATCAAATTTAAAAAGATCCTCCTAAATCAAACCTCCCCACTGAGAAGCTTTTGGACTACCAAAAGCATGGAATCATCCTGAAATCAAGTGAAGACAGGTTCGTCTCACTAGCCCTGTATCATCTGTCCTTTCTTGGAACCTATACATCTGACTCAACATGACAATAATCAACACTGCACAGATATTGTTAAGTACATTAACCCATTTTTCAACAAAGTCTTCATTCAATATTGTAGGGACCAACCATATACTGTTGATCAGTAATAAGCTGAATACCAACATTGAACATGTGAAAGAGATTGTACTTGTATCATGCTTATGCTTTATCATAGGAACATTATCAACCATAATAGGTGTATTGTCATGCAACGACACTTCCTCTTCATGCTTAGGATTCTTTTCATCCTTAACTTGCATAGACATAAGTGCCAAATTCTGACTTGCATTAACAACTATTTTCAATTGTTGTGTAGTTCCCAATGATTTGTCATTTTTATATGAATGTGAGTGTACTATGTACTCAATTCCTTCTTTAAACAAATGATACTGATTATGTTCTTGATAGAAGATTGCTTTTCGATCATATAAATATGGGCTACCCAACACAACCCCACAGATATCCAATGGAACCACATCAAATTCCACTTTATCTACAAACTTGGAAGTAATTGCAAACTTGAGATCACATTGTCTGGTTACTTGTAATCTGTTGTTTTTGTATACCCACCCTAGTGGATAAGGTTTCTTGTGTGGTTTAGTTATTAATCCCAACTGCTTAACTACTTCTTTTGAAATAAGATTACCCTGAGATCCATTATCTATGAGTGTGTCGATCTTTGTTTGTTTAGTGATCACCCTTATATGAAATAGTGCATTTCTTTTTCTATGTTTAGAACCATCATGATCTCTATATGTGGAACCATATGAAGATCCAATGTTAGAATTTCGAACAAGATATTTACCTTTCATACCTACGATCGATATCTTGGTTTCATCCTCAGAATCTGATCCAAGGTCCTCAACAATAACCGTATCTTTCTGCTTCCCTTTCCGATCTTTGAACCACTTTGGCTTCATTTCTGGATGCAACTTCCAGCAATGTTCTGCATCATTTCCATCTCTTTGACAATGAGTGCAAGAAATATTTGTGTCTCCTTTCTTCACGGTAGCAACATGTTTTCTCTTCCCTTTTGTCTTGCCTTCTGTTGGCTGACTAGATCCATCTAAAGAAACATCATGAACACTCTTCCCTTTTGACTCCATGTGAGTCGCTTGAACACATACCCCATCAAGATTAGTTGGATTAAACATAAGTATCATGTGTCTTAAATAGATATGTAATCCACCTATGCACTTAAGAAGAATTTCCTCGGTGTAGAGAGGTATACCAAGTATTAAATCTCTCTTCTGAAACTCTTGTGTGTACGCTTGCACACTTTGACCCTTACCTTGCCTAAGATACTGCCAATCCATCATTGCTTGATGTATGTAACCCAATGGGTAGAACTGCTTCTTTAATGCTGGCTTGAATTCATGCCAAGAGGATATAATGTTTCCTTTTGAGGCTAAATCCTTTTGAGTTCTGCCTTCCCACCATATGAGAGCAGTCCCTCCAAGTCTGAGAGAAGCTAACTGAATTTTCAAGCTATCTTCATTAAAATTTTGAATCCTACAATAGACGTCAATCTAGCGGATCCAATTATCTAATGTTTCAGCATTAAGTTCTCCATTATAAACAGGTAATTCAAACTTAATATCAAGCTTGAATTGAAACATATTAAGATCAATTTTTTTTTTAGGTTGTTTCTTCGAATTTGAAGAATCAGTACTGGAACTTTCAAAAGAGGAAGAAGATGGAGAAGAAGGTTCAGAAGGATCTCCTCCTTTTCCTGAAGCATCTTCTACATTCTCCTTCTTTATTTTCTTCTTTTCCAACCTCTCTTGATAATTTGCAAACAATTTTTCTACTCAGTCTGCCATCTGATAGAAAGCTTTGCGGAAAGCCTTCTCATCTTCTGCTTGTTAGGCTTCATCTGCCATTTTCTTTCTTCTTGATCCAATCTCGGGATCAAACTCTTCAAGCTCTCCTTCACCTCTTTGAAGCCTAGATCTTGTCAACATAAACAAACTCACAATGCAATGGTTAACCAGCTTTGATACCAACTTGATATGAAAATCTCAGGATCTTTTTAACCAATAAACTTGCATGTGAAATTTGCATGAAAACATTCATAAAATTGCCTTAAAAGATGATTTAAAAATGCTTCAAATCAACACATAAGCACATAAAGAACAGATGCAAACCAGAAAAATAACACAACAACTGATAACGGATTTCACCCCTCCTAGGCTATGTCTCCTGGCCACTTCCAATGGGAAGGCCAATCTTATTCAGTATTCAAATATTACAACTTGGGCGTTCTGGAAAACACCTCTGTTTTCTATCAGTTAGAAACAAAAATAAACAGCATCATTGAATTCCTTGTGAAATTCTAGAAAAAAAAACGAGTATAAACTCGACCACCTTCGAATGAAAAATTATCTGGCACACAAAACGAGACAACCAATATGCACAAAAGACAAACTGTACTAAATGCTCTGTACTTTGTCTCGGAAACTGTGCATGTACTCCACCTCGGAATCTATGCAGACGCTCTGTACTAAACTCTGAATCCCGATTGTTCAACTTGGTCGTGGCTCTTTATAGGTCTCGGGGCTTAACAATTTAAAAAATTGATGCTGAACTCTTTGCAACGGTTGCTCTGTGGCCCAATGGTAAAGGGCAGTGCATAATAGGGAGAGATCCCAGGGTCAAACCCGTGGGCCTCCCCTCTTGGCTCGTTCGTTTTGAAAAGAGGCATACTCTTATGTTAACACATATTGTATAGTTTGAAACTATGAAATATGTATTGTGCTATATGGTCCACGTTATGGTATAGAGCGGCGGCCATATATTATGGTTACAATATGGATAAAGTTCGATGGCATATGATATATATTAAAGTTTAGGCTCCACATTATTTAATGGATAAGGGTCCACGTGAAGGTATAAGGTTTATAACATAACATTTCAACCATTTTTAATATAACCTTTCCACCTTTTTTTTAATATACCCTTTTTAATATTTTGAACCATTTCTTAATGTGACCTTTTGAACCATGTTAATGGGGTCATGGTGGCCTTTCCACAAGGCTTTGAGTTCGATTCCCATTGCCCCAAATTACATTTTTTTAACCACTTTAACCAACATTGATGAAACTTCAACCACTGACAACTTCTTCATCCGAAGTCCGTTTTTCAGGAAACGAACGTTGACGGAAAGCCGTCGACGAGCCCTTTGACATGGTAACCTTTGTACTGATGTTTGAAGACTTTAAACTTGATGGAATTTAAAAATATCCTCCTGGATCAATGCATAATATATCAACTTCATAAAATTAAATAATATTAAAGTGGACGTTATAATTACATACCGCAAAAATGGGTTAACCCTAGGGAATCATGTATTGTCCATACATGCATTGCATAGAATTGAAATTGCCTTTGTAATATTGGTCTAGATACATCATACATAGTGATTCCATTCCATAGTTTTAGTAGCTCGTCAATAAGAGGTTCAATATATACATTCATATCTTTAACTTGGTACTTACCTGATTGATTTTAACATATAAACTATATAATTATTACAACCATTTAGATATATAAATAATATACAAGAGTAAAAGAAAAATATATATATGACATTATGCAACAAAATACGACAAATGAGATGCCACTACATTAAAATAAAAAATTTGTAGACACATACCTGGAATAATCATTGCCAACATTATGTGCTCCATCTTTATTGAAAACCATGGAGGAATGTTATTGTTTATAACAAAAATAGGCCACACCAAGTAAACAGATCTCATCTCTGCAAATGGATTGACACCATCTGCTGCCAAAGAAATCCTAACATTACGAGGTTCTTCTTTAAAGTGTGGCCATTTTTCCTCCATATATCTAAATGCATAACCATCTGCATACATTTGAATAATGTCATCTTGAATTTTGTTCCATGCATGGTAATCCACAAATTGCGCTATGTTTTTGCACCTGAACAGTTGTTGCAAACGTGAAATAATGGGAATATAACGAAGAACCTTGCGAGGCACCTTTTTTGTTACTTGATATGTTCGATATCTACTTATATGACATTCCGGACATTTTGTTTCAAACTCATGTTGATTATAATATATAATATGTCCATTGGGGCATGCATCAATTGCTTCATATTGCATTCCAATTTCTTTCATGATGGCAGATAAATCTCGATAGGTGCGAGGTAAAATATTTGATGGTGGTGACAAAAATTCAGCTATCAAGCTACAACAAATTAAAATAAAAAAATTAGTTAATATAATATAAATAATATTAACGAAACGTATTTCATTTGTATTCATTTTACTTATGAATTAACAATAAAATTATTAGAGGAATAAAGATAACCTTTATCACGATCATATATATGTGATGGAATATATTACATACCTTAGCATCTGTGTGACTGATGTGTTTGAAAGACCATTCATAACCTTCAAGTTCATTATCAACAATATAGCAGAAAGAAGATTTGTGTTGGAGCACTCATAAAGGGGTTCGTATGCCTTCTCAAGAAGAGGTAAATCATGAATATCATAAAAGTCATCATTTTCATGATCATCATCATCATCATTCATTCAAACATTAAATGTATCATGGATCAATGTATTTGTACCGTCATCTTCAACTATGTGATCAGTATGATCATCTTCTTCAATATGATCATTAACTTGTTCTCCATTATTCATAGCTCCATGTTCCATTGGTACTTGTTCTGAAAGCAAATCCTCCGGGCGATATGCTGTAGGAGGTCGTTCCTTTATAATTACGTGAAACCATCAAGAGATATTAGTTAATATAAGAAATATTAAAATGATACATACATTTACAAAAACGATCGATATAAAGACACATATAATGAAAAACTTACCAATGGATGATAGTCATGTCCCCCCCTCAGCGTGTCCATGTTCCCTACAATGTCTTTTGGTTGTTGTGATCATTATTCTTCTCCTTTTAAATCCCCTGCATTGACTACATGGACAATAACATTTCCGATCACCCTTTCTTTTCGCACCATCCCATAATTTAGCAATCAATTCTCGATTTTGTTCGTCTTGATAAGGAATATTGTTTTGTGACATTTTCTGATATCGAGCTTGACTGATGATTATCAATCTTAAAAAATCATGCTCCACACTTCACTAATTTTAATCACATTAACAATTGAAATAATTGTGTATTTCTGTACGAAAAACATTCCGTACGAAGTTTATAATTTCCGCAAACTGGCGCTTGTATATCATGTTGGATTTTGTGCTAGAAGGAAAGCTAACATGTGTTAGATTTCATTCATGTTGGATTTTGTGCAACTTCGAAATGTATTATTTATTGTATTTCTATTGTATTTGCTTGTACCTCCTAAGGGAGATGAACTTGATGTATTTAATTATGTAAAACCCTTGAAAGAATCAATGTAAACCTTGGGATGAAAAGCAAGCAAAAAGAAAATTATTATTGCTCCCCAAGTTAAGTCGGCCCAGTTAGGGAATTTTTCATGTTAAGCACTTGTATAAATAGAGGTAAAGTGCACCTCATTATTCACTCATCTCATCAAGTGAAGTTCGCATCACCCAGAGAGGGAATTTCACACCTGCTGGAGAAGAAGGCTATTTTGGGGTTTCTACTTTTGGGAAGCATTCCCATCTTTTTTCTTTTATGATTGTACTCTGATCTCATAATTATCATCTCTATACGAAGGTTGCTAGGTTTTTTCTCGTTTGGGTTTCCCAGGATAAACTCTGTGTTATTGGTTTGTGCTTTATCTTTCTTCTAGTGATCCTAATTATACAATTGAATTATTATGCTATGAATGTGTGAAATCTAACATGGGATTAGAGCAGTTCTAGAAGAAGCCATTGTTGGAACTAGGGTTTCATCTTCTGAAGTCTTCACCCAACATTTTGGAGAAAAATAGCCGTGGGAATTTCGCTTTTAGGGAGGCTCATCTTTTGGTGAAGACAGAATTCAATTCCGAGAATTTTCAGTTTTTGACCTAATTCTACAGCTGCAACAGAAATTAGAGTTTCAGTTTTGACCCACTTTTCTCTACAGATTTGGATCAGACCTATCTCATCTCAACTCGCCTTTCTAGGGATCATCTACCTGTGGAATCAGTTTTCCAAAATTCTAACTTTCATTTTGACATAGCTCCTACTAGGGTTTCTGAACTAGATCTGCAGTCAAGATGATTGGAATGAAAGTTGAAGATTGGTTGGAAGGGATTTCAGTTTCAATTGTTGATGTAGAAGAATACCATCATCACAAGAAGCCAAGGGATGATGATCGTTCGGAGTTCTTCTTCTAGGAGATCTAGAATGCAAGAACAGAGATCTCTTATGGTTCCCACAAGAAGGCAGTGGGAGTCCACACACCAAAACAATAAGAGATAAGTATTTGTTTTCTTGCTTACATAGATTTGTTTTGTCTTTATTATATGCAGATCTAATATGTTGAGCAGTTGATATAGTTTACCTTGTTATATTTATTATGCATATGTGCTATACAACATTACTTGAACACATGATGGAGCTAGTCTAAATGATATCTCCCTCTTGCATGTATAGAGTAGTGCACACTCTTGACAGCATGTCCCAGTGGAGATAGCAGACATCTAGATAGTTGCCATATGTGTTTGGTAGACATGTTTATGACTGTTGTGCTAAAGTATTAGCTAATATGCATGTGTAAACTATTTTCATTATATTTGATTATGAAATGTCACTAATCATCAGTCTGGATTTGACTTGTAGGGAAAAGACCATGTGATATGGCCTACAAGAGAAGAATGATTAGACTTATTCCGATGAACAAGTGATGGACACATGAATCCTGTTTATGTTCAGAAGGAAGCTTCCAGGAATACGACTCTCATCCTAGAAGGATGACCTCAGAGGAAACTTTCGTAGAAGTAAAACCAAAAGTGGGCCACCTTCATATATTTGGTTGTTCAGTCTGCATACATGTGCCCAAGAAGAAAAGGACGAAGTTAGAAACTTCATGAAAGAAGGGAACCTTTATGGGATATAGTGAGACTTCAAAGGCTTACAGAATCTACATCTCAGGATCCAGACAGATTGAAGTCAGTAGGGATGTGACCTTTGAAGAAGAGATGGATGTCAGGAAAGGCAGAGGACTAGACATGGAGATTGATGATGAAGAAATGATAGAACCAAAGGAGATGAGATAATCTCCCCCTCCAGTTCAAGAGGGAGCTAGTAGAAGAGGATGAACCCATCGATTCCATTGATCCAGTTGAGCCAATTGATGTTCCCAAAGATATTGCAGTAGGCCTGAAGAGGCCTATATGGGCACAATAGACTTTGCATAGAGCAAATGAGAGTGTTGAAAAACACAAGGCTATATTTGTTGCCAGAGGGTTCTCTCAGAAAGAGGGAGTCGATTATGATGAGACATTTTCTCCTGCGGCTCGATATACTTCCATCAGATCGATCATTGCTATTGATTCAACCATGAGATGGAAGGTGCATCGGAGTGATGCAAACCCCAACCTTTACTACAAGGTTGTAGATGATGAGCCATTGATTTTGGTTCTATATGTTGATGACTTGTTTCTCACAGGAAATGAGAAACTTATCGTATGGTGTAAGAAGAATCTGGCCTCTGAGTTTGAAATGAAGGATCTTGGATTGATGCACTACTTATTGGGATTAGAAGTATGGAAGAGACAGAAGGAGATTTCCTAGGTCAAGGAAAGTACACCATAGATATTCTGAAGAGATTCAGAATGTTGGACTGCAAGTCCATGACCACTCCGATGGATGCAAATTGGAAGAAGCTGAGAGATTCTGCTTAAGATTCAGATTTAACTGATCACACCATGTATCGCCAGCTGATTGGGTCCTTGATGTATCTGATGAACACTAGAACAGATATATGTTTTGTTGTGAATGCTCTCAGTCAGTTCATGTGCGAACCAAGGTAGATTCACTGGATTGCTGCAAAGCATGTGCTCAAATACTTGCGTGGCACTGTGGGATATGGTTTGCTTCAGATGGCGACATGATATTATAGGGGTTTACAGACTCAGATTGGGTCGGATGCACTGCAGATAGGAAGAGTAATTCTGGATGTTGCTTCAGTTTGGGTTCTGCAGTTATTTCCTGGTGCAGCAGGAAGAAGAACTTGGTAGCACTCAGTACTATAGAGGCCGAGTAAATGACTGCTAGTGCAGCAGCTTGAGAAGCATTTTGGCTTCGTAAACTCTTGGCAGGATTGTTTGGCCAGATTCCAGATCCGACCACGATTCACTGTGATAACCAGAGTTGTGTGCAAATGTCAGTGAATCTTGTATTTCACAATAGGTCTAAGCATATAGAGATTCTGTATCACTTCATACGTGATATGGTGCAGAAAGGTGCAGTCGAGTTACAATACGTGCCAATAGACGACCAGATTGTAGATGTTCTCACCAAGGCTCTTCCCAGGGTGAAGTTCGAATACTTTCACGGAAGACTTGGATTTGAAGAGAATGAGTCCCTTCGTGAGAGGGAAAGATGGCATCGAGATGCTTACCCTACTTTTTCCCAAGTACTTCTACAGTCCTCGTACTCAGCCAGATATGGGAGAAATCCCATAGGAAGATGAGTTAGATAGTCAATAGATGGTCAAGTTCACCCAGGTACCTCTACAGTCCTCGTACTTATCCAGATATGGGAGAAATCCCATAGGCAGATGATTCGTACAGTCAATAGATGGTCGGGTTTACACAGGTGCCTCTACAGTCTAAGTACTCAGCCATGTATGGGAGAAATACCATCGGCATATGAGTCAGACAGTCAGCAGTTGGCCGTGTGATTGCACACGTTCCTTTACAGTCCAGGTACTCATCCAGGTATGGGAGAAATCCCATTGGCAGATGATTCGGACAGTCAGTAGTTGGTCATTCCCATTTGCTCATCTGGGATATTAGCTAGGTATGGGAGAAATCCCATCGGCAGATGAGACAGACAGGTAGAAAATGGTATAGTTGATATATCAGATATCCAGGATTGAGTGATTCTCCTGGATCCAGGATTAAGCGATTCTCCTGGACTCACCGAAGGACTGGTGAAGTTGATGCATGATGACACTTCTAGAAGAACTGAGACTGTGTGGACAACCTTCAGTATGTATAGAGATTATGGAGATAGTATAGATGTACATAGATGAAACCCAGATTATTGTGATGTTGATGAAGACCGAATAATACCTTCCTCATTGAGAGGGAGTTTTGGATTTTGTGCTAGAAGGAAAGCTAACATGTG
This sequence comes from Larix kaempferi, assembly GCA_027924585.1. Classification (NCBI taxonomy): domain Eukaryota; kingdom Viridiplantae; phylum Streptophyta; class Pinopsida; order Pinales; family Pinaceae; genus Larix; species Larix kaempferi. Next base: position 33,129,769 of record BSBM01000106.1, read on the forward strand.
TTAGATTTCATTCATGTTGGATTTTGTACAACTTCGGAAGATATTATTTATTGTATTTGATTGTACCTCCTAAGGTATATGAAATTGATGTATTTAATTATGTAAAACCCTTGAAAGCATCAATGTAAACCTTGGGATGAAAAGCAAGCAAAAATAAAATTATTATTGCTCTCCAAGTGAAGTCGGCCCAGTTAGGGAATTTTCATGTTAAGCACTTGTATAAATAGAGGTAAAGTGCACCTCATTATTCACTCATCTTATCAAGTGAAGTTCGCATCACCCAAAGAGGGAAGTTCACACCTGCTGGAGAAGAAGCCTATTTTGGGGTTTCTACTTTTGGGAAGCATTCCCATCTTTTCTCTCTTTATGATTGTACTTTGATCTCAGAATTATCATCTCTATACGAATTTTGTTGGGTTTTTTGTCATTTGGGTTTCCCAGGATAAACTCTGTGTTATTGTTTTGTGCTTTCTCTTTCTTCTAGTGATCCTAATTATGAAATTGAAGTATTATGCTATGAATGTGTGAAATCTAACATAGCAAACATGTCGGAATATTTCTATAATTTATAGTTTCTACGAATAAACGATGATCAGATGACTGCCTTCAAATCCATCTTTAGGATGACCGCCTTTATTCTCTTATACTTAATAGAGTGCAAGCATTCCTACACTACAACAATTGCGTCTAGGATCTACCTGTTATTCAAGAAACCGAATTGATCCTTTGAAAGGAATGATGAATATGGTTGTCATTGATGACAACACATTAATGACAAAGACTAAATTGGTACATGAATACATGGCACAATGGCATGGTAGAACACACATGGCTGAGGACCTGGAGAAGGAAAGAAAGGATGGCAAAGGTAGCATGACAAGATAGCATTGAAGACAATGGAAAAAGTGACAAAGATGGTGACATGGCAAGTAACAAAGCATGGAGTACATGACAATTTGATGATAAGACTGAAGACAAGTATTGATAGCATGACAAGTGGCAAAGACTTGACGGACATGGCTTGATGATATGGAAAGAACAAGAAAAATGATGACATGGCAAAATTGATGAGGTGGACAAGACAAAAATGATGAGGTGGACAAGGAGAGTGCTACGGGCATGTTGGAGCAGTCTGCGGGCATTTTGATGAAGGGTTGCATGCATTTTCATGGAGGCATGCATGCATATTTCTCATCCCATGTGGGCATTTTAAAATGAACTACAGGCATCCAAATATGGCCCCTTGTGGGAATTTTAGAGTCTCCATGCGGGCATATGTTGAAGGGTTGAACAAGCCCTTGCGGGCATTTCATGTGACCCCTGCGGGGATTTTGAAATAGCCCTCGCGAGCATTTCATGTGACCATTGCGGGCATAAATTTGGAGTAGTGTGGGCATGTATGGAAGGCAAAACAAAGGGACCTTGTGGGTATAAAGGTGGAGACCCTGCGGGCATCATTTCAGGAAGTTGAAGACCACATGAAGACCACGATGATGTAGCAAAAAGACCAAATATACATACTATATACATATTTGAATAAGGATAACGTGGAAACAAAATAAGAATATATATATCATTTATGAAAATAAAAATAAGCATGACAAGTCGACCTCCTAAATTCATGGAAAAAGACAAGTATAAACAACGATTGAATCATTGAGTTGAGAGTGGAATTGGGAATGAGAATCTCGAGAGATGGAGTGACCTCTGATTTCGGGGGTCAGGAAGATGAGGACAGTCTCGGTGGCTGCAGCAGAGGATCAGTTGGAGTAGCATTGAAGAAGTTTTTTTTTCTTTGATTTCTTAGTTAAACTTGGCAGCAGCATGATGATTGATGAAGACAAGTACAACATAATGAAATACCTTTTATCTTTGATTTCAGGGCAGCAACAATGACATGTTGGGTATGTGGGCAGTCAAGTTATATGGTTGTGGCCAGAATTAAGATGAACTTACAAGTAGTATGATGATATGAGGATGATGTAGTTGTGGACAGAGTTGTAATGATGTAATGCATGATTGATGTAATGATGGATAGAATAATGATGTATGTAATGTGAAAAATGTGTGTGTAATACAAGTTGGGTCTTGTAGTTATTTTTCTTAGTTGGATCTAAGAAAAAGACCAAGCTAAGTCTTAGAATAGAATTTGGTGCTTTTGATTTAGTTGTAGCTGATTAAGCCCCCAGTTGTAGCCGATTGAAGAAATACAAACAATTATAAAACTATATCTTGTGTCTCTTGCAATGTGTTGATGATAATGTGTTTTACTTGATGAATGACATGTGCTTAGTTGATTACTGAAATATAGTTCATTGATGAATATGATATTGAAGTGAATTTGTAAATGATGATATAATATTTGAAGAAGAAGTTGAAATTGTTAATAAGTCTAGGCTCACTGATTCATCCCCCCCTCTCAATGAGCCATTGTGTCTAACAATGAACTGGGAAAGCAGAGCTTTGAAACGATTAGCAATAACCTTCAAAATCACTTTATAAATCAAGTTGCAATAAGAGATGGGATGTAAATCATTAAAGGATTCTATAATGGAAAATTTTAGGATCAATGCGAGAAAAGTAGAGTCCATAGCACCACTAATGAAACCTTTGGTTCTCAATTACTCAATCACAACTAGTAGGTATGGTCCCATTAGATCAAAAAATTCGAGAAAGAGCTCGATCATCCATCCATCGGGGTCGAGACTCTTGTCTTTTGAAAATCCATCCAAAATTTTCTTAACCTCTTCCAGTGAGATAGGCTAATCCACCTTGTTTCCTTCCTCCACTGAGAAGAAATGGGGAAAACATTGAATCATTTCCATCCGGGAAACGATAGAGTTATTACCGGAATCCTTTAACGAGTGCTGAAAATTATTAGTGGCACCTTCTTACACACATAAAAACATTTTTACAAGAAAAGAAGTCTACTTTATTCAACTTTGATGTGATGTCCCCATTTTTTATAGAATCGGGGAGAAACCACTAGCCCATAGATCCCCATGGGTCCTAGTGGAAAATTAAATAAATTAGTTAGGAAATTAATTTTGACTATCATTATCTTGTATAATTAAATTAAACCATGGAGAAGAATACAATCCATAGTTTTGAGTATTTAATTATTAGATAATTGTTAAATGAGTTGAAAATTCTTAAGTGGCCTAATAGGGAACATAATAGATTAGGTGGACTCAATGATTTTCCTTCCAAAAAGAAATCTAGAATAAAATCAGTAAAATTCAGGAAAACACATAAAAGCACAAAAAAGTAGAAAGTAGAAGAAAAGAAGGAAAACACATAAAAGCATAAAGTACCAAAAAATCAGGAAATCAACTAAAAAGTTGGAAGGCGGCATAAAAGCAGGAAAGCACAAAAAAGTAGAAAGTAGAAGAAAAGAAGGAAAACACATAAAAGCATAAAGTACCAAAAAATCAGGAAATCATTGTAAAAGCAGAGAAAATAAAGGAAAAGCAGGAAAAGCAAACTAAAGCAGAAAGGCAAGAAAGCAACGAAAAAGTGAGATAAAGCTGCAAGTCCAAAATTATCTAGTGAGGGCGCATGAGGCTAGTGGTCCACATGTAATGCATCTTAGATTCAAATTAAATTATAAATGGAGGAGTGCACCCACTCACATATTTTGCTAGTTTGATTATTGGATATTGAGTTGAGAGCTCTAAGCTTCTCAAGACTTGGGAGATGTTCCCCTTGTCACCAGTTGGGATATGTTCCCCTTTTGTTCATCACACTAGTTGAGGATTCAACTAGATCATGAGAAGTAAGGCATTCAAGCTTTCTCATTAAGGATAATTGCAGGTCCATTCCATTTCCAGTTAAGTGCTCTATTGTTCAGTGTTGAAGATTCCAACAGTTAGAGTGTTTTCTACAGTGTCTTGTATTTGCATATGTTATTGACGGAGGATGGTGATCTCACATTAGAGGAAATTTTAGGTATAAAATGGGCCTCCTAAGGAAAATAATAAAATAATAGTTAAAATAATGAAATAATAGTTAAAATAATAAAACAATATTTATTAATTTTGGAGGAAGAAAGAAAAAACTAATTTTTTTGTTTGTATTTTCAACATATCTCCCTGTTTGTTTACTCAAATTTCGAGCGGGAGCATGTCATCGTCATGTTTTTCAGGTATTTCTTTTTTGGGGGAAGCAGGGTCCATCAAAAGTATGCAGTATGGATACTCGTTGGATGCGGAATTTAATTCCGCATCCAACGAGTGCTCCCGCTCGAAATTTAAGTAAATACATGGGGAGATATGTTGAAAATATGAACAAAAAAGTAGTTTTTTTATAATAAATATCTCAAGTCAACCATTATGGTGGACTCACTTTATTGAAATTCTATTGGTTCTTGAATTCCAACTCATCAAACAATTATGGTTGGCTTGTTTTCTTATATGATGGCTCATTTGCTTATAAGGCCCATTTTAGACCTCAAATTTCCTCTAATGTGGGTACTTGCTGTTGTATATGTAGTCATGTAATGTAAAGGATATCCTCTTCTAATCAATGTAATGAATTTTCTTTATGTTCTGCAAATTCTATCTTTATATTTTACGAATATTTGCTCATATGCTCATTTTAATGTCAAATCTAACTAGTTTTCAGTATTGATGTAATAACCTGACTTCCATGACTCCAAATTATATTCCGTGAGTTGCTGCAGTAAGTAGGCATATTATTGGACCCATAACATCCTTCATATCATAATTTCATGAGCCTCAGAGGCCATTCGAATTGAGTTTTAATTCTCCTAGTTGATTTGTCCTGGACATCCCAATTCTCTTCCTAACTTCCAAACTCTATCAAATTGAGTTCTTTGTCTGTATTAGTGTTTTAATAGTAGGTTGGGATAGATATAGACCAACCACTTCTAGTTCTGCACTAGAAGCCATTGGGTTCCACATAAGTCCTAGGGCCATTGCCTTAAAGCGTTTGGTTTAGCCAAATGTTTATATCCATGTGTGATGCACGTAGATAATGTTAAGATGTCGAATTTGGGAGTCTGTGTAAGGATCATGTAGGATTTCCTTAGTATGTTGCTGGTCCTAAAGTACACAATTGAAAGATTCGAAAAGGTCTTGAAGTGTTTGGGTCTTAAACTTAAACTCTAGTCAAACTAGTCAATTTCTAAGTTTTTGAGTTAGTGTGCTTAGACCTGGGTCTGGGTACATTACAGTGGTATCAAATCATGGTCCTCTGTACCTGTGAGCAACAAGACCAAGATCCATTGTTCATTTGAAAGAATAATTGCAGCCATGTCCTTGTTCAGTGAAGAAGATTATGATTGGTATGAGCAAGAAGAGATCATCTATATTGATGGAGGCTTGTATATGTAAAGAGATGAGGATGGTTAATCTTGTGACCAAGTGTACAGTGAAAGTAGAAGGCTTGAACCACCAATGTTTGACATTGTTGATGCCAGAGTAGTCTTTTGAGGGAAGCCACTAGGATTTGATCCTTCTGGGTATCTCCGAATATACCGATATTTAAGTAAGGAGATCCATGAAATCTTGTCTTTTTGAGAATGCTGTGAAAAGGAGGTCAAAATATTGTTCAGGACAAGGGATCCATTTGGAAACCCACGTCAGAATAGAATAAAACATATTGTCAACAATGTGTGCAGAGAAGTGGAGCAAATGTTGCAGCAGAATGGATTTTTACCATCAAAGTGCTCTACATCAAATCTCTGTGAAGAAAGTGCAACCAGTATAGTATCATGGTGGAGCCTACTAATGATGCAGATCCTCATGCCACTCAAGATGTATAAGCCTCAAGATTCCTAGAGGAGAATAGAAAAGAAGCAGAAGCAAAGATCCATGATGTGGAACACAAGTCACTGCAAAGTGATTGCAGGAGGGAATAAAGTTGTGCAGAAGAAGAAGGAGAGGATGTTTGTCCTCCAAAGCCACACTTCCTTGCAGGGCCATTGAAGATGAGCGAGAAAGAAGATTAGGAAGGCCCTAAACAATCTGCATGGAACCAATGCATTGGTGTCACATCTTTGTTGGAGAATGCGGGAGAGTTCTTCGATTGAATACTTGGAGAAGATTCGAAAAGCAGTGACAAACATAAGAGGTGCATTTTTTAAGTTGATTTCCGATAGAGATCATATTCTTGAGATTGTGAAGATGTATCACAGTGCCTCACTAGAATATGAAGAGGATATTGACAAGATCACTCATGAGTTGGATACCACCCATGATTCTTTGAGGAAAAATCAAAGTGCACTTCAAGAATCTGAGACTCAGAATGAGCAACTTCATGAGAAGCTGGAGAGATCATATTCTACCTTCTACATTTCATTCAATCAATTCCATATGGATGATTGCATTCATGGTCCTAAGGAGAAGCGTCATATGATGGTGGAACATGAGGTACATTATAATTTAGAGATGATTGATGAGGCCACAGTCCAGCAAGATGGATACCAAGCACTTATTATGTTCCAAGAATATCATGAGCTGCCTCTAGGAGAGATTCACACGGTCATGGAGGAGGCAATTGAGCATAGTCTCATTGGACCAGCCAATAGAGGAGGATATGCATTCCCTAGTTTTATGGATGCATCCTTCATTGAGTGGAGGTTGGTTCACTATTCATCATCCCACACATCTATGAAATCTATTACACATGGGGATGAAGATTGGGTAAAGGGATTCTTCCTATTGGTGCCACATGAGGAGCAGGAGGATCCCACATTCGTTGTTGATGATTTGATGATCATACAATGGGGTTTGTAGCATAGGCATATACTATCACCATTTGATGCCTACATCAATCATAGCAACAAGGGTGTTGATTCATCCATGGATTGGGTGGATAACTACATCTCAGAGATGGATGCACATGGAGGTAAAATTTTCATTTACACTAGTAGAAAGTTAAATAACACCTTTATTAATTTCCAATTATATGAGAAACAATGGACATATATTTTGTTATCACATGGTGCATTCAGTATGCATAGTGGGACTTGGAAGCCTCAATTGATTCAGCGGGGTGGAGCATATGGCATTGATGCTCAAGAGGAGTTTCTCTTCCCATTGAAAATATTCATAAAAAATCTAACAAGCACTTGGAAGAGTGTACTTCCAACTCGGGTGTGGGATATTGGCATCCCTTGGAGTGATGGATTGTTCCTAATTTCATAGCAACATAGGCAGTGGGATCCTGTCATTAGTTTGTTTTGTAGTGTAGTAGCTAGCAATAGAGAGCAAGCCATCCATATTTTGCAGGAGTCTATCCATATGGAGCAGTGGTTTAGTTTCCTACATAGGAAACCATATGATGGATGGGGTTACTATTATCCTTCTTGGTGGATTGGGAATCTTCTAAAAAGTCCTTGTTTTGACACTGTGCAGTGTAGAGGTGGAAGTAGGAGACACTTCCCACTTCTCAGGTTCATTTGGGACCCAGGAATCATCCTTGGTCTCAACCACTTCAACTGGATATTTTACATAGCATTATGGGGGACAAAGACACTTCTTGAGAAGGATGAGTTGTATGTGATCAATTCCTTTCCCAAAATTGATCTTCACCTTGGCCATCATCATCATCAAGTTCATTTGGAAGAAGCAATTTTGCAAGAGACATCACCTAGTTTCCATTATGACCATTCTAGATTTTCATCAGTGAGCATTGATTTGGTTGATGCACCTATGACTTTGCCTTCTTACATGACCAGAGCATACATCAAACACTTTGGTAATCTTGCATTGGTTTTCTTTGATTACATTTTGGTTCATGGTTGGATGTTGGATAAGTGCACTCTTGGTTTGGAAGCTATGTCATGTACTTGGGTAGATCAATCATTGCATATCAATTTGTTTGAACATGAAATTGGAAGGATAGAGATATTGCATTTTGATCCTATGATTGAACATGGTAAGGATGGTGCACCATGTAGAGGATCCTTTCATTTCATAACACATGTGGCTTCCCATGTAAGGAAAGGAGTCTCCTATGGGGATGAGAATCTTCAAATAGTTTTCAAAAGGATAAAGAAAATGTTACATCAATGTTCTAAGCCTACCTCGGGCCAGGTTTCGCTCCAGTATGTGTGCTTAAGGGAGATGCTTCCAAAGAATGCATAGGAATGGTTGTGGTGCCATAAATACATCCCATAAAGTTGAAGCTCCATCAAAGACATTGTTCAATCAAATTCATGGAGGTATTAGCCATTATACATGTATTGGCTAAGAGCAAACAATGCTTAAGAAGGGACAAGTTTAAGGTTGAAATTGACCACATTGGTTCAAGGTCAATCTTGACACATAAGGAGTTCAACATATGGTAGCAAGAATGGATTGAATGTGATTCATTGTATGGATTGAAGTATGAAAAGTGGTGCAGCACATGGTATGAGGTAGAGCATATTTAGCTTGCTCATCTTCTACACTATCTACCACTTCAGGATCAAGAATGGGTAATGAATGAGTATGCAATTTTTCTTTGATGTTTCTTTCTAATCTCTTCGTGCATGATAGTGATGTTTCAGGAAATATCATTAAAGCACCCCTTATGTACAACCCATATCCTATTGCTCATTGGGATAGAAGTGTACACATGCATGATCATTCCTATTCCAATTGCTACAAGATAAGTTTGTCCTTTTTGCATGCCTTGGTCAAATTCAATCCATGTTTTGCAACACAATTTGCAATGGAATGTTTCAAAAGCAAGTTCAGTAATGGATCGATGGAAAAGGGTGACCAATACAAGTTGTCAAAAGGGTCATCTATGTTGGATATGATGTATACATGTTTTATGAAGCATACTTGCCATGGATGGATTTGATAAGTATTTTGAATTATTTTATTGGTATATATGATTATTTTTTCCATGATTTGTTTCAAGGTTCTTGGAATGTATCATTAAGGTTCTCAAACCATGAATGTGAAGACAATGAGGCGAGAGGCCTTTAGGTGAAAGAATCACTTTTAAATGATGGAATAAACTTAATGAGCATTGATTCACTCTTCTAATAAATGTATGAAGTGTTTCACATATGTGTTTGGAATCATTCACTCTTCTAATAAATGTATGAAGTGTTTCACATATTGATAAGCCTTTGAGACCAAGTTAGAATGTGGCTTGATTTCTTATGTATTTTTGAATGATTGATGTTAATTATGCTTATATGACATAATCATGAAAATGTCTAATGAGATACATTATCATTCCTTAGATTTTAATTCAATGAAGAACTGGAAGCCTTGTTATAATGTATAGAGTAAATTTTATCTATGGCAAACATGAAAACATGTTTGTGAATGTTTAAAGGAATTCCAAACATTGTCATTCCACACATGAATTGAGTGAATTATTGTTGATATGCTCTAAAAATGTGGAAAGTTGATTATCATGTTGTTGTCATCAATGCACATTTAGACCAACAAACCCTACTTTCTCAATTAGTATGACGATACGTTACAAATTGTTATTAGAGACATTGGTTACAACACTTGGGGTTCTATGGGCTCAGATAAAAGGGATGACAATGTTTTTGGTATTACCAGCATAGATCCATCTTAAAGCCGTATCTATTAAGCACCGAGAGGGCTCCAATTTCTTGAGGTGTATTTCTTTTTTTAAATTTAAACTCAAGAAATTTGATTTCTCTTGATTGATAGATCCGGGTTTAAGTTTTAAGTTTTTATTTTATAAACGAACATCTATTTTTTAATTACTTTTCATAATATTTTATTTTATGAACCAACATGGATTTTTTTTAAATACTTTCCATAATTTTTTTTTATGAGTGGACATGAATTTTTTAATTATTTTGTTAGTAACAAACATTACATCACAAACCTTACAACATCTCCCCCATACTTACTTTACTTTACTTTACTTCTTTTTTCTTTACTTTACTTTACTTTACTTACTTCTTTTTACGCGCAGTCACTTTTTACGTTTGATTAGATGTAACGCTACATTTTTACATTTTGTTAGATGTAACGCTATGTTAGAAGATCTCCCCCATACTGGGTTGTAAGCACCTCGTTTACACTCAGTGCAATGATATGGTAACATATATGTCATCTTTGATACAAAGAGACTAGTTATTTTTCTCCATACCCAATGTTGTATCAAGTTGTCGATTGGAGAATGTTTTCATGACCATTATGAAGGTATCTAAATGTTGATGTAAGTGTGTATATTTGATCATGCATTCATATTACCATCAACACTTTATAATGTCCACCATTTAGAGGTTCTAACATGTTTATATTATGTGCATTATTGATTGATGAGTATGATGGCCTATTTTTGAATGGATTGAACGCGTAGAAGGATAAGAACCCTATTGGTTGATGATCCTTATATGTATTCAGTGTATATGATGTTTAATGCATGGGTTTAAAGGCAACCTTTTCCTTAGGATGGTCGTCCTTAAAATTTATGATATTTTTCACCCACGGTGTTGTGGATGACTACTGAAATGAATTTGTCTGATGGTTGTTATGAAAGAGTTTAGTTGATGTTAATATAGTCATATGTAGTTATATATTGGTATAGAGTTCCCCCTTCTTCCTTTTTCAGACCTACAAGGGGAATACGACAAGGTTTCCCACTCTCCCCTTTGCTAATTATTTTAGTAGCGGATGCTTTGAGTAGGTTGATCCATAATGCTAAAATCTGTAAAAGAACTGAAGGGGTGAAAGTATCAAGTTCAGAGGAAGTAACTCATACTCTATTTGTCGATGATGTACTCATTTTTGCTAGTGGTAATATAGCAAACATGAAATATTTCGATTCACTGTTAGCTTTATACCAGAAGGCAACATGGATGTTGATAAACACAGAAAAATCTGTTTTGGCCCATAACGAATTCCTTGAGGATCTAATAAATGCAACAAAGGAGGCACTATCATTTCCCACGGCCATACTAGTAGAAGGTGTGAAATATCTGGGTTTTTCTCTAAAGCCAAACTGTTATTCCTTTCAAGATTGGCTCTGGCTCTATAAGAAATTAGAGAAACGCATCTAATTATGGACAAATAGATTTATTTCAAGAGGAGGAAGGTTGGTTCTGTTGAAAGCAGTACTACAGAGCATACTGGTATACTGGGCATCCATAGCATATATAGCAAAAGGAATCCTGGAAAAAATAAGGAAAAAATGTTCCTCGTTCCTGTGGACAGCCAACAAGCAGTCAGACGGAATTCCATTAGTTAGATGGAAGTCTTTATCTCTCCCCAAGAATCTAGGAGGGTGGGGCATAAAAACCCAGAATTATTCTGTAAAGCATTGGCAGCCAAAACTCTCTAGAGGCTAACGCAGAGACCAAATTCCTTGTGGGGAAGGGTTATGAGATCCAAATATTGCAATAACTCCCCAATTGATGAATGGTTCTGGAACCCATCCAAATCCTTCAAAAACGGGTCTATTGGTTGGAAAGCAATTGTTCTAGCATTCCCCTTGATAGGAAATTGGACAACATGGCAGATCGGAGATGGAAGAAAGATAAGACTAGGTGTGGATCCGTGGGTAGGAGCCGGAGAAGAGTTCAAAATGTCAAATGAATTGAAATAAAAGTTACGATCACAGAATATTATTGTACTAGCTGATGCTCAAGCACAACAACCTCAAGTAAGAGGTAGATGTCGTTGGAAATCATCACAAGATTTGGCATTGATAGGAGATATAGCATGGGAATGGAACAGATATGTGAACAAATTGGTGTCCAATTTCGCCCATCTGGATGTTGGGGAAGAAGATAAATTAATTTGGACAAAGAATGGAGTAAATGGAGACTTCTCGAAAAATCTTGGTTATGATGGAGTCAACCAAGAATCCTTTCAAGGAGAGAAAATATGGTGGTGGAGATCCTTATGCAAAATACACATTCCATTGAAAACAATTTTGACCCTTTGGTTGGCTTTAAATGACAAGTTGTTAACATGGGAAAACTTAAAGAAAAGAGGTTTTAATGGTCCAAGCATATGTGTCTTATGTAATGCAAATGAGGAGTTATCTTCGTACTTGTTCATCTTGTGTCCTTATGCAGGAGAAGTCTGGGAGAAAGTCTCCATGAAACTGGCCAAAACCAGGATAGCGCAAAGAGATGCAACGCAGGAACAATGAACCCAGGACTGGTGGCAAGTAGAAGGGGTACGTAATTATGACGCTTTCCCCGCTCTCTTTGTTTACACAATTTGGGAAGCTCGCAAGCAAGCAATATTCAAGAATAGAAGGATCCCAACAGACATTATTTCTGCCATCCTGTTGCAGAAAGTATAGGAACACAAGACTGTTGACAAACCAAGAAAGAATCGAGAAATTTATGTCCCAAATATCAACAAAAACGAGCGATGGGCTTACTTTGATGGAGCAAGCCAGGGATCAGCTCCTCTAGGAGGCGTAGGAGGAGTTTTATACCTGTCAGAAGACACCAAGTTATGTATTAAATATGCACTTGGGAGGGAAACTAACAACAAGGCAGAGTTAACAGCTCTTTGGGTGGTTCTCAAAATTGCACAAAGGAAAAATGTACAAAGGATTCAACTGTTTGGGGATTCCAAAATGGTGATAGATTGGGAAAATGGAAAATCCCAAATAAATGCTCCCTAGCTGCAATATATTCTAAAAGAGATCCAATATGTTTTGACCATTTTTGAATCAGTCTCCTTCACTCATATTTATAGAGAGATCAATGAAGAAGCATATTTCTTATCTAAGATGGAATTGCCAGTGCAACCGGGAGTTATAGAAGTGGAGGAATTCAGAAATGGACAGCTGCTGGAACACTTCACCATGGTGTGAGTCACAAGATTAGTCCAGACATAACAGAAAAACAAAGCTCCGGTTTTTCTTTTTGGATCAATTTTTGTAATCGATGACTTGAAAGTCGTGAGGTCAAAAATAGAACGAGCTCGCAGCGTGTATACGAGCAAGCTTGTAAACTGTAAATGGTTGTCTTGAAATCCGTGATGATAGAATGTGCTCGTAAATCCGAGCAAACATGTAAACTGTAAAATTAATAATGTGAACCCTGTTAGGAACCCATGTCTTTACTTTGTTAGTATGTTGTGGTTGGACGCATATGCTTTGTAAGTCGTCCCGTAGTATTGTTGATCAATAGTTGTGTTATTTTTATTGGCGCATATGATTTGTAAGTCGCCCGTAGTATTGTTGATCCATAGTTTGTAACGGCCCATGGTTTCGACCCATAGTATTGGCGCCTAGAATTAGTATATAAGTGTGTGTTGAGACCTATGAAGGCACCGTGAAGTTATTTGTATCGAGCTTGCTCAAAGGAGGTTGCCCCCTCGAAGTGGCCTGTGATCAATATAAAAGTGATTCTGAGTTCTGTCATTTCTGTTATTTCGCGTATTCTTGTTAATTAATTGTTGCAGGTGCATCACATCTGGTATCAGAGCACTTTCTTGGGCTCACTGGGTGAAATTTCTGCCAAATTTTTTTTTTTCGCATCTGTTGCAGGTTCGGATTTGGGAATAATCCCTATCCGCTTAACTATGGGAAGTACTTGGGCATAAGCCCTAAAACTCATTGTGAGGAGTACCACAGGAACCCTGAAGTAGCTGGCCCATTGAGAGGACCTGCCAGCGAAAAGGGCAACAACCCCTACCTGATTGACTAGTTCCCACCCATGAGGTAAACCAAGAGCTGTCGTTTTTGGAAAAGCGGTTATCAGTTTTACCTGAGCCGTGGAGTGAGGGGTACTGCCCCAATACACAAGCCGTCAGATAGCATTGGTGGCCGAGTGAAACCCCTGAACTGTTAGGAAGCCGCACATACCTAGGGTCCATATCTACTTTCAGCTGAACTATTGTCGATCACTGCTGTGTCGTTTCAGATCCATTTTTGCAAGCCGTTCCAGATTCAGCCGTTTTTCAATCCATTCGGCGCTGTTCCAGATCCCTTTCGAGCCGTAGCCGCTCCAGTCTGAACTGGAAAAAAAAAAAAAAAAAAACCAGTTTTTCTCCATATCTCCCTTATTTTCACTCTGTTTCCCTTGAAATTTTCGGGGAACCCCTGTCATCCCATTCTGCATATTTCAGTCTTGAGGACCCTATCCCCAATTCCCCTTCCCAAAGCCCGAAATCCCACATTTGTCTATTTTTAGGGTTTGCCATAACTTCCTCAGATTTCACCCAATCACCTTCAAATTTTACCACAGAGTTCCTTTCTGAATTCTGCTTCTTTGTCCCCCTCTGCCAAATTTTCCCATTCTTTCACCCCGCTTCTGAAATCCTCATTTTTGCTTCCTTGTCTAGTCAACAGTGTCCAAAATCTAGTCAAACCCCAATTACCCTTCAAATTTTTTCCCTAGTCCAGATTTTCCCTTACTGAAGTAGTTCCTACCCAGTCAACCGAATAAAAAAAATAAATAAATAAATAAAAATCCTGGTTATGGTTGTCACCCGTGCAGGAGCAAAAACCATGGAGGAAGCACTTGCAGCCATCCAAGCCAAACTCCAGGATTTGGATGAAAAATTTCTCGGCCTCCATCTTGAACATTCAGCTATGAACAACAAACGACAGTCCGAGTCTTCATCAGACAATGGGTTCTCCTCTTCCAGCAATTTTCGTGGTCCGAAGCTTGATTTTTCTTGCTTCAATGGTACTGATCCAACTGGATTGATCTATCGTGCAGAACAATATTTCAGTCTGCATAATACTTTTGATGTCAACAAAGTTCCACTGGCATCCTTTCACTTGGAACAGGAAGCTCTTCAATGGTACCGTTGGTACATCAAGGCTCATCCAGAGCCCAAATGGCCAGACTTTTGCCAGCACCTTTTGCAACGATTTGGTCCTAGTGCTTTTGATGACTTCACAGGAGCCCTCACTAAACTTCGCCAAATTGGCATGGTGAGAGAGTATCAAACCGAATTGGAGAATCTAGCCAACCACACCTAGGACTGTCTGATGACTTTTACCGGAGTTGTTTTATCAGTGGTCTAAAGGATGCCATCCGCTCTGAGGTCAAAATGTTCTGTCCCAACACAATGATGGAAGCCCTAGGGTTGGCTAAGTTGGCAGAAGACAAGATTGCAGCCCAACAACGCTCCAAGCCCACTTTTGTTCCCTTCTGAAATATGGGTTCTCAGCGACCACCTATACCGCAGGCTCCTCGACCGACTCCTATCAAGCGTTTGTCTGAAACAGAGATGCAAGCACGCAGAGAAAAGGGGCTTTGCTATAATTGTGATGAGAAATTCACTCGGGGACATAGATGTGTTCAGCAAAAACTCTATCTCTTAGATGTGGAGTCTCTGCCTGCCTCTGAAATTGGTGACGAAGATCCAGAAACACTGGATGCTCCGGTCGACATTCAGGAACCGCCTATTGACCCTCCGTCTCAGGATGACTAGCCAGAAATATCTCTCCATGCTATAGCTGGAATCACCACCCCCCAAACAATGCGGGTCAGGGGTTACTTCAAGAAGCTTCCTCTTACAATACTCATTGATTCTGGTAGCACTCATAATTTCATTGACCCTCGGATCGCCAAACAAGCTGATTGTTTTATCCATCCTTGCTCCAACTTTGAAGTCATGGTTGCCAATGGGGGCACCTTACCTTGCAAAGGGAAGTGTCGAAATGTGTGTATCTCTATGGGAGACTATACCTTGCTCTCTGACATGTTTGCCTTGCCCTTAGGTGGATGTGATGTGGTTTTGGGCGCTCAATGGCTACGCACACTTGGCCCTATCTTATGGGATTTTGCTGAACTTTGGATTCAGTTTTCCCTCAATGGACAAAAACACACATTGACAAGATTACAACCAAGTTCTCTCAGCATCATCAGTTCACATCGCATGGAAAAAATCCTCAAGAAGAATTCACATGGTGTCATCGCTCAGATCCATTCCATCCAGATGCAACCATCAGGGGTCTCCACTACTCCTTTGGATCTACAACAAATTCTAGATCGATATACAGGTGTCTTTGCTGAACCAGTGGGATTACCACCTTCCAGGCCAGAAGACCATCGTATTCAGCTCATTCCTGGCAGCGTTCCTCCCAACATCAGGCCCTATCACTACCCATTTCACCAAAAAACAGAGATTGAAATGCTCGTTCGGGACTTATTGAAGCAAGGTATTATTCGTCCAAGCACTAGTTCCTTTTCTTCTCAAGTTATTCTTGTCCGCAAAAAAGATGGGTCATGGCGCCTCTGCATTGACTTCCGAGCACTTAATCACCTCACCATCAAGGATAAGTTTCCAATTCCTGTTGTTGATGAGCTTCTTGATGAGCTTCATGGGGCTCACTTTTTCTCCAAGTTGGATCTTCGTTCTGGGTATCATCAAATTCGGGTTCATGAGGAGGATATTCCTAAAACAGCTTTCCGCACACATGATGGCCATTATGATTTTTTGGTCATGCCCTTTGGCTTCACTAATGCTCCTTCCACATTCCAGGCCTTAATGAATAAAATATTTCGACCCTACTTGCGGAAATTCATTCTGGTATTCTTTGATGATATCCTCATCTATAGTAAAACATGGGATGAACATCTGCAGCATCTGGATCTTGTCATGCAACTTTTCTCTGACCATCATCTCCATGCCAAGCAGTCTAAATGTGTTTTTGGACAGAAGGAAGTTGAGTATCTCGGGCACATTATCTCAGCACAAGGGGTTCGCGTGGATCCTGCCAAAATCGATACCATGAACAATTGGCCACAGCCTCAGACACTCAAGAGCCTTCGTGGTTTTTTGGGGTTGACTGGCTACTACCGCAAGTTTGTCAGGATTATGGGAAGATTGCAGCTCCATTAATTGCTCTATTGAAAAAGGATGCTTTTACATGGACACCTGCTGCTCAGTGTGCATTTGACAAACTAAAACAAGCTATGTGTACTACACCTGTGCTAGCTATGCCCGATTTTTCCAAGCCCTTCACTATTGAGAGTGATGCTTGCGGCAATGGACTTGGTGTTGTCCTCCTTCAAGATGAACACCCCATTGCATTCACCAACAAAGCCCTTTCAGGTAAGAATTTAGCTGCCTCTACCTATGAGAAGGAAATGATGGCTATTTTGCATGCAGTACAGAAGTGGCGCCCATACCTATTAGGGAATCATTTCTGCATCAAGACTGATCACCAGAGTCTGAAATATTTCTTGGACCAGTGTGTCTCCTCCCCAGCACAACATAAATGGGTTAGAAAACTCATGGGTTATGACTATGAGATCACTTATAAGAAGGGTAAAGACAATATTGTGGCAGATGCTCTTTCTCGCACATTTGATGCCCAAGGTTCTCTTTCAGCTATTTCTATGCCGGTTCCAAATTGGTTGCAATCTGTTCAACAAGGTTATGTCAATGACTCTTCCTTATCTCAAATCATCCAACGCTTGACCAACAACCCTTCTGCTGTACCACATTACTCTTGGGATGGTGCTTCTCTGCGATACAAGGGTCGTCTGGTGCTTCCCCAGAGCACAGATCTTCAACAAGCTGTCTTCTATGAACTCCATGCTTCTCCATCGGCAGGGCACTCTGGGTTCCTCAAAACATATGAACGAGCACGGCATAACTTCTTTTGGCAGGGCATGAAAATGACAATTCAACAGATGGTGGCTGAATGTGATACCTGCCAGCGCAATAAGGGTGAAACAACACTCCTTCCAGGATTGCTTGAACCCTTGCCCATACCTACACGGATTTGGACAGATATTTCTATGGATTTCATTGAAGGGCTCCCTAAATCTGGCGGGAAGACAGTGATTCTCGTTGTGGTTGATTGCCTCTCCAAATATAGTCATTTTTGTGCTCTCAGCCATCCCTATACAGCCTCCTCCGTCGCTCAAATTTTTCTGGACCAGATCTTTCGTCTTCATGGCATCCCTTCTTCCATTGTCTCGGATCGTGATGCGACTTTCACCAGTCATTTTTGGACAGAACTATTTCGCCACACTGGCACCAAACTAAAGATGAGTTCAGGGTATCACCCACAAACAGATGGTCAGACTGAAATCGTCAATAAATGCTTGGAAACTTATCTTCGTTGCTTCACCTCGGAACAACAACATCAGTGGGCAAAGTGGCTCCCTCTCGCTGAATGGTGGTACAATACCTCTTACCACACTGCCTTTAAAATGACCCCCTATGAAGCAGTCTATGGTCAGGCACCTCCATCTCTTCTTCCATACACCCCCACCAGTTCACCGGTTCAGGAAGTTCACACGGTCCTTCGCAACTGCGATCAGATTCTTCGCATTTTGCGGGACAATCTTCACATGGCAAGAAATCGCATGAAGCAACAAGCTGATCAGCAACGTTCGGAGTGCACTTTTCAAGTCGGCGATATGGTTTTTCTTCGTCTCCAGCCATACAAACAATCCTCCTTGAAACTCAAAGGGCGTCATAAGCTCGCTCCAAAGTTCTATGGGCCATATCGGATTCTTCAGAAGATTGGGTCCGTTGCTTATAAATTGGACCTTCCTCTTTCTTCCCGCATTCATCCAGTCTTTCATGTCTCTTGTCTGAAGAAAGTTCTTGGCACCAACATCAGCAGACAAACGATTTTACCCGAACTGGATAATGAAGGATCCATCCTTTTGGAGCCAGAGGCCATCCTCAATCGGCGCGCGCGTCAGCTTCGCTCTCGCTCTATCACAGAGGTCTTAATTCAGTGGCACGACATGCAACCAGAGGATGCTACATGGGAACCACTCCTTCAGATTCAACAACAATTTCCACATCTAAAGCTTTGAGGACAAAGCTTTTTTAAGGGGGAGGGGATGTTAGGAACCCATGTCTTTACTTTGTTAGTATGTTGTGGTTGGACGCATATGCTTTGTAAGTCGTCCCGTAGTATTGTTGATCAATAGTTGTGTTATTGTTATTGGCGCATATGCTTTGTAAGTCGCCCGTAGTATTGTTGATCCATAGTTTGTAACGGCCCATGATTTCGACCCATAGTATTGGCGCCTAGAATTAGTATATAAGTGTGTGTTGAGACCTATGAAGGCACCGTGAAGTTATTTGTATTGAGCTTGCTCAAAGGAGGTTGCCCCCTCGAAGTGGTCTGTGATCAATATAAAAGTGATTCTGAGTTCTGTCATTTCTATTATTTCGCGTATTCTTGTTAATTAATTGTTGCAGGTGCATCACAAACCCTGTGAGCCATTAAGGCAGAGATTGGGAATTTTTGATGTAAAACATATTGGAATTTATTGATTATGATAATGTAAGTCCTACGAGGACAGTTCATGACCACTCTTTATTTAGAGTGATAGATATTTTCCATATGGAAGATATTGGTATAGAGTAGTCTAAACATACTACGATTTGGAATTTGTTTAGACATTTTTTCCAGAAATTTAGGTAAAAAATTAGAAGAATTGTTGGAATTGTAGATATAAGTTGTTGAGATTGCACAATTTGGGTGCAATAGGGGTATTTGAAGGTGTTGAATTCATTTCCATAGTCAAAAATGAAATTTTAATAATGAAAAATTATGATATTAACAAATATTATATCGTCGAATTTTGGTGATTGTAGCCAGAAAAAATCCAAACGTAGAACATTTAAAACTTATATTGGCATTAATAATGAGACTTAGTGTTAACACCCTTGAGGGCCATGTATGCATTTGAATGAGTACATCTCTTATCCATTTGAATGAGTACATCTCTTATCCATTTGAATGAGTAGTTCTCTTGTGCTCATATTTCTACAGAGTGAATTTTTTACCCACAAAGAGGGTTGTATATTGCTATTAATTTGAATGCATGTATTATATCAATGCATCAATGGGTATAAATGTGAAACAAGAAATTGCACTTGCTATGTTTTGGGTAATGTCATTGTTACCTAGTTGTCTTCATCTTGAAAGTTATGTTATGTTCTACTTTGAATGCTAGTTTTGAGTGCATTGTATGTCACTCTTTAGATTGAGCTAGTATGAAATGTTCATATAGAAAGTGTGATTAAGTGTTAGTATGACATGATATAAGGCATATTTTCTCTTGTTGTTACATATTTTAATTCTACATCTGAAACATGTCATGTGAATGATTGTGAACCTTCATATAATAGGTTGATCTTAAGTCTAAGTTGAAGTTGTGTGAATTGTTGCTAAATTATTGAGAGGATAATATAGAGAGGATAATAAAGACATTGGATGTGAGAGTTGGTCAGGTTGGTAAAGACCTAACTTAGGAAAAAAATTGAATGAACATGTTAATAAGCAATTGTTCATTTTGTTTAAAGGACAATTATATGATTATGAAATTAGTGTTGTAATTAACAAGTATTGATATGAAACTAATGAGATTTGTGACTTCGTTTAGTGGGATAGCTATATGGAAAACAATTTTGGATATAGGCAATGGAAGAAAGCTTGTGAGAAGAACGAGACCTTCATTAACAGGTTAAAAACTAAGTATTATGATCATGCTTGATCATATTTGAATTTATTTGCTATCAAAGAGAGTTGAATTTGAACTCAATTGATTCTAATTCATTGAAATTGCTTGATGGTGAAGAGTTTAATAAATCTAATTTTCATATGATTGATATGCTGAATATACTTCATTCTAATTGAACTTGTGAGATATATTTGTTGTTTTTAGTATGTTGATTACAACAAGGAAGGAAATTGAGATCAAGTCTGTAAATCATGATTCCATGCACACTAAAAAAGGGGTCATGAAAGGCCTCATCAGATCATGTTTGAATCTAGTCAACCTAGAAGGTAAGACTAGTTGCCAAGAATCAAAAGTGGAGCTTGCCTGAGAATTATCCAATGGAATGTAGAAAAATTCCAAAGTTGGATAAAGCTTAAAGGTAGATCTAGGTGAGGAAATGCCGAGTTGGGCTTGTTGAAATCACTAAAGGAAAATTGAGTAGCAAAACTTAGAAAGGGACAAAATGCAGAGGTAGATATAGAAAAAGGGGGGAACTTTCTAACCTTAGCACTATTTTATTATACCAGCATAGATTCATCTTATCTATGGATCTACCATGCGTCGAGAGGGATCAAATCCCTGATTTAATTATTTCTTTTAGTTTTAGTTAATTGGAATACATATATCTTTGGTTTTAAAGTTAAGGTTAGGGTGCACATTGTAAAATCTTTGTTTACGTAATATTTTATTATTTTATAAAAGTGCCACTTGTCAACTTCATGTGGAGCATGAAATTACACTTCTCCCTCATATTGGGCCATAGAAAGCACTTCTCGGTGCAATGAATTTAAAGTAACAAGTATAGCTTATGAAATGAATTAACTATAGCTACTTGAATGACAGTTGCACATCTAATGATGCATTATATTACTGGTGGAAAGGCCGTGGAGTAGATTAGTTATGTTGTGAAATTCCAGGCTATGCAAATGAATTGGAAGGGAGAATTCCTTGACTCCTCACTTCTTGTTCTATTATATTTCTCTAGATTGTGAAAGATGTTGTGTAAATAGTTAAGGCATGGGAATGTTGATAAATATAAGAGAGAAAATTAGTTGGAATATGTATGCATTGACAGACACATCAAGAGATAATGTGGTAGAGCGTGTATGGATATGTTTTGATGCATTTCACAATCACCCATTTTGACTACCCCCCCAAAAAATAAATAAAAAAATTAACAACCTGTGATAATTACAATGAGCCTCATAATGGTCTACTTATATGCATTGATTGGTCATGAGATGGAGGGGTACGTTCCCTTTGACTTTTCATTAGCCTAATTGTATTATTATTATTATAACATTGCCATCCCCTTAAGGAATGTTTTATCCTCAAAGCTTAGTAGATATGATAGGATTCTCTCTAGTTGAGCATGTTTCCATGGTGACATCAAGTTTGTCTAATTTTAATAGTTTGACTTTGTTCCTACTTTGAGTGTTGTTGAGATTCCTTTGTATTGTTTGAATCATATCCTATAGTCCTTTGACATGGTTGTTTAACATAGAGCCTTGATGTTTTTTGGTACCCTTTTTTTCTTGCTCCGATTGTTGTATGTTCATATGCGATTCTTATGTTTTTTTCATTAATTGTAATTTACCTTTCTTGATAGAGGAATCGCTAATACCATATAATTTATAATGTTGACCTCGTCACTTAAACACCATGAATTGTTCAAGGTTGGTGGTATAAGTTTCCAATTGCATCGACCATTCTACACCTAGCACCACATCGATTTCTTCGAGTGGTAGAGCGCAGATATTTGTAGTTCCATTTCTTGTATTTGAATTGAGACTTTATGACATCTACCTAATTATTTGACCTTTTGTCCATCAACAATCATCACAGTGAAGTCCTTGGTGGGGTACACAAAAAGGTTTAGTTGTTTAGCAACAACAATGTTTATACACTTATGAATGCTATTGAAATCTACAAGTACCATTACATTTCTACCATTTACGACTCCTTTAAGCTTCAAAGTCTTAGGTTGTGATTTTCTTGTCACGATTGCCAATGGAACTTTAGGCTTGCTATCTTATTTTCTTGGAACCTGAATCTTATCAACCTTTTTGAGATATAGTGAAGTGTATTTTGCAATCAGTTGTTGTATTTGGTCTTTCAAAATAATTGTTTCTATTTGAGGCATGTCTTCTCCATTTCTATTTTGTTGGGCACATGAGAATGAAACTAATGATATTTTCCGCGGTACTTCATTCTCAATCGTAAATGTTCCAATTTTAAATCTACTTGCTTGACTGCTCCACCTTGATTTCTTTCATGAACTGTGGTCAAAGAGTTCAAAATTTCTAGCATATTTTTTTAAGTTTTGAGTTCTAACATGTACCCACTACTATTCACTATTTTTGAAAATTGGAGTGGCTTGTCCCCACATAGATGGCTTGGAATACAAATCTTACTAAATTCGTGATAAATATTTCTCTTTGTTAATGCTAACCATCATCTTTGGGAGTCTTCGATTAACTTGTTAATTTTGTTGACTTTTCCCCTCCTTTTTGCAACACCACAATCATGTCCATGATATCCACTGGGCTATTAGCTTCGTCTTCATAACAATGCACATCTATGTGCACTTTGCTAGTATTTTTTGCACGACATAATTTTTTCTTTTTTCTTTTTTAATGATAACTTATTGAAAAGAAAAAGAAAAAAAAATCAATTATAACCCTTTCTTATAACCAAGATTACTTTGGATTATAAAAGGCCAATAAATTAGGAATGATTGAGAAAGCATGACCTTATAAAAATGATCATACTAATTTTTATAAACCAATGTATGGAGAAGGTGTCTAGTACAAACTAGGAGCTTGATTTAATTGTATTACAACTTCAGTTTGAAGGCATCTCAAATTTATAATTGCAATTGTACAATAATCAACAAAACAATGATAGTGTACGCACATAATTGATTGCAATTATTTGTACAATGGAGGAAATCGTACAATGGAAACATTAATTAAATTCAAGTGTACAAATGGCTTAATTGCATTGCCCAACATCAATTGAGTGTGGCGATGTTGTGGTACAATGAATTCGTACAATTTCATTCGATGACGAAAAAGACGAGCAATGGTACAAGGGAAGCTTATACTTTAATTTGATAAGTCAATTTTATAAATAATTGTTGAATAAAAATGTGAATAGATGGTTCTACAAATTAGTACAGTGGAGTGTTGAGTACAAAATTCTACAAATTGTTGTATGGTGCATAGGGTGCAACAAATTGCAGTGAATGTGTACAATTGTGTATGGAACGAAAAATTGAAATAGCTTGATATGATGTTAATTATTTGCAAGATTAACCCACAATTGGCCAAGTTGACCTTGATACCAACTGTAATAGACAGATAGTTCGTGTTTATTATACAGTTCATATATATTACAAATGACAAAAAAACTATGATATATGTGTGTGTGTGTGATAAGATATTAATAGATGATAAGATGATGATGCAATGAGCCTCAAAACAATATATTTATACACATTGAGTGATCACAAAGGAGTATGTGCCTTTCAATTTTTCATAATACTAATCGTATTATTATATTATTGACTTATGGTTATAACAAAAGCAACATAACACATGAAGCAAGTTACATCCGGAAGCTAATGAGGAAGCTACTAGATGTCTTAATTGCACTAGAACAACCACTAAGATAGTGTTATGCTATGTCATGGTATTGAAAATTAAGAAAACTAAAACTATCTAGATAAACTAGAATTACAAGGCTTAAACAACGATTAATCTAAGACACGGCTAAAAAGTATAAATTATAGTTGAACTTTAGTTTCCAAGGCAAAGTGTGCGAGTAGAAAGCGTTACCTTCAATGATATTATTCAAAGCTTTCAAGGTTTGAGTGTAGGTTGGGTATGGAACACCATAAATGAATTACCTTGTCCTAAATTATGCAAGGCACTGTGAAATTCAACTTTAGCTTAAGTTATTTTTAGGGTTCTATGCAAATGAAGATGTCAACATTCAACTTTAGCTCAACTTTTTATGGCTCTATGCAAATGAAGATGTCAACATCCTAATCTATCAATTATTTAGATGGCAATCCCATAACCTTTCTTTGTTGAATGCAAATTGACTAAGACTTATCATCCCGCAAAGTGCTTTGACAAGCATTGGCATCTCATTGAAAAAGTATTTGGATAAATATGATGGTAACCCAGAAGGAATATATAAGGATATTCAAAGATTTGTACTATTCTTAATATAGCCTTGCACTTGTTTTTTCAAGCATTTCAATATGATGACAATAAATTGCATTGTTCACTACTAGTTGCTTCTATTTCTTCTTGGTAGGAATTAGAATTAACTTTTCTAGTTGTGTGGAGATCATTAATGAACCTTGTCTAATTATAGAGAGCTTCTACACATCACTTTTTTTTTTCTTTTCAATTCCAACTAATAACCATTTTTTCTTGATCTTTTTGAATAATATGTAAAAAAATAGAGCACAGTTATAACACTTCTATCTCTCTAACTTATTAGCTTTTATGAAGATGCCATATCTAGTTGTACCAGAATTTGTAGAAAGTTAGTAACATACTTAAAAACTATATGCATTCATGACAATTATGCTTCCATGGGAGTGAAGATTAGCACCGCAAGGAATCTCTTGCTATGACAGCGGCAATGAAAAAAATAGATGGCTTCAAGTAGACTCACTAAAGGATTTAACCAAGCATCAACTTTTGGATTTGAAGCTACAATTAAGTTTGAGCTTAGGTATAAAGAAATGAAGAAGCTACAAGCACTAAGAAGGGAAGAGGAGATCAAGCCAAATTCTTAATGTGCTCCAAATCAAAGTCTACATGAATCGTTTTTGTGGATTCAACATCCTTGGAAATATTTTGTATGGATAAATTTAACAATCCATATAAATACCTTTTAGTACATTCTCATCATAAAATCTCTCCATCGTAATGGAGCCATGTTATCATGTATCTAAATAATAACTATAAATATTATTAACTTTATATTAACACAACAACAAAAACAAAATCCTAGCAAAGAAAATGATTTCAAACAAATTTGCCTCGTTACTTTCCAAAGAGGATGATTCCTCCTCATACAAGATGTTGTTAAACTATGTTGTTGTTTAACAAGTGAACGAAAATAAACACAAAAAAAGAGATTTAATTATCCTTGATAGTTCTTTTCAAAGACCCAAAAAGATCAAGAGGGTGTTTGTTATTCATAAGGAGATGGAAGGTCAGATTTAATTATCCTTGATAGTTCTTTTCAAAGACTTAAAAAGATCAAGAGGGTGTGTTTGTTATTCATAAGGAGATGGAAGGTTCACTGAACTTTGTTAGTGTTTTGAAATTTAACACAAAATGCTTTAAGAAAAATAAAAATACAACTCAACATGCAATTTATTTATGAGAAATTAGAATAAGCAAAAGAAAACTAGTTTTAAGAACATCTTAAATTTAACACAAAATGCTTTAAAAAAAACAAAAATACAACTCAACATGCAATTTATTTATGAGAAATTGGAATAAGCAAAAGAAAACTAGTTTTAACATCTTTCCCCTTCAAGTTGGTATACTTGTAGTGACCAAGAGATGGAAAATATAGGTAAACTTTGACTGCGACAAAGCATTAATTTTAAATTCTCGATACATGAAAAAAAAAATCACATGAGCTTGTTGGCACCACTAATAAAGATGATATAAGATAATTCTCTAGATTATTTATGGCAATTATGCAAAACACTAAACCATATAAATTGGTTATTGGTTTAATTTGTTGTTTAAGGATTGAAACAAACTTCAAATTACAAATAAATGAATTCACTTAAGTGAAACCATTAGCAAATAAAGTTTATTAGAATCAAATAGATTGCAAGCTGCCGTTTACAAGGACAAGTTCAATCAAGAATGCAATATAGTGACAAGAATTACTTCATCAACAATCAATAAGCTGAAATAAGAGACTGATTATGAGGAAAAGAAAACCAATGTTTGAAGGATGACTATTTCTTTTTTAATTTAATTTTATATTATAATTATATATTTCACATTATATAAAACCTCCGGCATTAACTAGATTAGTAGATATTCTTGTGCAAAGTCCACATATGTCTCAGAATCAATTCCCATGAGGTCCTTTGGGGTTACCAACCACTTCTATTGCTGGTGATGAGGACTACCTTGGTGCCAGTGCCCCCATTCTTCACTTTAGTAGGGTGATATTATTTACTCGAAAAGAATATTCAATACTAAATAAAATACTAGTTGTTTACTACATAATTATAATTTTGCATATTTCGTATGATAGAATATACTTTAATGCTCTCTATAAAATTATACAGTATTATGCCTACATTTTTTTTTCAAAATGGTGGTTCACCATTTGTTAGAGGGGCTAGTCCACCGGGATAATGCAAACACCTGCTATTCTAAGTAGAGAATCAAGGTATGGTCAGAAATACAATCATTGCAATAGGGGCTCAAAACGAGCAACATGTGGTTGGGAGGAATGATTGTTGCCCTCCCCACCCAAGTTCAATTCTTGTAAGAGACGTATTATGCCTACATTATAGGCAGGGCATAATCTTTGCATTATGACCTCAACATATTCATTTGATAAGAATGGCCCTCAACATATTCATTTGATAAGAATGGCCTTCAAGCTATAAAATTTATTTGTGCTCACAAAATTGAAGGATACAGAAGTCGCGTGACCATGATGAACGTTCATAAATTACATAGCTACCTTGCATGATCTAAATACCACTTAAACTTTGATATCTCCCTGAAATTTCGTGTACATGTGATTATTAATTGACATGTAGTAGTCACCATATGGTTAAGGTGTAAATCTGATGACTATATATCAAAGAACTTAAACCGAAAAAACTAGACCCAAAAAGACACTCTCATTGGATCAGCTCGCATGTTCTTTGTTTATCAAACCCTAGACAAATTTCAAATGAAGAAAACTGACTAAACACATTTTAATTGTTAAAAGAGGGAGGGAAAAACAACCTCAAGATATATGGTAAAACTGAAAAATGGTCTAATAAAAGCACTACATAAATTAATATAAATTGAAGAAAAGTTTCGCACATTCCTTGGCATCTTCGGACAGCAACCTCATAAGATATTCTCACAAAAGGTAACCTAATCTCAAATTTCCCTCGTCAGCCAAAATCGTAATCAACTTCTATCAAAAAATACATCCGATTCATTCTCAGATGTAGGTCAACCTCCAACACCTTGCTGAAAGAAGCAATGTGACTAAACATCATAAGATCATAAGAAAAATCTTCTCCGACTAGTGTCCATATCTGGCTGTTAAGAAATATCCAGTAAAACAAGGTCAGGAAATTAAAAGATTAAATTTTGTTGAACTTCCTATCAATTAAAATTGGCTGTCCATCAACACGAAAGAATGATTGAGCCTGTAACAACTTGATGTGAAATCAGGAAAGGAACTTAAAACCTGCAAATTTACCCTAATAAACATTGTTATCAAACGTTACTCGAAAACTTATCAGACAAATTAAATACCTTGTGAACCCATTCATATTCTCCACCTTTTGTATCGAATGTTCCATGCTGCAAACTAAGCAACTTTAATGTGAAACGTGGACCACATTCCTGGAGGACGAGATTTCAGAGACATTAGATCTTACTATGGAGCTTTTCCAGTATATTCAATGATTTTTCTACTAGAAATTTTAGAGAGATCAGATATTAAGATAGAACTTTTATGGCACTGTTGAGAAGACCAACATCTATCATCCATGAAATGAACTCAAGCATACATAAACATTTCCATATATCTTGAATATTGTTGGTTCAGGTGGTTCAGTAGTCCACGATGGGTGGGCTGGCTGAAGTTGAACACAGCAGCTCTTACCCAATGTTACCAGACTCTTATGAGTCCAACTCAACTCTCAAGTTTGACCTTGCTCTCTGAGGAAACCAAGTTGCATCAACTCCTCCAATCTTAGCTGGCCTCCAGTCATATTTGAAATTTTGACCCATGAGTATGACTTAGACTTGCAAGTTAAAAGTAAGTCCAAATTCACTCGAAAAGTCTGTCTCATTAGTCTAGCAACTAGCGAGCCAGACTTAATTAGCACACATACAAAATCAAGCAAGCCAGTCATTTTGCCAGTTTTCTGACCTGATTTCACAATAGACAATCAACAGGCCCGCAACTGCCTAGAAACCATAGCATTTTGAAATTTGATCATAATGTACTCTGAATGAGTTATTACTGAAATTTTGTATTATATGGGCATTTGAAATATTCATATTAATGAAAAATCTATTTTCTCGATATTTAACGTATGTTTCTTTTAATTCCTGAGACTCAGTTAAATCGATCATGAGAAAGAAATATGAAGAAATAATATTTTATTAAATGTAGGAGTCATCTAGACGATATTCATATGATAGAGTCTCATTATCCGTACATTAGGTAATTTTGCTACCTAATCATCCAAATCAAGCAACCAGATGTCAATTACTAGATCCTTCTCTTTGGCCTAAAATGCTGAAAGAGCTTTGACTGACCAACCCTGGACTCATCCCAAGATCACCCAGCCAGGTTCTCTCAACCTAGGGCACCTCCCAGCAGATATTATCAAGCTTTGCATTGGTACCTTCACATTGATTAATGGGGACTAAACTTGCTCTACTCCCTCAATATCTATCTCTATATCTAGTGTTGTGTGGTACTACTCTTTTTTCTAGTGCTCACCTCTTTGTTCACCCTTTCCCAGTCTCTTTTATTTCATTTTTACTCGTATCTCTTTATCTCTTAGCTTTCAAGAGTAGCCTCGACATTCCCATATTATGTTTGTGACTACTTGCATTTTCTAGCCCCCTTGGCCTATCTTTTGGTCAGCTGTGGATGTTAATATAATTATGTTATCTCATCTTATCCTAACTACCATCATCTCCATTAGACTAATATTATATGCTTTAAAGAGTGTTACTACTCTAACACCGCCCTTTCACATTAAATATCACTTTTTAGTTTTAATTTTAACCCTGGCTAATAGAAAAGCTAAAATAAAAAATTTCACTAACAAGATTGTTGAAAATGGTTTAAGCTTTACTTTCAGCCAAGGCCAACCTCATTATTATGTTTAGGTTGGTTAAGACAGACCTAGTCAATGTGGGCCCAAAACCCCCATCGAGGAAAGTGCCTTACCCTTACAGTCGTCTTTTTTTTTCACCAAAAGATAACAACTTTTTATATTAGAAAAGCTGTGTCAAAGATTACATCAAAACCTTGAGAAAGAGACTCTTCTCAAATTCAGACAGATACTTAATGGATATAAATCCTACATACAGCCAATCAACACTGTCATTCTATACACATCCATTAGCCAAGATTGCAACAACAGTTTCAGCGAAAATACATATAAACGTATAAAATCAGAAAACTTCAAGGAGTCCTAATATAAATTTCAGACTCATTCTTATGTCATAGGAGCTACAGAGCTGGATTAGAAGAGAACGAGATGTCCAGAGTCCCAAAGAAATCCATTCCTGAATTCTTCAAAAGAGATTTTACCATCCATATAACCAATAGCTTGTTTTGATAAGGCGTCAGCCCCAGAATTGTATTCCCTGAAGATATGCCTAAAAGTGAGCTGCTCAAACTCCTTAATCAAAATGCGGACTCTGCACAACCAAGGATCCAAAACAAGAGAAGTGAGGGAGTTATCTCCCCTTTCCCAATCTATGATAACCTTTGAATCACCTGCAATCAAGAAAGAGCTTAAATCCCTCTCCCTGGCAAAGAGAAGTAATCCCCAAAGAGCTAAGAGTTCCGCTCTTGTATTAGTACCCCTTGCAACCCCCATCTTAAGATGATTATGGTGGTCAGAATCGAATCTCAGAATCATGCCAGCCCCACAAACACCTCTCTGTTCCTCTCCATCAAAGAAGCAAACCAACTGGTTCTGATCCAAAACGGGATATCGTATCCTTCTTTGGTGCTGGAAATCTCCCTTCCTGGAAAAGTCATTGTACAGTGCCTTTACTTTAATACCCACATGGATCGGCTTAAGAAGTGATACCTCAAATATCCCATAGTTCCTAACTTTCCACACTTCCCATATGACAAAATATGGGAGGTCGATCAACTGATGATGCCCTTTAAGGCTTTATACCACTTATTCAAATTTTGTTCAAGAGAACCAGCTTCCCAGCTAAAGGCACATTGAAATATGCGACCCAGTTCTATCCATACCTGTTGAAAATAAACAGTCGCTGAATATATGTTCCATCGATTCCTCACAAAAACAACAGAGAATACACCTGCCAGTCCCTGAAAATCCACGTCTCTATAAGACATCCCAAGTTAAGATCTTCTTCTTACAAGATAACCACATAAAGCACTTGACCTTTAATGGAACTGAGGCCTTCCAGATCCATTTCGTCCACCAAGGTGCAACAACTGCTGCTTCATTTTCCAATAATAAACTGTATGCCAAGTTTGCCTTAACCACACCGCTCTGATTATTATAATTCCACCCCACCACATCAACCGAATTTGACAGATAAATTCCAGACTGATACAACCTGCTAACAAAGCAATCCCATTCGCAAGCCACCTCACCATCTAGGCCAATCTCCCAAGACAATTTCCACAGATCTGAAGAATCATTATGTTCCTTAGCAGCTTGTTTGAGCACATATATATCTCTGTTATGTAGGGCTTCCAACCAATGTTTTAAAAACCGGCCAAACCGGAACTGGAACCGGCCAACCAAGTTGCAGCATTAAACCGGCACAAAACCCGGACCAGGGACCGTTTCGGTAATGAACCGACCGGCCTAAAGCCTGAACCGGCCGATTCGTTACCGAACCGGTCCTAGCCGGCCGAGCCCGTAATTAACCGACCGGCCAATATCAAAACTCCTCTGCAAGGCCCGAAAATTATAATGTCATTGTTTTTTTTAAATAATTAAACTAACCTAAAATATAACCCTAAAATGCATGCTAAACTTATAAATAAGATCCTCTCCCTCCTATTTCACTCACATCATCGAATTATCTCTTATGTGGTCGACTGTTTGTCTCTTTTGTCATGTTTGGAGTCTGGACTGTGGAGTTGGATGGGAGTTTGTGCCATTTCCTTGGCCTTGGAGTTGGACGCTTGAGCAGCTAAGCCCGAGCCTTGAGTTAGACGCTGAGATTAGACTCTGAGATAAGTGATATGAGACTTTACTATGTACTATGTAGTGCACTTGGTGCCATTTTGTGACCCATATATATATATATATATATGAGTAGACTTTGCATATTATGTCTCTAATCATCCAATGGTTTGAAATCATAGCTTGGAATGTTAAATACATTTTTTGTCATTAAAGTTGTAAATTTTTTTGTATTATTTAATAGCCCCGGTTCATTGAAATCAAACCGCTCCAGTTCATTACCGATTCCGATTCCGGTCCGAGTTGACCCTCAACCGATTCGACTCTCGGTTTCAAGTTTTAAAACATTGCTTCCAACAACTCCTTCGAAAAAATATAATTCTCTGTCAAACCAATAATCAGGTCCACACCTATAAACACTTGTATACCACGACCCACAGACCAGCGAATATTATGATTAATAATAGGGAAAGATTTGAGCAGGCTTCTCCAAATAAAGGAACCAGAAGAGGAATTATATCCATGTTGGCGCAGCTCGACATCACATCCATACATTTTAAGTACTTGTATTTAACCACTCTCCCCCAAAGGCCAATATCAAACAAAACACGCCAAAGACTCCTCGCACATAAGGCTTTATTAAACCAGATTAAATTTTTAATTCCCCATCCTCCAAGGGACTTTGGCAGAGAGATCCTTTCCCACGACGTCAAATGAAACTTGGATTGATTTAGCCTACCAGCCCACAGGAAGTGGAACATCTTAATTCTTATCAAAGAGATAACACCTTCTGGCACATGAAATGAAGAAAACCAGTATACAGGAATGCTCTGGAGCACATGATTGACTAACACCAGTCTTCCTCCTAAAGACAGCATTCTGAAGGACCAAGAATTGATACGCCTTTGGATTTTCTATAACAGCCATAGCCAGTCCTTTTTGCAGTATCCATTTGGCTTTAAACTAAAACCAAGGGAAATAACAAGAGTAAATAACTCAACAATCTTATCTTTGATCAAAGGATCATCACAAGAGTAAGTGAAGGCAGATTTATGTGAACTAATGGCCATGCCTAAAGCATCACAAAAGAGGGATATATTATAGCACGAAACTGCTCCCATTCAGATAAAGTACCCTCCCTAAAAATAAGGACATCATCAACAAAAAGTAAATGGGAGATGTACAGGGCGCTAGCAACCTTTATACCTTTAATCAAATTTTACTTTCTAGATTCCTTGATCAGAAGACTCAAACCTTAAATCGCGAGGATGAATAAATACGGAGAGAGAGGACATCCCTGTCGAATCCCCCTATTTCCACTGAAATAAGCCGAGAGTAAACCATTAATCAATACAGCATATCTTATCGAAGTTATGCATGCCATGATCCAGTTAGTGATCTCAGGTACCAGACCAATCTGTATAAGAATAAATCTCAGATAAGTCTAATCTATGCGATCATAAGCCTTAATGAGGTTCATCTTTAGGATAAACGCCGATAATCTCTTCTGCTTTATAGAATGTAGTCCCTCCTGTCCTATCCCCACGACATCCAAAATCTGTCGATTAGGTAGAAAACCAAATTGTTCCTCTGAAATAAACTTACCCAAAAAAGGCTTAATTCTTTCAGAGATAATTTTAGTGATAATCTTATAAAGTAAATTGCACAGCGAGATGGGACGACAATCATTAAAGGTATCTGGTCGATCAACCTTGGGGACAAGGGTAGTGTAGGTTGAGTTAGTGAATGAGGTACCCAACCCTTTCTTCTAGACTCATCAATTGCTTTCAGTTGTCTACATATACACAACTCTCATTTGTAGTATTTCATATCTCGTGATAATGCTTTCATTCTTTATAAAAGTGTTTTTTCCCACTCACCAACAATAGCACTATCCTATTCTTGGGTTCGGTTTCTCTTATCCTTGGCTGGGTTTTTCTATCTCCTAGGGCTGCACTATTCTATCTTTGCCTTAGTTCTGTTATTTCTTTTCTCTTATTGCAAAATTTGAATTTGTTGGTTGGTTCCATTCAATCCTTGCTGTTTCTTGTGAACCTCAACATCGTATTAGAGTGGGTGTGATCCTCCTTTATATCATTCAATTCAGCTAATGGTTAATTGTTCCTTCTGAGCGGATTATGCTAGTGCTTTTGTCTCTAGTCTTTGCATGAACAAGGGTGCCTAACTTGAAAGATTTTTGTTTGTTTGTTTCATGAGGTTATTGTTATCACACAAAGTGTAGTCGTCTACTTTAAAGGTCCTATCCAGGATGGTAGAGAAAGACAACTAATCGGTGACACCTAAGAGGGCCTCGATTCCCTAGATAGATTGGTTGTCACGCCAAGCGAGGCACTCTTCACTTCTTGCTATCCAAGCCACAAATAACAAAGGGGGAGACCCTGATCTACTCTTAGAAAGAGAGATCTAACCCAAGCACTAAAACAAGCAAGTCAAACAGTAAATGTGGAGTGAAGGGTGTAGAACCCTAGATTTAAGGGATTGAGCTATTGTAGAGACTTAAGGAAGATGAGATATGCAAGTTAATTAGTTCAATTACAATAGCTCGGGATTAGGAATAAAATCCAGGATATATGTGTTAAGGTAAATGATCAAAATCTACTGCCTTGGGAAACGTGTACATAAATTAGGGGAAATGGTCCCAAAGAGTAGATCTGGATAGATTATTGCTTCTTAACACTGCTTGATTGTAGATCTGACAATATCAAAGCTTACACGCAAGAATTGAGCAATCAAACAACTGAAAAGGGGCAAACTTAGAGAGGGCGCATTAGGGAGAAATCGGTGCCTTGGGATTTGGGCCAGAAGGAGTCAACAGAGCATGACGCCCTAGGAAACCCATTTCATGCTTGGCATAAAAAAGAAAACCCATAAATCGTTCGCCATGATTTGAAGTTGTTTAAGCTAGAGAATTTTTATAAATTTTAAGTGAGGGTTTTAACAGTGAGGGTTTGAAGTGACCAATGGGTAAAATGCATGAAAACCAATACGTACCTTGTAGATCTTACCTCAAATGCTTGTGGTCGCCAAGTACATTGATGATCCTTCCATTTAGTTACAATTCCAAGCAAGGTCCAAGTGATTCCAAGCAAAGACGTCTTAGCCCAAGGAGGAAAAGTGTCTTCTTTTACCTGCAAATTCAAACAACCCAAGTTAGATTTGATCCACAAGTAAAATATGAGTTATGCACGGCATATCAAAGAAAATAAATCAATGGACAAATCACAATTGACAAACTCCCTTCAAGATGAAAACGTCATGCCCAAGAGAAGATGGGGAAAACCCTCAATCGTCCCTCCAAGCAATTCGCACCCCTGCAAAAGATGAAATCGGCCTCCCTCTAAAGATGTTGAGAATCACCTGTGAACAACTTAGATGTCTAAAGAAAATATTTACAATCATGTACAAGAACATTCATCAAAGCCAGAGAAGTAGATCTACAAAATAATATTTTATTCCAAGAGTTCAAGAGCCCAAAGGTGCCTTTACAATGAGGGGGTCTCTTCCTTAAATAGGAATGAGAGAGACCAAAACCCTAACCACTTTATGAATGAGTGGTGGAGATCAAAAGATAAAAATAATACAATTGACGGCCAAGATGAGCCGGAGCAATAATACATGGATCAACTCACTAAAGAGGGGGTGCGCACTCACTAAGTGGCCCTAGGGGGGTCGCACCACCTGAAAGATGACTAGGACAAGTGTAACAAGCACATGGTGGGGCTAGGAGGTATTAATGTCCTTCACTAGCATCACCCCATGGCACAATGATAAAAGATATGACTCAATAACATCACAAAGTGACCAAGTGACCAAATCGTGACCCCCTCAATAGCAGAATAATACATCAAAATAATAACCCGGAGAGTGTGTGGACCCCACTGAATGTTGTACGCTGTGGTAGAAGGTGTGGGATACATCACAAATGACCTCTTAACAAACTTCATGCCAATTCCTTGCCTCAATTACCCAAATCGATTTCCTCAGTGACCATTTTATTCCATTTTTAATCCTCAGAAAACCACCTATAAATCAATAAAATGCCTGTAGCTCACTGCCTGGTTCCCTAGGCACAAATCTGACTGTGCCAAAGTGTCTGGGGGTATAGGAATATGGCAATAACAAGTGGTTGGACCCCATACTCCCTCTGTAGCGCCCTAGGAGAACCAAATATCAATCCAACTGTGTTGTCAGGCCATTTTATAATGGCAAATCTGCATAAAAGAGGCAATCTGAGTGAAATCTCATCCTGAAGTGCCTGTAACTAAAATCTGAGTGTACCAATGGACTCAAAAGGTCCAAATGTACTAGAGATGAGTACCCATACACCCTGTGGCTACCTGTATAATCATCTGTAGTCTCAACCATGCTCGGACAATATAAAAATAATGGTGTAAATAATAATAACCATAAAAAAATCATCACACCATCATATGAAACCTGTGTCCATTGCATGGAACCATCAAATGGGCATCAAAGGACCATAAATAATCAACCTAGAACATCATTGGTCCAACTCATTCAGATCCTATGGTTGACTTGGTCAAACTGGGTTTGACCAGGTCAAGACTGATCAAAATATGACCCAGGCTTCAAATACCTGATGCGGCAAGTGCAAATGGATAAGGTGTGCTCTTTTAATCATTCTAATAGCAAGACTTAAAGCATTAAGTGTCATTTCACTCGCGGTCAAGCAATAATCAAAATATAAGACCATAATTAAAATAATCAATTACTTAAAACAGAACCTCAAGAATATACTCATTTCATGGCCGTGATCATTTTGCTAGAAGTGGGTGAAGGTGAAAAATGCAAGGCTAGGATAAGGGGATGACTTTTACTGACTCAACACTGTGATACTTTGGATAAGGGAAAAGGAATACACACTTAAGCATATGTGGGATAATAACACACATGAAATGGCAGTGTCTCACAAATGGAATGAGTTGTTTTGAGAGGTGCTTATTCAAGCTTGGCAAATGTCTACAGCTCACATCCAAGTTGAAACAGCTCTGTGAGGATCTTCTCTAGAACCGTCGTAACTAGGTGCACAGCTAACCGTAACTTGAAGTTCTAGGGGACACTTAGAATTAGTTGCCTTACTCCATCTCACATCCCAACCTGTAGGCTCCGTGAGGAATTTAATCATTACATAATATCATGGCCAACAGTCTTTAGATTTAGCATATATTTAGCCACTGCTTTTTTAGGCCTTATGACCCTTTGGATTTCTTGTGTACTTATAAGCACAACTAATTGCAGCTTTTATCCAGGGTACTTTACATTTCAATTCATTTCATAGCCCTCTTTCATTGTGTTGAGAAACACAATTTTAAGTTATTTCCATGGGCTTGTATAATAGATATAGCAATAGTTCATTCATGCATGTGATGATGGTAGTAAAACTTGCTTCAGGTTTAGCCAACACAACTCAGGCAACTAGGGGGGTTATCCACAATCAGGACCAAACATCGAGGCAACCGACTAGAGAGGTCAAGGCATCAAATCCAACTCACCTAAGTTCGGGAACCAACACCAGCGGGTTCTCCTGGCCTAGAAGGATCAAGGCTTCGGTAAGTTTTGTTGCCAACTCAGAGCTGAGACACAAAACAACAGGGATGCTATCCAACACAGAGGCAAAAGTGGGGAGGTCCTCCATATCACGGGCTGAGGTGTAAGTTAGGGTGAAACCAAGAATGGGAGAGAACGGATGGATGGGGAAAGTGAAAGGTGATGCCAAAACTAGCAAGCCAAAAAGTGGTGGGAATGATCACGTCCATTCTACTAAGAGGGTAAAACCAATTAGTATAAACAAGAGCTTCTAATTCTGAGTAATTAGACCATTTAGATAATCATTAAAACAACCATGTCTACATAACATATATATATACCGCCAGATCATGACCACTAGATACCAAGTCAAGCTACCAATGCACATCCATATACCTGTTGGGCCATATACCTGTATCTGCCATCTGGATCATCAATAGTCACTGGAAACACTGTTGCTGTAAGAGCTCTGGGCACTACACTACTCTGTATGGAACAAAAGTGCTCACCTCGGTCATCAAATCTGAGGTCAAGACGCTCAGTCTTGGCATAAGGTTCATCATGTCTGATCTGGGGCTGCTCTGATATGTGAGTGATCATCAAAAAATACTGCTCGTGATAGGCTGATCTCATCAAAACTGTGTAAAGGCCTGGCTCAAAAATATACAAGGAACTGCTCTGCAATCATGGTAGCCTGGCTACTATGAATGTGATAACAGTTACCACTAGCTAGAGAAGGGTGCCTTACTTGAGACATTTAAGCCTGGAATATGCACTTATGTTTGGAGATCTTTTGCATGTTCATCCTAGTATTGAAAGCCCAACGTGACTGTTTCCCTGCCGGTTTAATCCAGGTGCCTATTCTGAAGAATTTTGATGATGTTCCAGAGAGCTATTTCGAATGTGATAAGAGTTTCAGGTCAGCTTTTATGCAATTCAGCAAGCTGACCCAAGGCTATTTGGCTGCTGGTGTAACTGTTTTTTTGTGACTGCAGAATCAGTGTTTCAGATCATCTTTTTCACCCAATTTAACAACTGACCCAAAAAAATTTAGCTAGTGAAATTGCCTAGGGGTGAACCGTGAGAACTAGAGTTTTTGGATCATCTCTTTTTTTAAGGGTTTCCTAGGGTTTTCACCTTCCAACAAGAGCTCACTTCAGAAGTTGATCCAAACATTTTTAACTAGTGGCATCATTTAAGGATTTGTTGCCAGTGCAGAACAATCGTTTTTGGATCATCATTTTTCTATGGTTTCCTAGGGTTTCAACACTTCTTCAAGGCCAGCCCACTGCAATTTTCTTTTGAAAGACACTGGTATCTCTCATTCTCTTAGGTCTATAAAGGCAAAACTTTTGAAGACTTCATGAAGGCTTCTTTGTTGTTGTTGAACCTATGGACTCAAATTGGCTTCTTGCCTAATTAAATGGGGTTAATTATTTTGGGCTGATCAAATAATTGTCCTTCTTTGGAGCAAGGGTTTGTGGATGTATCTAGGAACAACGCTTCCTCCTAATGATAAGATATGACTCCATCAATTTCACATCTCAAAATTTTTGGATCGAGTGAATGGACCCATATTTTGGCATATTGTCTATATGATGTTTTCATTCACAAGGTGATTGAACAAAGAGATTCTATCTTTAATGAAATTCCTATTCATAGTCCATTGGGATCTTTTCCACTACTTCTTACATATGATTCTCCAATAGACAATTCTCAGCATGTTTCATTGGATCTTTCTCTTTATGATGTTTGGTCCATTCCAATGTTATAAAAACCGAACCAATGGTCGAACCGGCCAACCTCGAGAACCGGAACAGGACCAAAACCGGGAAAAAAACCGGATCACAAAACCGGTCCACCAAAAATACATAAAATGTTCAAATTTTGAAAAATTATATATATATAGATATAGATATATGTTCAACCATGTGAATCAAAACCATTATACACAAATTTGCAAAAAGGGCTCCTGTATGTATTTTGCTAGGTGCCATACTAAGCATATTTCACTTGAATCATATGTCTAACATGTTGAGGAAACTGTTGTTGTTGAAAGGGTTGTTTCAAGGTTGTTGTAACAGACAGTCACCTTGGAATATGCCCACAAAAGTTTCTTTTAACTACACAATTAGCTCAGAGTTGTTGTTAGGGACCAGGGCTGCTCAAAGTCTCTTTACTGCTGTAGATAACTACTATTAGGTGTATTTTATTTATGATGATATAACTAGGACTGTTGTAGGTACTTCACATACCCTTTCAAGGCTGCTACACTTCCCAAGAATGTCAAGAATGATTCTTAACTCAAAATACTCAAGTGAATAGTGTGAGAGAAATAGAGCGGTTGGGGTTGCTTTTATAGCTTTCTTAGGGGCTTAGGGTTATCTAGAACCTTCCCCACTCAACCAACTTGTTTATTTAAAAAAAAAAATTAAAAAATGGCCTCTTAAATGTCGATGTATGGTTATGTACTGAACCGGTCAAAACCGGAACCGGAACCGGAAAACCGACCGAAACCGGTAAAACCGGTCGGAACTGGTCAGAACCGGCTGGTTCCGTACGAAACCGACCATTTCCGGTTTGAGACACCGATTTGAACCGGTGACGCCTCTGAACCGGTCGAACCAGCCGGTTCAACCAGAACAGGTCCGGTTTTTATAACACTGGTCCATTCTAAATGCACTAGATTCAACAACTTCATTCTCAAGGATAGCTGGTGTCAACCTTTGTACCTTCAATAGACCAACATGTTTTAGTGGATCTTTCTCTTCAACATTATAATGTTACTCATCCTATAATGATTGGGCAGACATATGTTGATGACAAGGACCTTATTGATGGCTCATTCAAATCCTACCCTCTATATAAGTCTCCTCATTTTTAAGTCCATTAAAGGCCATCTTTACTCATGTTGGTGTGGGAGATATGTTCAAGGAAGGAAGTGACTCTTATGAAGTGATGTCTGCTCTCAAAGGGGCATAAGGCCCCATGTTCAATATTAAAGGGGAATGTTGCCAATAGGGTGTAATCCTCATTTACAACCAACCAACTTTATATTGAGATGGGTATTTATACACCCACTCTCACTTGTATTTGGGCCATGGTTGACCTCTATATTGAACTACGTATTTATAAACCCACTCATTTGTATCTCCAGCTACAACCAACCTTAGATCGTGTTGGGTATTTATAAACCTACTCTCATTTGTATGTTAGCCACCACCTACTCTATATATTAAGTTAGGTACTCATACACACACACTCATTTGTATTTCAGCCACAACTGATCCTATATTGAGTTGAGCACTCATACACATTCTCATTTGTATTTCAGCCGTGTTTGACCATATATTAGGTTGGGCATTTATAAACCTAAACCAACCTTAGATCGTGTTGGGTATTTATAAACCTACTCTCATTTGTATGTTAGACACCACCTACTATATATATTAAGTTAGGTACTCATAGACCCACACTCATTTGTATTTCAGCCACAACTGATCCTATATTGAGTTGAGCACTCATACACATTCTCATTTGTATTTCAGCCGTGTTTGACCATATATTAGGTTGGGCATTTATAAACCTACTCTCATTTGTATTTCCACCGCTAACCCTATTTTGAGTTGGATATTTATAAACCCACTCATCTGTACTTCATCCACCACTAACCCTATATTGAGTTGGGTATTTATAAACCCAATCTCATTTGTATTTCAGCCACAACCTACTCTATAATGAGTTTGGTACTTATTGGCGTCATGAAAACTGAACTAAAAGTGGCTCATCTGGTCAATTAGACCAATTCTAGGAGGTTTTCAATCAGGGCAAAGCCATCAAACCGAAAACGATCGGTTCCGTACGAAATCGATCTTCCCAATATGAACTAATTGGTTCGATATAATTCTATATGGGCACGTGTGGGCCCACCAAAATCAATTTAAAAATAAAACCTAAAACCCTAAACCTAATTCTAAACCCTTACTTGCTATATACAAGAGAAAACATTGCATATTTGTGTCTAATGGCTTGGATTCACATGGATGAACATGAATATATGTTTTTTCAAAATTATAATATTTTATGTATATTTTGGCTGACTGATATTTGTTTCTGATTTTTGGGGTTGAGCGATTTTGTTTCCAATTTTGGGGGTCGACTGGTCCTGTCCTAACAACATTGGTACTCATACACCCACTCCCATTTGCAGCCATGACTGGAATGTTATATTGAGTTTGGTATTTATACGCCCACTCTCTTTTGTATTCATCATTTTTCTCCATGGCCTCCTATTTGACAGAAGTGGGGCTATTGAAAATGGTGTGACAAAAGGGGGTGTTATCACACCATAGTAGCTGGGCTACTATATTTATTGAGCAGATATCCGCACTTTCCAGAGCTTTTCCTTTACAGAGATCAGTTATGATGAGCGGCATTATTTGAGATCACTTACAGATCAGAGCAATGTATATCGGACATTGAGTAGACCTTGTGCCAAGGCTGAGCCTTGAGAGCTTAGATTTGATGACCGATATGACCTTTTGTTCCATACAGTTTCAGACTTTCAGTTCAGTCCCTAGAGTTCCAGATGTTATCATTGCAGCAGTGTTTCATTGGTTCTAGATGATGATTATTGATATGCAGTGACATGACCATTAGACTTATGATTGTTATCATTGATTATTATCTTGTTGTTTTAGTCATCTTCACAGCATTAACTTGGTATATAACTCATGATGTGGCAGTATTATTTAATAAATGAAATGAACTATCTTAGTTGGATTTAAATGATGAATTGGATGTATTACTTGCACTTAACGGTTCACTGGCTATACTCATTGGTTTCATTACCCTCCTATGAGCATGGACATGGTCTTTCCTGACATTTATGTTTGCTAGCTTAGGCACCACA
Source organism: Larix kaempferi (assembly GCA_027924585.1). Taxonomy (NCBI): domain Eukaryota; kingdom Viridiplantae; phylum Streptophyta; class Pinopsida; order Pinales; family Pinaceae; genus Larix; species Larix kaempferi. The sequence goes on from BSBM01000106.1 coordinate 33,171,820, forward strand.
TTCACTTGACTCCATCCATCCATGACCTTCCCTATTTTGGCTTTCACCCTGACTTGCCATTTTGACTTTTGACTTTTGATATGGAGGACTTCCCTGCTTCTACCTCTGTGTTGGATAGTATCCACGTTTGTTTTGTGTCTCGGCTCTGAGTTGGTGACAGAACTTGCCCCTGGTGAGTTGGATTTTATGCCTAGATCATTCTAGTCGATTGCCCCGATGTGTGGCTTAGTGCGGAATTCCCTCTAGTCACATGAGATGTTGTTGGCTAAAACTTGAAGCACATGTACTACTTATGGAAATTATTGGAAATCTCTTTTATGAAAGCCCATTGAAATTAAATTCTAGAATGTGTTTCTAAACACACGATGAATTAAGGGCTAAAGAAATGAAATGCTAAAGTACCGCATGAAGGGTCCAAAAAGGTCTAAAAAGCAATGGCTAAATAAATGCTACTAAATAAATGCTAAATCTAAAGATTGTTGACCTCATAAATGTAAATATACCCTGGATGCAAGATGCGATTAGTTGTGCTTTTAAGCACATGCAAAATCCCAGAGGGGCCATATAGGCCAAAAAGGCCATGGAAATTAAATGAATGATCCTAATGAACTTGGATCAACTTGATGTAGACATGATGCCAAGGTTGAATAAGCACTCTCTAAACAACTTATCCATTTGTGAGGCACTGCCATTCCCTTTGTTTATCTTGTCCAGCACGGTGTGTAGCTCCCCTGTTTCCCCGTCCAAAGTATCATTTAGTTGAGTTGGTCAAAGTTATCCCTTTTACCTAACCTTGTCCTTAGCCTTCACCATATGCTAGCAGTTAGGCTATGTCCATTGGATGAAGTATGTCTTTAAAGCTTTGGTGTAAGTAAGTTATAAATAACATTTAATATCTATGTATTAACTGCCACTTGATTGATGTTTATACTTTAAGTTAAACTGTGAATATGATTAAAGGAACATGTCTTAGTCATTTGTTATAATCTAATCTTTGGTTGTATTTTGACCTAGTCAAACATAGTTTGACCATGGTCATTCTTGGGATCCGTGATGATATGGACCACTTATGCTTTATGATGTTGATCTATGGTCCCACATGCACCTATTGATGATTCCATATGTTGGTTACATGCTCCAGATGATGATTGATGCAGTTGGTCATTTTTATTATTATTTCCAGATCATCATATTTTACACTGTCCGGGTATGGTGGGCTTTACAGATGATTCTACAGGATATCATGAGGTGTATGAGTACTCATCTCCAGTGGATTTGGGTCTTTTGGATCCATTGAGACATTTATCTTTCAGTTATGGGCATCATATTAGCAGTTTTCCACCTGTTGACCAGTTTGGGCATGCTAATGAGGCCTATCCAGCAGGAGCATTGGAGGCAAGTCGTTTCCTAGGGTGCTACAGAGGAAGGGGGTGGTCCAGCCACTTGTTTTTACCATTATAACCCCCTTCCAGACAGCATGGTACACTCAGTTTGATAGCGCAGGCACTCCAGAGGCTATTTTGGTCAGTTTGAGGGTTTTCAGGAGGATTAAAAAATGGAATAAAAGGGTCATTGAGGAATTCGATTTGGGAAATTGAGGCAAGGTTTTGGCACTTGGTCTGCTCAGAGGTCATCCATGGTGTATCCCCCTTCTTCTAGATCAGTTGGCACCGGTCAGTGGGGTTCACATGGGCTACAGGAGCTTGTTTATTGTATTTCTCTTTGTGATGATGGGGACAGGATTTGATCATTTGTATACTTGGACATGTCACCGAGTCATATTTTATATTATTGTGCCATGGGGACATGCTAGTGAAGGGAAATAATACGTTCTAGCCCCACCATGTGCTCCTAGTCACTTGTCCATGTCATTATGTTGTGGCTCACATGTTATTAGCCACTCCCATGTATGACATCACCCTCCATAGAGCTTTTTAGGCTATGACGTCATCACTTAGTTGAGTGATCCATGTCTTATATTGTATTGACTCATCTTAGCCATTGATTATATTGTTGTATCTTTTGATCTCAACCACTAGTTTTCAAAAGTGGTTTAGGGTTTTGGTATTCCTATCCTATTTAAGGAGGACACCCCCCTCATTGTAAAACACCTTTGGGCTCTGGAAAACTTGCAATAAAATACTATTTTTGGATATCTTCTTCTTGGCTTTGATTGGGTTGCTCTTGTACATGATCATGTATCTTTGCTTTTAGACATCTTTGCTTATAACAGGTGATTTTGACATCTACTGAAGGAGGTCGAATTGGTTGAAGCTAGGAGTGTGATTTGCTTGAAGGGGACATTGTAGGGATTGCTCACATCCCCCTTGGGTAAGACGTCTTCATCTTGAGGGGTTTTTCAATTGTGCTTTGTCCATTGATTGCTTCTTTGATATGACATGCTTAGATCTCATTGATTTGTGGATAAAATCTAACATTTTGTAGTTTGATTTGCAGGTTGAATGGGGCATCTCTCCTCCTAGGGCTTGGATGATTATGCTTGGAATCACTTGGATCTAGCTTGGAATTGTAACTAAGGGCAAGGATCATCCATATCCAAGGTAGCCGCAAGCTTTTGAGGTAAGATCTACAAGGTATGTATCCATTTCGCTTGTTCTCCATCCTATTGGTCATATAAACCCTTAAAATTCAAAACCCTCTTTTCTATTTTTTTCTAAGTTGCCAGGGTACTCGGGTAGTGGGACGGGTACGGGTACGCCACTTTTTGAAATAGGGTACTTGGGTACGTCGGGGTACTGTAGACATATATATATATATTATAGATATATATATATATAAAATTTTCAAGTTTAAATTATAAATTTATACTAATAATTATAATAACTTTATATATATATATATATATATTAATTCTAAAACTTATAAATATATTTAAAAACCCTATATAACATATAGTTTATAATTTATAAAACATTAATCTTATGACAAAAATAATACATGGTCTAGCGTAAAAAATTAATCTTTACCTAAGGGCTGCTGAAATTATCTATGCTTGAAGTCATTACGGTCTCTACATTCTTGAGTTTGCCTAGAAGTAGTTTGAGAGTTTTGGGGTTTCTTGCAGACTTATCGAATAAATTAGTTTCAGCACTAAGGCTGAAAACTATAAGAAGTAAACATGTGGTCTCAAGGAAGTGAGCTGGAAATTTCAGATTGGACACTGGCAGATTTTCCAAATGTCTATAGCAGACAACCTAGAAGTAGTTTGACAGATTTGAGGTTTCTTGCAGACTTGTTGAACAAATTAGTTTCAGCACTAAGGCTGAAAATTCTAAGAAGTAAATCTGTGGTCTCCTAGAAGTGAGATGGAAATTTCAGATTGGACACTAACAGATTTTCCAAATGCCTACAGCAGACAACCAATTCAAACAAACAGTGATAGGCCTTCTGCATCAGATGCTCTCTGCAATTAGAGTTGTGGACATCAACCATTCATGGCAGAATGATGAGACCTTCAAGAGGAAGTTTGTCTGTGGACTGCAGATTCTAGTGGAAGACATTCTGAGTCACCAGCAACCAACCATGATTGAAGAAGAAAATATGTTCACTCAGTAGGAGAACCTTTCACAGAACGAATGATGAGCACAATATGTACAAGGCAACCAGCTATGTTCCCATTGTCGTTTTGTTGTCTATGCTATAAATGTCATAGAATTTTCTAATACAGATTTTTTAAAACACTGATGCATAGGATAGATATTTATGGAAAACTGTAGTATACACATGCCATTTGGACTGTCTGGATCCCCCCAGGAGTGAGTTTAAAATTTATATATAGATTAATATAACTATTAACTAACATAGTAACAGCAAATGCCAAATAATATAAATTTAAATTATAATTATGAATAATAAATATGAAATAGAAAACTGAACCATGAAAATGAAATAGAAAAGAATTAAGTACGCGGCCCTTTTGAAGTACAAGTACCCAAATTTATTTGACCAAGTACCCAGTACTCGGGTGAAGTACCTGGTACTTTCACGATACTCCCAGAGGTACCAGTCCCGATACCCGGTACTGGTACGGGTGCCCAACCCCTCGGTACGGGTACCCTGGCAACTTAGATTTTTTTAGATCTACTTGGATCTAACATGCTTTTGGGGATAAAACTTAAAACCCACCTTCATAGCATCCACCGCAATCCGGATCTATAGTTTGGTGGTGATTGGACTTCATTTGACCCATTTCCCATGGCACATTGGTCTCTCCAAGGGAAGTCGCATTCCTTGAGGGAGGCTAATTTGTTGGTTACAAGACGTGGGCAAGTGAGATTGTTGCTTCATTGGATAGATCAACCCCTAAAACCTACCCCTAGTGCTTCACCTTGTGGGCCCCATTCCTCATTTTGAGGGTTGAGCCCCACTTAGGTCACTAGGTGATGCATTAGATCTATGGAGATCTAGCCACATGGCTTGTCCTTGATAATTTAAACCCACCTTAATAATCATCTTAATTATTTCGATCTATAATTTGGTGGACATCTGACTCCATTTTCCCTTCCAACTAAGGCACTAGTCCTCCTTGAGGCAAGTCGCACTCCTTGGGTAGGTGGCCATTTGCTAGATCCCACATGTGGGTATTGCTAATTCTTTGTCAAATCCATAGATCCATGCTATAGCATACCCCCTAGTGCCATCTCATCTTAATTTTGACCTTGTGGGCCCTATTTGGACTATTTTCCACTTTTTAAGGGGTGGGCCCCACTTGGGTATTTTTCATGGCATTAGATCTCTCTAGATCTATTAATTGAGCTTCATAAGTAGCCTTTATCTCTCATTGGTTGAAACATTTGTCATATCCTAAGCCTCTTCAACCATATCCTAACTCTTGGGTCCACTTACCATCCTAGATCTAGATCTTGTTTCATCTTGATCCCCCACTCTTTCATCATCATATTTCCCTAGGAGGTCTAGATTGAGTTCGCTAGCCTTCATTGGCTAAGCTAGGGTCTCCCCCTTAGTCTTGCTTAGGCTTGATCTAAAGTGAAGAGTGCCTCGGTTGACGTGACACCCAACTTGCATTGGGAACCGTGGCATCTCTTGGGTCACCTCTTTAGTTGTCCACACCTCTACCGTCCTGGATAGGATACCTTTAGAGACAACTACAAGTTGTGTGAACATTTTTGGCGCCGCTGCTGGGGAGGTAGAGGCTTACCTTAGGTGTCTGCGAGTATCCATGCGTAATTCATATCTTATCGCATCCAGTTTAATCTAGGTGGTTATCATTTCAACCTTTAATTTAAACATAGCCATCTATTTGCCACTCATCTCTCCCCGCTATTTTAACAACACATCTTTTGGTAGAAGAGATATAAAATCTACCTGGCGACTCCACTGGTGATCGATCCTATCATTATCTAGAACCCATGGGGTGCATCATTTTGTATTTAGGTTCTTGATTTTGTCTAATAATTGCCATCCATGGCTACTTCTGAGTGGCCTAGGACTTTTGGTCGATTAAAAGTTTTTGACTTCTCAAAGATTGTTGGGTATCCTCATCATATTCCTCATTAAGCCCGTGAAAGGTTGCCTAAATTCAATGGAAGTTATGAGATGTCTGCTAAAGGGCACCTTAATCTCTTTAAAGAAGTTATTAATGAATTATCTATAACCGATGAGGATGTATGCATTAAACTATTGGCCCCTTCTTTCCAAGGAAGAGCTGAGCTTTAGTTCTTGAATTTGAAGACCAATAGCATTTCCGTATATGACATGTTTGAAAATAAATTCTTAGAAGAATGGGGAAGTGAATTCGATGATATATATTCTTCAAATCAAATCCAAGATCAAAACCTTCCCCTTTCCAATCCTATTGTTGAATCAATTAATCAAATATCAAATGAATTGTCAACATCCGGAGATGACCCCTCCTGCCCAATTTCTTTTGAGGATAAGTTTTCCACTTTTGAGCCAATCGAAAGTCAAATCCCTAATCATTGTATAAATGGTGAATTTTCAAAAAAAATTAGTAGCCCTAGTCCTGATCCTGAGGATGAGCTTTTAGTCAGCAAATCTATTGAAGTTTCTCCATCAAAAAAACTCATTAGTCATTCCATCTTTAGTGATCATTCAATTCCTTATCACCTTATTGAAGAAGAAGAAAGTGGGGACATTAATCAAGATCCTTTAGTAGTGATTTCACATGATCATTGTGTAAATAATCAGGATGTTTTGAACGAATTTGTTAATTTTATCCCTGCTAAATTAAATGAAAATGATCAGTTATCCTCTTGTGAATTTAATGATGAATCAATAAAAGGTCAATCTCAAGATGAGGGTGAATCAATAAATCACACTAGATGCTCTAATCTTTGCTCTACTTCTTATAGTGGGTCTTTAAGTTTTCCTTTTTCCACCCTTAGTCAAGATAGCTTTATCCAATTCTTAGAGTTAGAATCTTGCCTCGGTTTGTAAATATTGGACTTGATCAAAAGCTTGAAATCATTCCTAAGACAAAGAGTTTTAATTTGAAAGGTTGTTCTTTTTGTCAAATTCCAAGGTTAAATATTTCTATTCATTCGGGAGAAAGTACATATTTTCAATCCACCCTCTCTGCCCAACATTTTCAATTTTCTTTGGGTTGGTGGTCTAGTCAGTCTTTTGCTTTTGAAATTTTCAATAGGGAGTATGAGCATTTTCCTGAAATTAGAGAAAAAGTACTTCATTTCCCTTTTCAGTCACTTTGGAACAATAATGCTTGTTGTCAAGTTATCAATCATTCTTGGTGGCTAGAAAAGGTGTTTAAAGATCAGTTTCATCTTTTCTCTATTTTTGAGCAACAAGTGGGCTTGATTTTGATTTTTCATCTTCTAAGTTTTAATTTATCCCCACTTGGTTTTTATTTGATCATCAGTCCCAAGGAGAACCAAATTGAATATGTGAGAGAAGTGAATAAAGAAAGTAATATGAGCCAAGGAAAGTCAAATCTTTCATCGCATATTTTTCCTCCATCTATCTCGAAGATCAATTTGCATAATTTCTATGATCCTGTCGATTCTTTGATGGAGGACATTTCCATCAATCAGTCTTCTCTTTGGCATAATTTCATGTTGCACCATTCCAATCATTTTTCAATTTTTGAACAAGTCAGGAAGATTGTGTTATCAAATTCTCTAATCTTTAATCCAATCATGACTTGTTTTATTAACAAAAATCAAAGAAGAATCATTAACCTGTTTGATGAATGGTTGCACTGGATTTATGATTTCACCTAGCGTTTGTGTTGACTGGTTAAAGTAGGTAGGTCCTCGAATAAGCTCACTTGAGCAGTAGGGTTTGTGTGCCTTTTGCTTTTTATGAGTGTTGAGTATTGCGAGTTTTCTTTGCTTTTCACTTTTGATGATCTTTTGAGTTTTCTTCTAAGTGCTTTTTGCTGAGTTGTTTGTTTGAGTTGAGTCTTGTTCCTTCCTAAGCTTTTCTCATCTCTTGCGTACACATTAATAAAACTTTAAAAAGATTAAATTTTTCCTTGAGTTTTTGAGTGCTTATAGTTTTTCTATGTCAAGTGATTTGAGTTCTTTAAAGCCTTTTTCCCTCCTGCACAGTAAAACTAATAAAATTTACATGTTGTGTTAGATTAGTATTTCCTTTATGCATTTCAATTTCTGCTTTAGAATAGAATTTCATTTATGCAATTTATTTTGGTTTATTTTATCCCATACATGCATCATGTGGTATTTGAGTGGCCATAAGTGCAGAAACAGGTGTGAATGAAGCTGAAAGCAAAAGATGGTAAGTGTTGGATTGAAGATTGATGCAGAGCAGTTCAAGACCAGAGATTCTAAGGTTCTCAAGCACTCTCTCCCTTAGAGCACTTGTCCCAGCTGGAGCCATCTGTTGATGTATTTGTAACTTCGGAAAATATTCACTTGTATATTGTATTTGTACTTTATTGTATCCCCAAAGGAGATGTATTATTCCTCCGATTGGAAGTGTCGTCAGTTGTACTTGCAAGTGTCGCAAGTTATATTGTAAGTGTCGTAACTTATACTTGATGGGTTATTAGACCACCTTGATGGGGTCGGCCCTGTATGAGTCATGTGGGTTAAAGAGTTATTAGACCACCCTAGTGGGGTGTGTTGAAATTTCATCAAGTTAGGGTTATGTACAGAAAAATAACAATTCATCATATTCTAATGCAGAAAATACATTTAATAAACATTTACAAATATCGAATATTAAATAGTGCAGTAGTAAAAACTATCATAACATAAATTTCATGTCTTTAGCACTCTCAGGTCACTGTGTTAAAGTACTTTTAACACTACTCGTTAGGTCATTGTGCTAAGTTAATCTTCAGCAGTATGTAACGTAGAATAACTAATAATAAATGAGAAGATGCTTACCTGTGTGTGGGACCCTTCCTATATAATACTCAGAAGAGTTACTTACTTTCAGTAAATATTGTGCCTCAGAGAGGCTAGTCAAATCTGGAAACAAACAGACCCTACAAGAGGGAAGTACATGCCAGAGAGAGAGATAACAGGTGTAGTGAAAGTTAATGACAGTGAAAGCACAGTACAAGACTCAGCACAAATAAAATCACAATAATAAATCAACCCTTGGTTCAACACCATAGATTTGAATAAGTCTCAACAAATATGAATCAACACAAAGGTCAAATAAAGATCTGGTCAAGGGCAATTTTCAGTAATATAAATAACAGTCCCAAATAAGATCTCAGTACAGAACTAAATAAGTAGTTCACTGTCTAGGGTAACAAACACAAGATGTTCTCAATTAAGATGGCAGCCTAACAGGTCTACACTAAAGTAATGGACCAAAAGATAAGCCCTAGGTTCAGGAGTAGAGCCCACAAACAGATCACAACACATCATGGTAGGTTTCAACAAGCCTCTTTGGCTCTCAGCTTCCACAGGTGACCTCTTGACAGGTTGGATCAAACCAATAAGGGTCACGGTCTTTGTCTAGCAGATAGAACAGACCCACAGTGTACTTATCCTTCATACGCGTGCACACAGTAGGCAGATCGGAGCCAAAGGAGCTCACGTCTCAGCAGTACAAGGTCACGGCTTTCAAGTTTGTGCCCTCAACAAGCTGCAACCTCAACAACAAGGTAGGACAACCCTCAGGCAAACCCTCCACACATGGATCGGACCTCTAAATCAGTAGATCGGGTCATAAGCAAGTCAATCAGCAGATCAAAACTCAGACAAGGTTATAGCAGCCAGACACTTGGAAGATTAGACCAAGGTTTGCACAGATAGAGCAGTAGTAGAGTGCGGCCTCCCTCAACAAAGATTACGGGTGGCAAACTATTACTACCAAGGCTGACGGCTTGGTTAGGATCTGCATTAAAACCTCAATGAAAACTTTAACCAGCCACGATGATGTAAAGGACTCCAACAGAGGTGCGATCTAAACTGGTGGGTGAGCAAACAACAGAAAATAACCTTTAAACCCTTGACGTTAAGTAAAACAGAGCTGAGGTATATCGAGGATCAGATCATATATAAATGAGAGAGTAAGTGCTTCAATATATAGGATTTGGATTATTAAAATAATCCTTAAAAGTAGGATTCCTTAGAATTAGGAAAGATAAAAATTAAACGTTAAAATAATAATAAAAAATTAGGATCTCATTAAATTATGGAAAGGCCACTTTAAAATAAAATAAAAGATAAATAAATAAAAGATAAAAATAAATAAGAATAATAAAAGATAAAAAATAATAAAAGATAAAAATAAAAATATAAAATATATAAAAATAAAAATAAATAAAAGAACCTCAGAAAGTGGACAAACATCTAAAGTACCCATAAGATCAAAACAACAAGGGTGGTATAAATAAAAGGTGGGTCAATGACCCTATTTACCACAAATCAAAGACAGGGTACCACAACACTAAAAGACCAAAAGTAAATCACCCAAGGTGGAAAGGTTCAACCAGTCATCTCTCTCTCAAATGTACAAATGTTCCATATAACCTGAAAGTTCATCATCATTGTATAAGGAAGGGTTCACACAGATGATGTGATCATGTGGTCCTCTCAACTGCTCCTTAGGTCAAATGTTAGTAGCTTCCACAAGGGGTGGCCAGTCCCTTGAGAAGACCAACCAACTCATCCATCTCGAAGACCTAGGAGAAGAGGACATCACACATCATAATCTTGGTAACTGACCAAGTGCCTCCATTCTCAAGGAATGGCTCTCAGCCCCAGGCTGAGTTCCCAGTCCCAAACTGGGTCAATATCCTGGTAACTGACCAGGTGCCTCCATTCTCAAGGAATGGCTCTCAGCCCCAGGCTGAGTTCCCAGTCCCAGACTGGATCATGTTGATCAACCATCTGGTCCATGACCAGGTTCTCCATTCTCCCAGAGAATGGTCCTCAGCCTCATGCTGAGCATTTAGTCCTAGACTGAATGTTGATCAACCATCTGCAGGACCTAGGATGTCTCTATCTCAACCTGCAGGATCTGCTTGGTCCTCGACCAAGAAACTGTTTGGTCCCAGACCAGAATACCCTAGAGACAAACAGGGGCCCTAGCTACATGCTAGGGACTTTGCCATGGCATCCATCTGCTTGGTCCTCGACCAAGAACCCCATGAGACAGCTGGGGGCCCTAGGGTACCTTCTAGGGTCTTACTCATTATTCTGCCTGGTTAACTTGACCAGGAACCCTAGTTAACTGACTAGGGTACCATTCTCTCTGAGAATGGGTCTCGCTGCTGCACTGAAAAATTAACAGGGTGGGCCCAGTCAACATTATGTTAAGTGGTTAAGTTGGGGCCGACCTAGTTGAGTAAAGGTCAAGTGAAAGTAACAGTACAAATAGAGAGTGTGACTCTCATTTGACACATTCACTCACTCACTCACTTCGCCTTAGTGAGAGAGAGGAGGAGTAGCTGCTGCAGTCATCTATCTCTTGGGTTTGATCTTTGTGATCTTTGTATTGGTGCTTATTCTATCTCTAAGGAAGTTGTGGGGTTCTTCACCTTCTTGGTTTTCCCCGGTGAAATGTTTTGTGTCTCTTGTCTCTTGTCTCTTGTCTCTTGTCTCTTGTCTCTTATGCTTGATATGCTATACATGTTGTTTTTTTAGTTAAGATCCTAGATCTATTGAATTAAATGATGAAAAACTAACATGGTATCAGAGCTAGCCTGAAGGAAGGCATGGTATAGCATTTATGACACTTGTTGCACTTGCGACAAATTGGAAGCAAGGGCTTGGTATAGTAAAAATCAGTCATCGTGGCACTTTCGCTATAACTCAGTTTTGGCGAAGGTTCATGATCTGAAACTTCTACAGGTCGAAGATGAAATGTCCATGTACCTTGTGTCCGAAGGACAGCCTCAGATTCGTTGTACTTTGTGAGATATGATCCGTACAAGTTAAGGTTTCTGCCTCTTCCAGAATGTAGTCCTAAACAGATGACCTAGGCAAAAAGGTCATATCTCGGGCTAGGAAGCTCCAAATGGAATTCAGTAAAAAGTGATAGTAAGAGCAAGGACTATAGTTTCACAGGTCCAGGTTTCAGAGGCCGAAATTGAAACAGTGACACGTGGCACTCCGTACAAGTTCGTTATACTGTTTAATCCCATAAACAGGTCACGTTGCGACATTTGGCATATCTCTCTCTCAGAGAATTCATTTGAGGTCAGACCTGTGGGGTTGGAAAGATGACAGGTCAGGCTACCACGGGCCGAAGTTTCAGACCCTGTGGATCCGAAATTTCAGAGATGCACCAGAAACAATAAGGCACATATTTCTGTGAAATAGAATTGGATTCTGAGCATTCTCATTTTTGGCTTGTCACTGCTACGGGAAATTAGGGCTTTTGACAGAAGTGGAATTTTGGAGTGATCTTAGCATAGAATTACTCTCCTTAGCAAAATCAAAATTTAGAGACCAAGTTCAAAGTTTTTGGTTGGGTAGAAACCCGAGCATTATCAAACCCTAGTTCGGGATCTTGATCGGAAAGGTGGAAAATTAGGGTTTCTGCAAAAGTTGAATTTTTTGGAATCTGTGACCACGGCTGGATGCTCCTCAGAAAAATCGAAGTTTAGAGCACAAGATCGAACCTTTTGGCTAGGCAGAACCCCGAGCATTATCAAACCCTAGTTCGGGATTTTGACCAGAAGATCCGAAAGTTTCAAAGGCAATTTTTGAGGGGTCAAATTTTGGATATTTCAAAATTGAAGTATACCAACTTGATCATCTCAACAAGGCGCATCTTTTCATCCAATCAGAAGTTTGAAATTCAAAGTTTGAATTTTTATGGTTTCTATGACAAACCCTAATCCAGCTCCAGATCCAATTTCAGCAAATCAAAGTGGATTGGGTTAATCCTAGAAGAGAATGAATTCGACACCTGCATAAGTGAAGAAGTTCCAGTTCCAGAGGGAGATGAGGCTATGGCCTTACAGAAGAAGGCTACAAGCAATCCCGACAGGTATGACTTGAAGAGATACAGGTATGTTTTGAAATCTGTTCATGATTAAGTTTATGATATGTTTGTCTTCATATTATTGAGGTTAGTATAATCTTGATTAATTTTTAGACTTGTCTTATCACCCTAGTAAAAGTATGAATGCATGTGAATACATTCATTGATTAGGGGTATGACACTTATGATTGTACTAATACACTGTGTTGTTGTATGAGGATGATGTTGTCCACTAACATGAAGGGTACATCAAGAAAGACAAATCAAGTTCTAGATCAAGAACATATGACCATGGTGACATGAAGACAAAGGCTCATCCATAGTCATGGATCACATAGAAGCTCCACTTACGAGGTATGTATAACTTGGTTCTACAATTATTAACTTATGAGATATGCAGGTTGCTAACACAAGGTCTCTAAGAGAACAAAGAAGACATTGTTTGGGTATGTTAGACAAGCATGATAATCCAGGCATGTTTTCCTATATCGAGTTAGAATCTTACTTTGTGTTAGGATCTCATATAAGTACACTTTTGTATGATTAATTATGATCATTCATGAAGTTATAGGTTTGAGTAATCATGGGTTTATGCATATTATACTTCTTACTTTGATTGATGATATGGCAAACCAGAAGAGTCCTATGGTCACATAAGAATATGCCTGAGTAAAAGAAGTACTCCCTGAAACCTTGAATACTAACGCTTGTGATAAATTACCTGTGTATGAAATGATCATGACCATACATGTTTAATATTATTTAGAATCATAATGTTTTGACAGTATTGAGATTATACTAATGGATGTATGATTATGTATGAGATCTTGAGGATGACACAATGATGACACTAGTGCACACTTAAGCATGCATAGTGGACCAGGATGGATATAACTTCAAGGACAAATAATCCAGGAAGCAAAGATCAAGAGGGAGCACACTCCAGTAGTTCCTGCAAGGAAGCAAAGACTGAGAGGGAGTCCACCCACAACTAAACAAAGATTACTTAAATAATGTTGTCCAGTCATGTACATACTTATGTTCCTAGATTTAGGATGTATATTATGCATATTAGAAAAGTTGCATTAATGAACAAGATACTACTAATATGCAAGTAATGGGTAAGTGGCCTATGGTACTGTACAACATTCCAATTTCCATTGCTACTTATCTAGAATGAAACCTCTTTGCTAACATGTTGGGAGTTGTGCACACTCTTAACAAATGTTCTGGTAGAGATGGAAGGCATCTAGAAAGTTACCATGTGAATACAGGATATGGATAAATGTCGTATTGAAGCATTGGCTAAGATAATTGCATGACAGTATGACATATGTCTTTATGCATAAGAATTTGTTTTGAAAAACCATGAGAAGTTTCTAATCATACAATTGAATTTGACTTGTAGGAAAGATTGTGTACAATCATCTACAAAAGGGCAACAACATTTGTTCCAGCAACGAAGTTCATTATCTATTGAAGATATTGAAGAATCTGAAGTTTCCAGGATCCGGGATGCAGTAATGGAAGAATGCCATGATCGAGGAGTACCAGTCGATCATGAAGAATGATGTCTGGGATGTGGTCCCGAGACCAGAAGGGAAGTTTGTTGTGACTTCCAAGTGGATCTACAAGATCAAGCATGTTGCAGATGATAGGCAAGTGATGAAATGGAAGATACACTAGATGGATGTCAAGACAGCTTTCTTGAATGGTGTAGTCGAAGAGGAAGTGTATGTGGAGCAACCACTTGGTTTTGAGACACATGACAAGGAGTCATATGTGTGGAGATTGAAGAAAGCCTTGTATGGCTTGGAGCAAGCACCTAGGACATGGTACGGCAAGATAGACAGCTTCCTGTCCAGTTTGGGCTTTACCAAGAGTAAAGCGGATTCCAACCTTTACTACAAGGTTGAGGAAGGCAATCCAGTGATACTCCTATTGTATGTGGATGACCTGTTTGAGACAGGTGAGGATGGATTGATTGCCGACACAAAAAGGAAGCTTGCTACCGAGTTTGAGATGAAGGACTTGGGTATGATGCATTACCTTCTAGGTATGGAGGTGTGGCAGAGTGCAGATGGAATCTTTCTTGGAAAATGGAAGTATGCAGTAGAGATCCTGAAGCGGTTTGGGATGATGGACTGCAAGGCCATGGCCACACCTGTGGCATCGAACCTGAAGCTATTGAGTGATGCTTCATCAGAGTCGGTTGATGCCATGATGTATCATCAAGTGATTGGATCCTTGATGTACCTGACAACTACAAGACCAGATATTTGCTTTGAGGTGAACACTTTGAGCCAGTTCCTGACGGATCCTAGACATGTTCACCTGATTGCTGTAAAGCATATTCTGAGGTACCTGAAGGGTACGGTTGATTATGGGCTCAAGTATGATGCGAATCAAAAGTTTAACCTGGAGGGTTATGTCGATTCAGATTGGGCAGGCAGTGCTGCAAATAGGAAGAGCACTTCAAGGTGTTGCTTCAGTATGGGATCAGGTGTGATCTCTTGGTTTAGCAGGAAGCAATTTTGCATAGCACTGAGTACAGCCGAAGCAGAGTATGTCGCAACTTGTTCAGCCAGTTGCGAGGCAGTATGGCTAAGGAAGCTACTGTCTGATTTATTTGATCTCCAGTTGGATGTTACTTGTATCTATTGTGACAACCAGAGTTGTGTGAAGTTGTCAGAGAACCCGGTGTTCCATGACAAGTCGAAGCACATCGAGATCAAATATCACTATATCAGGGATATGGTGCAGAGAGGAGCAGTAAAGCTCCAGTATGTTGCGACAAATGAGCAGATTGCAGATGTGTTGACCAAACCACTAGCCAGAGTGAAGTTCGAGTACTTCAGAGAGAGGCTTGGTATACTTCAGATCGAGGTTCCTTCCAAGGGGAAGTGATGAGTCCAGAAGACGCAGATGCACATGGGCTTTTCTGACATGGTTGTAGATGTGTTCTCCCATGGTCGTGATGTAATTGCCGAGCTTTTCCGACATGATCCTAGATGTGTTCTCCCATGGTCGTGATGTAATTGCTGAGCCATTTTTCACATGGTGGTAGATATGTTCTCCCATGGTGAAAAAGTAAGGGCTGGAGCCTTCCCCGAATGGTGGTAGATGTGTTCTCCCATGTCGATGGTGTAAGTGTTGTATGATGTGCATATGGGCTGTGCTCGGTGGACGATGAGATGATCTGAAGAGGACGATCATGTGTGATGAGCATCAGGACGATGCTCTAGATGATATGCATCGGGACGATGTTGTGATGATGATCAGGATGATCATGCGCTGATGATATGCATCAAGACGATGCTATGACGATGATCAGGATTATCATGTGATGATGATATGCATCAGGATGATGCTATGATGATGATTAGGATGATCATGCGATGATGATATGCATCAAGACGATGCTATGACGATGATCAAGATGATCATGTGATGATCATGTGCATCAGGATGATGTACGGTATGATGATGATCAGTATGATCATGAGCATCAGGATGATGCTTTGTGCGAGGATGATCAGGTTGATCTTGAGTATCAGGATGGTACTCTGTGGCCATGGACAGGTTGTGCAAGGGTAGCATGTAATACGTCCTGGAGATCCGGAGAGGTTGTGCTAGGCACGTAAAAGTCCTCGGATGCTCTTTAGAGTTCTTGCTGGGCAAGACACTCTTTTAAGGTTTTGCTAGACCACATGTAATACATCCTGGAAATCTCGACAGGTTGTGCTAAGCACGTAAAAGTCCTCGGATGCTCTTTATAGTTCTTGCTGGGCAAGACACTCTTATAAGGTTTTGTGGGGACCACATGTAATAAGTCCTGGAGATCTAGACAGGTTGTGCTAGGCACGTAAAAGTCCTCGGATGCTCTTTAGAGTTCTTGTCGGTCGTGCTATGCACATAAACGTTCCTGGGACACTCTTTTAAGGTTTTGTGATAGTCAAATGTAACAGCTCCATGGGAGATCTTGGCGGTCGTGCTTAGGCACATAAAGGATCCTGGGATACTCTTTCAAGGTTTTGTTGACGCACATAATTAGTCCTGAGGATTCCATAGGATGGCCCACTCGCAGAGATGATGAAGACCTACAAGAGGCTAGGCCTACAACCAGCATGAAAAAGGGCTGGCTTTGTAGAACTTCCTATGACGAAAAGAATTGAGAGATAGCCCAATGATCGAGATGACGAGTACAGCAGCAGTGACGATGATGCTCCGTGATCCAATGACGATGATCTAGCTCCAGAATTGAAGACTTGTGCCTATATGTATTGATGACCTGTGTCAAGAGAATACCTTCCTAGTTAAGAGGGAGTGTTGATGTATTTGTAACTTCGGAAGATATTCACTTGTATATTGTATTTGTACTTTATTGTATCCCCAACGGAGATGTATTATTCCTCCGATTGGAAGTGTCGTCAGTTGTACTTGCAAGTGTCGCAAGTTATATTGTAAGTGTCGTAACTTATACTTGATGGGTTATTAGACCACCTTGATGGGGTCGGCCCTGTATAGTCATGTGGGTTAAAGGGTTATTAGACCACCCTAATGGGGTGGGCCCAGTCAACATTATGTTAAGTGGTTAAGTTGGGGCCGACCTAGTTGAGTAAAGGTCAAGTGAAAGTAAAAGTATAAATAGAGAGTGTGACTCTCTCATTTGACACATTCACTCACTCACTCACTTCGCATTAGTGAGAGAGAGGAGGATTGCGCACTAGTGGAGGAGGAGTAGCTGCTGTAGTCATCTATCTCTTGGGTTTGATCTTTGTGATCTTTGTATTGGTGCTTATTCTATCTCTGAGGAAGTTGCGGGGTTTTTCACCGTCTTGGTTTTCCCTAGTGAAATGTTTTGTGTCTCTTGTCTCTTATGCTTGATATGTTGTACATGTTGTTCTTTCAGTTAAGATCCTAGATCTATTGAATTAAATGATGAAAAACTAACACCATCTGTTATCACACCATAGTAGCTGGGCTACTATATTTGTTGAGCAGATATCTGCACTTTCCAGAGCTTTGCCTTTGCAGAGATCAGTTATGATGAGCGGCATTATTTGAGATCACTTATAGATGAGAGCAGTGTATATCAGACATTGAGTAGACCTTGTTCCAAGGCTGAGCCTAGAGAGCTTAGATTTGATGACCGATATGACCTTTTGTTCCATACAATTTTAGTTCAGTGCCTAGAGTTCCAGATGTTATTATTGCAGCAGTGTTTCATTGGTTCTAGATAATGATTATTGATATGCAGTGACATGACCATTAGACTTATGATTATTATCTTGTTGTTTTAATCATCTTCACAGCATTAACTTGGTATATAACTCATGATGTGGCAGTATTATTTAATAAATGAAATGAACTATCTTAGTTGGATTTAAATGATGAATTGGATGTATTACTTGCACTTAAAGGTTGATTGACTATACTCATTGGTTTCATTACCCTCCTATGAGCATGGACATGGTCTTTCATGAAATTTATGTTTATTAGCTTAGGCACCACATTTACTTGACTCCATCCATCCATGACCTTCCCTATTTTGGCTTTCACCCTGACTTGCCTTTTTTACTTTTGATATGGAGGACTTCCCTGCTTCTACCTCTGTGTTGGATAGCATCCACGTTTGTTTTGGGTCTCAGCTCTGAGTTGGTGACAGAACTTGCCCCTGGTGAGTTGGATTTTATGCCTAGATCATTCTAGTCAGTTGCCCCAATGTGTGGCTTAGTGCGGAATTCCCTCTAGTCACATGAGATGTTGTTGGCTAAAACTTGAAGCACATGTACTACTTATGGAAATTATTGGAAATCTCTTTTATGAAAGCCCATTGAAATTAAATTCTAGAATGTGTTTCTAAACACACAATGAATTAAGGGCTAAAGCAATGAATTGCTAAAGTACCCCATGAAGGGTCCAAAAAGGTCTAAAAAGCAATGGCTAAATAAATGCTAAATCTAAATATTGCTGACCTCATAAATGTAAATATACCCCAGATGCAAGCTGCGATTAGTGTACTCTTTCCATTGTTGTTCTATACAGTGTTTCACAACAGCCCTAAGGTTGAAAATTCACAGGGTTAAGATTGTTGAACTTTTATCTAATTTCCAGATCTTGACAATTATTTCACAATGATTTCAAGCATTCATTTCACAATTCATTTCATTCCACAGTTTCATTGAATAATTGCACACTAAAAATATCAACTTAAATTGCAGCAGAAACAAAGGATCATAGAAAGATAACCATGCACAAGAGACACAATGATTTTATCCTAGGAAACCCAAAAGAGAGAAAACCCAACCAACTTTTCTTAGAAGAAACCAATCCAATTCAAGTACAATACCATTCATGAAGATGAACCCTAGCACATGAGAGGTTCACCCTCCTTCACAAGAAACCCTAACAAGGGTAGCAAACTTCTAGTAAGAATAAGAGAACCCAAAATTATTGCTTCTTTCCTTTCCTAGGCCTTCTTTGGAGGAGTGCACAAGTGGAGAAGAGAAGAGGTGATGTTGATGATGAGAATGAAGTTTGTAAACACTTTATTTATATTCTTCTGTTCACTTGAATTTTTCCTCTTGGGGCCGACTTGTATAATTTCATTGGGGCCAACTTGTTCTTTTGGTCTTCATCTTTAATTTTATCTTTAGGCTGACTTGTCTTCTTGTCTTCAATTTTCTTATGGGACTTCTTCAATGCTATCTAGGGCTTCTTCAATGGTTGACTTGACTTCTTGGTTATTTCTTCATCATAGAAAAGTCATCCTTGTTGATGTTCATCTCCTCACATGCACGTCTATTCACCCATAGAGATCTAATGTTGATTTGACCCCAATTTAAGAAGTCTCGGACACTTCTTAGAGCCTATGTCAAATTCAACATTAGATTAGACTTTGTATATTTCACAATGGGATGAAATCCCCTATCAAATAAACAAGTAACCTCACTCTAATATAGAATAGATCACTCCCTCCTGGAGCAGGCAATGTGAGAGCACTTTGGGGCCAATCTCCCCACATCATATGGGAGATTGTCTAACTGCCCCTGCTAGGGCCATTCACCACTAGCATAGCCCCGTGAGTGAATGTATCATTCCCCCTTGGTCAAGTCAGCAAGACCAATCCAGGAGAATGTCTGCCCGATGCTACAAACTGGAGAAACATCAACAAAGATTCAAGAAACTTATAGGGTTTGAGGTGAATTTCTATTTTGCAATAAAATGTGAGAAAGGAATCTCCATTTCAAAAAAATTAAGATAGCATGCTCAGTAATTGCTTGACCTCAAGTGAGTGCTTGCTTGGAATTCTTCCCGAGGGTGCTAGAGTTCTCTTGCTTGCTTGGTGGATGCCCTTCAGTGTGACCACATGGAGAGGTTTACTTTCTTGGAGAATGCCCTACTTAGGAGGAAGAGCGTCGTGCATGTTGGAGGAGGGCATCATGCACTAGCTTAGATTCCTAGTTGAAGGCTTGGAGTTGGCTCAGGAATGCCTAGGCTACAACAATATTCTTGCAGGGGAAACTAACACATTGGAGTACATGGCTTAGAAGAAGCAATGGAGTATGTGTGCTTGGGATGGAGAGGTGTAGACACACCTTGAGTAGCTACACCATCTTGGAGCTCGTATTGTGTACAACATCACCTTGGAGCAAGACATGTATACCCTTGGAGTAGAACACTTCACTTATGTAGGCTTACATGAGCTTATTGTAGGTTGCTTGTAATGGATTGGGTCTATATTAATTGTTGGCCTCCCTTACCTCCCATATATAAAGAAGAATGAGAGAGTCCTCATATTCATTCATTCACTCATCATTATATTTCACTCTTGTGTAGAGATGTGATCTTGAGGAGTGCACACTAGTCAACACTCTATCTTGGCTCTTCATTTGTACTCGATCTCTCTCTCTATTGAAGTCACTAGGGTTTCATGATCTTTGGGAAGCATCATAAAGTCTAGGGTTAGGGTTTATCCCTTTAAGGTTTGAAATTAGGGTTTTGTGATAAAACCCTAGGAGTATTTGGTGAAGGAGAAGAGAAGTGGGTGTCTTAACTTGGAGGGCTTGTTTGAGTGATTCTTGTGTGTTGAAGATCCTAGGTTGAGCTCCGGTTTTCATTAGTTTCCCTAGCTAGGGTTTTGGAGAGATATTGGATTGTACTAGAGCGTTGTGATAAGGCTATGTTATGTACAATTTCTCCACCTTGAGAATATTAATGAAGTTTGCAACTGTCCACAACTTCTGTAAATTGTACATTTGATTTCCAACCATGTGTGTCTATGTATTGTAATTTACAGCTATATATGTCGTGCTGATTTGACATAAAGGACAGCTATATATGTCTTGCTGATTTGACATCATAATTGAAGAAATTTAGGTTGTTTTACTGCAGTTATAATTGTTGTAAAAGTGAGTTTTCAGATCTGGTTTATGCATGATAAGATTGCCCTAGAGGGCTGAAACTTATCAGGACACTTTGGTATCTTTCCTCCTTGGATTGCCTAGAAGATTGGACTGTTAAAAAGAGAAATATTGTTCTTTTTTTGCTGCCATTTTATACTTTATTTTATAACATCCCTCATGCTGGAATTCACAAGGTTAAAGATCCAGGAAACCTCACACTGAGGTGAAATTTATGAATTCAGAATTCTGAGAAATTTCTTCATTATTCCAGAGCTTCTTGTGGCTAAGATCTCTCTAGAGTAACAGAAAGTCTGTATTTCAGTTAAAAATTACCTAGGAGAGGTGATTGTCCTTGTTTGAGGTTTTGGGCATGAAACCCTAGGTTGTTTGGGAGAAGCACCTTGACCCTTGAAAGGGATTTGTCTAGTTCATATACTAGTGATTTTGTGCACTGGAGACTTTTTCAAGATGTGTAAGGTGACTCTTGTTCAAAGAAAGTGTGACAGGTCAGATGGAGTTTTCAATTTTGTTCCATGGAAGTTCACGCTTCAGATTCTCTTATGGAGGAGGCCGATCTTTGGGAGAATGTTGAGAAGGACATTCAAGAACCTACGGACCCAACACAGCTAGTCGTTCATCAGAAAAGGGAAGCCAAAGTGAAGAGAACCATTATTGAATCTGTGAAGGATTATTTCATCTCACACATTTCAGATAAGATGACAGATAAGAAAATGTTTGATTATTTTGTTGAGTTATTTTAGAACTCTTGTGCTTCTCGATAGATGCTCTTGCAAAACCAGTTTCGTCCGTCTGCATCAGCAAGACAGATACTATGGTGATTTTAGAACTCTTGTGCTTCTCGATAGATGCTCTTGCAAAACCAATTTCGTCCGTTCGCATCAGCAAGACAGATACTATGGTGAGCTATTTGACAATGATCTATGAACTGAAATATCAATTTGACTGCCATTGGAACAACGGTGGAGAATTAGGAGTTGGTGTCCATTGCCCTAAAGAGACTTACTCCTTCCTGTATGCCTTTTGTTCAAGGTGCTTGTGCTCCAGAGAATATACCCAAGTTTCCAAATCTTTGGGTTGTTGTTGTGCAAGAAGAAATCATATTACAATCTTGTTCACAGAAACAAGGGGAAGTAGATGATATTGGCCTCATCAAGACGAGAGGAAGGGTAGCAAGAAAGGCTTCAAGAAGAAGGATGGGACAAATACAAGAAAGGACTTGAGTAAGGTCATGTGCTTCCAAGTACCAATGCCACGAGATGGGACATTATGTCAACAAGTGTCCAATGAAGAAGGGAAAGGGTATGAAACAAGTTACAACTAGGACTGTAGCAGGTGTAGAGGATGTTAACTCGCAATTTGAGACTTCCTTTTACACGGCTTCTTGTTTATCTTCTAACACAATGTCTAGTGTTGGATGGTATGTGTACAATGGAGCTTCGAGACATATTACATATGATAGGTCTTTTTTCAACAGGATTCAAGAGCAAGAGGGAGTAATGACAGTGGAGCTTGGTGATGATGCCACATACTATGAGAGGAGTTGGCTCCATTTCTTTTCTAATGTCTTTGGACGTTCTTGGGCTGAGTGATATTTTGTATGCTCCTGCTTTGAAGAAGAACCTTCTTTCAATTTCTTGTATGACAGAAATACAACGAAGAGTTACATTTGAGGGACAAGATTGCACCATCAATGATTGTAGTCTAGCTAGTCTGAGCGCTTTGGCTAGAGGGGTAAGAGAGGATGGCATTTACAAGTTACTTGTTGACCCAATAACACTTATACATTCCAATGAGAGGTTGGATGGATCTTCTAGTCTTCAAGAGGCCCAAGAGCAGGCAGGAGAGCCTAGATATTCAATAAGGGCGAGTATACCTCCTAGGAGATATGCTAGTCATGTTGCATTGGTTTCTTCCATCTGTGAGTCTTCTAGTTGTTCATTAGAGGAAATGTGTGATACCTTGATGGAGGATGATGCTATTGGTTTTTAGTGATCCAGATCCGATTTAACAATTCTAATAATTTATGCAATTATTATTGAAAAATATGCTATATCTCAACAAAACAACATAGCAGAAATACTCAGGAAATCACACAGATATTCGACACATTGATTTACCCTGGAAAACCCCTAACTGGGAAAAAACCAGCAAACAGTTTGATTTTTATTAAGATAAAAACCTTGGGCTCCCGTCCTAGGGTAATGGCCTGCTGAGGAAAATACAATGACAGAATGCTAGCTTTCAAACCTCAAGATCGGTCCTTTGATCTTGCTGGTTACAAACCCTTGGCTGCCCCTTGCTCTCCTTCCTTTGACCCTACCCCCTACACCTGCACAGTTAGCTGATAGTCCTTTGTCAACCAATCAATGAGATCCCACTCACTCTGTGTGACTAACTGATGTATCCTCCTCTCACCTAGGTTTCCTATTATACTATTACAATATGCAAATACCTATGGCCAATACCATGGGCCCTTACTTTACATAAAGTAATTACAAAAGTAAATTCACTTTACTAAAGTGAATCTTCTACGACTGAGAGTCAATAATGACGACTTCCACCTGAAGACACTGTCCACATGGAAGTACCTATCTGATGCTACAAAAATCAACATGTTGAGATTTATTCTAGGTTTGCAGTTGATGGGAGTATTGTAGAGTATAGAGACAAGGTTGATGGATTCTCTCAAATAAAGGGAATTTCCCATGGGTTCTGTCAAATAGAGGGATTTTTCCATGATGTTACTCTTGCTTCGAGATTCTCTCAAGATGAGGGAGTTTACCTAGTTCAGATTGTTTCAGTTACTAGAGGACTTGAGGTACATGAGAGGGATTCTCATGATGACGAGTTATTGATGACCTTGCATAGATTGTTGCCTATACCATGATGCTTGCAGTTGACTTAGGGACGCCTGGGATGCAACAATGATCATGCATAGGCAGCTAACCCAATGGGGTTCATGGTGTAGGAGGAGCAATGGAGTTTGTGTAGGCTTAGGATGGAGAGGTGTGAACTCATATTGAATAGACACACCATCTTGGAGCTCGTATTATGTACAACATCACCTTGGAGCATGACATGCGTACCCTTGGAGTGGAGCACTTCACTTGTGTAGGCCTACTTGAGCTTATTGTAGTTTGTTTGTAAAGGACTTGGGCCCACATTGTACTGTTGGCCTCCCTTACCTCCCATATATATAGAGGACGAAGCGAGACCTTGTATTCATTTATTCACTCATCATTATATTTCACTCTTGAGTAGAGATGTGATCTAAGTTGCAGGAAACTCAGGTCTGGCACCCGTTTCACCCTCGGAAACTCGGAAACCCGTATGGTACTTGATGGAAACTCGTTTCCACCTGTACGAAACACGTTTCCTATATGGGAAACGCATCCGTATGGAACGTTTCCTCTCTTGTACGGTGCGTTTCCTGTCAAATAAAAGTCTGTCACTTAAAAACCAGCCCATAAAGTCTCTTTCCGCCTATGGATTTCAGTAATTAAGGTTAATACATTAAATTTTAAAATAAAATTTAATTCTAGATGCTTCTAATTAGGTTGAAGAAAGTTATAAAGAGAACATCACTTCATTCTCTCCTCACACAAGCGACTTGAGCACTGAGGGCCCAGAATATAGCAATGGGCCTTGTGTAGATTGGGATGTCGAGTCAGAATTTGCTGACTTGGACCTCTCTCTTTCTGCACTAAGTATTGAGGAACCTAGAAATGGAATTGGAAATACTTCTTCCACTCTACATTCTACTCCTGAGCATGCTTCTTGTTCTATTTTTGAGGAAGACTATGAAGATGAGGATGACTATTAGTATGAGCTCATGTTTTACTTTTATTTCTATGTTAGTATGTTCATTGTTCACAGTTTGATACATTGTACTTGTAGCCTCATTCATAAAAGCTAATTTTGGACATATAGTATATAGCCTCGTTTATAAAGGTTGTTTTTGGATATTACTACTTGGATGAATGAAATGATAGAGACTTGGGTTCATGAGTAAAATGTGATGTTACATGTATGATTTAAATTTTATCTGTATCATTTAACATTTATCACTTGGCAATGTTGCCTGCAGCTAAATGTAATTAATAGTTTATGGTTTATGTTTTATAATACTTTTGTCTTTGTGTTTCCCCATTTCCAAAATTTGGGGGGGTCACGTTTCCAACATTTCCTCATTTCCCCGTTTCGTGCAACTTAGGATGTGATAGTAAGGAGTGTGCACTAGTCACCCTCTCTCTTGGCTCTTCATTTGTACTTGATCTCTCTCTCCCCTAGATGCTAGTTTTCTAACTCCAGATCTTATATGCAAGTTCAATTTTTTTATCCCCAACAATTAACTAAATCACCATTAACTCTGAAATAATAATGCATATACACTGGAATTCTAACTCAACATTGCAGCGGAAACAAACTCAAAAAAATTCAGATTTGACACATGTAATTTACCCTGGAAACCCCAACCTTGGAGAAAACCAGCAATATGTGTTTGTCTTATTGATTTGCAGTACACAGAGATAATACTCAGAAAATTAGTCATTGAGAAAGAAACTATTTAACTACCAACCAATCAACCTTTCCTCTACTTCACAGCTATTGTACGATCCAGATCTGCTGCTGAACGGCTCAGATCTGCTGCTGTAGCTTCCTGCTGCGCAGTCAGTATGATCCTCTCAACTGCTGTACGGACCTGTCCTGATCTGCACAGACCTGCCCACGACTTGCTGAAGCTACCCGGATCTGCCTGAGGCTTATACGGATCTGCTGTAGGTCTGTACAGCCCAGCACAAATTGCCTCCTGCAGTAGGGTACAAATCCGTACACTGTACAGATCTGTCCTTTAGCCCTGTACACTGTGATTTGACTGCTCTAATTTTCTGAATCTAGACATTTTCCCTGTGAAGGCTATCTCGGCCTTCTCACGCTGTCTTCTCTGCTGCAAACTCACAATAACACACTTCCAGCTTAGGATTAACTCTTTCCTAAGACTCCCAGCTTGAGAAACTCTCTTTCTCAAGACTTCTTTGACTTCCTAGAACTCTCTCTTACTTCTTTTGAGAATAACCCTCTTCTTAGAAAGCAAGAGTACACTAGATCTGAAAGATGTGTCTAATTCTCTTCTTGGATCTCCCTTTATAACTTTATAATGACCAAATACCTAAACCTATATCTCCAAAGTGATTGACAGTCAAGATTAGATCTTGAGCACGTGAGATCTACGGTTGTGACTTAATCTGTCGTTGACACAACTTAAGTTGTTTTTTGGTCATTATATTATAAAAGTCACTTTAACTTTATAAAATAAAGTTAATGTCTAAAGAAGACCTTTTGGACAACGCCTACAGGCTACCGCTAGACACACATCTTGCAGAAGTACCTATCCAGACTACAAAAACCAACACTAGAGTGGCTAGGGTTTCAAGATCGTTGTGGAGCATCTTGAAGTCCAGGTTTAGGGTTTATCCCTTAGAGGTTTCAGATTAGGGTTTTGTCATAAAACCCTTGGTGTATTTCGTGAAAAAGAAGGTGTGTTTCGTGAAAAAGAAGAAAAGTAGACATCCTTCCTTGGAGGACTTTTTTGAGTGATTCTTGCATGTTGGAGCTCCTTGGTTGAGCTAGGGTTTTCATTATTATCCCTCACTAGAGTTTTGGAGAGCTAGTGGATTGTACTTACCATGTAATAAGGCTATGGAATGTACAATTACTTCATCTCGAGTATATTAATGAAATTTTCAGCTGACCACAACTTGTGTAAATTGCAGATTTGATTTCCAGACAGGTATGTTTGTGTATTGTAATTTACACCTATGTATGTCTTGTTGATTTGACATAAATAAATAACAAATTTGTTGAATGATTTGAGTCATTTGACATCATAAACTAAGAAGTTAGGGTTACTTTACTGCTGTTATAACCACTGTAAAAGTGAGTTTTCAGATCTAGTTTATGCATGATAATTGCCCTAGAGGGCTGAAACTTATCAAGTCACTTTGTTATCTTTTCTCTTTAGATTGCCTAGATTCTAGAAGATTGGATTGTTAAGAAGTGAAATATTGCTCTCTTTCCACTGCTAGATTAAACTATAATTCATAACAGCCCTAAGTCTGAAATTCACATGGTTAAAAACCGAGAAAGTTCTAGGATTAGAGGTGAAATTTCTGAATTCTGAATTCCGAGCAATTTTTTAAAAAGTGGGGAATGTTAACCTTGACTCAGTCAAAGGTTAAGGGTAACCTTGATTCAGTCAATGGCATTTGGTAGTCCGAAGTATTGACCCATGGTATTCGTTGTGATGAAGCCTATAAAGGCTTCACATACTCCATTGTAAAAATCTTTATGTCCTAACCTACTGGAAGCACTGCTAGACTTCTGATTTGTGTATCTTTGTAATTTCTTGGCCAGTGGATATTCAAAGCCTATATGTCCTGACATCCTTAAGGCTCTGCTAGACTCTTGGCATCGGTACTAAATGTTAAATTTCATACATTCATAGCATAAACATAAATGCATTACCAAGATCACTAGAAGTAAGACAAAGCACAAAACAACACAGAAATTTGACCTGGGAAACCCAATAGGGAGAAAACCCAGCAACCTTCGCAGAGAGATGATAATTCTGAGATCAGAGTACAAATGAAGAAAGAGAAAGAATGTGAAGTTATCCTTCACAAGTAGATGCTTCAAATAAACCTCCTTCTAGTGATGCGAAAATCTGCTCCTCCAAGTGATGCGCCACTCCTAAGTGTGAGAAATGATCAAATGAGGTGCACAAGCCTCTTATTTATACATGTGCAAACTGGAAAATTCCTTATGGAGCCGACTTGTCATGGGGGCAATAAATATTTTATTTTTAATCATTTTATTAATTCCTTTTGCACCCCAAGACTTACATTGATACTTTCATGTGATTACATAATTGTTTACATAAGGTTCTTCTCCCTTAGGAGGTATAAACAAGTACAATGAAGGTACAATAAAATATAATGAATAATATCTTCCGAAGTTGCACAAAATCCAACACTCCCTCTCAACGAGGAAGGTATTCTTCGGTCTTCATCAGCATCATGATCATCTGGGTTTCATCTTGTACTCTACGTTGTCTCCATCATCTCTATGCATACTGAAGGTTGTCCACACAGTCTCAGTGTATCATCTTCACCAATCCTTCGGTGAGTCCAGGAGAATCACTCGATCCTGGATTTCAGGAGAATCTCTCAATCCTGGATATCTGTGACATCCTCACCAGTCCTTCGGTGAGTCCAAGAGAATCACTCAATCCTGGATTTCAGGAGAATCTCTCAATCCTGAATATCTGTGACATCCTCACCAGTCCTTCGGAGAGTCCAGGAGAATCACTCAATCCTGGATTTCAGGAGAATCTCTCAATCCTGAATATCTGTGACATCCTCACCAGTCCTTCGGTGAGTCCAGGAGAATCACTCGATCCTGGATCCAGGAGAATCACTCAATCCTGGATATCTGAGATAAACAACTATACCATCTCTGCTATACAATTTGCTACTTGTCTGTCTCATCTGCCAATGGGGTCCTCCCATATCTGGCTGAGATCTCAGATGAGCAAAAGGGCACAACCATCTACCGACTGTCCGACTCATCTGCCTATGGGATTTCTCCCATATCTGGCTGAGTACGAGGACTGTAGGGGCACCTGTGCAATCACACAACCAACTGCTGACGGTCCTACTCATCTGCCTATGGGATTTCTCCCATATCTGGTTGAGTAACTGGACTGCAGAGGCACCAGTGTGAACCCGACCAACTGCTGACTATCCTACTCATCTGCCTATGGGATTTCTCCCATATCTGGCTGAGTAACCGGACTGCAGAAGGTACCTGGGTGAGCCCGGCCAACTGCTGACTGCCCTACTCATCTGCCTATGAGATTTCTCCCATATCTGGCTGAGTAACTAGACTGCAGAAGGCACCAGGGCAAAGCAGGGCAAGCATCTCAATGTCATATTTCCCTCTCAAGGAGGGAAACATTCTCTTCGACTCCAAGTCTTCCGCGAAAGTAATCGAACTTCACCCTGGGAAGGGCCTTGATGAGAACATCTGCAATCCGCTCGTCTGTCGGCACGTACTGTAACTCGACCGCACCTTTCTGCACCATATCACGAATGAAGTGATATCGAATCTCGATATGCTTCGACCTGTCGTGTAATACAGGATTCACTAACATCTGCACACAACTCTGGTTATCACAGTGAATCACGGTCGGCTCTGGAATCTGGCCGAACAATCCTGCCAGGTGTTTACGAAGCCAAACTGCTTCTCGAGTTGCTGTGCTAGCAGCCATGTACTCGACTCTGCAATACTGAGTGCTACCGAGTTCTGCTTCCTAATGTACTAGGAAATAACTGCAGAACCCAAACTGAAGCAACATCTAGAAGTACTCTTCCGAGCTGCAACACATCCGACCCAATCTGAGTCTATAAACCCCTGCAATATCAGGTCACCATCTGAAGCATATTTCAATCCATATCCCACAGTGCCACGTAAGTATCTGAGCACATGTTTTGCAGCAAACCAGTGAATCTGCCTCGGTTCGCACATGAATTGACTGAGGGCATTCACAACAAAACATATATCTGGTCTGGTGTTGGTCAAATACATCAATGACGCAATCAACTGGCGATAGATGGTGGGATCAAACAAATCAGACTCTGAAGTAGAATCTCTCAACTTCTTCCAATTTGCATCCATCGGAGTAGCCATGGACTTGCAGTCCAACATTCCGAATCTCTTCAATATATCGATGGTGTATTTTCCTTGTCCTAGGAAAATCTCTTTTTGCCTCTGCCATACTTCTAATCCCAAGAAGTAATGCATCAAACCAAGGTCTTTCATTTCAAACTCAGAGGCGAGATTCTTCTGACACCATACAATGAGTTTCTCATTTCCAATGAGAAACAAGTCATCAACATATAATACCAAGATCAATGGCTCGTCATCTACAACCTTGTAGTAAAGGTTGGGGTCTACATCCTCTTGGAAAATCCCAAGCTCACCAGGAATCCGTCTATTCGTCCATACCAAGCACGAGGTGCTTGCTTAAGGCCATACAATGCGTTCTTTAGTCTGCATACATGAGACTCCTTTCCTTGGACAATAAACCCATCTGGTTGTTTGATGTAAACTTCTTCCTCAATAACACCATTGAGAAAAGTTGTCTTCACATCCATCTGATGCAACTTCCATCCCATAGCTGAAGCAATTGCGATAATGGATCTGATGGAAGTATATCGGGCCATGGGAGCAAAAGTCTCATCATAATCAACTCCCTCTTTCTGAGAGAATCCTCTGGCTACGAATTTGGCCTTGTATTTCCCATATGCTCCATTTTAAGTCTGTTGAGCCCATCTAGGTCTTTTCCGACCTATTGCAACATTTCTGGGGATATCAACTGGATCAATGGAATCGATAGGTTCATCCTTTTCGGCTAACTCCCTCTTGAACTAGAGGGGGAGATGATCTCATCTCCTTTGCATTTCATCATCGATCTCCATGTCTGATCCTCTTCCTTTCTTGACAGCCATCTTTTCTTCAAGGGTCACATCATCCTTCTTGTAGGCCATGTCACATGGTCTTTTCCCTACGAGTCAAATCCCGACTGATGATTAGTGACATTTTATAATCAAATGAAAAGACAAATAGTTTACCTAGGCATCTTAGCTAATACTTTATCACAACAATCATGAACATGTCTATCAAACACTTCTGGGAAGTATCTAGATGTCTGTTATCTCCACTAGGACATGCCATCAAGAGTGTGCACTACCCTAAGCATGTAGGAGGGAGATACCATCTAGACTAACTTCATGAAACGTTGTGTAGCTCATATGCATAATATAACAGAGTAAACTATATCAACTGCTCAACACATTAGATCTGCATATAATAGTTATAAAAACATATAAAACAAAAAACAGATCTATGTAAACAAAATACTTATCTCTTATTGTTTTGGTGTGTGGGCTCCCACTGCCTTCTTGTGAGAACCATAAGAGATCTATGCTCTTGCATTCTAGATCTTCTAGAAGAGGAACTCCGAACAATCATCATCCTTTTGCTTCTTGTGATGACGATCCTCTTCTACATCAACAGTTGAGGCTTCATACTTTCTTTTACTTGAACTTCGACAGCTATTTGCATAGTCTCCATATTTTCTGCAACTATAGCATTGAACTTGAGATATGTCCTTCTTCTCCGTTCGATCTGGGCAAGGACTTGGTCTCCAATCTTGGTGCTTGTGATTCTGGAACTTTCTACCTTTTCCCTTACCCTTCGTGGCATGAGAAACAAACGCTTGGTTCTCCTCAGGTTGAGAGTCATGGACATGGAGTCTTTGACGTGCTGCGATCCTTGTCTCCTCCAGAGAGCAATCCGCCCAAAGCTTGTCAAACTTTGGTAGTTTGGATCTACCACTTATGCTTTGGATAAAGGACTCCCATGATGGTGGAAGACCATTTAAAGTGTGGAGGACAAGCTTCTTATCGCCAATAGGATCTCCACTGGTGCTGAGCTTGTCTCTGAGTTCTACGATCCTCATAAAGTATGAGGCAATGGATTCTGACTTTTCTATCTTCATATTTGAGAGTTGGTTTCTCAAAGTCATGGATACATTGAGGCTAGTGTGTTCAAACAACTTCATAATGGTTTTGAACATTTTCCTAGCATTCTTCTTTCTTGAGATTTGAGGAACCAAATGGTCTCTCACTGAATCCACAAGAATCCTTCTTGTTTTAGCATCATTCTTCCTCCATCGGGATTTATCCTCTTCGGCTTTTGGTTCGGGGACCTTCTCATTTACATATAGTAGAAGATCATTTTCTTCTAGGAGTAAAAGAACCCTTGACTTCCAGGAGATAAAATTTGAGGCTCCTTCCAACCGATCTTCAACCTTCATCCCAATCATCTTACTGAGATATCTGGTTCAGAAACCCTAGCAGGAGCTAGGTCAAAATTGAAAGTTAACAATTTGAAAAACTGAACCCACAGATAAATTCGCCTTGCCAAGGAGAGTTGAATAGAAGGTGGGTTGGTCCAAATCTGTGAAGAGAGATGAGTTAAAACTTAAAACCCTAATTCTGCTGCAACCACAGAGTTAGGTCAAAAATTGAAAATTCTCGGAATTGAATTCTGTCTTCACCAATAGATGCTCCTTGACAAAAATGAAATTCCTATAGCTTCTTTTCTCCAAAATGATGGATGGAAGCTTCACAAGATGAAACCCTAATTTCGGCAGGGTTCCAACTTCCGACAATGCTTCGGCAATGGCTTCTTCTAGGATGGCTCTGATACCATGTTAAATTTCATACATTCATAGCATAAACATAAATGCATTACCAAGATCACTAGAAGTAAGACAAAGCACAAAACAACACAGAAATTTGACCTGGGAAACCCAATAGGGAGAAAACCCAGCAACCTTCGCAGAGAGATGATAATTCTGAGATCAGAGTACAAATGAAGAAAGAGAAAGAATGTGAAGTTATCCTTCACAAGTAGAAGCTTCAAATAAACCTCCTTCTTCTAGTGATGCAAAAACCTGCTCCTCCAAGTGATGCGCCACTCCTAAGTGTGAGAAATGATCAAATGAGGTGCACAAGCCTCTTATTTATACATGTGCAAACTGGAAAATTCCTTATGGAGCCGACTTGTCTTGGGGGCAATAAATATTTTATTTTTAATCATTTTATTAATTCCTTTTGCACCCCAAGACTTACATTGATACTTTCATGTGATTACATAATTGTTTACATAAGGTTCTTCTCCCTTAGGAGGTATAAACAAGTACAATGAAGGTACAATAAAATATAATGAATAATATCTTCTGAAGTTGCACAAAATCCAACACTAAATACCTTTCAGGCTTCAATGCCATTCAAATGCACTCTTTTTTTTAAATAATAGTACTCTTTTTTTCTGATAAATAAATAAAAAATAAAAAATAAAAAAAACCCTCCATTGTAAAGTGTATCAAGCAGACTGTTCCTTGGTTAGCTTGGCCATATTGCCAAGGTGAATAAAAGATATCTTTTTAAGGCTGGTTTCCCCAAAAAAAAGGTTTCTAGGGTAAAAACCATAGTGGAAAAAATCGGCAAGGGTCCCGAATACAACTTCTCGGCAACATCGGCGAAAAAAGCTGCAAAAATAGGCAAACCGTGGAAAACATTAAAAAATACAAAATATATTCATTTTTTCAGAATTTTAAACAAATCAAGCAACAACAACATTAGATAAACACATTGGCACATAAAAATGGAGAAAGCATTGATATATATGATGTAGTGGATGCCAAATAAAAAATGATACATCAAAGTTTCAAAGATTAGAAATTTGGATGTTTCAACACTGGTTGGAACATTGGTCACTCCCCTCTCCTCTAGGTTCTACGTTCTAGCCCTTGCCTCTACCTTACAAGCATTAAGATAAGGTAGAAAAAGCTTTCCATGCTTAATAAGTGATTTTGCTTGACTGAAGGGTATATTTTTATTAAGGTCATGCCAAAGGAGTTCAATCAACTTCAACAATCAGGCATCAACACCACCAACATCAAGGTACATACCTAGTTTGATGTCTAAATTTTATGAGTTTTGCAGCTTGCTGGTTTATGTCAACATTTCAGTGGTTTTCATTTTCAACCGGTTTTGCATAGGCTGGAAACTACTTATGAAAAATTCGCTGTAAAATCATTCTAACAGGCAGAAATTTAATTTTAACATGCACACCATAAAAAATCAAACTCAGAATTTTCGGCCAATAGCCCTGGAAAACCCCCCACGGGGAAAACAGTCAAAGAGAGAGAGTTTAATTATTTCTTCAGTAAATCTCAGTACATAAATTTTACAGCAGAAATGTACTTATCTCCACCATGAAATTTCACCCAGAAATTATCTCGAAATCAGTGCCAAAACTGCAGCCTCGATTTCTGTGCTGAAGGTACAGAATCTGTATAGTACGGTCCTCCTACAAATCTTGCAACCTGTCTCGATTTTTGTGCCCTAAATCTACCTCGAAAACTGTGCAGCAGACCTCGATTTCTATGCCAAATATTCTGCCTTGAAAACTATGCAAAAATTCTCGAGATTTGTGCCCAGAATTGCCTCGGACTACGTGCTGACTGTCTTGAAACTCGTGCCCAGAAATACCTCGGGATTCATGCCCAATTTCACCTTGAAAACCATGCCCAACTTATTGTTGTACAGTACACCTCGGGATGTGTGTTGTTATGAAGAAATATTGCTGCTCACAAATTCGTATAGTGCATTAAATGCCCAGCAGGCTCCCTCGAAATGCGTGCTAGTTGAAACCTACATGCCTCCTCGAAATGTGTGTCAATGCTCTCTTGCTCTCTCTTCACTTGAATCTCTCAAAAGTGAGTAATGAAATGCCTCCCTTCTCTTTTTGATCAAACCCTAGGGTTCTTTTAATCCAATGGATGAGATAGATTTAGATCGACGGTGGAAATTAAATGCTCCATTTACTTCTCATAAATAATTAATTTCCCTCACCCACTTAAATTTATCAAAAAGTGACTTTAAGTTTATAAAGTCTCATTAAATGCTTTTCTCAAGTCATTTAATGTGAGGGTCATTTTTTCCCCCTTTCTAAGTGACTTAGGCAAAAGTCACTAGGGGAACACTTCCCTAGGTACAAAAACTAACACTCCCTCTTACCAAGGAAGGTGTTTTGCACCATTCCCAACTTGTCTCTGAAGAAGACAAACTTCCCCCTGCCCAAAGACTTCGTTAGGATATCTGCTACCTGCTCATCAGTGGAAATATACTGCAACTCAACTGCTCCTCTCTAGACGTAGTCACGGATGAAATGGTACCTAATCTCAATGTGCTTTGACCTGTCATGGAACACCGAATTCTCAGAGAGCTGAATGCAACTCTGATTGTCACAATAGATCACCGTAGGTCTAAGCTCCCAATCAAATAAATCTACCAACAACTTACGAAGCCACAGTACTTCGCAAGTAGCCTGACTGGCTGCCATATACTCAGCCTTGGCGGAAGTCAATGCAACGGACTTCTGTTTTCGACTGAACCACGACATTGCTGCCGAGCCCTAACTGAAACAACAACCGGAATTGCTCTTTCGATCCCTCACACTGCCTGCCCAGTTTGAATCTGTGAAACCAACCAAACTGACTCCACCCGAACCCGTGTAGTCCAAACCATAGTCCACTGTACCTGCTAGGTATCTCAGCACATGTTTTACGGCAGTCCAATGTACACTCCTAAGCTCCACCAAGAACTGGCTAAGAGCGTTCACCGCAAAACACAAGTCTGGCCTGGTGTTGACCAGATACATCAACGATCCAATGCGCTGACGATAAAGTGTAGGACCCACCAACTTACCCTCAAAAGC
Organism: Larix kaempferi; assembly: GCA_027924585.1. Lineage (NCBI taxonomy): Eukaryota > Viridiplantae > Streptophyta > Pinopsida > Pinales > Pinaceae > Larix > Larix kaempferi. The sequence goes on from BSBM01000106.1 coordinate 33,207,093, forward strand.
ATGAAGTTGCTTCCAGTTGGTGATCATAGGTGTAGACATCGGCCTGCAATCCTCCATCTGAAATCTCCTCAGGATATCAACTGCATACTTCCCCTATCCTAGGAAAATATGTCCGGCTCCTACGAAACCTCCATCCCCAGATAATAATGCATCAACCCAATGTCAGTCATCTCGTACTCCACAGCAAGGTCTCTCTTGCAATGTGCAATGAGACGCTCATCCCCTTTGATAAATAAGTCCTCAACATATAACAAAAGAATGAGAGGATCTCCACCAACCACAATGTAGTATAGGTTGGGATCAGCCTCACTCTTCTGAAAACCCATCGATGTCAAGTACGTATCAATCCTGGAGTACCAAGCTCTAGGAGCTTGCTTCAGTCCATACAAGGCTTTCCTCAGCCTACAGACATGAGAATCCCTCCCATAAATATCGAATCGCTGTGGCTAATCTAAGTACACCTCCTCCTGTAGAAGACCATTGAGAAATGTGGTCTTCACATCCATCTAGTGGATCTTCCAACCCATCTTTGCTACTATAGAAATCACTGTTATGATGGAAGAATATTGAGCAACTGGCGCAAAAGTCTCATCATAGTCAACTCCCTCAACCTGTGAAAACCCTCGAGCCAAAAACCGAGCCTTGTACTTCTCCACACTGCCATCCGCAGCATGCTTTATCTTGTAAAGCCACTTGGAAGTCACAACTGACTTCGCCTCTGGTCTCGGCACTATCTCCCAAGCATCATTCTTCATGATGGAATGGTACTCTTCCATCATGGCATCTCTCCATACCTGATGCTGAGAAGCCTCCTCAAATGTGGAAGGCTCTGAATCACGAAGACTAGCAACAAGAGCCATACCCTATCTGTCTGGTATCACTACTGTCCTGATCTCCTCCTGGGGTCTACCAAATGCCTCTCCTTCCTTCAAGGTGTCTTGAATCCATTTAGGCTTCCTCTTCCTTGAAGGCTCCTCCCATACTAGTCTATCCTCATCTGAGGAACTCCCAGAAGCAGAAGGTCCAACACCCCAAGGACCAGTGACTAATGAACCAGTCCCTGAAGAACCTGTAACCTGCGAACCAGAACCTGAACCTGTCCCTGAACCTGTCCCTGAAGTAATTGTCACCTGAACCACTGAACCTGTAGGAGCTGTGCCTGTACTCTGTGATCCAGTCACTCCGGAAACTTGTGGACCTGAAACCTGTATCGAAGAAGCCTGTTTCAACTGAGGTGTGGGAGCTGGTGGCTCCCTCTTCTCTAACTCTCTGGACTTCCTGAAGGCTCTCTCCTCATCAAACTTCACTTCCCGCCTCACAACAACTCTCTTCTGGCCAGGAAGATAAAGCCGGTAAGCCTTCGAAGTCTCATCATATCCCACAAAGATGCCTCTCTCTGCAGTGGGATCAAACATCGTCCTCTTCTCAGAAGGGACGTTAGAGTAAGTCAAAGAACCAAATATGCGAAAGTGGCTCACCTCAGGCTTCTTGCCTGTGAACATCTCCTCAGGAGTCTTCCTCCCCAAAGCACGGTGAGGACTCCTGTTCTGCAAATAAACTGCAGTGCTGCATGCCTCTGCCCATAGAAAGAACGGTAACCCCTGATCATGGAGCATCGCTCTCGCTGCTCCCACAATCGACCTATTCTTCCTCTCTGCTACTCCATTCTGCTCAGGAGTGTAGGGAACTGTTAGCTGTCTCTGTATACCCTCCTGTCTGCAAAAAACATCGAACTCCTTGGAGGTATACTCACCCCCATTGTCTGATCTCAACATCCGAATCTTCCTCCCTGTCTGCTTCTCCACAAGGGCTTTGAACCCTTGGAAGACACTCAATACTAAGGGTGACTTCTTGCTCCTCAAGAAGTAGATCTAGGTCTTCCTGGAGTAGTCATCAATGAAAATGATATAGTACTCAAAACCAGTCAAAGAGACTGATGACATAGGACCACAAATATCAGAATGGATCAAGTCAAGCACTCCTGCTGCTCTGGTGTCACTGCTTGGAAAAGCAGTCTTGGTGTACTTTCCCAAAGCACACCCCCCTGCACACATCACTCTACTCAGTGCTGAATTCGGGTAAACCTGTAACCATGCTCCTCAACAATCTCAAAGCTGGTTGATGTAAGTGGGCCATCCTCCAATGCCATAGCTCACATAGCTCACTGCTGCTGCTGTGTGCTAGAGCGTGCTGCGGCTGAAACAAGAGCTTGTACAACTTTCCACATCTAACCCCAATGTCCATGGAGGTAGATACTCCTGTAGTCCTGGGGAATACCTGTACTCTCCCATCTGAGAAACATACCCCAAGACCCCTATCCTCAATGGTGGAAACTTATACAAGGTTCTTCTTCAGCCCAGGGACATATAACACAACCCTCAGGGTCATGGGACTCATAGACTCCCTCTGAAATGTAATGGTCCCCCGACCAACTGCTCTAACAATGGTGTCGTCGCCTAGTACAACCTCCACATCTCTACCTATCTGTGATAGCTCGGAGAACATCTCTTGAGCTCCTGTCATGTGGCTCAAGGCTCCGCTGTCAATATACCAAGTGCCTGTGGTGGATGCACTCATCTAATGCCCTATCACTAAGGAATACTCCCTCTCCATATCCACATCAGTGTTGGTAACTAAAGAGGCTCTCTCTCTATCAATCTGTCCAGCACATAGGGAAAACTCCCTCTGAAATCTGTCTCCAAAGTCATCAACCTCCGCTGAAGCTGTAGTCTGCTGTCCCTTCTTCTTCTTCTTCTTGTTTGGACACTGTGAAGCATAGTGCCCAAATGTCTGACAACCATAACACTTGATTTTACTCAAGTCCTTCTTTTGCCCACCCTGCTGTTGCTTGGACCCACCCTTCTTGGGACCCTTCTTCTTCTTCCCTTTTGTTGTCAAAGCCACATTCTCCTCATCTACCCCACCCTGTGATGAACTGCCCTGTACAAGACTTCTCCTGGTCTCCTCCTGCACAAAGTCATCTCACAGTCTCTCCCAAGAAGGCAGGTTCTCTCTGCCTACTATAGCATGCACAAATGCACCCCAGGGCTTTGAAGCCCCATTCACTGCTGTACGCACAAGCTCGGTAGCAGTGACCACCTCCCCAACTGCTGCTAGCTCATCTCTAACTGCAGATATCCTGGTAAGGTAAGGTGTCACTCCCGCAGATATCCTGGTAAGGTAAGCTGTCACTCCCTCACCTCCATTCATCTTTATACTCTTGAGTTTCTCCTTGAGAACCTTCTTCCGGTTCTCATTGGTACTCTCATACAAACTGGTCAAAGTAGTCCACATCAAATGTGCCCTAGCTTTTCATGAAATGTGAGGGATGATATGATCTTTAACTGCATCAAGGATTATTCTTCTAGCCTTACAATCCTTCTTGTTGAAGGCTGATAATGCTGTTGCATCTGTAGCAGCGGGAATCTGAACGGGGTTTGCTGTAGTGTTCCTAACCACTTCCTCCCACATCTCATTTTCCTCTAAAACCAGCAAAATCCTAGCCTTCCATGGCAGAAAGTTCCCTGTCCCATCCAGCCTATCCTCCAACCTAAGTCCTGTAGCCATCTCTACTTCAACCCAAGTGTTGTTCACTAACAGAAGAAAATTACTGAAATTACCGAGTTCTGGAAATTTCTGTGTCTGCAAAATATTACTGTTTTCTGCCCCCAAGCTCTGATACCATGTAAATTTTCTGAGTTTTGCAGCTTGTTGGTTTATGTCAACATTTCAGTGGTTTTCATTTTCAGCCGGTTTTGCATAGGCTGGAAACTACTTATGAAAAATTCTCAGACAATTAAACACGTTGTAAAATCATTCTAACAGGCAGAAATTTAATTTTAACATGCACACCATAAAAAAATCAGACTTAGAATTTTCGGCCAATAGCCCTGGAAAAACCCCCACGGGGAAAACCAGTCACAGAGAGAGAGTTTAATTATTTCTTCAGTAAATCTCAGTACATAAATTTTACAGCAGAAATGTACTTATCTCCACCATGAAATTTCACCCAGAAATTATCTCGAAATCAGTACCAAAACTGCAGCCTCGATTTCTGTGTTGAAGGTACAGAATCCATACAGTACAGTCCTCCTACAAATCTGTGCAAGCTGTCTCGATTTCTATGCCCTAAATCTGCCTCGAAAACTGTGCAACAGAACTCGATTTTTGTGCCAAATATTCTGCCTCGAAAACTGTGCAAAAATTCTCGGGATTTGAGCCCAGAATTGCCTTGGGCTGCATGCTGACTATCTTGAAACTCGTGCCCAGAAATACCTCGAGATTCATGCCCAATTTCACCTTGAAAACCGTGCCCAACTTATTGATGTACAGTACACCTCGGGATGTGTGTTGTTATGAAAAAATATTGCTGCTCACAAATCCGTATAGTGCATTAAATGCCCAGCAGGCTGCCTTGAAATGCGTGCTAGCTGAAACCTGCATTAAATGCCTCCTCAAAATGTGTGTCAATGCTCTCTTGCTCTCTCTTCACTTGAATCTCTCAAAAGTGAGTAATGAAATGCCTCCCTTCTCTTTTTAATCAAACCCTAGGGTTCTTTTAATCCAATGGATGAGATAGATTTAGATCGACGGTGGAAATTAAATGCTCCATTTACTTCTCATAAATAATTAATTTCCCTCACCCACTTAAATTTATCAAAAAGTGACTTTAAGTTTATAAAGTCTCATTAAATGTTTTTCTCAAGTCATTTAATGTGAGGGTCACTTTTTCCCCCTTTCTAAGTGACTTAGGCAAAAGTCACTAGGGGAACACTTCCCTGGGTACAAAAACTAACATGATGTGCTTGATTAAATTCCAATCCCTTACCCTCATACATGATAGAATCTAGTGAAAACGTTGCAATCCTGAAATCCTGAAAACTATTAAGTCTGTTGAACTCTGAATGGTATCTAAAATGCTACTTTTTGCATATGAAGTCCGATGAGGTTGGAACCACTCTCAAACATCCTGAAACAATTAATGGTAATGTTAAAAATTTAAGTAAAAGGATGGAAAATAAAAGATAAGGAGAATGTCACATTTACTGTTACTAGCTTCAATATCTGATGCACTCGTCAAATTTTTAAAACTCCATAGCAATTTTTTGGGACTTCGTGAGATTTTTAATTAAAAATCGCCGATTTTTGCAAAAAATTGTGATTTTTTCAGCATAAAAAATCGGCAGGCTGAAAAAATCGTGATTTCTCGGGAAATCGGCGATTTTTCGGCGATGTTTTCCACTATGGTAAAAACTGTTGCTTTTTATAATGTGTTTTGTTTCTCTGGCTGCGCTCAATTTTTAATAGAGTTTCACATGGCTTCCATTTATAGAAATCTTTAAAATAAAACAATCATCCATGAAAATTATGCTAAAATTTATTCACAAAATACAAAACAATTTCCAATAACAAAATGCGCTGAAATCAAGTCAATCAATCTAAGGATAAGAATGATTAGTCTAGACTCTAAAGTTTAAACCTTTCCATGGTCCAAAATAAGCACAATTAAAGTTATGAAGTACCTGAAGGCGTGCAATAACAGTTTCCTTTTGTTGCTTTTTTCCATCTTCAGTACCTTTTCCTTTTGGCTTTCCACCATTTACTTCCTTGGTTTCAAATATGTATCTGACACCAATAAATAGAACACGCATTAAATTAATAGAAATTGCTTTGAAACTGCGTATATTGTTTAAAAGGGATCTCAAATTTATTCCTTGTGAACCTTATTCAAATAACTAAAAGTTTAACTCAGTTGAAGCAATCAAGATATTTGCATATATATTGGTGCATTGAGATTAAACTCCAACTGCTAATGGTCTATACTGCCAACTTCAAGTTCTACTCTATCAAAGATAAAATGTTGATCTCATTTTGAAATTTTATATAAAGCCTCAAGGTTTTATGCACTCTAAAAGCACAATCAAATAATCAAATAGATCAGTATTCCAAACATCCACGAAAACTATATTATTTTGCCACTTAAGTATTACTTCACTTGGCATAGATACAAAGCTAAAGGCAAGAAGAAAACCTGATCCCTTCACAAAATTCATGTCATAAGATCTTGGGTGTCAAACATCTACCAAGTTACCAGAATACAAGTACAACAATCCAATGGGGGTACATATCCAATAAATATGCCAATTCTCAAGAAAGCCCTGATTTGCTATGAGTGGGATATGGTACACACAAGAATATATAGATATTAAATATCAAAGTTACACAAATGGTGGGTGCAATCAAAATCGACAGAAGATTTCAACGTGGGTGCACCGCCCATACTGAAATTAGGAATCAGGGAATTAAAAACCCTAACCCTTTATATATATATATAATCTAACAATATTCAATCTGTAGAAGAAAAAATTTATAGGTTTCTGTCACATTGCAGGTTACCAGAATTGCCACTAAGCATAAGCCCCACAAACACACCAGAATCACATCAGAACCGTAGAAGATTCCACCTAGTCACAGGTTGTAGCTATCCATCGAAGTTGTTATAGCCCCTTTTAGATGACACTTGCAGATGATTGAAATAAAAAGTAGAAAGGGCAACAACTTTATAATAAAACACAAAAATTATGCCCCTTCAATAATAATAATCCTTTTCTACCAAGGATATACCCATGACCAATCCTTTTTTAACATTGTTGCAGATTTAAAAAGGCAAAGAAGTTTTCAGACCTTCGGGGAATATTTTTTTGAAGATAATGAAACCCAGTGTTCAGTGTGAAGTGAAATCATTTTCGTCATATAGAGTTGTCGCCACTTGAGGTATGGAATTACAGATCTCTGAATTAAATCAGCACTGAAAAATGCTGAAACAGAGGAAATTCGCAGTATCATGAATTGTAGAATCCCAGGTCAAACATTTTGAAACTGCCACCAGTTAAACAAGGGTTTCATACAATGGTGTTGTCGAGACAAAAACACTAGAACAAAGATGATGAACACCAACAAATCAATTGTTTTGCATAGATCTTGAATGCAACCATACACCAGCGTTCTCAAGATATTTTGGCTAGGTTTTTGTGTCACATTGCAAGGCTAAGCAGAAGACTCCACCTTGTCACATATTCATCCTCCAAATTTATTGTTCTTAGACTGACCAAGAGATTCCACAATTTCACTAAACACCCTAGGAGATTCTACTAACCCTATCCGCACCCATACAAACCAGAAACAGATCCCTACATTAAAAACATATCCGATTTAAAACACAGCAATTTCCTTGGAATCTGATACAGATCGTGATTCTGCGGTTCCAATGCGATTCCAATTTCTGGTGCAGGTGCACATATGCCTAGGCGCGATTCTGATATCCTTGTTAAATATGCAAGAAAAACTCTAACAGCCTTCATTAACAAAACACATGATAGCCTAAATATCCATTAAGATTAGAATGGGATACCTACAAATGAGTGGTTGTTGCTCTAAAAACTACAAGACAAAAAATGTCATATGTGCATGACAAATGATAGATCTAAGACATGTTCTCAAACATCAAATGAATGATCGATAGCCTCCTCGTCCACCTAGAATCGCATATCCTCAACAGGGCAAATATTGGAAAGCCCAACTCTAGTTGCTACACTAACTTATATGTTGTATTGCAAACTCTAAAGTCAGGGTTTTGTTTTTCTGATGTTTTTAGACTCTTATATTCTTTGTTTTATGGTTTTTCTCATTTTTAAAACATATTTGTTTCAAGTCTTGTCCTAATGGATCTGATACCAATTTGGACCAAATCCATGGTTGGGTCCATTAGAAGATATGAATGTTTATCCATGCCATATCTGAACCATGTCCAACCCAAATCTAAATCAAATTTGTATCAGACAGCACCATAAAAGGATAGTATCAATAACATAGGAATTTGCATATACCCTATTGGCTATTGGTATTCCTGCAACAAGGGGTTTAATATATCTCTTCTTGATATTACTTCATTGAACTGGGTTTGGGTTGCAAGTGGGTATTCTACCTCTGCTTATCCCCCTGAGCTTTGTACATATGGAATTCCATAGCAATCATTTGGAGGTTAACATCAGCCGTGCTAACTGAGATCATTATCATATGGTAATCACCGACACCCTACATCATATATCAGTCTACATTGCTCAAGGTGCATCTCATGATAAGTAACACATCTACAAATTGGCAGTAAACAGCCAGGACCTAAGGGGTTCTCATCAACAAGCATGATCCTTTGCGCATCAGTTGGGCTCCATAACCATCTTCCATTGCAAAAATCAAAGGTGCAAAGGGACTTAGGTCTAAAGACCCACCCTCGAGAATTAATCTAGAAGGCAAGAGGCACTCCACCAAGCACGAAGGACATGCAAATCTATTTCACTTGCATGAGGGAGCACTCTGGTCGCATAGCACATATGATCCTCAAGCCTGTGGAGAGATACATTTGGTACAAGGTTTTAAATCCCATTTAATTTGGTTCGAGCGTGAAGGTGGGATATATCCCATGCAAGGGATGGTGATGATCAGGAAAAGCTGCAACCTTTATAGTTCTTGCTCTTAGAAAGGTGATTAGCATCTTCAACAAGCGCACAAGGGTCTTCTGGTTAGTGGTAAGCTTGACCTCTCCTTTCAGTTTACCTGACTGTGTTTCGAATTCGCCTGACTTGGAATTAGTGGTTATGCTTCTAAGCACTTCTACGTATCCTAGGTCAGAGGCAATTTGTTAAATTGTGTCGAAATTCTCCTCCCTGTTATCTATTGTTTAGAGGAAGTTGAACCTGTTCTAGACTGGGTTGCTTTTTGCTATGCCAAAAAGGTAGATTGGGAATGTTTCTAGGTAGTGAGCGATCTATTAAGTGTGGAAATAAACCCAGGAGAATCAGAATGTAGATTTTTCATAAATCTCAGAAAAATGCTCAGATCCCAACTCGATTTCAAGTCTCGCTAAATCACAAGTTAGATGCACAACCCAATTCTCAACACCAAAGAATGTATAAGAGCATAAACAATTATTTAGAACAAGAAACACATGAGATCTATCTACTCTTTTAACCAACAACAATACACACATAAAATGGACACAAAATTTTCAGTCAATGTGAACCTGGAAAAACCCTTGCGGGAAAAAAGGAAAAATTTTCACAAGCAGTTTTTTGTTTTTAGTTTTTGCAAAATAACTCCATGCCCAATGGAACACTAGAAGATAGGTTTGAATTTTTGTTTTACAGGAAAGGCTTTTGATCTGTGGTTCTTGGAACCTCACAGGGAGGATTCCATCCCCGAGTAGGAGCCAGAGGCTATCTCCTCAAATAACATAGTCAAGTTTGTTTTTCTAGGTGATATTAAGTCATTGAAAAATACTTTTTTTTACTTTATTTTTGGCTAATTTTTGAGAGCTTTAAGTAGGTAATAAAGTTTGAAAAACATTGGATTTCAATTTTTGCTTCAAAAAGAAAACTCAGGTTTCGGTGGCTTAGGCAGACATTTCAATTGTTCATTAGCCACCGAAAACCCAGCTTTCGGCAGCTTACAGCATGAATGTGAGATCCTTCAAGCTACCGAAATGAAAGGCGGTTTCAAACGTTTCAGCAACCCACATGCGTAAAAGCAATATTATCCAAGCTACCGAAAGAGAGGCGGTTTCAAACAGTTAAAGGTCAAATCAAAGGTCCAATCCTAGAAATTTGAAACAAGCTCATCTTTTCCTTAGCCGCCGAAAAGAATCAAGGCTAGCTAGACACGATCTAAATAATTCAAGCCTGCTCCAATTATGTTCTGTTATGATCTGATCCTAATTGATTGAACCCTGCACCTATCCTATCAATCCAAAATTTAAAACTGCGCATCCTTTGTAATTATGCAGAACTTCAGTTTTAAATTTCCCACGTGTTAGTATAAAACCCCCCATCTACCGAAATTGACAGGTCGATTAAACTCTCATGATCAGTCTATCCATCCACATCCCTCAAAGTCAGGTTTTTATCCAAACACGTCCTTCATCTCTCACTTTTACCTGTCGCCAAGCCTACTCTTTCCTTAATTCGCATCGACCTTTTCTCCCAAGCTTCAATTTTCTGATTGCAGGTGTCAAGAAACAGTTAATAGATGAAGAAAGGAGGAGGACTGGTCCTAAGAAAAGAGCTCGATGACATCTATTATCTAGAATCACACCCCAAGGTGTGTCAATTTTTCAAGGACGTAGGCTGCTATAAGTTTTGTGAAAAACTATAGGGATCACATCAACAAGTAGCAGAAGCTTTTGCTATGACTTTTGATGGCAAAAGGCAGTGTTGGCAAAGACGAATTCGAGGTGGACGAAGCTCTCATAGCTGAAGTAACAGAACTTCCAAGGACAGGAGAAACCTGGTTTAAAACTACTGCCACAAAAGATATGGAATTCAGGTCCTACCTGAAGCTAGAACACAAAAATCTTATATGGAAGAAGGACATTCCCACGTCCTATCTTGAAGAAAAATGGCAGCACCTATTGAAGACAATCCTTGTCTACATAACCTGTGAGGGAAGATATAATAGAGTAATGATTTATCATTTCAAATTGATGAATCACTTCACTGGCAGAAGCCCCTTGAACCTGCCTTTTTATCTACACAAAAGCTTGACTAAGATGGTTCATCAAGTCCAAGCTAAGCCAAGCAAAGTTGCAAGCAGGTTATCTCATCATGGTTTGATCAAGCTCTTGGTTGGTGAGTTACTCCAAAGAAGGAACATTAGCTGGACATTTTTTTTGTTCTGGAATGAATTTGAAACAGAGCTACAGCCCGAAGATAATAAGAAATCCTCTTCAAAGAAATCTTCCACTCCCAGAAGTGGAAAGAGGAAAAGGAGAGCCATTTCCCCAATTGCAATTGATCAACTCTCTCCATCTTCCAAGCCGAAAAGGGTTAAAAAGAAACTAGTTTTCAATGAGGGTATAGAAGGAAAAGTTTTTCCACAAGTTAAAAACATCTTAAACCTCCCTTACACATATTCTGAAGATGATGAGCAGCAAGAAGCTAAAGCAGAACATGAGGAAGATGCAACAGGGCAAGAGCTTCAGGAAGAGCAAGATGAGCAGGTTGCTAATGCATCAACCAGCCAGGCAAAGAAGCCTTCATCACAGAAGATCAATCAACTTCTCAGACACGTATATGAACTCGAAATACTTCAAAGAGTAATCAAGAAAAGGAATGAAAAGTTGACTGAAAGAAATACTGAATTATATGTCTCCTTCCAAGGGCTAACTAAAAAGCATAATAAGTTAAAGGAGAGAAATATAAGATCGATAAGAGACAACATCAAGTTGAATAGGAAGGTCAAGCTTCTGAGAAATAAGAAGATGTCTCCAAAGCCCCAGCCTAAGACACACTCAGACCTTGAAACTTTAGCAGCAGCAGCCATCAGTCTTGCTGGCAGTCCAGACCTAGCTCAGGGTGCAGCAATAAGCAAAAATAAAGATCAAAAGATGCAAGGCCATACATTTTTGCGAAGTTTGCAGGCTACACCAAACAAAGCTTTCGGTGGCTTAGGCGAACATGTCGAACTGTTCATTAGCCACCAAAAGCAGAGCTTTCATAGCTAACAGAATTAAATCCTATCCTTTCTAGCCACCGAAAATACAAAATAATGCAGAAAGCTGTCATTTTTGCACAGATCCAAGATTCTTAAGTCCAGATACCTCGAAGATGATTTCTAATACAAGGTAAAGAGTAGAGGTATAAATATTAAAGGTTCTGTTTCGGTTTTGAAGATGCCAGGGAAGTGGAAGTAGTAAGGCTTCTTGCCTATTTTTAGTAAAGAGATGAATTGTATGCCAAGTGGCATTTTCGACCCCCTCCATCAGCATCTTAAGATCATTGCAGTTGTCAAAGACCCTGAAGATCAGTTGAAGAGAAAGTTTTGACCATCAAAATAGGATCTTTTCCTAGTTTATTGTAATCTGTTTTTAATTGTCTATCTTTAGTAAATCAGATCCATTTTCTTAGGATCTAGAACTGTCATGTAAAGGCTATAAAGCCTAAAACTTCAAAAGAAGTAGAGGTTCGATTTTGGAGATTGGCACACATATTTTACTTTTTCAGACTTCTCATTATATATCATAATCTAAGCTTCTTTTGCCTATGATGTTCAGTTTCACTTATTGTCCATTCTATGCTTGTATTTGAATGAGTGTTTCATTTCTTTAAGCTGATCTAGTGTCTGAGAATTGTCATATTTTCATTACACTGATTGACGGAGTTGTGCAAGTATCATTTGCTTATAACATTGGCCATTCATATATATTGCTTATGTATGTTTCTGCTGATGATATAAGATCTGTCCATCCATATATTTTATCCAAAACCCCTGAATAGAGTTGGTTAAAAGCCTTGTCCATTGATATATCTATGCATGCTTTGATTTAGTAAAACCTTGTGTTAGTCATCCGACTTGATCCAATTGAGAAAATCATTAAGTTACCAAGCATCTTCGAGCTGCAACCTAGAAGAGTTTCCTGGAGAGATAACAGAACTCACTACTCAATAATGTGCCCCTTTTGCCTTCTCAACTCCTTTTTAGGTTTTCTCCCTTTTAGATCAAAATACCTAATTTAATTTTTAATGCAAAAATAACATTTCCGCATTAAAAAATGCACACATGCAACCTCAAAAAAGAGTTTTGATTCTGCATGATGCAAGGTTAAGGGTTCAACAACTTTCCTAGTTAACTTTTCAATACTCCCTCTTAACGAGGAAAGTGTTCAACACCACTCTCATCTTATCACTGAAATAAACAAGCTTTCACTTCATCAGAGGCTTCAAGTATGTCTACTACCTGCTCATCTGTAGACACGTATTGAAGCTCAACTGCTCCCCTCTAAACATGATCCCAGATGAAATGATATATGATCCTAAGTTACCGGAAACGCCATGTTAAACCCCCTGAAACGTCGTTCACTGTATCGGAAACTGAAACGGATTCGAAACGGCACAGAAACGGCTGTGATACGTATCAAGCGTGGGAGGGTACGGATCCGTTGAATTGGATACGGATCAGCAAAAATGGAAACGGATCAGTGAAGATTGGAAACGAAAATGAGAAATCTGGAAACGGATCTGAGAAATGGGAAACAGATCAAAAAATTCGTGATACGTATCGGTCTGTAATCCCTCCGTTTCCAAGCTTTCAGCCTTTTTGTTGAGTCGGTTAAACAATAAACCTAGAAGGTCAGACGTTGATTTACAACGGCATTCTAAAACCAACAGCGACGCAATTAGAACAAAATACAAAAATTCTGTTTCAAGCGGGTCTGAGCATAGAATAAGCAAGCCAAGTGTTCCGTTCTCGAACACGCAATTAATTTAATTGACGAGGAGCATGGCTTAATGACAATTCTGAAACGGCCAGTGAGTCTAAAAATATACATGAGAGTTTAGTTTGAACGGCAACTTCAATTGATTTTAGAAAATCTAGATATTTTTTGAAGTGAGAAAAATCAGAAAGGTTCTCATTCAATGAGCAGGCCGGGTAGGTAGCTGTTCTCTTCACGCAATTAATTTCCATTATAAAAAGCCAAAAACTATTGATAGCTCCATTGTGTTTAGCTTTTTATGGACAATAACTAACAAAAGATATAAAACAAATTAATTTCATATGATTATTATAGTCTCTTTGGATGGAGATGGCGACGAATGATATTTGGAAAATGAAATACTAAATAATTTTAATTTCTTCAAAAAAATAACATTAATCTTCTTTCATTAATAAATTATAAATTTATAATTAAATTATTTTTATTTATTACATATTATTAAATTTTAATAAAATTAAAATATCTCAGAGCTAAAAATGCATCTTATTGGTGAAGACCTAGTTTTCGTCAAATATAATGATCCAAAGACATTTATCACATGCATCTTAGTCATTTTCCTTGAATAATGTAGCCTCGAGACCACATAATTATGGGAGACAACATAGCAATGGTTATTATCATTAAATTATGCTAAGTTTTGATACTTACTTAAATATAATCTTTTAATTATGTTCTCTTCTTGTAAGATGTCTATGTTTTATCTTGTTGAATATTGTGCAATTCCCAATAGAATCATCAATATCTAGAATACACCTTAATAGCATAGCCTTACCTAATGATTCCTCATTTTATAGTATCCACAATTTATACATAAACTTTATAGAATCTACACTTGTGGAATATAGAGACTCTTTGAGTTTCACTCAAAGAGTGAGCTTTTACTAGTAGTTTAATTCTATCTTAACTTTAAATTTACTCAATATTAAAAAATGATTAAAAGGTGAGCTTTTACAATTAGTTTAATTGTATCTTAACTTTAAAAATCAGTATTAAAAAGTATTAAAAGCTTGAGAAATCTCAAGACTCAAATATTTTTTACGTTTTTTTCTTTAAAATGATTTGTATATCTAAAAATTTGATTATATATCCAAAAGAGTGGGTGTCCAAATAAAGTAATATGTTAAACTTTACATGTTAATATAATAAACTTTAAAGTTTACATATTAACTTTAAACTTTATGTAATATGTTAATATGTAAACTTTAACGTTTATTATACTAACATCTAAAGTTTAACATATTACTTTATTGTATTAACATATAAAGTTTATGTAATATATAATAAACTTAATATTTACTTTAAACTTTATTATATAATATATGTAATATTTAAACTTTAATATTTGTAATATATGTAATATGTAATATTTAAAATTTATATATATATATATATATATATATACGTCGTTTCCCTGTCGTATTGTATCCAGACTCTTTGAAAATTTGTCGTATCCGTGTCCCTCCCCGTATCTGTATCCGTTTCAGTGCAACTTAGATATGATCTCTATATGCTTGGATCGATCGTGAAATACTGGATTCTCCGAGAGTTTCATGCAACTCTGATTATCATAGTAGATCATAGTTGGCTCCAACTGCTGATCAAATATACTAACTAGCATCTTGCGAATCCAAATAGCCTCGTAGCTAGCCATACTCACTGCCATCTATTCTGCCTTTGCAGAACTTAGTGCCACTGACTTTTGTTTCCTGCTGAACCCAAGTTGAAACAACACCCAAAGGTGCTTTTCCTGTCCACTGCACTACTTGCCCAGTCAAAATTTGTATAGCCACTCAATTGTACTCCATCCCTCCTCTCATAGTTCAGTCCATAGTCCATTGTACCTCTAAGGTACCTGAGCATGTGTTTTGCTGCCACCCAGTGCACACTCCTAGGCTCCGCCATATACTGACTCAATGTATTGACAACATAGCACAAATATGTCCTAGTGTTGACCAAATACATCAATGATCCAATAAGCTGACAATACCTAGTGGGATCAACAAACTCACTCTCAAAAGCTACCAACTTCTTCCAATTGGTTGTCAAAGGTGTGGCCACAGGCCTACAGTCCTCCATTTGAAATCTCTTTTGAATGTCAACTACGTATCTACCCTGCCCCAAAAAGATATGCCTATCGTCCTGCCAAACCTCCATAACCAAAAAATAATGCATCAGTCCTACGTCTTTCATCTCGAACTCTGAAGCAAGATCTCTCTTGCAACTGCCTATGAGTTTCTCTGCTCTTGTAATAAACAAATCATCCACATACAATACTAGAATGAGTGGATCCTCACCAACCACAATGAAGTAGAGGTTGGGATCTGCCTCGCTCTTCTGGAAACCCAACTACTACAAGTAAGTATCTATCCTCGAATACCAAGCTCTCAGAGCTTGCTTCAGACCATATAGTGCTTTCCTCAGCCTGCACACATGAGACTCTCTCCCATGCACCTCAAAGCCCTCTGGCAGCTCAATGTACTCCTCCTCCTCTATGAATCCATTCAAAAATGTTGTCTTCACATTCATTTGGTGGATCTTCCAACCCATCTCTACTGCAATGGAGATCACTGCTCTGATCAAAGTATACCGAGCCACTCGAGCGAAAGTCTCATCATAGTCAACTCCCTCTACCTGTGAGAACCCCCTCGGCACAAACCTAGCTTTGTATTTCTCAATGCTACCACCTACAACATATTTAATCTTGTAGAGCCACTTGGAAGTCACCATTGACTTCCCTTCAAGTCTTGGCACAACCTCCAAAACATCATTCTTCATCATGGAAGCATACTCTTCCATCATGGCATCTCTCCAGACCTACTCGCCTGCTGCTTGCTCATAAGAAGATGGCTCAAACTCACTGATACTACTCACCGTAGCCAAATAGCTAAAAAACCACTCTGGCACCTTACTCTATCTCATAGCCCTCTTGGGAGTCCCCACTGTCTGAGCTTCCTCCAAGGTGTCTTGAAGCCACTTGGGCTTCCTCTTCCTTGAAGTAACCTCCTGCAGAGGGAACTGCTCATCCTCATCCCAATCGCTCATCCTCATCCCAAGCAACTGGCTGAGACTATGTAACTAATGTAGTAGCCCCAGTGGTCTATGACCCTGTAGCTTGTGAACCTGTAACCTGTGAACCTAACACCACCCTGTGACCTTGACCACCACCCTGTGATACTGTACCTACACTTGGGGAACCTGACACCCATGAACCTGTCACATTGATACTTGTGACCCTGAACTCTGTGAAGCCGAACTCTGCAATGTACCACCCTGAGGTGTAGGAGTCTGTTGCTCTCCCTTCTCCAACTCACGTGACTTCATGAAAGCCTTGTCCTCCTCAAATCTCACATCCCTCCTCACGATTGTTTGTCTCCTCACAGGAATGTATATGCGATAAGCATTCGAGATCGCATCATACCCAACAAAGATTCCCTTCTCTGGTGTGGGCTCCAACTTTGTCCTCTTCTTTGAAGGGACATGTGAGTATGTAAGGCATCCAAATATCCTAAAATGCCCAACCTTGGGCTTTTTTCCTGAGAAAGCCTCTTCAAGAGTCATGCATCCCAAAACCTTATGGGGAATCATGTTCTGAATGTACATTGTTGTGTTACAAGCCTCTGCCCAAAGAATGGCGAACCCTAATCATGCAGCATCTCGCTACACCAACAATTGCCTCGTTCTTCCTCTCTGCCACCCCATTCTGTTGTAGGGTATATGGTACTGTCAACTGCCTCTTGACTCCCTAGTGTGCACAGAACTCATTAAACTCCTTGGAGGTATACTCACCCCCATTGTCTGACTGCAACACCTAGATCCTCCTCCCTGTCTGGTTCTCCACAAGAGCTTTGAACTCTTTGAACCTCTGCAAGACTTCTTACAACTCCTTGCTCTTCAGAAAGTAAATCCAGGTCTTCTTAGAGAAGTCATCAATGAAGGATACATAGTACCCGTAACCCTTCAATGATATAGTGGACATCGAACCACAAAGGTCTAAATGTACCAAGTCTAGTGTCCCTGCCGCTCTGTTGTCACTACTTGGAAAAGCAGTCTTGGCATACTTTCCAAGTGCGCACCCCTTGCACATGACTGTGCTCTGTGCCAAACTCTGGCACACCTGTCACAATCTCCCTCAAAATCCTCAATGCTAGATGATGTAGGTGGGACATCCTCCTATGCCACATCTCACACAAGTGACCACCATCTATGTTGCTGCTATGTGCCAAGGCAGGATCAAGCTGAAAGTTGAACTTGTATAGCTTCCCACTACGGACTCCAATCCTCATTGTTGTAGTATCATTGGATCCCTTAGGATGAACAAGTACGTTTCCATCTTGGAACAGTACCCACAATCCCCTATCCTCTATGGTGGAAACCGATATCAAGTTCTTCTTCAACCCCGGGACATACAAGGCATCCCTCACCGTCATGGACTCTCTAGACTCCCTCTTAAAAGAGATTGTCCTTCGTCCAACTGCCCTAACTGAAGTGTTGTCTCCCAGTACAACCTCGAGATCTAAACCACTCTCAATAAGAACTGTAAAGTAACTTCGAACACCCTTCATGTGGTTGGAGGCCCGGCTATCTATGTACCAAACACTGGTAGTAGAAGCACTCAATGAATGACAAGTAGTTAGGGACAATTCCTTTTCAGGCTCCTCTGTGGAATGCTCATCCACATCTACTGAAGTACACAAATGACAAGTAATGAGGGAAAACTCTTTATCAAACTTATCAGCAAACTCATCAACCTGGGTTGATGCTGCAGTCTGTTGCTGTTGCTTCTTCTTCTTCTTGGGACACACTACTGCATAGTGCCCCATCTTGTTGCAGGAAAAACACTTTACCTTACTCATGTCTTTCTTTTGATCACCCTCCTTCTTTGCCCCACCCTTGGGACCCTTCTTGGATTTCATCTTGCCTTTCGCTGCAAGAGCTACATCCTCATCATGAGCAGTAGAAGAGCTCCCCTGAATATATCCTCTCTGGGTCTCTTCTTGTATGAAATCGTCTCGGAGACAATCCCATTTGGGAAGATTTTCCCTTGCCACAATCGCTTCCACAAACGCTGCCCATGGCTTGGTCACACCATTCAAGGCTATTCTCACAAGCTCATTGTCCTCAATCTTCTCCCTAGCTGCTTCTAACTCATCTCTCACATGAGTGATACGGGTGAGATAAGTAGCCACGCTGTAAGATCTGATCATCTTAATGCCCTTCAGTTTTTCTCTAAGTAGCATCTTTCGATTCTCACTGGACCTCTGGTATAGATTAGTTAAGGCATCCCACATTTGGTAAGCATTGTCCTTACCAGACACATGCAGGATAACATGGTCCTTAATCGCATCAAGCATTATTCTATTTGCCTTGATGTTCTTTTTATCGAAGATTTCCTTTGTTGTTGCATCTATAGGCACTGTCACAGGTTTTGTTGTTGTGTTCTCCACAATATCCCACAACTCACACTCCTGTAGAAGCAAAAACATCATTGCTTTCCAATGACTGAAATTAGTCACCCCCTCCAACCTATCCTCAACTCTCAAACTTGTAGCCATGATCTCTCAACTAAAAACTTAACCCAAACTCAACCTTGGTGAACAAGAAATCCCTCTCTTTCATAGATCTGACCTTTGCTTGCACAGATCTAACCTCTACTCTCATGGATCTGATAGATCTGACGTGTACCCTCACAGATCTGATAGATCTTATGTCTGTTCCCACAAATCTAATAGATTTGATGCCTATTCTCACATATCTGGACTTTGCTCTAACAGATCTGATGTATCTGGTCACTACGCTTACAGATCTGATATCTGCTCTTCAAATCTGGTATCTACCTACACAGATCTGAACTCTGCTCTTCAGATCTGGTAGATCCAATATGTGTATTGCTCTGATCTAACACTATGCTCTGATACCATGTCGATTTTTCATAAATCTCAGAAAAATGCTCAGATCCCAACTCGATTTCAAGCCTCGCTAAATCACAAGTTAGATGCACAACCCAATTCTCAACCCCAAAGAAAGTATAAGAGCATAAACAATTATTTAGAACAAGAAACACATGAAATCTATCTACTCTTTTAACTAACAACAGTACACACATAAAATGGACACAAAATTTTCGGTCAATGTGACCCTGGAAAAACCCTTGCAGGAAAACAAGTGAGAGAGTAGAATAGATTTTATTATCCCAAGTAGTAACTTTGAGGTATAATAGATTAGATCCAACAAAAACTTATCTTTGAGCCAATGGCTCTGACGCTCAAGCCTAATCTCTGTTGGAAGACTGGGAAATGCGCCTCTCTCTCAGAATGCACCCCTCTCTAAATGTGCCTCTCTCTGAATCTGCTATCTGACTTGGGCTTCACACCCCTCTGCTACTGAATCACTGTCTCGGTGAATGCTCTCCCTCAATCTGATGAACTCTATCATAGCCCTCGCCCTCCTCTAGAGAAGTGCGCCCCCCTCCACATAAATGTGCCCCCTCTCTATCTGATCAATCTCCGATCTCTCTGCCGATGAATTAGATCTCTCTCAGAAACAATCTCAACCTCCAATGGATTCTCCCTCAGCCTTAGAAGAAGTGTGCTCAATCCCTCTCAGATTTGCTCCCTTCCTCTGCCAGAAGTTGCGCCCTCCCTTCTCAAGAGCACGGCCCTCTTCTCATGCAAGCATTCGCCCTCCTCCAGCAAATACTCGCCCCCTCTTTGTAGATGAACTCACTACTCAATAATGCGCCCATTTTGCCTTCTCAACTCCTTTTTAGGTGTTTTTCCTTTTAGATCAAAATAACTAATTTAATTTTGAAAAATGCATGGATGCATTTCCCGCGTGCAAACTCAAAAAAGAGTTGTGCTTCTACATGAAGCAAGGTTAAGGGTCCAAAACTTTCCTAGTTAACTTTTCAACACTTCGTAGGTTGATGGCTACCCTCTTAAATCCTTCAATCAACATCTGCACAATGGCAAGTTTCCCATGCGTTCAATGATTTTGGGATGGACAACATTTCAAACCTTAAGAAAATGTTGAGGAGAATTCATGAACAAGTAGATGGCATGAGACAAGCCATTGGGTACTTGACCAAACAATTAGAGCTTCAAAGGGAAAAACCAACAGAGTTGGAAACTAAAATGCAGGAGAGCAGTGTTAGATTGGACCGAATGGAAGACAGAATGGACAAACATTACAACATAATCTTGGAATTTCCTCGAGGAACTCATTCATCAACAATGCAGCCAATGTTTTCAGCAATGTTATAGGAACTGGACTGAAACCAACAAAACCAGTTAGTTCAACCGGTTTCGGATCCATACCAGTATCGTTCAAGGTTTCTAACCGAAGAAGGTCAGTTTTGTACCAAACCAACCAGTTCAATACGAAAACGACTGATTTTGTACAAATCCATAAGCCATGGTTTTGAACATGATTTTTTTTTAAATAAATTAAAAAATGTAAACCCTAGACCCTAGTAATCATCAATAATATTAAATTCTTAAAGTAAAATGATAGAAAATGACTTTACTTAAATTTAGCATTACCATTAATTGTTTCAGGATGTTTAAGAGTGGTTCCAAGTCCAACCTCGTCAGACTTCATATGCAAAAAGTAGAATTTTAGATCCCATTCATAATTCGACAGACATAACGACTTTCAAGATTTCAGGATTGCAACATTTCCACTAGATTCTATCATGTATGAGGGTATGGGATTGACATTTAATCTGGCACATCAACCCCTCTATGTACCTTGATGTTGGTGGTGTTGATTGTTGAACTCCTTTGCCATGACCTTAATAAAAATGTACCCTTCACTCAAGCAAAATCACTTATTAAGCATGGGAAGCTTTTTCTAGCTTATTTTAACGCTTGGATTAAGAAGTTTCATCAAAATTGTAGGGTGTTGATTGATGTTCTTGGAGGATCAACTTAGAGATTCAAAGTAGAGGCAAGGGCTAAAGCCTAGAGGAGGGGGGCATAAGGTGTTATTGTTGATTAGGATCCCAATATAGGCAATGATTTTGATTATATGTAGTTATTTGTTGTAGCATGAAGATTTTTGGAGTCTAGAGGCCATTTAGACTCTAGAGCATCTTTGTTTATGTATTTGGGTCAGATATTGTTTGCACTCGATGTTATTTTAGTTATATGCACCCTTGTTATATACATGAGAAACTTTGCATATTCGTGTATAATGGTTTGGATTTATTTGGATGCACATGAATATATATGTTCTTATTCAAAATTTGATATTTACGTATTTTTTGGTCGAAGGGTTTTTTTTTTACGGATCCGACCCAGTTCGCATTTTTGGGCTTGAACAGTTCAATGATCGGTCTGGTTCTACTAACATTGGTTTTCAAAGGGTCAAGCAATGTAGAATGGTAATGAAGAGGTCACAGTGCAGCAAACAGGCCTTGCAATTGTCGATCATTATCAGTTCCAGTATAGGGAAATAAGGAAAAGGTAGTTGTCCAGATGGAGGAAGCCCACAGTGGGCACCATTTCCCTTAAAATAGGCTCATGTTTCTATCTTAACTTTGAGTGTCTTTATTCGCCGGTATAGTTGTAGGAGAAACCGTAGTTTTAAAAATTGGTTAAATCGGTTTCAATTTCGACCGATTTACCGGTTTGATGGACAACCAATTCAAATCAGTTTGTAGATCATTTCGGTCGACCGGTTCGATATCGAAACGGCCAATTCAGACACCAAATCGGTCAGTTTGGTACCGAACCGGTCGGATCAACCGATTTTTCTGGAAAATTCGTGTGGACCCATGGACTTCAACTTCCACTATGGTAAACACGTGTCCTTCCTTCTTGCTGTAAGCACGTTCTCAACATCAACTATGTGTGCCACCAACACTTCTACAATCAACCAAACAATGTTGTAACAAATCCTCCACCTCACCTCAATCACCCTTCATAATGTCGTCGAATCGACCTCAATTCTCCACACAATAAGAGTGTATAGGCTGTTGCTTCTTTAACTTGCTCCATGCAACACTTATTATCCCAACACAAAATAATGACTATCCCCCTAACAGATTGACCATCTCGATAGTGTAGGCTGCTTCTCGATGGCTCTCCACTATATGATGACTCTTTCTAATTTGATGGTAAGAAACTCTACAATGGCTCTCCTTTGAGTGGGGGCTTACTTTGTACACTATATTCTACACTTGCATGTGCCTTTTCTCTGGCTTTGTGTCTTTTTCATGATGGGGTATAGCGTTTCCTGCTGGCAGATCTCCCTTTGTCACTCGGTGGCTGGAGCTTCACTCTTCTTACCGGGTGGCTTCACTCCTTCAAGAACTCCTTCACCTTTACAGTTATGTTATCAAACCTACTCACATCGGCGGCTGCAGCTATTCCGAGTCCACTCCTCTTTTATACAACAGGAATCTCTCAATGTTGCAAAATATAATTCAAACATCAATAAATTACAATCTCACTAGACGACGATCCCTTGGAAGCAGTGAGAATGAAGGCGTGCATGGGTCTGCACGTGTTTATGGAGGAATCCCATCTTACTCGAATTCAAATAGCTGATGCCAATGCTATGCACTACTACTATGCATGAGTAGACTTTGGATATTTTGTCTCTAATGCTTTGGAATCGTGGATTAGAATCTTGAAAATGTTGTTTTTCTTTAAAATTTAAATATTTTATGTATTTTTGAGTAAACCGAGCCATTAAATTCAAATTGACTGATTCATTACCGATTTCGAGTCCTAGTTAACCATCGACAGATTCTGAGTCCAATTCTGATTTTTAAAAATTATGAGAGAAACAAGCCAACTTACAGTCATGCATTATGTTGTTATTTAGTGAGGAATTATAGCTTAATGTCTTAGCTCAATAAAGCCTAGTTGTACAATCTTTTTGGTCCTTTTTGTAATCTTTGACTGATTTGGTATGCCACATTCTCTTTATAATATATAAAAATACCCATTTGTGTAAAAAAAAAGATTAGCATAACCCATGAAATTAGAGCAATAGAGAATATTTTCTCATAAACCCAAACATGATGCAACTCAAAATCTATGCCAAGCAAAAGTAACCCATAAATACTATAGGTGTCGATTGGGTCTAGCTTGAGTGGTTGTGGGATGGAGTCTTATCCTCCCCACCCAAGTTCTATTCCCATAAGTGACATGTTGAGCTCATAATGAGTATATGGTTGTAACAGCTTTGAGCCTAATAGTTGGGCTGGCCTTATGCCCTAAAGGATCTAGGGTTTACCTTGGGTACTATCCTCGAAATGAGGGGAAGTATCCAGGGGTCTTCCCCAAGCATTGTAACCTAGAAATTTAAGGGAAAAAACTCATAAATAATATAAATGACCCTACTTAGATGAGTTAAATGTAATTTTCTTTCACCAAGAAGAAAAGAAATTTTATGTGCCTTAAAAAATATGCTTAAAAAACAATTCCAGTCATTCCACTCTCAAAAAATCCATCTTTGTTGTACTAGTTATAATGTTGGCTAACTCCATGGTATATGCATCCTTTCCCACTCTTGCATAAATGACTTAAGGCCCGAGTTTTTATTCTCCTTCCCTTCGAGTGATTTTTTCTTATAACAATATAATCTCGATAAAACGCAATCACCTACCTCAAATTCCTACCCACTTTGGTGATGGTCCCACAAAGATTTCATCCCATCTTGAGCCAATTTGAGGTTCTCCTTCAATGGTTTTCATGTCCATTGGCTCTCCTCAAGGAAACCGTGTGTAAGCTCTTGTTTAATAAAATATTTTGAGACTTTGGAGGTCATTTGATTGGGCTCTTGGCATTGTGTCTTCATCTCATTGAAGTAATATCTCTTTCACCCTATTCTTATTATGCAAATTTGATTATGATGCTTATTGAGGACTAACAATCTAGTACTTAGGCTTCTAATCTATTGCATTGAGTTTTTGTGTCTTTAGGGAATTCAATCATTGAGAGCTATTGGCATCTAATACCTTCACCGATCAAGTGTTCCATTTATCTTAATAATTTGTTTGCAGGGTTGTGAGCTTCTCCAAAGTACCTCTTGCCTTCTCCAACAAAAACTTCATTCAAACTATTGGAAACCGTGGTTCATGAGCTTCTATCTTCTAGCTCTCTTTTTCTCTTTGAAAGATTTTTCTTTGACTTGCTAGTCCACTTTCTTCTAGCCATCACTTCCTTAGTTTTTCATTGCCCCTCATTTTGCCCATCACCCCTAGCTTCGTCCCACTTCTCTCCTCTTCTTTAGGGTTTTCGTTCTAGCTCTCTTAAGGCTTTCGTTTTCCCCCTTTGTTCCATCCCCTTCTCTTCTTGTTTCCCTTAAAGTCCTCCCCTCGTCACCTTCCCTTAGCTCCTTCTTCCTTTCGTCCCACTCCACCTCCTCTCACCCTCCTACCTTCCTTCATCCCCTTCGTTTTGCTCTCTCCTTTGCCTTCTTTCTACCTTAGTAGTCTCCAAAGCCTCCCTTTCGTCCACCTTTTAAAAGATCTAAAGTCATACAAAAGCACAAAAACGAATTGACTGTTTGAGTTTTGGTTAGCTTGTAGTAGTTTCATGCTTATAGAAGGTTAATATTTAGGCATATTTAGATCTCATATTTTATATTTTATTTAGATCTAGTTTAAAGTTATAGTTTACATTTCTAATCTCATCATATTGAAAAAGCTTGTAGCCTTAAAAATATAATATAAAAACTTCAAATCCTTGTTAAACATTAGCATTAGTTAGTTGCTTTAAATTTGTTTAAAAAGTGAGTAGTTGTTAGCTTCTTTCCATTATTGGTAGTTAGATCTCTTTTAAAGTGAAAAGTTTAGATCCAAAAAATATTGATCTCTTGCATTCTAGGATTAGTTTCAAGTTTGAATTACTTATCTAATGCTAAAGGGTATTTTGAGTTGAATGTTGTTATAGGTGCTTTTGAAGAGAAAAGGGGCTTGAGAGAATCTTGAAGAGAAGAGGTCCAAACAAAGCAAAACTGAAACGAACCATGAGGATGAGTTAAAACGTGATATCATCTTGTATTATCCTTTGTAATAGCTCATAGGAGTTAGCTTTGTTTTCCAAGTCTCATCATTTCAAAAGACCTTGCAAGGTTTTAAACCCAAGGCATTTGTAAACGCTTAATAAAGGTTCCAAGTGGAGGGGCCTCCACTTTTTGGTCTTCTTCCCCATTTGGGGAAGAGTGTTGGGTCTTGTGGTTTGATTTAGCTTAGATTATGGTTTCATGCTCTTAGTTTAAATTCACTTCAGTAAGTCATTTTGCTTATATTCCATATTTACTTACCCCCATGCTCTCCCGAGTAGGGTCTTAGACCTGAAAGAGATTCTTGGGTAGTTTAGTTTTATTTTTCGTTTATTTTTATCTTGCTTCTCTTCCAAAGCCTTCAGCCGGAAGTTGTATCCTTGAGATTTCGTCTCAAGGGCAGGACCACATAATTTGTGGTTACTCTTCCTTCCCCGTCGGTTTCCTTGGCAGAGCTTTCAGCTAGCTGGAAGTTCTCAAGTGCAGGCGGTTCTAGTGGTTGATCTTGTTCGGAGATCAATCCCACCTAGTAGATTAAAATTTGTGTGGTAGAACACTAGATTTCTTAGTTTCATTTTATCTTGCAAGCAATATTGTTAGTAGTAATTCATATCTTGTCGATCAACGTTATTGTTTAAATCTCTTTCAAGTTAAGATATACTGCTACTACGATCTTTCTGCTTCTTTAAAATAAACCAAAGTCTCTTGAACTTGGCCAAAATCCAAGTCAAGAGCACCCTCTGTCGGAGGGCATCTTAGTTTTTTGCATCATCCCTGCATTAGGCATTTTAAGTTTAGCAAGTCTCTTGAACTGTGGTCATAAGACCGAGTCAAGAGCGCTCTCTGTCGGAGAGTTGAACAAGGTTTTCTAATAATAAAATTTTCCACTCATACACCCCTTAATTAATTTATCTTGGTTTTGTCCTACACCCGTATGCTCTGCCAACCGGAAACGGTTGGGCTAGTACTCAGAAAGGTGGAAGACTTAATAATTTACGATCGATAACTTAATTAAAATTTTTACCCAAAACCTCAACCAAGGCAAATTACTGTTCTTCCCACGAGAGGTGGTGCCGGGAATCCACTGTCAGACTCAGGGGCGGTTCAAACATTGGACACCTATCCTTTTGAATCTGGGTGCTTCCGACAGATCACCTAGGGTTGCCAGTATTTTTCTTGGGTAAGGTTCCACCATCTTTTGATACCTTTGGTCTTATCCTAATAATCAAGAACATCTAAAACACTTAAAATTTACCAAGAACAATTGCAAAACGTCCTCACAAACAGTTACTTTCGACTTATTTTTTCTAGCATCACAAGTTTTCTTTGACTCCATTTGGCACTGGTCTTTAATATTCATACATCTTTGAAGTCTGGACCATATGTCCTTGTCATTTGCTTAATATCTATCTTGTGGATGCTTTACTTCAATTCCTAAGTCAAAGTATATTGTCATTTTTTGATTTGTATCTTGTGAATTTTACAACGTGGATTGCGTGTTTTATTCTGTTCTAGTCATCATTCAAAAAACTCCTAAACAACACCCATCCGCATCACAAACACCAAAACACATTTAAAACACACAAAGAGCCTTAGACAACTCTTTAATAGGGACTACCCCCCTTCACTTCGTTAGGAGTTTTGCCTAAACGGAGGAGCTGGGATTCAGGTGACAGCACCTGACTCATTGCTTGCCCCCAAGGCCACACCTCTCCCCACTTTCCAGTGAGGGAGAAAGCTTTCAAAAGGTTTCTGCTGCTGGTGTGCAGTTTGGCGGACAACACCGTGATTAGCTAGCACTTGGGTGCCTTCAACAGTCCAATCAATCAATATGGGGGAATCATATAGCAATAAAGGGCATTGAATGGGATCATTGAAAGGATGTTTCATATGTTGTATTTTACATTTTTTCCAAAAATGCCACCATTTTGGCTGTGGGGCTTGCTAATCTTCAACTAGGAACTTGGAGTTAAGATTGTACAAGAAGTTAAACAACTCCTTCCCATCTCAATCACTAATAATGTTCCTTGGAAATCAATGCAACAAAAAGACATGTTGCATGAATAGATCAACATTTGTGAGGCTTTGTTAGTGGCATCCATGGCAATGAAATGGGCATACTTGGTCAATTGATCAAAACCACAACAAAGAGTTTTTCCCTGCCACCCAGGGAAAACCTGTAAGGAAATCCATGTTAACAGATTTTCACTTTTTACTAGGAATGGGCCAGTGTTACAAATATCGGCCGATTTATCGCCAACTCGCGATAAATCGCGAATTTTTTAAATGCCCGATTTTTGGCCGATTTTTTGGCGATTTTTGGCCGATTGTTCGGTGATTTCTCCCGAGTCGAGCGATTTTTTGACAGGCTCAGAAATTTGGGGTTTTAAAGGCCACGGGATCCACTTTTTGTCTTTCATTTGGACGCTACAGCCAATTCTTAATCTCATGCAGTACAAAAGGCAACTAATTTTCACTAATATCCATTTTTCCAATGAATATCCTTGGTGGATGACAAAACAATTAACAATAATTTTATTTAGGATCTAGGAGAGTTGCATATATTCTCTCAACCCTTCAGTTCCATATTGCTCAGAGTTCACCATATTCCACAAGCATGTTGAATCTATTGACTATGCTATTGGATTGCTTAAGCAGAAAGTGAACTCCTTAAAAAGAGATTCTCGTAAGGTTCGTTGCATTCGTTTAACCAGTCCCTCTGGAGTTTGGAAGAATAACTACAAGCTAATGAAATGGTAGAGCAGAGGGTCCAAGTAAAGTCTAAGACAATCTTATTATAAATGAGATTAATTGATAGAGGTGTTCAGCATGTGCTCACTGCTAAGTCTTTAATATCTGGGAATTTGGGTTTCATTTATTTATCTCCACTTGAAAAGGAGAATGAAATGTGTAAATTGGCCCCTTCCAGCAACAGAGAGAGCTGGTAAGATTCAAAGTAATCTGACAACTGAACTTTTTGAACCTATTGTTGCTATGTCCGATGTGGATAGCCATTTTACTTTGCTCTGTAAACACTTTTGATGATTCAGTATTCACTATTCAGGAGTAGGACTGGGACACGATCCATTTTGATGTGCGATGTATCTCTAGAGTCTAGACATCTTATATATCGGTTTTCTTTCCATATTCATGTGGCAATGTGTTTATTTGATGTTATTGTTGCTTTAGATGTTTAAAAAATTGAAAAAAAATGAATATTTTTGTGTTTTTTAAGTTTGCCGATTTTTTGCCGATTTTTGCCGATGTGCTGCTGAGATATCCCGAAACGATGTTTCCTGGACCCTGCCGATTTTGTCGCCGCGCCAATATTTGTAACATTGGTATCAAAAGCTTGGGTAGCAGAAGGATACAAAAATGAGGTCACACGATCCACATATTAAAACGGATCATAATGTACATTAGGTTTCACAGTGATGAGATAAACATCCTATTTCAAATAACAAAGCTATAGACTAACCAACCATTATGTAACAAAAGGTACCAATATTGTAGAACCTTAATCGATCAATTAGATCATAAGTTGTCTTGTTCTCAGGTTCTATTGAAAAATACAGGCAATAATTCCCCTCATCCACACCCCACGCATACACAGCATTTCCAATTAGCTAATGTGAAAAGATAGTAAAACTTACCGATGATGGCGAAAGAAAATAAAATCTCGTTGGTTATGAAAGGTTACCACACGTCGACCACGAAAGTTGGGATCATGAGGAAAAACTGATGCAATCATCCTAAACAGGAAAAAGATATCATTGTAAGCAAGGATACTCTAGAAGATTCAAAGAGTCTATTACTTTCATTCCATAACCTGTAGATATAATCTTTGCCAATAAATTATTGCAAGATGAGGAAGAAAATTCTAATCAAACTATGTTGTTGATAACTTTGGAAATTATTTACCTGCCTATTCGATGTCCAAGTCGAGTACTGAAATTATTTAGTATAAGCTCCGGTTGGTGGCTTGTTGGCCTACCATGATTCTGTATATGGACAAGAAGACATATACTTCAGTTGACTTACAGCTAATAAGCAAACATAAATCCCCACACAACAAAATTTCATAAACCACTAGTACATGGCAAATAGAGCTGAAAGAAAATCACAACCACAATGCTAGCCTACAAAAATACTATCCCTGATACATTTGGTCTTTCCATCTCCTATCCTTGTTACCTTTGAAACTCTCTAATAAGCCTTTTCACATAAGATTTAACAAATTTCTTGAGATACTGAAACCTATCTCCTAGTTCTTAACTCTAAACATGATTGACAAAAGCATACAAAATACTTTGCAAGTATGTTGTAAGCACCTTTATATCCTTGCGCAAAACAAGACTAGAGAGATTAAAATGGGCTGTGGGGCCATCCGGCAAATTAATAAATAGCATTCCATCTGCAAAAGAACCCCACATACTTCTTTATTACAATTTCTCCAAGGAAAAAATGGTACAGATTATTTTGCCCATTATCATGCATAATACTGCTAGTCAAAGCTATATCTGAAAAGTGAAAACCTAGCAATGCCTTGATGCTTATTCATAATTTTCCTGGGGTATTTATGATACCAATACACCATTCAGCAACTACATAATACTTCCAACAAAACATTCATCAAAGTAAAGGCATACTTGGCTCCCTGCGATTTTGATGGACAACAATAATAAAAGTGAAGTCTCGATTTTTCGCATACTCCACGATCTACAAAGCCAAGAAAAGAACAGACTTGTGAGGAATTTTTTACCCATGCAAAAGCATTTTTAAAATTTTGCATCTACATTTTACTACCATTGTATGAGCAAAGAAATAAAAGCATTAATATCTAGAATTTCAGCTTTACATTGGCTATATGATCAGAAAAAACAAATATCACCAAGAATACAAGAAATTTGCTAAAACACTGTAAGCACCTTTTTTAATTCATAGGTTCCTCGTTTGTAGTAACGCGCATTTGGAATGACAGACAACAGCTCCTCAATAAGTTGGTTTCCTCTCTGTAATATTTTTGGAAACATCAAATCAAAGTATCAAACAACTTCAAGAAATATCCTACTTCAACAAGAAACATACTCTAGGCAAAAGTTTGACATAGAAAAGTGAAACCTAAGTTGCACAAAACATGGAAACAAGTATGAGTTTCCAAAACAAGTACATTATGGCAAATTGACCCCACCCTGCCACCCGAAATTTTGTAAACATGGATACGCAGTATCTAAAAATAAATAAATATTTCAAAAACTATGTTTTTATAAAATAGCGAATTATCCTGCAAATTTGAATAAAAAGAGCAAGAAAATTAAAATGATTTTAAACTTTTATTTGTCACTGTTTCCCTGTCATTAGGAATTTGTGTGCTCACAGTGGGTCCCATGCACTTTTAAGCACCTTTTGTGGGCCCAAAATGTGCCTCCTTTGGGCTTAAATGCACATTGTCCAGGCCAAAACGTTTTAGAAACACAGGCCTAAGTTTCAGGCATGTTTCTAAACAACTTCCCTGAAATGTTACAGGCCATTTGGAAGCATGTTTCCAGCTAAGAAAGGTGGGGGAGACATTTCCTGCAACTTAGGGTGAAATCCAATAGGCAGTCGGGAAATATCACATGAATAAGAATACATGAATTCCTGCTAGCTCAACAGAAACATTTATAATTTTATTCAAATATTGCAATATCTCAAGCTTGCTACATACAGTGGAGCGAAAGCGTGAGGACGAGATCAGAATTTTTGGCGTTTGTACACGGCTGAAATGTGCACTAAATTCATCAGCAGCATTATCTGCAAACAACTGCAACACAAATGGACTAAGAAAAGTTACAATTATCTTAAGGTTTAAACAGCCAAAATGATCCTTTTTAAAAGTACTTCATCTAATCACAAGAATATAGATAAAGTCCACTATACACCTCTTCATCATCAGGCCGACAAACAGTCTCATCATCCTCCCGTGTGTTTTCAATGGTGTGGGGAACCTTTGGTTTTGGAGGCTGAAAGTTTCAAACAAAAAATGACATTGTTTATAGGTAAATAAACCCTAAATGAAAGGAAGTTGGAAACTAACAGAATTATACTCTCCTAAAAAGCTTTGTCAAGGTAAGGTAATCACTTTCCCAAAGATTCGCCACAAATAGTATAAAATAACCTACCAGTTAGAAACAGCTAAGTTCATCAATTTCCAACAACAGTGGGTGATTACCTCTTCTCCAAGCTCCAAAGCTCGTTTCTCTGCAGCATCACGAGACTTGATCCTCTTCTTCTTATCTAACTTCTTCTCTTGCTTCAATTTGGAATGTACCATGGACCTCTTGATCTTATTTTTTATCAAGGAGGGTTGCATTGTCTTAGGTTGCCTGTCAACAGCACAATCCTCTCCATCTCTTGACCTCTTTTTACCCATCGTTCTCCTGCATCTACCAACTAAAACCCAATATGTCAGCAATTCTCTAATAAACAGGTGGATCGTCAGTTGCATTGGCTAAGGAACAGGGTAATCAGCACAACACCAAAAGTTCTAAACCTTGCTACACCCAACTATCTCAATGTGTTTAATAACAAGGGTCAGATGAATCTGTGCTTTGTCCCTGCCTACTTTTCAACAGAAGAGCATCATTCTTACATCTCATGAAAATCAAAATCAACAAACAAATGTAACATTCAGTCTTCATTTTTGTGCATTTGAAAATTTTAAATAGTCTTCGCTTTTACCTTCTAATTTCCTCTGCAATCTACTTCTGCTTTAAAATAATTTATGTATCCAGATGATAACCAAAAAATCCAATGTAGATCAAAATGGGACCTTCGATTTGTGAGAGAGAAGTTATGATTTTATTTTTAAAAAGGCTTGTCATGATGTTTTAAACTATACTACCACTCCCAGCTGAGAAAATTTGTTGAAAACAAATTAGGGGAGTTGAGTTGAAGTTACAAGGGCTAGCATAGTGTTTAGGAGGAAAGGCTGTATGGCAGCCTTAGAGTAAGAAACGTTAGGTACATTATGGTAAAAATTTAAAAGACAAAGGTCTATCATGCAAAATCATTTGTCCCACATGCAAAGGACAAATGGACAAAAATGAGAATGAAAGTTTTAAAATAGACCTTTAAGCCCTATAGTAGAATGCCTTTTTGGGAATGATTGTTGTGGGTAGTCCGTGAGAGGCAGTCTCATGGCCAAGTGCAGCATCCATACTGCTCTTGGAGACTGTTGGGCCTGAGTTGGTGACAGGTATCACTGTCCACCACATCTTTTCAGGAAAGTTATTTCCATTGTGTATTGTTAAAAAGAGCATTTAATATCAAGAAATGTTCTGCTTTTAGGTTTTTCCAGCAATGATTCAATTTTGTTTTTTGCTACCATCAGATTTTTCAGATTTCATTCCAAACTTCAATTTTTCCTATTTCTAATTTTCAGATATTTTGAAACTTTTAGCTGCCTGTGTTCTGGCCTAAATATTTCACTTATTTATTGGAAATCCTGTGTTTTTCTCTTAGTTGTTTAAGCTAATAAATTTCAGTGTAACAGCAGATCGCAGCTGTGTTTATCATTTATTTCTGGTTTAGGAACAAAACCATGGTATCGGAGCCAATTTCTTTGCCTCATGGGTAAACATCAGCAATGGCTTCATTCTCAGGCCCTCTGTATGATGAAAACCAGAACATTGAAATTTCATTATCAGTGGAAGTAGCAACAATTCTTTCGAGTGAATGACAAAAACCATACACAGAATGAGAGAGGCCCTACTCTTCTTGATTGCAGCAATTGAAAGAAGTATTACAAAAGCTAGATAAACACATGAGAGATACACACAATACCACAATATGATATCATGAGTAACTGGTGCAATTATTACATAGAAGTTCACCTCCTTATATATGGTTACTCATGACGCAGATTATTTCCACTTATGAATGTGGGATAGATTTACTTTACACAAAAAGTACAAAAACATAACTACGTGATAAAGTGACTTTTATTACAATGTGTGAGCCTTATATCCTAACACCTCCTCTTAAGCCTTACAGTGTTGGAACTCAAACTAACTGAAAGCAAACACACACTGACTGAAACAAAATATCATAAGTAATCATAACCAAACATTCTTCAAAAGCTTCTTCTTTGAAAACAGTTCTTAGACCAGGTACAGCAAGCTCCATCAAACTGCCTGCAACCGTTGTAAATGTGTAGCTCCCCCAGTTGAATTCCCAAGTTCCCGGATTCCACCTCCCTCTCCAGAATTATTGGACAGCCATCCATGTTGAACTACATCTACAGTGCTCCATCAAGCTGTCCCATAACCCTTGTACTGGTATAATTCCCAAGATTCACAAACTCCCAAACTATTTGAGTAGCCATCCATGGTGAGCTTCAGCTACCTTAGATCACTTCCTGTCTATAAGGTGTGGACTTCTTAAAACGCAGAAATCTACTCTTCTTGTGACATACATAATTACAACAAATAATAATTATAATGATAATAATACTAATAATAATTTAATATTAACAATTAATGATTAATGAAAGGACACATCTTATTTAAAAGACATGACCTATTGAAAGGACATGACTTACCACTTACCATTGTGACCAGTCAATGCTATAAGTACACCATCACATGGTCACTGTATCTCATCTCATATTTGTATGCATTTATTATATACTTGTCCTTTATGTATTATAACCTTTTGTCCTACTTAAATTGGATATTCAGCTATTGAATTACTCTTTGTATTCAGGAAACGAATATTGTTCGTTCCATTTGGTATCAGAGCTCTGTCTCGATCTGGCCTTTGGCAACTCAACTTTTTTCAGAGTTTCTGTCTGGGTCTCTGACCTCAACTGGCCATTGGCCATTCACAGTGCATAAATTCCATTGACATCAAAATCCAAAGAAAGTCAGAAAATAGGGAAAGATTGTAGCTCATCCATATCTACCAATTCGAAATAAATCATAAATATTCTTTGCAATAAAGGAAAAGCAAAATTGTTCTGAGTCTACAACTACCAGGGGGAATCGTTGTCGAAAAAATTGCATAGGAATGATTCGTCTACTGCAGGAATCATCCAGGAGTAAGGGTCAAAACTCTGGCAGGGCACGTGAATGTCTGCCATTTGTATTAACCTTCATCTATATCAAGCCCCAATACTCGCGGAAAAATTAGAATCAATCAATTGCAAAAAATCTGTGGCCCACTGCAGCGCTCATTAGACCAAATCAAATGAAATTATAGTTGCAGCAGAAGTTGCATGGCTCGATATCACTTGTGGTGGATTCCAAATTGACAGCAAGCAACTAGCGTACAGGTCAACAAGGTATCGTACAGTCATCGTGAAGAGTATTCAAACGATCACAATCGTCGTTTGAGGGTATCATGGCAGTCAAAACTAAGTAACATTCAGTTCTCCACCATAAAAGAAGGAACATAATTACGCAAAAGTCCTGACTCTCCAACTATTACCGACGGGACCGTTCAATTAAGAAGAATACCAAACTTATATAATAGATTTAATTCTGGCTATTTAAAGTTATTTTAAGTCAAAGCTTAAGGCATAAAGGGGTTATAATATTATAAAATTGAGATTTAGAAGTGAACTGATAAATTATAAGTAAAAGATGCAATTTAAAGACTTTTATATCCTAAGTGTATATAAGGATATTTTAGTTCCTAAAAGTGATTAATTTCCAAGAAAGTTGACGAAGGTAGAGAAGATCTTTTTAAAAAATGGTAATAAAAAAGAAGGAATATTCCCTCATACTTCTTCAAAATCTGTGAATGCTCTATTAAAACTTAAAGGGATTATTCAAGAAAAGGATATTAACATCGTCATTTGTTCAAGAAACAAGAGAAACTATATGAGTGTTGATATCGCCAATCAATGACTAATTTTCAAGTCAAGTATAATTGAAAATGAAAATTCTATTGGCGAAAAGAAATATGAAGTTAAGGACTTACAACTAACAATTGATGATTATAAATTCACATCCAAATTCGATATTACATCTATGTTTGATAAAGAGGCTGACATAATTCTCGGTTCAACTTGGCTACAAACACTGGGTACCTTCATCTTAAAAATGGAGAAAAAGTTTTTAACGTTCTCCTATAAGAAAAAGAAAATAATGTTGCAGGACGTTACAATGAAGCCATGTTCAGAGATGCCCTCATCAAAAAACCTAAAGGACGTAACAAAAGTGATCCTTCGAGATAGCCAGAAGTCAATACAAAAGTTGCAAGATTGACAGAAAGAATGTGACGCAGTCATCACTTAAAAAGACAAAGAGATTTCTCGCCTAAGAAATCATAATCAAAAACTACTTGCAAAAATCATGAAGTCCAAGGAGAAGAAGCGATGTTTTCAAAAGTTAGAACAAGAGAATCAAGATCATGTGAAGGAATTCAACAAGAAGTTATCAAAAAAGGACCAAGAAACTTCTAGCTTAAGGAACCTTAATCATAGATTGCTTGAGCAAATCAAAAGATTAAAAGAGACGTAGTCAAAAAACCTCGGCCTTAAGGAAAAGGTTGAAAATCTAGAGAACAATGAAGAACTTTCACGCTTAAGGATTCATAATCAAAGCTTACTTACCCAAATCAAGAAGCTAAAGAATGATAAGAAGTCGCTACAGGAAAGCTAGAGCAACCTATCAATAAATAACCAACAATCAATAAAGAAAAAATGACTAATCTCATTGAAATAAAGAAGTCATCAAAGGTAAAAATCGAGACATTGGAGAAGGGAACCATTACAAATCCAATTGAAATCATACCTTCCAATAGACCATCATAAAGCATCAAAAGACGAAGGTTTCAGAACATGGCACCAGATACAAGCATAACCTATCGTCATCCTAATTATAAATTTCATCAACGAACTATCTGAAGTCAACATCAATATGCGAAGCTAAGTAGAGATCCCACTCTATTGACGAGAAGTTCAAGAATGGAATCCTATCGTCCTCCAAATCATACAAGTCATTGCCAAACAAAACCACAAAAGATCGAATTAAGGTGGTCTAACCCTTACACAATTCGACAACTCTGCTCATTACTTAGAAGATCATATCACCTTGTGTCCTCAACAATGATGAATGTAAGAATGAAGAATCCTGAGAAGGCATCACAAGCCAAAACAAAGCCATAACTTTGTATGCTTTGAGGACAAAGCACTTTTAAAGGGGAAGGCAATGTAACATACATAATAACAATAAATAATAATGATAATAATAATAAAAATTAATGATTAATGAAAGGACACATCTTATCTAAAAGACATGACCTATTGAAAGGACATGACTTACGATTGTGACCAATCAATGCGATAAGTACACCATCACATGGTCATTGTATCTCATCATCTCATATTTTATACATTTATTATATACTTGTCATTTATGGATTATAACATGTTGTCCTACTTAAATTGGATATTCAACTATTGAATTACTCTTCGTATTCATGAAACGAATATTGTTCATTGCATTTATTCAATAAGGTCATAATCCTCTCAATATTTGGTGGTTCTTCAATAATGGCTACATCTCCTTTGATAAACTCGAGAGCACAGGCTATGTTACCCAGCTTCTTGCAACTTGTCAACATCGTAATACAAAATGAGCTAGATTACCAAATGACAAACCCTATATATTATTATCAAGAAATAATAAATATTATTGAAACAAATGTTTTTGAACTGAGAAACCTTCAACTGCAGGAATAGAGAAAGACTACGCTTTTGCTTGATCTAAAAACTCAAATCTATAACAAAATGTATGCTAAACTGTAAATGTTTGAACATAAATTAACTTCTATAAAACCCAATGTTTAGATCGACCCCCTCTAAGACTGAAAAAAATATGCTTGATTTGTTGCATGTATCCATGTTGTAAGAAGAAATGCTAAGAAGGAATTATATGACATAATAGTGATGATGAATCAAAGAGGTAAACCTCTCTTGGCAGGTGGCCACTATCTTGACAGTTTAACTCCATCCCTTCATGGCTATGTAAACATGAAAGGAAGCTCAACATTTCAACTCCTTGACGACATTTTGTGATAAATTAATCTTTCTATGAAGCCTTTATGATTCTCCAAATCATCATTTGATGCAAGATAAGCATACTTAACTATTCAAGAAGAAGAAAAACATATCTCTAATATGTATGACTAGTCCTAGGCTTGTTACCTCTCTACATGTAGGGGTGACTTGATGATCATTGCCTATGTGATCTTCCATCACATGCAACAGTTCTACATATGAGATCTATGGTTTTCCCATAAACATTTTCCAGAGACACTTCCAACTTGCTCAAATCACCATGATATGTGCCAAAGACCTATGGGGGACATTCAGTTGACACCAGTGTTATGACATATGCTCTCTAGTTGACTCATGGTAAATGTTTACTTGTGCGGAGACATGACCATAGGGGGTCGATGGTGTTGAAATATTGTAACTTGAAAGAATATTCTATCTGTATTTATTCGGAGATGTTTTATTCCTCCGTCGGGATGTCATTATTATATTTGATTATGTAAAGTCTTTGAGGTAAATCCTTTCTTGTAAGTCGAGGCAATAGATTCCCCTGAGTCATTTTGTAATGGGGTGTTTAAGTCCCTTAGAGAGGTCGGCCAAGTCAGCATTGGGTCAATTAGTTAGGGGACGACCTAGCTGGGTAAAATGTCAAGTGAGAGATAAAGTATAAATAGAGGAGGTGTGCTCCTCATTTACACACACACTCACTTGTGTAATTCGCAAAGGAGAGAGAGAGATATCTGTGAAGGAGAAGGAGCTCTTGCTTGGGGATTTCATCTTTGTACTTTTTGGTCATCTATATTGAGCAAGTTTTGCTAGGTTTTCTACCCCATGAGGATTTCCCAGGATAAATTTGTGTCTCTTGTGTTTATGATGTGCTTGTTATTCTTTCAGTGATCCTGTATATGCTATTGTTGTGAAATTGAATTGAATACTGATGTTATCTATCTTAGCATATTGAATCTTAACATGGTATCATAGCTAGCCTGAAGGAAGGCAATGTATGGCATTTACGACACTTATTTCACTTGCGACAATTTGAAAGCTAGGGCTTTGTATAGAAAAACCTAGTCATCGTGGAACTTTCGCTATAAATCACTTTTGGCGAAGGTTCAAGATCTGATCAAGATCTGAAACTTGGACAGGGCGAAGATGACATGTTCTTGTACCTTGTGTTCGCGTTTAAGCCTCAGATTCGTTGTAATTTATGAGATATGATCAATACAAGTTAGGGTTTATGCCTCTTCCAAAATGAAGCCCTAAACAGGTGACCTGGGTACAAAGGTCATCTCTCGGGCTTGGAAGCTCCAAATGAAATTCCGTAAAAAGTGATAGTTAGGGCACGGACTTTAATTTCACAGGTGCGAGTATCAGAGGCGGAAGTTGAAACAGTGACACGTGGTACTCCGTACAATTTTGCTATGCTGTTTCATCCCATAAACAGGTCATGTTGGAAAAATTATCATATCTCTATCATGAGGAATCCAATGAAGTTCAAACCTGTGGGGTTGGAAATATGACAGGTCAGGCTACCACAGGCCGAAGTTTCAGACCCTGAGGATCCGAAATTTCAGAGATACACCAGAAACAATACGGAACGTCTGAAATGGCTCAACGGAGGAAATAAAAGAAGAGGAGGAAGAAGCTCTCACTTAGGGTTTTCAGTTTTTAGGTATGGAAGGACCTGATACAATGTTGGAGACACCTAATGCAACCCATTCATCATAGATATTAATCTTTCATCAAAATGTTGTGGGAGGAAGGAGATTGAAAATTAGGGTTTCTAAGTAAGAAGAAACCCTAGCAAGGTTGGGAGACTCATAGGGCAGCAATGAAGGAGGTTTAAATAGAACTGGTATTCTATCATCCTAGCACCACGAACCTATATAATATGTTTACGAGTGATCTACCTTGGATGATTAGGGTTATGCCTTCTAGAAAAGACTACAAGCAATCTCAACAGGTATGACTTGAGGAGATGCAGGGATGTTTTGAAATTTGTTTCATTTATCTAATGATTAAGTTCATGATATGTTTGTCTTCATATTATTGAGGTTAGTACAATCATGATTAATCTTAGACTTGTCTGATCACCTTGTTAAAAGTATGAATGCATGCGAATGATAAAAGACATTAATTGATTAGGGCTATGACACTTATGATTGTACTAATGCACTATGGTGTTGTATGAGGATGATGTTGTCCGCTAACATGAAAGGTACATCAAGAAAGACAAATCAAGTTCTAGATCAAGAATATATGACCATGATGACATGAAGAAAAAGACTCATCCATAGTCATTGATCACATAGAAGCTCTACTTATGAGGTATGTATAATTTGGTTCTACAATGCTTAACTTATGAGATATGCAGGTTACTAGCACAAGGTCTCTAAATCATTGAAGAGAACAAAGAAGACATTGTTTGGGTATGTTAGACATAACTAGCAAGCATGATAATCCAGGTATGTTTTCCTGTATCAAGTTAGAATCCTACCTTGTGTTAGGATCTTATATAAGTATACTTTTGTATGATTGATAATGATTATTCATGAAGTTATAAGTTTGAGTGATCATGGGTTTATGCATATTATGCTTCTTAGTTTGATTAATGATATGACAAACTAGAAGAGTCCTATGGTCAAATAAGAATATGCATGAGTAAAAGAAGTACTCCCTGAAACCTTGAATACTAACGCTTGTGATAAATTACCTGTGTATGAAATGATCATGACCATACATGTTAAGATTGCAGGATCATAATGTTTTGATAGTACTGAGATTATACTAATGAATGTATGATTATGTATGAGATCTTGAGGATGACACAATGATGAAACTAGTTCACACTTAAGCATGCATAGTGGTCCAGAATGGATAGAAGTTCAAAGACATATAATCATGATGTTGTCATAAAGGGAAAAACAGAGATCAAGAGGGAGGCAACCACACAAACATAAAAGATAAGTATTTGAGTTGTTATTTTAATTACTTCTTGAATCTCTGAATAGTTAATGATATTGCTCGTAATAGTTGTATGCATATTTGTATTCCTAGAATCAGAAAATATATCATGCATAGTGTAAGCATTCATATAGCATTGAACAGTATACTACTAATATGCATATGATGGGTAAGTTGGACAAACATTCCATTGTTGCTTGTCTAGAATGAAACCTCTTTGCTAACATGCTGGGAATTGTGCACGCTCTTGATAGTATGTTCTGGTAGAGATGGAAGGCATCTAGATAGCCACTATATGCATACAGGATATGGAAAAGTGTTGTGCCAAAGTATTGGTCAAGATAGTTGCATAACTATGTGAATCATATCAATATGCATAATAGGTTATCATTGAAATGTCAACATAATTTGATGATTATACAGTGTTACTAACCATGTAATTAAATTTGATTTGTAGGAAAGATCATGTGCTATGATCTACAAAAGAAGGATGATGAACACTTGTTCCAAAGAACAAGTGATGACTGTTCAACAAGAAGACTTACAAATCAAACATACTATAGAAGTACAAAGGAAGGCTCGTGGCTAGAGGATTCTCTTAGAAAGAGGGAGAGGATCATGAACAAAATGTTTGCTCCAGTGGCTAGACACACTTCCAGAGATAGATTACACCCATGGATGACAAGATTGTTCTCTTGAATGGTGTAATTGAAGAAGTGCATATCTAGCAAACTCTCAGGATTCGATAGAGAATCACATGATTGAAGAAGGCTTTGTACGAGTTCAACAGGTACCCAGGATCGATAGTCATTTGATGAGCTTGATGATCACCACGAGTGATGCGGATTTCAACCTTTGCTACAAGGTTGAAGATGGTTTCTATATACAGATGGATGCAAGAAGGAACTCACCATAGAGTTCGAGTGATCTTGAGACTCATATCAGTAGACCCATCTGACGGGAGATGGAATGGATAGATATGCAGAAGATCACTCAATGCAGAATGCGAATGATGTTCAGTCACAGAGGGAGGACAATACTCAAATGTAGAAAACTCCACTTTAGAGGGAGTAGATCTCAGAGTTAAAGAATCTTGGCATGATTCTTGTGATTAGATATGTGGCTGAGATGAGATGAGATTTTTTTCTTAGCCAAGGAAAATGTGAAGTAGAGATCTAGGATGATGGACAGTGGTTTCTACAGTTTACAGACAGATGACTAGTTCGTTGATGTATTTGACAAATACTAGGCCAGATATATGCTTTGCTGTGAACACCTTGAGTCAGTATCTAGTTGATCCTAGACGTGTTCACCTGGTAGCTGCAAAGCATGTGATGAGGTACCTGAAAGGTACGATAGACTTTGGTCTATACTATGTTGGAGATCATGACTACAGATTGTATGGTTATACAGATGCAGATTGGATTGGAAGTGTCTCAGACAAAAAGAGCACATCGGGTGGATGTTATTATCTGGGATCTGCTATGATCTCATGGTTTAGCAGGAAGCAGTCTAGTGTGGCTCTCAGCACAGCTGAAGCGGAATAAATAGCAGCTTGCTCTGCTGGTTGTGAATCCATATGGCTTCGGAAGCTGTTGTCAGGATTATTTGACTTAGAGATGTACTCCACTGTGATCCTGTGTGACAAACAAAGTTGTATCAAGATGACGGAGAATCCAGTGTTCCATGATAAGTCAAAGCACATAGAGATCCGATATTTCTATATACGGGATATGGTGCAGAAGGGAGCTATAAAGCTCGAGTATGTGAGCACTGATGAGCAAGTTGCTGATGTATTGACCAAACCTCTGTCTCGAGTAAAGTTTGAGTATTTCCGAGACAAGCTTGGTGTAGTTCAAAAGGACACTCCTCGAAAGGGGGAGTGATGAGGTCGATGATGAGGATGCGTGTACCGACGATGAGGTCGATGATGAGGATGCTTGTACCGACGATGAGGTCGATGATGAGGATGCTTGTACCGACGATGAGGTCGATGATGAGGATGTCTATACCGACGATGAGGTCGATGAAGTGGTCCTTAGACTTGGTCTAAGTTGACGAGTGGATTGCATCATCCCTGGACTCTAGTCCTAAATGAATCCGGAGACTTGTGTCTTCGTGAGTGGTCCTTAGACTTGGTCTAAGTTGACGAGTGGATTGCATCATCCCTGGACTCTAGTCCTAAATGAATCTGGAGACTTGTGTCTTCGTGAGTGGTCCTTAGACTTGGTATAAGTTGACGAGTGGATTGCATCATCCCTGGACTCTAGTCCTAAATGAATCTGGAGACTTGTGTCTTCGTGAGTGGTCCTTAGACTTGGTCTAAGTTGACGAGTGGATTGCATCATCCCTAGACTCTAGTCTTAAATGAATCCAGAGACTTGTGTCTTCGTGAGTGGTCCTTAGACTTGGTCTAAGTTGACGAGTGGATTGCATCATTCGTGGCTTTATGTCCTAAAGTGATAGGGATTGATCATCCCGTAATTGGA
Organism: Larix kaempferi; assembly: GCA_027924585.1. NCBI lineage: Eukaryota > Viridiplantae > Streptophyta > Pinopsida > Pinales > Pinaceae > Larix > Larix kaempferi. Next base: position 33,249,928 of record BSBM01000106.1, read on the forward strand.
TCAGGATTGCATCATCCTTGGCTTTATGTCCTAAAGTGATAGGGATTGATCATCCCGTAATTGGATCAGGATTGCATCATCCTTGGCTTTATGTCCTAAAGTGATAGGGATTGATCATCCCATAATTGGATCAGGATTGCATCATCCTTGGCTTTGTGTCCTAAAGTGATAGGGACTGATCATCCCGTAATTGGATCAGGATTGTATCATCCTTGGACTTATGTCCTAAAGTAAGAGGGATTGATCATCCCGTAATTGGATCATGTGTGTTGCAGATTATGATGATGTTGATCAAGAGATCCAGATGGTGTTGTTGATCGAGAGATCCAGGTATTAATGATGGTGTTGATCGAGAGATCTAGATGATGTTGTTGATTGAGAGATCCAGATGATGATGCTGATCAAGAGATCCAGACGATGATGTTGTTGTAGACGATCGATTGATCGAGTGCTGCAAAAGATGAAGACTCAGTACTGTAGATGTTGATGTTCCAGTACTGAAGATGTTGAAGATGTTCCAACAGCCATTCCAGTTGCTGATGATGATTGAAGAAAAATTCCAATGATTTATAGATGTATCACTATGATGTTGTTGATGACTTCTCCTTGCTCTTGCAAATGTTGTTAGAATACCCTTCTCGTTAAGGGGGAGTGTTGAAATATTGTAACTTCAAAGAATATTCTATTTGTATTTATTCGGAGATGTTTTATTCCTTCGTCGGGATGTCATTATTATATTTGATTATGTAAAGTCTTTGAGGTAAATCCTCTCTTGTAAGTCGGGGCAATAGATCCCCCTAAGTCACTTTGTAATGGGGTGTTTAAGTCCCCTAGAGAGGTCGGCCCAGTCAGCATTGGGTCAATTAGTTAGGGGACGACCTAGCTGGGTAAAATGTCAAGTGAGACATAAAGTATAAATAGAGGTGTTGTGTCTCTCATTTGAACACACACACACACTTGTGGATTGCGCATTAGGAGAGAGAGAGAGAGATATCTGTGAAGGAGAAGGAGCTCTTGCTTGGGGATTTCATCTTTGTACTTTTTGGTCATCTATATTGACGAAGTTTTGTTGGGTTTTCTACCCCATGAGGGTTTCCCAGGATAAATTGTGTCTCTTGTGTTTATGTTGTGCTTGTTGTTCTCTTAGTGATCCTGTATATGCTATTGTTGTGAAATTGAATTGAATATTGATGTCATCTATCTTAGCATATTCAATCTTAACAGATGGTGTTACTCTATAATGGCTCATGTATCCTAGATTGATGTTTCATAGCTAAGCATGCATCATGGTGTTATAATTCTTCATTGGTTTAAGTGTATGACCTCGTCGGTTAGGTGTATCCCTAGGAATTTAAGAAAGTGTGACACTCATTTCATATCACTCACAACATTTTACCTAGCCATCTTTAAAACCATGTCATTTCACTAGCCATTCCACCCATTTCCATCATATCCCCCTTTCGCAATTAACTTATTATATGCCATGTTCTAAGGTCTCTATACTATTCCTATGTATGATGCCTAAATCAAAGTCAAAGAGTCAAAGTACTCAAAGGGAAATGGAGCTAAATGATACATGTGAGCTATGCCCCCTTGCAAAAAAATCCATGATCCTTATGTAGTAGCTTATTAAAGCCAAATCCAAAGAAAGGACATGATCCTTCAACCACAATATTGAATTAATGCAATAAATGATCATGTCCAACTATAATATTTCAAGAAAGGATCATGTCTAGCTGTAATATTTCAACCACTTATTTTATATAATTTTCACAATTTCATAAGGAGGTGGTTTGGTTTTGGTATTTTGATCATGTCTTGAGAATTTTTATTATTTTCTATTGAGGAGTTAGCCTCTTTTCCTATATAAAATACCGTCCTCCCATTGTAATCTTTGCTAGAACTTGGAGAATAAAGTGCTCTTTTACTCTAGTCTCTATTTCTTTTGTGTTAATATATTTGGGAAATATCGTAGAAGTAGATCGAATATACAAGTGTATAATGTCTAAGTGTGGAATCTTTCTTCAAATGATGAACTATGCATGAGAAGGTTGAAATAATCTCAACTCAAAGTTTAGCTTGTTTTACTTACTAAGTACATTTACTTTCAACTCATGATATATTGATTGTTGTAGTGGAATTTCTAAACTTTGCATGCAGGTTAACTTAGAGAATTTTCAGCTCTTGAGAATTTACAAGTCGAGACTCAACTCTTTCTTTTAGCCACACAAATCATTTATTTTCCTTAAAGTTCCTTTTTATTTCAAAATCTAAAATTTAATTTTATCTCACACATAAGATTAGGCAAATGATAACTAAATCATGTTCATTTTTGCAAACCAGATCTGATTGATATTTATTGACTAATTTTATTCCCAGTTTTAATCTAACACATAAAACTGAACCAGAAATAGCAATACACTGATTTACTTAACAATTGACGCACAACGGAATAATAAACAGGAAATCATCACACCATTTGACACATTGAGATTTACCCTAGAAACCCCAATCCCTGGGGAAAACCAACAAACATTTTTGTCTTTTATTGCAGTTTTGTTAATCAACACTTACAACGACAGGGTTTCAGATATGACTCACCGGATTTCAGACTCCTAACTCTCACTGTGCCCAAACCCTCAGCAGAAAAGACAAGCCCCAACAAGGGATATGACTCACAACTGTCACTCACAAGAGATATGACTCGCTCCTGTCCACCACAAGAGATATAACTCACCCATGTCCAACACACAAGAGATATGACTCACTCTTGTCACTGTGACCACTTCACAAGATATATGGCTCACTCATGCATGTGATGATTAGAACACTCTCCTTAGACTCCTTTTATAGCTTTCACTTTATGTCAATACCATGGGCAATACCATGGGACACCCGATACCACGGGACACATAATACCATGGACCCTCCAGTACCATCGACCATAAAGTATTACAAAAGAGTCAAAGACACTTTTACAAGACTGTATAGAGACTCTATCTCGACCCCTTCTACATTGCTAGACACCCCCAGCATAGAAGCACCTGCCAAGCTGCCAAAAACTAACACTCCCTCTTAGCGAGGAAGTTACTTCCAAAGAAGCCTCCACCAGGATCAAACACATCCTCTACTGCTACAGCTGGTCCCTCTGAAACTGGAAGACTTCTCGGTTGCATCTGCTGCACTCTAATATGAAGATCTGCACTCCTCACCTATCAGTGTCGTCTCAAACAAGATACTGGATGCCATCATTGTAAACACCATGTAACTCAACCAATCACGTGCCCGTAATGTTGCAATCGTTAACACTGCTACTACACTCAGCACCTATGCCAGCATCCGCATGTCCATAAGTGGGTGATTGCTTTCCACCATTGTCGATACCACTCGGCTTTCGTGCAGACTTAGTCAACACCACAGCCTATGGCCACAACTCCTGCTTGTCGTTGCCTGCCTTTGCGAACAGCTCCAGGTTGTTTGTCACGCACGTGATCCGACTGCTATCTCGACACCCTGTTGCACGCTACACACGCAGTTGTAGACTCCCCCCAATTCCCTATCGATGGCCTATGGCTCTGCCCAGCACCCACTCCGTCAACACTCTACCAGCCACTTGCGCAGGCTCCTCCTGAGCGGTCGTGCCCACAACAGCATGTGGTTGCTGTCTTTTTTCGGCGTCGTTTCTCCTTAGCCCTAGTCATGCCCGCTATGTCGACGTTGTTCTCTTCACATCGTTGTTATCTCCAGACTGATTGCCATGTAGGCCTGACCCTTCTACACGCCCGCACCACAATCCACAAGCCTTTGCACGATCCTACAAGCTCGTGATTGCTCCTAGAAGCGGCCTTCGATGGAGCTCTCATCCACCTCACGACCTAGGATCGAGCCTTCTACTGGTTGCACGTCGTCACAACTCCACATCTCTACGCATTCCTATTGTCTGCACGCTTCAAATGATGGCTGAGTCCATGACCTCCGCTACACTCCATGTCGAAACCTCACTCTATGGCCTTGCCTCCATTCGCCCTAACTATCCACGACCCGATCCTCAGTTCGTCGAGTTCTGCTACAGCCGACCTCCCTGCCCGTCAGCCCATGACCACACAGAGCTCGCGCCGCTACGGATCCTCCCAATCCTGCTTTCCACGGCCGCATCAACCAGATCTCTACCTCTGTGTCAGCGTGCCCAGCTCTAACTCCTTCGATCCTTCCGCAGCTCCCACCGGCTCTCACAACTTCCTCCTCATCCGTTAGCTACAAATTGCCTTCTGCCATGGCACACATGCACAGATCCACAGGACTGCATCCCGGCCCTACTCCAACTGTGTGTCCCCACCCTTTGATTTCCAAGCTCATGGCTTGCTGCCAGTCCACCAACTGCCCCCTGGTTTAACCTTCGTTCCTCTTTCCCGGGCTCAGCCTCAACCACCACCAACGCCCTAGTTTCCACATGATCTCATACGAGGTCACTCAGCCCGACGCTACGATCCTACAAATGAGCTACCTGGCCAGCAAGATTCCACGTTTCAGACACTCACAAGCTGCCTCCTCGATCGATCTACACAGTCCACGTCCAATCTGCACGATCAGAGGCCGTACAGCCCGTACCGTGGTCGTACGGTACTTTCGAGACCTCTTTTATATTTTTAATTTCAAACTTGTGTAGGGTTTCCTCATACCAGCTCTAATATCATGTTAATTTTTGCAAACCGCAACAATGAAATGACCGGCTCCATGATCTTAATGGTAAGATCTACCCTCTCCCACCAACCATCATCTAGCACTATTTCCTTTACCTTTTTTGAAGCAACCTAATCCATTTTTCTCCAAAAGGACCAAAACCCTTAAATAACCATGGACCCAAGAGCAATTTTGACCTCTCTCAACCTCTTGAGCATGATGAATGAGAAAGCAAACCGAGTATCTGCAACCTTCAACAATGAAAGATGTGTGTACTCTTTGTAGATTGTGAGGGCATTGGTGTGGTTTTGTACAAAGTTACGGATATGGCGTGCATCCTCAATAAGTTTTCCAATCCAGGTCACATCTGAAGCAATAGATTTCAGTGTTAAATTCAAAGAATGGACAATGCAAGGTGTCCAAAATACCTGTAAGATCAATAAAAGAAAGTATAAATGAGTCCAGACTCTACAAGACTACAACTAACAACTCAAATGAACATTGAAAATCTATAAATTAACCTTTCCCCTAGGGCCTAGATGAATCTTGTGCTAAATTCAAAGAATGAGCAAATTAGCAATGCAATTATGCAAGGTGTCCAAAATGAAAATACTTGTGGATATTTAACTTCCACAATCATGCTAGTAGCCTTGCAAACGGGTGCATTGTCCGTGATGATTTGTACACAAGAATCAATACTTACGTCTTCAATGACTTTGATGAACAACTCACCCATATATTGTGCATCATTGTATTTCCCAAGAGCATCCACCGCTTTCAAGAACACCAGTCCATTTGGGGAAAACACCATGAAATTGATGCGTGGATGGCATGCTGCATCCATCCATCCATCAGAAACAATACTAACACCGCATGTGGGCCATTTTGATATAATTGGCTCAATAATTTTATCCACCTCCTTCTTTGCCTTAACCAACAATGTGGTTCTAAGCTTCTCTGAACCAGGAGGCACATAACCAGTTGGAGCTCATCCAATTAGACTTCGACACATCTCAATGAACAATGGTGACCGTGCAACATTGAATGAAATGAAGTTGAGGTAGAAAAAGAATGTAATGGTAAGGTCCACCTCTTATCGCGCCTCTTGTTGGAAAATCCTGTCCATTGAACCACTTGTAGTTGGCCTCTTTCTTGTTGGATAAGTATCAACCTCACTCCTAGTGCTAGAGGGTTTCCTCAAGAATGAAAGAGGATCCTCATTCTGGTGTGTCTTGCTTATTGTTGCCACCTTCCCTAACCCAACATGATCCTCTCTTTCCATCTCCCTCCTTTGGGTGTTACTCACTACTTTACATGAAGAAATCCCACAAGGAAGGGCCAACAAATGGCCCTTAACCTAGTAATATGTGCTATTGAGCTCATGCTTGCAGAAATTGCAACTCCAACACACATTGCCTCCCCCACCAAGCTTTGCTTCAGGCCCTTCTTTCCTTGTCACATACTTCCACAAAGGGTATTTACTCTCTTGGGCTTGTTGTCTTGCTAAAACAGGGTTAAATTGAGCATGAGCTTCACTAGAAGCAGTTGGAGCACTAATAGTAGTAGAAGAGGATATGCTTGGAGGAGGAAGAGGAGGAGAGGGATTTGATGGTGCATTTCTCCCTTTTATTTGCCCTTTAGCTGCTGCCCTAGCTGATTGAGACATTTTTCTTCTTCCTTGATGGTGAGCTTGAATCCTCTCAACTAAATCTTCCCTCAAATCCACTTGGAATCCCTTGCAAATGCTTCAAATCTTCTCACCTGCAAAAAAAACTCACTCTAAGCTCTCCCTTCAACTTGCAAATGCAAAAAGAAAGAGGAAAATCACTTTTTAAGAGGCCAGGGCATCTTTTTTTCGGTTTCCGTGTCCTGGAATCGGGACACGAGTTGTGCAGGGTCGAGACACGACCTCAACACGTGTCGGACACGTGTTTTATCGTGTCCTAAAATCGGGACACGATAAAACACGTGTCCGGCACGTGTTGAGGTCATGTTCGTGTCCGACATGACCCCACGGGACACGAGACCCCTTTCGGACATGTCTGGTGACGTAGCTAAGGTTAATTAACAATTTCACTTTGTTGTGACCGTATTTCTGGAATTAACTACTATATTCCCTTGGCAACCCAACAATAGAATAAGGGATTGTGGTCCAATAAGTTATATTTTTTTAAGTTATTTTCATATTCACTTGCAAGTTGCAACCATATTTATTTCTTTAAATCAACACATCTAATGGTTTCACAATCTTTGTTATTGGTTTAAAGAAATTAATTTTCATTGCTAGTTATTTCCATAACTTGATCAATACTTTTTAATGGGATACACTTCACATGGTTCATTTCACTTTTATTAATCATTTTTCTTGCAACAAGTTATTATTTCTATTAGACCAACATAGATCTATCTTAAACTCGGATCTATTAAGCACCTAGAGGGATCCAATTTCTTAAGGTGTAGTTGGTTTCTTGATGTGTAAAAAATTTAAGATAAAAAAATTCAAAGAATAGTCATGATGATTCGATTAGCATAATATATATTAATTTCATTAAAACATATGTAAAAAATTTCTAGTCAACATGTTCTTTTTTTATTGTTTTTTATCATTAAAATATGTCACGTTACATCACATCACATCACAACATCTCCCCCATACTGGGTTGTAAGCACCTCGCTACTCTCGGTGCAAAAATCAACTTATGGTTTTTTTGGTTGCTTATGGATCTTTAATAAGTATTTGAGTTAGTTTGATTTCTAAATCTTTGGTATCTTTTGGCTTCTAACTTATTGAATTACTCTAAGTCATAACCATAACTCCATCCATAGTCCAAGTTATTTGCCTTATCTCTTGAACTTCATTGCCTATAGGGATTCCCCCCTTGTTCTTGATTCTCGTTAGGAATTAAGGTGAAGGGAAGTATTTGTTAAGGTGACAGTGGCATTACTTCCATAGTTGAACAAAGCTACACTTTGGTGAGGACCTTGCCCTTTAGGGGTGCTAATTTTTGTGGCAACAAGGTTCACTCCCACTTTGATACCATATTACAGAAGCTAGATAAACACCAGAGAGATTACACACAATAAGATATTATGAGTAACTGGTTCAAATATCACATAGGAGTTCACCTTCTTATATATGGTTACTCATGAAGCAAACCATTTCCACTTATGAATGTGGGATAGATTACCTTACACAAAAAGTACAAAAACATAACTAAGACATAAAGTGAATTTTATTATAATGTATAAGCCTTACATCCTAACAAGAAGGGATTGGGGAAACAATAGCAATGACAAAGAATAAAGTCATCGTAGACCCCAAGATCAAGGAAGAAAGGTCAATTGTCATGACCATGACCAAAACCCTTTTTCAAGGAACATTAACAAAAGAGGAGGCAATTGCAAGAACCAAGGAAATTGAGAAACCCAAGAAGGTAAATGCATCAATCAAAGGTACTTGACAAAATTCCCCATCCTAAATTTGATTGACTAGCATTTAACTACTAGTAAATGAATCAACGTGAGTGGGATGAGGATTAGTTAGAAATAACCACTTGGGATCAATTTGTGAATGAACTTTGTCCTAATTCTTACGCTTATGCCTAAGAGGATTACTTCATATTTTAAAAAAATTAAGCAACAAGGCACTATGACAAATTGTTCCACACAATTCCACCAATCTAGCATACTTGTAGAAAATTATTTCTTCCTAGAGTGTTGTTGTTATGCACATTGATGGATGGAAAGAGTCCATCAAGGGGTATATCAAGGCTATGAAGCTTGCTACTCTTGAGGCCATTCAAAAAGCAAAAGCTTCTAAAAGGTTGCTAGGAGACACTTTGTAGCAACATCCTTACCCAAAACTCCTCTAGCAGCAAAGGCTGGTCCACAAGGTAGCGTGTGCTAGATATCACAGCTATAGTTATATTAATTACTTGAGTTTAATTAGTAAAGCTACATAGTGATGTAAGTGTGGCATAATATATGTTAAGAAATAAGTCATTTAATTAGGTGGTTAGGTACTTGGGAGTTACGTAATGTACTTAACGTATATCTCCCTCATTTTCACTAGATATTGAGACAATACATCATAAAATGATCATCCAAGTATACTTCTCTCTCCTACTTTATCTTGCATATTCTGCATATGTATTCGTGCATGCAACTCTGACATCATGAAATGTGATTCCCCTTTACTTCTTACTGTTGGAGAGTCTAAAGGAAGAGTGGTAGAACTTGTTATAATTGTTTATTAGGCCCAAAAGGGATTTGTTTTAACTGCAACGACATGGTCCAAGGGACACAAGTGTAGGGACCCTACAAAGATCAACATAATTGAGATTTTGGACAAAGAATAGTCAAAATGGTGTCAATGATCAAATGGAATCAAAGGAAGTCGAGGAAGAAATTGCCAATCTTGGAAACGAAGAACAACAAGAGATTCTAATTCTTTCCCTTGCTGCCATGCTAAAAATCACCCAATATCAAACCTTCAGAGTCCGAAGCAAGGTTAAGATATAAAAAATGGTGACACTTATTGATTCTAACAGCACTAGTAACGTCATAAATTCCAAGTTAGTTGCATCCGCAAGGTTGAACATTGACCCATTAAAAAAATTCCAACAATTAGTGGTCAATGATACTATGATGTGTTGCAAAGGGATAGTCAAATGACCAAATTACAACTCAACGGCTATGAATTGAGTTTTTACTTCCATGTTGTAGCCATGGCAAGGGCTAATGTAGTCCTAGAATCGTAGAGATTGAAGAACTTGGATCCATGTTGCCAAGAAGAGAACAACCCTCCTGCACCCACTCCCAAAGCACACTCTGGAAAAGAGTGCAGTTCTGAAATGCACCAAATTTTAGGAGCATATCAAGAGCACATTCCCAACCCTTGCAAAGTATTCCCTAGAATTGTAAACTTCATTGTTAGCAGCTTGCTCCTGTAGTGATTCCAAGGCATTCCCAAGCTATTCCTAAACAGTCCTAAACCAACTTCGCAGCACTCCAGTGCAAGGAGTGAAATTATTTTTCTTTAATTTATTTTTATTTTTGTATGCAAGGTCCAAGGAAAGGCCCCGTAGATAAGGCAAGGGACAAGAGATGAATAAAACCCTTCTTTTATTCACCTTTGGCAGGGGTTTTGAGTGGACTTGGAGGAGAGATTGAAGGCTGCCAAAGTCGCATTCCATTGTTGTCAAAGAATTGAAGAGGTAAGCCCATTATTTGTTGTTGTTGTTTTCTGTGGTGTTTGCTTCTAGATTTGTTTTCTTCTCCTACTCTTTCCCATTCCTTCTTCTCCTTCATTCTATCGCAAGTTTTTCATAAACAACTTGAAGAAAATGTTCCTCATTGTCTACTTCAGCTTTTTATTCATATGGTGTATGTGGGAAATAGGAATCATAAGGAAGAACATGAGAATGTACATAATGACCCATTCTATGAAGAGGAGGAAGTAGAATGGGATATAGGGGATGAAGGTGAAAGTGATGGTGATGTATGTAACAAAACACCCTTGTGAAAGGATGTGAGAAAACTTGTGAGGGTAAGGGGGTGGAACTACTAAATTTATATGCAGCCATGGATGTGATGAGGGCAAACCTTAATCTGGTTCATACACCCATGTGAGGAAGCATCTTTGTGGGATATAGTGTCCTTCGGAATCAAAACATGCACCCAAGTACCAAGAAAAGTTGGAGCATAAATACATCAGGAAAGAGGAAGAAGCACAAAGAAAGTATGGTAATAAAAAAACAAAATGTTTAATCCAATACAGCATCTATAATGTTCAGTTAATCCAACTTTCCCACATTCCTAGTGCTATTGGATCCATGGCTAGGCATATAGGGCATATAACAAAACAAAGCTTCTTGATGCTCACAGTATGTAAGAGGCAAATGCATAAGTGAAGAGATTTCTCTATGCATGTGGTATACCATTCAATGTTCTTGACTCCCCCTATTCGCTTGAGATGGTTACTTCCATGATCCATCAACAAATAGCCTAAACAATACAAGAGCCTTAAGTATGAGAAATCCATAACTCAATTACTAGACAAGGAAAAATCCAAAATCTAGAGAGTTTTAGGTTAGTTATAGATGCTCGGGGTGAATATGAGGTATCCATTTCATCTAATGGTTGGACAAATGTTAAAAGCATACCATTGATAAATGTTCTTGGTGTGTCAATTGATAGTACTCTCTTCCTTGCAAAACATGACTACTCGACGTTTGACAAGAGAATTGCCAATATTTTAGAGCTCTTACTAAAACCCTTACAAAAATTGGGTCATACAATCTCATTCAAGTTATTACTAATAATGCATCTAATTTTAACACAGTAGGAGCTATCATAGAGCAAGTACATCCTCACAATTTTTGGTTTGGGTGTGTGCAATTGAACCTTTTGGTGCATGATGTTATTAATTTAAAGCCTAATGAATGTAAATGGATTAATACATTTGTACAAGAGAGTAAAGATCATTAATTTGAAAATTCATCACCACTGGCAGTGTCATCCACTACATTTTCCGTGCTCACTCTAAGTTGGAGCTACTTAAGCTTGCAAGGACCATATTTCCTAGCTATTACCTCATCTTCAAGCACCTTTTGAAGGTAAGACATGCATTGGCTAACATGGTGGTGAGTGAGTCATGAGAGGAGTTGAGGTTGCAAGCGTAAGATACATATCTTATGAGGTGCAAGAACCATTATGGATGTTCACTTTTGGTCATAAGTTATGTATGTTTTATAGTTCACCAAGATCATTTATAATATGATTCGTTATGCAGATTCAAATAAGCCAATGACCAAGGAGGTGTATGAGCAAATGGACACCATGCTAGTACAGATCAAAAACCATGTTGGCCCTAGAAAGGGAACTTGTATGACCATATTAGTAAAGATATCATTAAACAATGGGGCAAGCTAAACATTCCACTACATGCCTTAGCATGTCATTACACCAAACTACTATTCTACAACATGGCTAGAATCCCCAACCCTGGTTAAGAAAAATACCACACATTGGTCCAAAGGTTCATAAGAGATATATGATAGCATCAGACAAAATGGTCATTAATGAGGTTGAGTGTGAACGACAACAAGTGAGCATGTACATTAGTGGGAAAGGAACTTTTGGTTCTGTCCATGCAGTTAAAGATCAAAATAAGATGACCCCTATCCAATGTCAGACCTTGTATGGTAATTATTCCACATGGTTGCAATGTTTGACAATGACAATGCTTTCACAAGCTATGAACACTTCTTCTACAAAGAGGTGTTGGAAACTTATAATTTCATCCATAGTATGAAGAGAAACAAGTTGAATTTACAACAATTGTTCAAGCTAGTTTAGAGGATGGAGCAATTGTTTTGGAAAACTTGGAGTCCGGACTTTTCGTTGATGGTTAGGATACTCTAGATGTTGATTGTGCTATGATGCCACTCCCATCTATTGACATTGTCAACAACACTCCAATTGCAGCAGTGCCTGCTTCACGTCCACAACCATGTGGGGGGCATGTAGCTCGTGGTGGTGCTCATCCTAGTGTTCTGAATACACCTAGTATTAGATCACAGAAACTTAAAGCAGAATTTGCTTGCAGTCATGATGGCCTATTTCCTTTCATAACATTATAGTCTACTTCATGTTATCTAGTTTAAAACTATGTTTCTAACTACTAGATGGTTGATGTAACAAGTTATATGTGTACCAAACGGATGCTCTAATGATTAAACTACTATGGATGACATTTTAATTTCTTAATGATGTAGTATTCATCTACAGGTAGCACAAAAATATATATTTTCATATTTTATGCAATTAATTTGGCATTCTACATGTTTCTTTAATATATATGAATTATAATATACAAGAATATATATTATATATGAAACACTCCCGATACACTTCTAACTTCTCATGTCGCATGCTCAAAGAAAGTGGTAGAAAAAAAACGTCTAAATTTCAAACACCCTGCCACCTCTGGATGATGAAAGTCGTGTTATTGTGATTCCAATATGCATTTTGGCTAATCAAGAGAAGAAATTGAGTATTACTCTTGTTCAAGGACCTATTTAGTTAAAGGATTTATCCTTAGAAGATGCTACCTAGGAAGGCCCAACTTTACTTCAACATCCAATATTCCAATTGCTTCAAGGGAAAAGCAATTCAAAGCCGAGGCACTATTACAATGTCTAAAGACTGTGCTATTACCCCTAGCTAAGAAAAAGAGTTGAAAATGAATTAGATAAGCCTAGTTGTAGTTAGAAGGGTTAGCATTAGATTTACATGAAATATAATGTTGTATGGCAACCTTAGGGAAAGAGACCTTAGGTATTTTAGGGAAAAAAAATAGTAGAATAAAGTCTATCATGTAAAATCATTTGTCCTGCATGGAAGCCAAGGAAACCTAGTGAGAGTTGAGACGAGAGGGATTTTGAGAAACGCAAGGGGAAAATTGTTATTCACCTTCAATTGAAACTAGGATCCATGACCGAAAATACAAAAGAATATAGAATCCTTAGGTCTATTAGGGTAAAAAATTAGTAAACTAAAGTTTATCAAGTAAAATCATTTGTCCCGGATAGAAGCCAAGGAAACCTAGTGAGAGTTGGGGCAAGAGGGCCCTTAAGAAATGAAAGGGGAAAATTGTTACTCACCTTCGATTGAAACTAGGATCCATGCTCATCATAAAGGTTTGGACTTGGCATTCTAGGTCAAGGTCAAGATTGCATAAGGGATTCAATGCTAATAATAATGTTAATGTGTGGAAATCAACACCTCTCAAATGTGAATATACAAAGGCTATATGAGAAGATGTCGAACCTTGCCAAATCATTCAATGTATTAAATATTTACTCACTCTCCTTAGCAATAACAATTACACAAATCATTTTGCAAATATGGGTACAAGAAACAAGAATTGGAAGTGGACAAACTTTAAATCAAAAGTGTTGGAATCTAATCCATCGGGGTTAGAGAAAATGAACAGTTATGAGGGAGTCCAAGAGACGCCTTGGGAATTTGGAACCCAAGGGTCCCTTCTCATTGTATTATGTACATTACCTAATGAGAAGTATTGTGCGTTCACGCCTATTCTAACAGTCTGTGTGTTTGTGCATCTTGTGTATTTGGCTTGTTTCAGCCAATTTCCCTATTTGCCCCATTGGGCAACCTAACAGTGGTATCAGAGCATTTATGAGCCCTAGGTCTGTGCAAAGAAGTCTACCTTCTGCCTACAAATTCCTCCTCTAGACCTGCAAACCCTAATATTTGTCTCTAGCTCCTCTTTCCTCCGGAGGCTTCATAGTTGAATCAGTTTATGGTTTGGCCCATTCCCACCTATGTTCAATCTGCTAACTTTCAATTCACCTCCAAAACTCTACGTGTTGATCATTGGTCTTAGTATTGAGAGAGACAAATGTTTCATAAGCTTTATTGGGGAGTTCTAAGAGATTTGTTTGACGGATGAACCGTATCCATGTCAATAGCCACGGAAAGAAAGGCTATTGAAGAGAATCGTTGAGCCCATCATAGTCTACACTAAAAATATTTGATATCAATCCACAATCCAGACCACCATTTCGTTCTTAGGATTAACCTTTGATGTGAATTTTCCGCAAGAATTTGTGGTCTGCAAGGAGATTCTCTCTGTGTGTATTCAGAGCATTGAGTCATTGGAAGTTATGTGAGTTCTCTCTTTGCATGAGCTACCAGTGGTAACCAACAACCTACGACTGGACATTGAGGAGTTGCTCGTGATCTCGTGAGGAATTGTGCGTGACTGAAGTGACCTGCACCCTCTCCACGACTACGTGAGTCAAGCCCTCTCTATTCGAGACCTCTCCACGTATTGTGTCTCCGCTACATATTCTCTTTATCTCCATGGGTTATGATCTCTCCTCTGTGTGGTCAATCAAGTGTAGTCTCCAAATTTAATCCATGACCTAAGTTTTCTTGGCATTTAGAGCCTTGGCTGGTGATGAAGAGGGCATTGTAAACGTGAAGAATCTTGGCAAAACCAAGGCATGCTTAGATGTATAATTCTAAACTACAATTACAGCAAACGCTATTCACTTTGAAGTTTTTTTTCAATGGAACACATCGTGGGAAACCCTCAGATACTTCCCCACATTTCGAGGATGGTTCCCAAGGTAAACCACCTGCCCTGATTACGGGGCCTAACCCGGTGGGGACATCAAGTGAGGCCCTGCATAGCCACCCGAGGATTTGACCCCGAGACCTTCTGCTTGGGATTACAGCACTCAACCGCTTGAGCTAACCCACCACGCTTATTCACTTTGAAGTTATCCAATGATACATTGATATTTAGTGATGCAGGTATCTGATCCATGGTGGAAGGTGAAGAGACGTTGCTCATGATTTCCTATTTTTAATTGTGTTTCTAAATTTGAAGCTGGAAGGTGGCATGTCCAAACGGTAATGTTCAAACATCTATCAACGTTGGGGATGAATTGAAAGCTAATTTTGAAACTGCTGTTATCAATAATTCCTACATCGTCACTATTGGCAAGGATCCATTCCACACGAATTGCAATTGTACAAGGCATCTGAAGATCATATGCCATTGAAAAGCCACCATATCGCCATCGATAGCAACTCATCAACAAAATATGAAAAATGTGGAGATCGTATGCCATTGAAAAGCCACCATATCGCCATCGATAGCAACTCATCAACGAAATCTGAAAAATGTGAAGAGCATTGATTGTGTGAAGCTCTTGTTGTTGGAATCCTGAACGAATTGATGAATTCATCAACAATTGCTCGTGCTTGCTAGACGTAACTACCTTCATTGTGAGCCATCCTTCAATTGCGAGTTATTGACCACGCTCAGCACCACGGCATGGTAAAGATTGTTTTGTTGGGCAAAGAACGTTGCAGTTCTTCACTGATGGTGGTTTGTACATCTATATCTGTGTTTTCCCTTCAAGTGGACAATGCACGAAGCCACAGCAACTTTGTGTGTGCTTGGGTTGGCTTCATAACATCTACATTATTACGGATTGCTTATGGAACAGTGGAGCAAGTGGGATATCCATATCTCTTTGGAACTCATGAAGTCTCATAACATGCGCCTTTTGGTGTTTTTTGTTGTCTTTGCCCACCCGCCAATGGTATTTGTGCTCTAATGTTGTAAATCATGTTGTGCTTGATCATATAAAGTTGGTTGTAATGTTTTTTATGTGATTTTTTTTCCTTTGGGTAGATTGTGCGCAAACCCTACCAATTGCTATACCTATAAATTGTGCAATTTTGTCTATCATACTCTCTTGCAAACTGCTTTCAACTCTTCTGTTGTTTCATGAAAAGTGAACAGGCACGTGGAATCCTTATGTAGTCGATGCTGCAAAATTCTATCCAAGAATTATCAAGTGTTGTGAGGTCAAAGCGCCTTGAGTATGGCCCCGTTCGAAAGCTCCAAAGAATGAATTTTATGAAATAGAAAGAATCCAATATTCGAAGTCAAGTAGAGAATCTAACAGTGTCACAGAAGAGAAGAATTCTTGTTATCACACAACTTGTAGTTGCCCCTTTATGGTGAATCCTATTCAAGACAGTAGAGGAGCTAGGCAACTAAAGAGGTGACCTAAGAGGGTCTCGATCCCCGGATGGATCGGTTGTCACACCAATCGAGACACTCTTCACTTTATGCTACTCTAGGCCAAGTAGCAAAGGGGGAGACCCTAATCTATCCTATAAGGAAAGACCTGAAGCTAAATCACCAGATCAAACTATAACAATAGAGTATGTAAGGTTATTAGCAAGTTAACCCTAGATCCAAAAGGTAGATAGCAAGAAAGGCTTAAGGGAAAGGGATGTTGATTAATATTGATTAAAGTGATCCCAAATAGTTTATCTTTTGATATATTGATTTATTGAAGTGATCTGGGTTGAAGGTGTTAAAGTGTATGATAGCCAAGTCAAGACCCTAGGAGGATTTGATCTAGAATTAAGGAAATGCCCAAAGAAATGATTTGACTATAGATTTACGCCTTTAAACACCTTAATTAACTTGCTTGAAGAAATATTTGACAATATCTCAGAGCACAAGCAAAGCCGAGACACAAAACTCAGAAAATGGCCAATAACCTAAGGAGGTCGAATTACCTAAAAGACTAATGCCAAATCCAAATGGGTAAATGGATTCCAATGATGATGCCCTGGGAGATCTAGAGGTTTTGAGGATGGCCGCAAAAATACCCAAATGCTGATATTTTAGATTTATAAGTAGTTTGAGCACCGGAATTTTCCTAGTTACTAAAAATGAGGGTTTCAGCAATTAAATTTAATGACTAATGGATTAGAAATTCAAAAAAAAATATTTAGAGTATATCTTACTTGGAAAATCTTGTAGATGCCTTGCAAGTGATGATCTATCCCTTCTCGATCAATTTGAGAGGATTTGGAAGTGTCCCCAAGTGAAATCGATTTGCCCAAAGGAGGTAGTGCGCCCCTCTTCCCTACACAAGCAAACTACAAATGTAAAATTTGATGCACATGAAACAGAAACTATAGATGCAAAAGAAATAGAGAGCATATCAAAGATCAAATATGCTATTGAAAACCCCCTGATTGTATAACGTCTTCAAGAGAAACGAGTTGGGGAAGCCCACAAAAACGCCCAAGCGAAGTCACCCTCCTACATGCAAACACCATCTTTCCTAAAATATGTTTGGATCCACAAGCAATTACTCAAATGCTAAGAGAAATAGACTTCCCAATCAAGTACAAGAACATCCCACAAAGAAGATCCAAGAATTTCTGCAAAATTCCCTTTATTCCAATTTTCCAAGAGCCAAAAGTCCCTTTACAATGAGGGGGTCCTCTCTCTTAAATAGATCCGAGAGAGACCAAAACCCTGACCACTTTTTGAATGAGTGGTTGAGATTAAAAGATACAATGAAGATCATCAACGGTGGAGATCTTTTTTAATTTTTACATACATGGATCAATGATCAAGTCAAAGAGGGGCGCGGACTTTTTTGCCCAATGACGCCTTAGGAGAGGCCAATACAACATAACATCATGATATAACATGGGCAACATAAGAAAGGGGGTCACTAGGGGTATAAATCACCTTAGGAGCCCACCTTTTACAATGATATGACATAAGAACATGATACATAGCAAATGATCAACTGCAAGTGCGCCCCAAGGGGGAATGACGTCCTCCCTAGGACAAAGATAACGTCATGTAGAATCCATCCCGAATAAAGGTGATCCATGGAATATGCATCTGGAGCCATATCTCATCATAATCTATCATCCCTATGCCATTTCCTTACCCACAATAGCCAAAACGATTTTCCCAGTGAAGCCATGGTCATTTTTTATGAATAAAACCGTCGATTCATCATGCTAGAGAATAAAACCATCATTAAGCCCATTTCCTTTACCCAAAATCATCATCTGAGTGTACCAAGTGAATCAGAGATATCAAATCCACTATTAGTGACTACACATACTCCATATGTCAATCAAAATATGCATCTTAAGCCCAACACCATATCCAATATATAAAAAATGGCCATAAAAATAATAATAATCACTGTAACTACTATAGAATGGCCACAAATCAAAAATTGATCACGGAAATGGTGTACTGGATACATCTAGAGGATAAGTAAGCAATCTCGAACACTGCAGTCACTGCCTCGGGTGACCTGTTGACCAAGTTAAAGTACTCAAACTGAAGGTAGAGCAATAATCTGGATGGTCTTATATGCATAATGGATGAATAATGCTCACAAGTTTATGTTAATAACTGCACTAAAACATGAAATACATAACAATGGCCACAATAATCAAATAATAATATATACCTGTGTGAGAGAAACTATCAAATATTTTATGAAGCAACCTACATATGCTCACTCATAGACTTAGACAGACTGCTAGGATGGGTGAAGTAGAAAACAAGGCTAGGATAATGGGGAAGGACTTGATGCTTCAACACTGTGATATCTTGGACATGAGGGAAAAGGGGAAACCACTTAGATGTATGCCGGATAGAAAACACTAGGGAATGTCGATGCCTCACAAATGAGTAGAGTGCTTGGAAAGCTTCCAATAGAATATAGACAAGCAACCGTTTGCATTTAATTTATTGTCGGTTTTTTGCACATTAACATTTAACATTTATGATTTAACATTTAACACTTTGATCATCTTTCACTAGCCAGCCTCCAAGAGCAGGTGCCCTGAATAGCCTTGCAGGCCTCAGATAATGAAACAGTCTTACAACCATTGCCCACCACCATCCAAAGGTGCGATGGAGTTACCACCATGTTGCCTTGTAGGGGCAAATGGCCTTACATCATACAAGGGATGAGTGCTTGTCCCTTGGCCACTGACTAGCTACGGAAGACTTTTTATTTGTTTAGTGTTTAGCAACACTGTTTGTAGCTGACTTTTGCATCCGTTTAGATATAGCATTTATGCGTTCTGATGCATTTTGTAGGAGTACTTGCTTTCGAGGACTAAAAGGTAACATCCCGGTGACATAGGCCACACACTCCAGAGCCAAGACACAGGGTAAACATGGATTCTATCCAACAAAGAGGTCTAAGTGGGGGAAGTCCTTGATCTCACTAGTCAAAGTACAAGTCGGGATCAAACCAAATAATGGAAGAGACGGATTGAGTGGAGAAAGGTGAAAAGGTAATGCCATCAAAGCAAAAGTAGGGCTAAGTCTATGTAAGGTAGGAGATATTAGCAAGCATATGTAATGACCTTACACTTGGGACTCTCTAACAACTAACGACACAGGTTTCAAACCATGAAGCTCAAAATGGCCCTGTTAGTTAACATGCATAGTCACAGTAACTAAAATAAACTATAGAGCAATTAAAACAACCAAATGCAATATATATATATACCTCTGCTCAACCATATACCTGTCTCTGGAACATCTACAATTGACCATGGGCAAAGGACATCACCGGCTAACTGCTCTGCTCTAAATGAACCATGACTATACCAGAATCATCTCAATGGTGTCATGCAGGATTAGTCATGACAAGGGAGCAAATTGTTGTTGTTGGCTCAGAAATAACTGCCTCACCGCTGATCTATAGGCTCATCTCAACCACGGGACTGGCTCATGAAAGTGAACAAATCTGGTATGCATCATGGTAGCTCTAGCTACAATGTATGTGATAGCAAATCTCACAATCATAGAAAGTCACTCTCGTACTCACATCACATGCATCTTCTGACTATTTTGGGAAGGACAAATACAGTTTTGTCGATTCTTCAACTACATCCTCATCAAGGATAGGTCGTTGATCACATCAACGTTCAACACAAATCTACAAGCACAAGACAACTCAATTAGATTAATCGAAGGTGCAACTCAAATCAACGAATCCATACAAATTCAAAATCAGGATCACCTCAACATTTGTAAGTGTTCTTGTATTTTCGAACTCGCAATAGTTCTTTTGTAAGTGTCAAATTCAAATTGAATAATATTCGGGTGCACTTTCGGTTGAACCCGACACCCTTTCACTTTCTGAGTTGAAGTCTTCAATTGTTAAGTCTTCTTTGTAAAAGGGTGCAATTGCAAGAAGCCCTTATTTAGTGAGTCTTTTGCTCAATGGCTAGAATCAATGGTGTGGTAGAGTCACTGAACACTCCACTACTTTCTACTATCGACAACAATGTCATGATCGACAAGACTACCCTCACTCACATTCGAGATTCTATAAAATATTCACAAGACACTGTTGAGTTCCTACAACTTGAGTTGCAGCTTATACGAGATGAAACACATTATGAACTTATTCCTGTTCAGAACAATCCACTCTATGATTCCATTCAAAAACCTCCACAAATTGACGCCACTTCAGAATCACATAAGCTAATCAGTGGCACCCCATCAGAATTGAAAGAAAACGAAGATGAAGACATGCATACAGAGGTTACGCTTGTTCCTTCCAAGCCCATCATCAGACTATGGCAAGAGATCGGCCATAACAAGCACAAAGCCGGTCTTGGATACGATAAGGAAGTGATAGTTCACATTCCTGATTTCTCCAAGCCTATCCAGTTTCAGAGTGTTGGATTCCTCAACGAGAGTTCATATTCATCCACATCAGTTCAGAGTTTGACATGCCAACACTATGATCAAGTTGGCCGCATGAAAGATCATTGTTTTGATCTTCACCCTTGTAAGCATTGTGGAAAACATACGCACTCATCAGACAAATGCTTCAGTTTGAAGAAACCTGCAAGAGAGAAGATTCATTATGGGTGGATCGCTTCTTGGCAATGGTCGTCAATAGCCAAGAAGATATATATATCATACCAGAGAGTTCGTTCACGAGTATTGACACATCTTGCAGTTGAGAGATCTTATTCTCCTCACTTTGTTCCTAACAGGGGGGAATGATGAACAGTCAGAAACAAGCGAGCAAGAACAAGCAAGCGGGAACAAGCAATCTTGCATCATATCTAGAGCCTTGATCTTGCCATGTTAGTTTTTGTACCTAGGGAAGTGTTCCCCTAGTAACTTTTGCCTAAGTCACTTAGAAAGGGGGAAAAAGTGACCCTTACATTAATTGACTTGTGAAAAGCATTAATGAGACTTTATAACCATAAAGTCACTTTTTGATAAATTTAAGTGGGCGAGGGAAATTAATATTAATGAGAAATAAATAGGATCATTTAATTTCAACGGTCGATCTAATCTAATCTCACCCATTGGATTTAGAGAACCCTAGGGTTTGATCAAAAAGGAAAGGGAGGCATTTCATTTCTCACTTTTGAGAGATTCAAGTGATGAGAAGAGGAAAGAGAGAGAAAGAGAGAAAGAAGGCACAGAAATAGAGAGAGCAACAGCTATCCGTACAGCAGCACGCTTTTCTAGGTTGCACGCATTCCAAGGCAGAGATATTTTTAGTGGGCATGATTCCCAAGGCACCATACAACAGGGTTATTGGCACGATTTTCAAGGCACATTAACAGCAAGATGATGGCACAGTTTTCGAGGGCCGTACAGCAGCAATAAAGCTGTACCGTATTGCACAGAAATCGAGGAACTTTTCTGGGCATGTTTTTCAAGGTATTGGCACAGAGTTTGAGGTCTGTACAGCTGCATTTAACGCTGTTGTACTGTACTGTTTTTCTGAGCGTGATTTACTGAGAAATTTGGCATAGAAATCGAGGGTTGAGTTTGGTTGGGTTGTGGTATAAATTTCGAGAAGAGGTTATGCACAGAAATCGAGGCAGCTTGGCACAGAAATCAAGGCAGCAATCTAGGTGTTTTGGTTGGTTAAGATAAGTACAATTTTTAACTGTAAAAATTATTGTACTAAACATATTGCTGAAGAAATAAAATCTCTCTCTCTCTGACTAGTTTTCCCCGTGGGGGTTTTTCCAGGGCTATTGGCAGAAAATTCTGAGTCTGATTTTTTTAATGGTGTGCATGTTAAAATTTATTTTCTGCCTATTAAAGGGTATTTACAACGTGTTTATTGTTCTGTAAATTTCATAAGTAATTTCCAGCCAATGCAAAACCGGCTGGGGATGAAAAACACTGAAAACTTGGCATAAACCAGTCAGTTGATTTACACAGAAAAATTTACATTGTATCAAAGCTTGGGGGCAGAAAACAGTAATATTTTACAGACACAAAAAAATTTCCAGAACTCAGTAATTCAGTATTTTTTCTTCTGTTAGTGAACAACACTTTGATGGGTTGGTTGAAAGATGGCTACAGGACTTATGTTGGAGGATAGGCTAGATGGGACAGGTAACTTTGTGCCATGGAAGGCTAGGATTTTGCTAATTTTAGAGGAGAATGAACTGTGGGAGGAGGTGGTTAGAAATACTACAACAAACCCCGTTCAAATTCCCGTTGCTACTGATGCAGCAGCATTATCAGCTTTCAACAAGAAGGACTGTAAAGCTAGAAGGATAATCCTAGATGCAGTTAAAGATCATATCATCCCTCACATTTCAGGCAAAGCTAGGGCACATTTGATGTGGACTGCTTTGACCAGTTTGTACGAGAGTACCAATGAGAACCGGAAGATGGTTCTTAAGGAGAAACTAAAGAGTATAAAGATGAATGGCGGAGAGGGAGTGACAGCTTACCTTACCAGGATATCTGCAGTTAGAGATGAGCTAGCAGCAGTTGGAGAGGTGGTCACTGCTACTGAGCTTGTGCGTACAGCAGTGAATGGGGCTTCAAAGCCCTGGGGTGCATTTGTGCAGGCTATAGTGGGCAGAGAGAACCTACCTTCATGGGAGAGACTGTGGGATGACTTTGTGCAGGAGGAGACCAGGAGAGGTCTCATTCAAGGTAGTTCATCACATGGTAGGGAAGATGAGGAGAATGTGGCTTTGACAGCAAAGGGGAAGAAGAAGAAGAAGGGTCCCAAGAAGGGTGGGACCAAGCAGCAGCAGGGTGGGCAGAAGAAGGACTTGAGTAAAATCAAGGGTTATGGTTGTCAGACATTTGGGCACTATGCTTCACAGTGTCCAAACAAGGAGAAGAAGGGACAGCAGACGGCAGCTTCAGCGGAGGTTGATGACTTTGGAGACAGATTTCAGAGAGAGTTTTCTCTGTGTGTTGGACAAATTGAGAGAGAGAAAGCCTCTTTAGTTACCAGCACTTATGTGGATATGGAGATGGAGCATTCCTTGTTGGCAGGCCATCAGACGAGTGCATCCACCACTGGTACTTGGTATATTAACAGCGGAGCTTCGAGCCACATGACAGGTGCTCGAGAGATGTTCTCCGAGCTTTCACAAACAGGTACAGATGTGGAGGTTGTACTAGGCGATGACACCATTGTTAGAGCAATTGATTGGGGGACCATTACATTTCAGAGGGAGTCTATGAGTCCCATGACTCTGAGGGATGTGTTATATGTCCCTGGGCTGAAGAAGAACCTTGTATCAGTTTCCACCATTGAGGACAGGGGTCTTGGGGTATGTTTCTCGGATGGGAGAGTGCAGGTATTCCCCAGGACTACAGGAGTATCTACCTCCATGGACGTTGGGGTTAGATGTGGAAAGTTGTACAAGCTCTTGTTTTAGCCACAGCATGCTCTAGCACACAGCAGCAGTAATGAGCTATGTGAGCTATGGCATCGGAGGATGGCCCACTTACATCACCCAGCTCTGAGATTGTTGAGGAGCATGGTTATAGGTTTACCCGAGTTCAGCACTGAGCAGAGTGATGTGTGCAGGGGGTGTGCTTTGGGAAAGTACACCAAGACTGCTTTTCCAAGCAGTGACACCAGAGCAGCAGGAATGCTTGACTTGATCCATTTTGATATTTGTGGTCCTATGTCATCAGTCTCTTTGACTGGTTTTGAGTACTATATCATCTTCATTGATGACTATTCCAAGAAGACCTAGATCTACTTCTTGAGGAGCAAGAAGTCACCCTTAGTATTGAGTGTCCTCCAAGGGTTCTGTTATCACATATATAGTAGCCGGGCTACCATACATTATTTTTCTGATTCCAGTACACTATTCAGCCAGTTCCCTTACATTGAGATGCTGAGATGAGCATCTATTTGGATCACTATCAGATTTGGACAGCAGTTGTATTTTCCATGCCATGACTGAGTCTCAGGACACTCGGAGAGATGACCGATGTAGCCATTATACCATCTGTACAGAGTAGTCAGTAGTGCCTAGAGTTTCAGCAGCAGTTTCAGAGGACAGATGATGGTTCAGATGATGAGCATTCAGGTATATGACTCAGCAGGTATATCATAGTGTTGTGGTTATATTGCTTTTATATTTATTCTTATATCATATCTTAGCACTTAGTGTCATGATCTGGCGATCATAGAGATATGTGGACCTGGTTGATCTTATTATATATATTATATTGTCCCTACTCAGACTTAGAAGTTCACTATTCATACTCATTGGTTTTACCCTCCTTAGGGAGAATAGAGGTGATCATTCCACCATACCTTGGCTTGCTAGTGTTGGCTCCATTATTCATTGCCTTCATCCATCCATTACCTACCTTTTAGTATCACCCCGACTTACTACTTGACTAGTGGCATGGAGGAATTTTCCCCACTGTAGCCTCTGTATTGGATGAGCTTCCCTGTTTATTGTGTCTCGGCTCTGAGTTGGTGACAAAACTTGCCTATGGTGAGTTGGATTTCCTTATGAATTCCCCCTAGTCACTAAAGTTGTGTTGGCTAAACCTGAAACTTTTAGTGCTGCCATGAATACAAAATATGGAAAATGAAATGTTATATCTTGTATGAAAATCCCGTTCATGCAATGTGTTTTTAAACACACATGAATGAAAGGCAAGCCAAATGAAAATGGCTATGAAATAAAATGTTATATCTTTTGTGAAATGTGAAATACCTAGGTAAACAAGCTGTCTGTGACACACCTAGAAGTGCTCAGGTAAACAAGTGCCTTAAAAACACACCTGCAGCAAAAAGCCTAAATAAATGTAAATCTATGCAATGTGTTTAGAAACACACATAGATCAAAGGCTATGGAAACTTCAGGCCCAAAAAGCAATGGAACTTAAATGCTATATCAAAACAATTGCTGGCCTCATTTGTATTATGGATTGTGCGCATCTGTTCAAGGTGAATAAACCCTCTTTGAACAACTTATCCATTTGTGAGACACCGCCATTCCCTGTGTTGTTGCTCATTCAGTATATACTATGGTGTGTATTCCCTTTCCCATATCCAAAGTGTCACAATGTTGAGTCAGTGAGTCATCCCTTAGCCTAGCCAGTTTATTTTAAGCCTTCACCCTTCACTAGCAAATTGATCACAACTATGAAGTGAGTATGGTCTTGAAAGTCTAGTCTGAGTTATAATAATAATTAATGACATTATATATTTGGATTTAGATCGCCAGTAATGATTACTTTGTGTTAGAATTGTTATTTGAATAAGTTGTAAAGCATGCATTAATCTTTAACACTTTGCAGCAGCTTCTGATGAAAGTCTGAGTTATATTTGGTCATGTTGACTTGGTCAAACCTAGTTTGACCAAGGTCAACCATAGGACATGAGATGGTTGGACCTTGTGATGATACAGATAGATGATATATGGTCCATGTACATGTACATGATGGTTCTATGTAGCAGATACAGGGTTATGATGATGATTTATGGTTTTCAGCATTATTTGATCATTTACAGATTATTATTATTTCACCTGTTCCGGTATATTGGATATATTATATGATCATGCAGAGATTCATATGGTGTATGAGTACACATCTTGGATAGATTTGGACCTTCTGAGTCCAATGAAGCAGTCTGTTTTCAATTCTGGGCAGTTACAGTGATGATTGAGCCTCAGTGGGCTATCCCAATGCAGTTTTGGTCTGTCGGAGACCCTGTCAGAGCAGAGATGATTTTTATCTGGTTGACCTAGGGCGTTGTGCTTGGAGGGGGTGGTCCAGCCACTTGTTTTTACCATATTACCCCCCTCCTGGACACACTGGTGCCCTCACCTTGACAGCGGAGGCACTCCAGGAGGCAGTTTGGGGCAGTTTCACGCTTCCCGAGGCATTTTAGGATTGGTAGAAATGGCTATTGAGGAATTCGATTTCGGCTACTGAGGCAATGTTTTGGCATGGTATGATCAATGATGATGGATTGATGTCTTCCACACCTCCTCCAACAATTTCAACTTCATCGGGGCCCGCATCCATCACTTATGGCACCTTCTGATGATTTCTGAGGTCTTTTGAGGCCTACGATTTGTCCATAGAGGCACGATTTGGTATATTCATGACTATTTTATTATTATTGTGCTATGGGGATTGACCAAGGGTGGCTAAAATTACCCCTTGGACCCACCATAAGCTTCTTATTATATTTTGTCATCATGATTTGGTGGGATTCCCCTCTTCTAGGGCGATTTTGTCCACTTATGTTATATTTTATGAGTGATCCATGTATTTTATTGTTGAGCTCATCTCAACCATTGATTAGACATTTGTATCTTTTAATCTTAGCCACTCATTCAAAAAGTGGTTAGGATTTTGATGCCTCTCCTTCCTATTTAAAGGAGAGAGCTTCTCATTGTAAGGAGTCTTTGGCTCTTGGATTATTGGTATAGAAAAACTTTCTTGTGGAAATTCTTGTGGTCTCCTTTGCATCTGGTGTTCTTAGATGGTGATTGAAAAGTCTATTGCAACCTAGCATTTGGAATTTGTGGTAAGATCTATCTATTTTGGAAATCATTGTCTTGTCTACAGGAGGGCGACTTCAACAAGGGCGATTTTGCAAGGCTTCTTCAAATCGACTTTCTTGGCATTTGCTTGTATCAGGGGGTTATCATTAGTATCATTGTGATCTATGCTATCTTTCTGTTACTTCTCTTGTGGCATTAGTCTTATCTCTTGATTACATCAAATCTGATATTGTTGACGTTTGTTGTGCAGGAGAGAGGGCGCATTGGCTTCTTGGACTAAATCGATTGCATAGAAAACTACCTCAAAGCTTCTCAAATTGATCGGGTTTGCATAGATCATCATCATCAAGGCATCTACAAGGTTACCCAGGTAAGATCCATAGGTTTGTTTCTCTTATCTTAATCCAATCCATTGACATAGCTCATAAATTGATAAAACCCTTATTTCTTCAAACCCTCATTTTTACATTTTTTCAGATCTACTAAGATCTAGTGGCTTCTTGGGTAAGATATTTAAAACCCACCACTATAGTATCCACGGCATCCCGAATCTATAGTTTGGTGAGGATTGGCCTCCATTTGACCCTCTTCCCAAGGCATTTACCCTCTCCAAGCAAGGGCGCACTTCCTAGTTTGGTGGGTTGACCTAGATCTAGTATGTGGGTAGTTGAGATCCCGCTTGATTCATGATCTACACATCCAATAACCTACCCCCAGATTGTCACTTTTCTTATTTTTACCTTGTGGGCCCTATTCCACATTTTAAGGGATTTAATCCCCATTTTGGACCACTTGGTATCTTTAAACTCAGATCTAGTAAGATCTAGCCATTGGATTGCCATGAAATTATAGATCCACACTCTCACTTGCTTAAACTACTTGGATCTAAATTTTGGATGCCATTGGACTTGTCTTGAGTCATTTATCCCACTTTTTAGCCTCCTTAGGTAAAGTCGCACCACCTTGGAGAAGTGAGTTGGTCCACTTCTAGGACATGGGTACATGAGATTTTTGTGGATTTGGAACGGGCATAATTCAAAACCTAGTTCTAGTAGGTCACCTTGTCAAATCTTGCCTTGGGGATAGCATTCCTTGTTTTAAGGAATTGTGGTCCACTTTGGTCAAACATTAAATCTCTAAATCTAGACCTATTCATCCATCAAGACTTTAATTGCCCACTTGTCTCATGCAATAGGAGTCCTTAACCACAAGTTAACCTTACTTTGACTCCATTATCCCAATTCCCAAGGCACTGGTTTCTCTCCAAGTCAATTCGACTTTCCTAGATTGTTGGATTAACTTGTGGTTTGACCTTTGTGTGGTGAACTAAACCCTTTGATGCCATCATACTTCATGATCAAGCTTGTCACTTGTACTAGTTAGCCCCAATTCAACCCCTAAACTACCCCGCATTGGACACGGTTCCCAAGGCAGTGGATTTTCTCACATTGACTAGTACCATAATCCTGGATCTTATTTTCAAATACTATAAGTCACTCACACATCAACAATGAACCAAAGCTAAACTCATTGAACCCCTCACTTATCTTGTGACTTCATCCTTAGGTCGAGGATAAACCATACACCTTCTTTCACTTAGTCTTAACTTGATTTGGTGTCTTGGTTTGATCTCTCCTGTCGGGAGTAGATCGGGTCTCCCCCTTTGTTGTCTGGGCTAGATAACATAAAGTGAAGGTTGCCTCGACTGGCGTGACAACCATCTATTGGAGGTCGAGGTGACCGTGGTTGCACCTTTTGAGTTGCCCTTTCCTATTGCCATCCATGAGTGGATACATCCATAGGGGTAACTACAGTTTAGGTGATAACAGGTTCAAAGCCCTTGTGGAGAAGCAGACAGGGAGGAAGATTCGGATGTTGAGATCGGACAATGGGGGTGAGTATACCTCTAAGGAGTTCGATGGATTTTGCAGACAGGAGGGTATACAGAGACAGCTGACAGTTCCCTACACTCCTGAGCAGAATGGAGTAGCAGAAAGGAAGAACGGGTCGATTGTGGGAGCAGCAAGAGCGATGCTCCATGATCAGGGTTTACCGTTCTTTCTATGGGCAAAGGCATGCAGCACTGCAGTTTATCTACAGAACAGGAGTCCTCACCATGCTTTGGGGAGGAAGACTCCTAAGGAGATGTACATAGGCAAGAAGCCTGAGGTGAGCCACTTTCGTATATTTGGTTCTTTGACTTACTCTCACGTCCCTTCTGAGAAGAGGACGAAGTTTGATCCCACTGCAGAGAGAGGCATCTTTGTGGGATATGATGAGACTTCAAAGGCCTATCGGCTTTACCTTCCTGGTCAGAAGAGAGTTGTTGTTAGGCGGGAGGTGAAGTTTGATGAGGAGAGAGCCTTCAGGAAGTCCAGAGCGATAGAGCAGAGGGAGCCACCGGCTTCCACACCTCAGGTGACTCAGGCTTCTTCGATACAGGTTTCAGGTCCACAGGTTTCCAGAGTGACTAGATCACAGAGTACAGGCAAAGCTCCTACAGGTTCAGTGGTTCAGGTGACAGGTACTTCAGGGACAGGTTCAGGTTTTGGTTCTCAGGTTACAGGTTCTTCAGGAACTGGTTCATCAGTCACTGGTCCTCGGGGTGTTGGACCTTCTGCTTCTAGGAGTTCTTCAGATGAGGATAGACCAGTATGGGAGGAGCCTTCAAGGAAGAGGAAGCCTAAATGGCTTCAAGACACCTTCAAGGAAGCAGAGGCATTTGGTAGGCCCAAGAGGAGATCAGGACAGTAGTGATGCCGGATAGACTAGGTATGGCTCTTGTTGCGAGTCTTCGTGATTCAGAGCCTTCCACATTTGAGGAGGCTTCTCAGCATCAGGTTTGGAGAGATGCCATGATGGAAGAGTACCATTCCATCATGAAGAATGATGCTTGGGAGATAGTGTCGAGACCAAAGGGGAAGTCTATTGTGACTTCCAAGTGGATCTACAAGGTAAAGCATGCTGCGAATGGCAGTGTGGATAAGTACAAGGCTCGGCTTGTGGCTCGGGGGTTTTCACAGGTTGAGGGAGTTGATTATGATGAGACCTTTGCGCCAGTTGCTCGGTATTCTTCCATCAGAGCAGTGATTTCTATAGCAGCAGAGATGGGTTGGAAGATCCACCAGATGGATGTGAAGATCGCATTTCTCAATGGTATTTTGCAGGAGGAGGTGTACTTAGAGCAGCCACAGGGATTCAAGATTCATGGGAGAGATTCTCATGTGTGCAGGCTGAGGAAAGACTTGTATGGACTGAAGCAAGCTCCTAGAGATTGGTACTCCAGGATCGATGCATACTTGACTTCGATGGGTTTTCAGAAGAGTGAGGCTGATCCCAACCTTTACTACATTGTGGTTGGTGGAGATCCTCTCATTCTTTTGTTATATGTCGATGACTTGTTTATCACTGGAGAGGAGCGTCTCATTGCACATTGCAAGAGAGACCTTGCTACTGAGTATGAGATGACTGACATTGGGTTGATGCATTACTATCTGGGGATGGAGGTTTGGCAGGATCCTAGACATATTTTCCTAGGACAGGGGAAGTATGCAGTTGATATTCTGAAGAGATTTTGGATGGAGGATTACAGGCCGATGTCTACACCTATGATCACCAACTGGAAGCAGCGTCATGCTTCCAAGGGTAAGATGGTGGATCCTACACTTTACCGTCAGCTCATTGGGTCGTTGATGTATCTGGTCAACACCAGGCCAGACTTGTGTTTTGCGGTGAACACTCTTAGCCAGTTCACGGTGGAGCCTAGGAGTGTACATTGAACTACCGCAAAACATGTGCTGAGATATCTTGCAAGTACAGTGGACTATGTTTGGATTACAGGGGGTCAGGTGGAGTCAGTTTGGTTGGTTTCACAGATTTAGACTGGGCAGGCAGTGTGAGGGATCGGAAGAGCACTTCTGGTTGTTGTTTCAGTTTGGGCTCAGCAGTAGTGTCGTGGTTCAGTCGGAAACAGAAGTCCGTTGCATTGAGTTCCGCCGAGGCTGAGTATATGGCAGCCAGTCAGGCTACTTGTGAAGCACTGTGGCTTCGCAAGCTGTTGGTAGACTTATTTGATCAGGAGCTTAGGCCTACGATGATCTATTGTGACAATCAGAGTTGCATTCAGCTCTCTTAGAATCCAGTGTTCCATGACAAGTCAAAGCATATTGAGATCAGGTACCATTTCATCCGTGACTACATTCAGAGAGGAGCAGTTGAGTTGCAGTACATATCCACTGATGAGCAGGTAGCAGATATCCTGACGAAATCTTTGGGGAGGGGCAAGTTTGTCTTCTTCAGTGCCAAGTTGGGAGTGGTGCAGAACACCTTCCTCAGTAAGAGGGAGTGTTAGTTTTTGTACCTAGGGAAGTGTTCCCCTAGTGACTTTTGCCTAAGTCACTTAGAAAGGGGGAAAAAGTGACCCTTACGTTAATTGACTTGTGAAAAGCATTAATGAGACTTTATAACCATAAAGTCACTTCTTGATAAATTTAAGTGGGTGAGGGAAATTAAATAAAAAGGAGCATTTAATTTCAACCGTCAATCTAATCTAATCTCACCCATTGGATTTAGAGAAACCTAGGGTTTGATCAAAAAGGAAAGGGAGGCACTTTTGAGAGATTCAAGTGATGAGAAGAGGAAAGAGAGAGCAAGAGAGTAAGAGGGCACATAAATAGAGAGAGCAACAGCTATCCGTACAACAGCACACTTTTCTAGGTTGCACGCATTCCGAGGCAAAGATATTTTCAGTGGGCACGATTCCCAAGGCACCGTACAGCAGGGTTATTGGCACGGTTTTCGAGGCAGATTAACAGCAAGTTGATGGCATGGTTTCGAGGGCCGTACAATAGCAATAAAGCTGTACCGTACTGCACAGAAATCGAGGAACTTTTCTAGGCATGTTTTTCGAGGTATTGGCACAGAGTTCGAGGTCCATACAACTGGATTTAATGCTATTGTACCGTACTATTTTTTTTAGCGTGATTTACTTAGAAATTTGGCACAAAAATCGAGGGTTGAGTTTGGTTGGGTTGTGGCACAAATTTCGAGAAGAGGTTATGCACAGAAATCGAGGCAACAGTCTGGGTGTTTTGGTTGGTTGAGATAAGTACAATTTTTTACTGTAAAAATGATTGTACTGAACATATTGTTGAAGAAATAAAATCTCTCTCTCTCTCTGACTGGTTTTTCCACGGCTATTGGCCGAAAATTCTGAGTCTGATTTTTTTAATGGTGTGCATGTTAAAATTTATTTTCTGCCTATTAAAGTGTATTTGCAACATGTTTATTGTTCTGTAAATTTCATAAGTAATTTCTAGCCAATGCAAAACTGGTTGGGGATGAAAAACACTGAAAACTTGGCATAAACCATTACGCTGATTTACACAGAAAAATTTACATGCCAAATTCGGAGATGTAACCAGAACCAGAGCTAGAGCCATGACTATCCATTTAGTAGAGTATTGCACCAGATTCTACTAACCTTTCAGAATGTTCCAAGAACCTCTAAGCCTTAAAACCACTCATTCAGTAGAAGACAGACAACTTCTACTAGCCTTTCGGGATGTTCCAGGAACCTCTGAGCTTTTAAGCCAAGTTCCAAAGTTTGTGGTCAACCTTAAACCACCTTCATGGTTCATGATTTTATAGCTGCTGAGATCAAGAGTTTGTGGTTAGCTTTAAACCAACCAGGTAGTATAAGACTTCAGCTTCTACTATACCCCTTTGGTTGGTGGTCAGCCAAAACCATCACTTCAAAGAGCACTTGTACTTAGCAGGAGAAGTCAGCTTCTACTAATTTGCTTGGCATAGTTGGATTGTCAAGCCTTTTATTCAACTCTCTATTCTTGGACTCATATACACTCCTTTGGATTAGGGGGGGGTTTGTTGGAATCTAATCCACCGAGGTTAGAGAATATGAACAGTTATGAGGGAGTCCAAGAGACACCTTGGGAATTTGGAACCCAAGGGTCCCTTCTCATTGTATTTATGTACATTACCTAATGAGAAGTATTGTGCATTCACGCCTATTCTGACTATCTGTGTGTTTGTGCATCTTGTGTATTTGGCTTGTTTCATCCAATTTCACTATTTGCCCCATTGGGAAACCTAACAAAAAGGATGCCTCATCATGGCGCATGAATAAGCCATGATCTATGAACTTGAAACTATTGAAACTTTTATATACACAAAAGTTGGCTTTATTGAAGACATTGCATATTTTAACTATTTATTGTATCAAGTTGACGCTCCATCAATATTGGCCAGAGCAACCTTCGATTGTATAGAAGGAGCAATGATGTCAAGGAGGAGAGTTATGGCCTAAGCAACCCTAAAGAAGGAATTGAAGGAGTTACATAGGATGATAGAGCAAGTAGCAAAAAATCAAAGCCTACAAGAAGAACTGACCAAACTATAGTAATGCAAGATAGCAAAGAGGGTTAAGAACAATAAGCGGAGCAAAGAAGTTAAAGCTTAAGTATGCACCTATGGACACCAACTGTGAGAGGTAAGCACTTATGGGCACCAGCTGTGAGAGATAAGCAGCAAGTGGACAAATTGGAGACTAGAATTAACCATATAGAAGATCATAACTAGCGAGCCATGGTTTTTACTTAAAATCCAAGAGCTATGGAGGCTATGGAAGATCAAGAGTAGCCACTTAAGCACTAAGGATAGCACCTTAATTAGCGGGACCCAACAACATCAACATGTTAGATCAATGCACTTTAGAATTTTAAAAGTTTTGTTGCAATACAATGTTATCTATGATGCATGTTGAATTGGGGGCAATGGGATTTTGTACAGTTTGGTTAAACTTCAAAGCTTTATTCAAAGTCTTATAAGTCACTCAACGTATTAGAAAGCATTGAGATTCTTATTGTTAATAAATAGACATTCATTTATAAATATGGAGGTGTGTATATATCAATAAGAATATTAAACAATTATGTATATGATGTCATGTATAGCCCTGTAGACAATTAAAGGAACAACAAAATTAGTGAGTGAACTACTATCCTTAGCAACTCAAAAATCAGACACCCTATAAGTATGGCCAGGACAAGTATCTTTGCTATATATGAAATCAAAAATCTTATTTGTGACAATTGACTGTTAGAAAGAAAATAAATAAAAAACATCTCTTACAATTGGGAAACAATGAAAATGAAGGTTTAAATAGGCCTTTAAGTTGTATAGTATAGCCTGGGTTGGCAGGTGCGGGGGGAGTCCTTATGGATTCTGACAGAAACAAAGTGAAAGATTTTGCTCGGGGAATTGGCAGGAGAACTAATAATGAAGCAAAATGGCTCGCCGTGATAAAAGGTATGGACGTTGCGAGGAGCAATGATGTTAAGGATCTCGTGGTCTTTGGAGATTCTATGCTGGTGATCAAGGAAGCTAGGGCTTTAGTCAAACATCGTCGAAAACCAGTCTCTTCGATGCATCAGCACTTCATTTTCTTGGCCAAGGAATTTCACTCCACATCCTTCCTTCACATCCTAAGGCATCACAATCAGAACGCCAACACTATGGCTAACATAGGCGTAGGTTTGAATTGTGGTCTTGTTATTATCAATGATCTCCTAAAAGTGGATGTTTGGGTGCCTTAAGTTTTTTCTCTTCTCTCCCTTAAATCCTATGACCCCCACCCTTATTTCTCCAACCCCATCCTTTTGTGGACCTCATTAACTTCCCAAATCTACACGGGATCCCCTCGCTCCTATCAAACGTCCCCTCACCTGAACTAGCAGCCACCCCTAGCAGGCACCACCTGTCTCGCATGCGGGAGATCAATACGGACGATCCCCAAGGCAATGTTAGGTTATTTCATGCAGGGTGGTGGCGCTCATTGCATCCTGCGAATTTCTCTGCGAAATTGCTCCTCGTTCATTGCTCCTCTCTGTGATTTTCCTCTCCGCAATATCCATGAAAGCCTTTTGTTTTGGTTAGCCATGGAAGATTGCAATTAGTGCCCTCCTGCTCTACATTGTAGAAAATGTAGGAAGAATGTTCAGGGGCAACCCGGTGGGGCTGGCAACGGCGGCACGAAACGTTACCTCTTTGATATCTTTCAAGGCAATGGCGGCAACGAGCTTTCTAGGGGTGGCGTGACAAAGTTGGCTTGCAACAATCACTCCAAAGCGGACGATCCTGGTAGCGGCAGAAGATGGGTGCCCCTCGATGCTGGTCAAGGACAGGGGAACAGGGGACCTGTGCAGTATTCTAGCTGTGGTTTTGACTCTGGAAATAGGAACTGGAAATTCCTCTCGACTCCGGACTCTGGGTTCCTTTTGACCCCCTTTGAAATTGGTCATGGTGCACCACAGCAGTTGTTTCCTGGTAGTCCGGGTGAAATGGGAAACAAGAATTGGAAGCATGTTGTGGGCGACAATGGGGGTCTGGTCAATCTGGAATCTCCTCGTGGGCAAGGAAGCCCTTCCCCTGAACTCCACACGCAGTTGTTGGACCTACAAGCCCAAGTCCGTTGGCTCAGGGGAGACCTCTCGGATATGAAGAAAGAAATTTCTCATCTTGCTACCTTCGTGCAAATCTCCAATTCAGAAGTCCGGACTAGTAATGGTAATGTTATCACACCATAGTAGCAGGGCTACTATTCTTGCTTAGCAGATATCTGCACATTCCAGAGCTTCCATTTTTTCAGAGCTTGGCTATGATGACTTTATATTTTGAGATCACTCATGATCAGAGCAATGTATTATTCAGACTTATGTTAGACCTTGTGTCAAGGCTGAGCCTTGAGAGTTCAAATTTGATGACCGATGTGACCCTTTATTCCATACAGTTTCAGTTCAGTGCCTAGAGATGTATTGCAGCAATGTTTCAGATGGTATATGATGATTATTCTTATGATGATGTTGTATGACCTATGGATTCCTGATCATTGACTATGGATTATTATCTTGTTGTTTTAATCATGTTCACAGCATTGGCTTGGTATATAATTCCTGATGTGGCAAACTTTATAAAATGAACTATCCTGATGATAAATTATAAAATGAACATTTTACTTGCACATTTAGGTTGTTTGACAAAACTCACTGTTTCACTACCTTACATAGATATGGTCTTCCTTGACACCATTTGTCTGCTAGCTTAGGCTTCACCATCATTTGACTCCATCCATCCATGACTTTCCTTATTTGGCTTTAACCCATGACTTGTCTTACTTGACTTTCTGATATTGAGGACTTCCCCATTTTCTACATCTGTGTTTGGACCGCATCCCTGTATGTTTAGTGTCTCGGCGCTGAGTTGGTGACAAAACTTGCCTGTGGTAAGTTGGATTGTAGGCCTAAATCATTCTGGTCGGTTGTCTGATGTTTGGCACTGGCTCGAACTCCCCCTAGTCACTTGAGATGTTGTTGGCTAAAACTGAAAGCTCATGTACTACTTATGGAAACTCATATAGATTCGCCCATGGAAACTAAAAAGGGCAAGAGCGATGAACTGCTAAAAAAAATACTCCTCGAAGAGTATAAGAAAGGTCCAAAAAGCAATGGTTCTTAAAAGCTATATCTAAACAATTGCTGACCTTATATGTATATGTAAACATGCCCTGGATGCAAGCTGCGATTAGTTGTGCTTATCAGCACACCTGAGATCCGAAGGGTTATGTAGGCCAAAAAGGCCATGAAATGAAATTGAATGATCCTAATGAACTTGGATCAGCTTGATGTAGACATGATGCCTAAGTTGAATAAGCACTCTCTAAACAACTTACCCATTTGTGAGGCACAGCCATCCCCCGTGTTTTTTTTTGTCCAGCACAGAGTTGTAGCTCCCCCTTTCTCCCAGTCTAAAGTGTCTTTTAGTTGAGTTTAGACAAGTCACCCCCTTTGCCCAACCTTGTTCCTAGCCTTCATCCTTAGCTAGCAGTTAGACCATGTCCGATGGGTGAGTTTGTCATTTAAGCTATTGTGCAAGTGAATACAAATAACAACGGAATGAACAAATATGTTTGATGCCACTGAATGATGTTATACTTTAAGTTAAGCTGTGAGTATGATTAGAGGAACAAGTCTTAGTCTATTGATATGATTTGTCCTTGGTTGTATATGGACCTAGTCAAACCTAGTTTGACTATGGTCATTTCTTGGGATCTGTGATGATGTGGGCCATGTATGCTTATGGATGATGATTGATGGTCCCACATACTCTTGATTATGATGCTATATGATGGACATATAATTCAGATGATGATTGATGCAGTTCAGCAAGTTTTATTATTACTTCAGATCATTAGATTATACACTGTCCATATATGGTGGACCTTACAGCTAGCCCATCAGGGCAACCCATGGTGTATGAGTACACATTCTTAGTAGATTTGGGTCTTCTGAATCCAATGAGACACTTATCTTTCAATTCCGGGCACTTCTGACAGTGATAGATGCAGTTTTACACTTGTTGACCAGATTTGGGGTTGATTTCCCAGCCTGAGCAGCAGGGGCCATGAGAGGCCAGTTCACCTAGGGCGCTGTATGAGGAGGGGGTGGTCCAGCCACTTGTTATTACCATTTATCCCCCCTTTTGGAGAGCCTGGTGGGCTCAATTTGACAGCGAAGGTGCCCTAGGAGGCAGTTTCAGCACTTTCACAGTTACCGAGGCAGTCCAGAAATGGGATAAAAGGGTCACTGAGGAATTCGATTTGGGCAATTGAGGCAAGGTTTTGGCACTTGGTTTTCACAGAGGTCTTCCAGGGTGAACCCCCTATCTTCCAACCAGTTTTCATCACTTGGGTGGGTCCACAGAGGCCACAGGAGGCCTTTTACTGCTTGTCTATCACAGATTTTGAGGACAGATTTGATCATTTGTATTTATTTTGGCCATATTATATTATTTTATTGTGCCATGGGGATGAGCTAGCAAGGATTGATGCCTACTAGTCCCACCATGTGCTTTATGAGTCATGTCCTAGTCATATGAGGTGGGCCCATGGTATTTTGCCCCCTTTGGAGGATGACGTCACCCTCACTTTGTACCATTTAGTTATGACGTCATCACCTTTTGAGTGATCCATGTGATGTATTGTTATGGTTGATTATTAGCCATTGATTATGTATTGAGATCTTTTAATCTCAACCACTCATTTTGTTGTAAAGTGGTTTTGAGATCTAGGGTTTTGGTCTTTATTATCCTATATAAGGAGGAGACCCCCTATTGTATAGTTGACCTTTGGGCTCTGGAAAACTTGGAATGAAAGGAATATTTTGGAGATCTTCTTCTTGGCTTGGATTGGGTTGCTCTTGCATATGTTCTTGGATATTTTGCTTCTAGACATTGTTTGTTTTTCAGGTGAAATTGACTTCAAGAGAGGGAGGCTGAATTGCTCAAGCTAGTTCAACGATTTTGCTTTGTGGGAAGATTGTAGGGGTTGCTCACATCCCCCATGAGCAAGACGTCTTCATAGAGGTTTTTCAATTGTGCTTTGTCCATTGATTGCTTTCTTGATATGACATGCTTAGATCTTATGGATTTGTAGATCAAATCTAACTTGATGTAGTTTGATTTGCAGGTTTTCATGAGACATATTTCCTCCTAGGGCTTGGATGCTATTGGTTGAAGACACTTGGATCAAGCTTGGAATTGTAACTAGGGCAAGAATTCTCCATATGCTAAGAGGCTGCAAGCTTTTGAGGTAAGATCTACAAGGTACATATTGATTTCGCTTGCTATCCATCCCATTGGTCAAAATTACATTAAAATCAAAACCCTCATTTTTTTGTTTTTCTTAGATCTACTTGGATCTAGCTTGCCTTTTGAAAAGATATTAAAAACCCACCTCTATAGTATCCACGGCAATTCAGATCTATAGTTTGGTGTGGATTGGGCTTCATTTGACACATCTTTCAATGCACTTAACCTTCCTTGGGTAAAGTCGCCCTCCTTGGGTGTTTGGTTTAAGTTATTTCCACCACATGGGTAAGTGAGATCCCGCTTGATTCATACTCTCCTCACTTGATAACCTACCCCTAGTGTGTCACTTCTTTGATTTTTTCCTTGTGGGCCCCATTCCTCATTTTGAGGGTTGTGCCCCACTTGGGTCAATTTGGTGATGCACTTTCAATCTCAAATCTATGGAGATCTAGCCATTGGATGCCCTTGATTTTCAAGATCCACATTGACACTTGCCTAAACTACTTGGATCTAAAGTTTGGTGGCCATTGGACTTAATTTAACACACTTTACCATGCTTTTAGCCCTCCTTGGGCAAAGTCGCACTTCTTAGGTATTTGAGTTTGTCCACTTGTAGGACATGGGTGGTTGAGATCCCATTGGATTTGGAACAAGCACACTTTGAAACCTACATCTAGTGTCTCATTTTGTGAAGTTCTGCCTTGGGGGTAGCATTCTTTGTTTTGGGGATTGTTGTCCACTTGGGTCACATCATGAAAAAATAGATCTAGCAAGATCCAACCATCACATCCTTAGTAGCCCACTTGATTTGCATCCTAGGTGTCCCGATCTACAATTTGACATCTCTTTTGACTCCATTAACCCATCCATCAAGGCACTAGTCCACCTTGGGTAATTCGCACTCCTTGGGAGTTGTGTCAAGTCCTAGATCCCATATGTGGGTATCTCTAATTTCATCTTAGATCCTTAGATCTATCTCTTACATACCCCTTGGTACCATTTGCACCCCTTAACTCCACCTTGTGGGTCCCATTTGAGCCATTTCCATATCCCAAGGAAGTGGGTTCCACTTGTGTATTTCATGGTACTAGATCTTATCCTTTATCTCATTCTGTGGCCTAAATCATTCATTGGTTGAAGCATAAGTTATCCACTAAGCCTCCTTCAACCATACTTAAACTTCTAGGTCCACCTAACCTTGCATTGGTTTCCGTAACTTGTCTTTCACATATCCCTAGGAACCTTTGTTTGAGTCCAATCATCTTTGATTGGTTGTAGGGTCTCCCCCTTGGTCTTGATTCATCTCGATCTAAAGTGAAGAGTGCCTCGATTGACGTGACTCCCAGCTTGCATTGGGAACCGTGGCATCTCTTGGGTCACCTCTTTAGTTGTCCATCTCCTCTACCATCCCGGATGGGATACCATTAGGGACAACTACAAGTTGTGTGATAACAGGTGAGATGAAGGATTACTTTGAAAAGTTGATGGGCAAGTATGAAACTTTCTACAGTTGCCTCAGAATTGTGGAAGCCAAAGTTGATTGCGTCAGGACCAATAGTGGAAGCAGCCCCTCTGTCATTCTGAATGTCGAAGACGAAAACGCAAGTGCAGCCTCAGGCAGCAAGGAAAAAAATGTTCGAACTCATCATGTCAACTAACTCTCTCTCTGTCTCTTCTTCACTGTGTCTGGGCAGCTCTTTTTTGGTCTGGTTACTGCACTTCTTGTTATATGTATTACTTCTGTTGTCTTCTATTAGGGCAGTTCGTCAATATTTTCAGTTGTAATAGGCATAATGCCAATTTTGAACATCAGAGGCTGGTATGTGAAGAGCCTGTCTCGGCAGCTCTGTTTTTTGGGATCAGCCTCCCCTACACTTTGTATTCTGTTCTACCTTTTTAATATAAAGCTCATTATCCGTTTGTGTAAAAAAAAAAAAAGTTGTATAGTATAGCAAATTTTGGGGGAATGATAATTGCAAAGAATCTTTTAAGAGACAAACACCTTTGTCAAATGCAGTGCTCATATGCTTTTGGAGACTCTAAGTTATGTCCATGTCAACACCTTATGATCTAACTTCTAAGTTATGTTTCATTATGTATGGTCTAAAACATCTTTTCATGTTAATAAAGGTATCGTTTTGAGGTTTTAATTAGAATGTAATGGTCACATTACTTGTACATACAATAGTGTAGGTGAAGTACTTTTGTCACTATAATAATATATGAGGGTTGTAACTTGTGACACTTGTGTGTGAGAGGTGTCAAATGGAATAAGAAACATAATGAGGAAGGTCATGAGTCACTTGTTAGGCCATTATATCATGATGTACCCTACGAGGAAAATTGATTTCATCTTATGAATGCAAGTATTGATTTGCCTCATTTCTCTGTGCTTTCTCTCTTTATTTTTGTACTTTGATGTTGACAATATATTTTTCTATCAAAAGTAGATAAGATACAATAATTTTATTAGTGTCCAACTGTTACCAATTGAACTAGCAGGGCTTGTTGGTAGTACGGCTGCCGTTACACCAAAACCCGCAGGTGATTGGTAAACTCACCACCGCCAGATTTCAAGGATCCACGAGAGGCGATTAGTCCCTTGTCACAATACACCAGGGAGCGCTGACTACTTGCAATTTCGTGCAACAATCTCCCCCTCAGCGCGAGCCGAGTGTGTATCGAACTCGTGACCTCTTGGTCTGATACCAATTGTTGGTAGTACGGCTGTCGTTACACCAAAACCCGCAGGTGATTGGTAAACTCACCACCGCTAGATTTCAAGGATCCACGAGAGGCGATTAGTCCCTTGTCACGATACACCAGGGAGCGCTGACTACTTGCAATTTCGTGCAACAGGGCTAGCCTCTAATGACAAATATGAGGGAAGTGGCCACTGTCACCTTAGCCAAACCCCTTCTTTGGAGAGTCGGAACCTCCAAGGGGAAGAGCCCTTATGTAGCCTGCAGGATAGCTTAGCACAAAGGATAGCTATGTCTTCTACGACAACAATATAAAGACCAGTGCCTTAGACGACGATTTCATGAGAATGAAGAAGACATACTAATTTATCATTTGATATCAACAATGTAAATACTAGTGCCTAAGCTAGGTAATCAATGACAAATTTTCACATAAGTACAATATGTCCAAAGATATTCAATTATGTTTGAAAGAGTCTTGGGCAATGTATGTAATTTCCAATAATCAAATCACCTCTATGACAATCAAATATCATCTATATCAGACTTGGAGGCAAACTCAACTTGTGAGAAGCAATAAGAGTGTTACAATACCCAACCAGCTTCACCTTCCTACTTTCACACATATATCAGAGTTATAGCAGCAGAGATATCAACTCACAAGAGTGCCTAGCAAAATGCCCAAGTGTTAATTCATGCACCAGAATATGACTACCAATCCCACCCTCATTTACCAAATCAAACAATGTCAGAAAATGTATATATCATTGCAAAAGTAGATCAGAGATACAAGATCATAGTAAGTTGTATGCAAGCATTAAACTACTCCTTAGATATCAACTTGATGATCACC
This sequence comes from Larix kaempferi, assembly GCA_027924585.1. NCBI lineage: Eukaryota > Viridiplantae > Streptophyta > Pinopsida > Pinales > Pinaceae > Larix > Larix kaempferi. Next base: position 33,292,009 of record BSBM01000106.1, read on the forward strand.
ACAGAGGCATGCAAGGTAATCTTGTTAAAACAAAGCTTCAAGGTGAAAGTAGATGTTTTTTTAGACTTCTTTAGGATGCAACACCATACCTTATACACTGTATGTAAACTCAAATCAGACCTTTAATACTGCAGAAACAGCGTTCTCTTTCTACTTGGCAGCCCTTGCAAAACTTGCTAAAATACCCCAAAATTCAAACTTTTGTTTGTTTTAATGCGTGCAGGTGTTAGGTCTTTGGGAGGACTGTCTTATGCGTGTTCTCTGCAAAACAAAATGCAGACTTAAAGCAGAGGAGAGCAGGGAGCAGCTAGAGGGTTGCTCTAGCTTCGGTGTTAGCCAAAAGGAGGGGACCAAGCTGGGGATGACCTAAGAGAATGGGACCGAGCTTCCCTTAGCAGGCCCGAGGGTAAATGAAGGGAGGCCGCAAGGTATAGGAAGGGGAACTAGGGTAAGCAAATAGGAGAGGGAAGAAGGAAGAAAAGGAGGGAGAAAAGGGTGGAGAAAAGGTAAGAAAGGAGGAGATGGAGGGGGAAAGGAAGGAAAGGAGAGAGGGGAGATAAGGAAGAGGGAAAAAGGATAGAGCGAAGGGAAGTTGCAGCCAAGGAGGAGGGCAGCGAGCTAGGGAAAGGGAGGAGCGAGGGTCTGAAATAATAGAGGAGGAGAGGGCGAGGAGAAAGAAGAGGAGAACGAAGGTAATGGGAGAGGGTAGGAAGGGCCGCTAGGGCTACTTAAGTCTGTAATTAGGGTTAAAACAGAAAATTTAGGGTTTAAAATTTAATTTTCTGAATCTAATATGTACATGTAATCATGAAATAATAAATTTAACATAAGCAAATAAACCTACTAACAAAATCTAGGGTTTGAAAGAAGTAGAGAAGTAGGGCAACTTAGGGTTTTAAAGGATTTTTAGCCTAACCCTAGGGCATCAAAGAAAGAGGCTTCCCCTCTTGAGATGGTGCTTGGCAAGTTTGGAAACTAGGGCCTTCCTCAACAACCTCAAAGGTTGGTTGAAGGAGACCTAGTAGTAGCAAAACTTGAAGACCTAAAGCTCAAGCCTAAGAAGGACTCCTTTGAAGAAGGTCCTAACAATGCTATGGTGACTAAAGGCAGAAAATGAACTAGTTGAGACAAAATGCAATATTAATGGCTACCATTCAACCCTACACAAGCATCATTCTCGAACAATTAACAAAGAGACATCAAAAGAAAACATAGATACCTCCTTGTGCATGTGTTAAACCAACAACTCTAGCATCACCTTAGCAAAGAAAGCAAGAACAAAAGATACTCCAAGAAAGTTGCTCCAACGGACCAAACCACATGTAGAATCCTCCTCAAGAGGTGCGCATCAATCAAAGAGCCCTAGTGAGGGCAAAATTCAGCATAAAATGTTTTATCCCTTAAGTTGTTGTGTTAAAATGAAATGAGGAGAAGTCTATTTATACTTTCTCACACTCACTTTATAAAAATATAAAAAATATAAAGGCCGACATGCCTTTAAAATGTCAATTTGAAATTATAAAATGTCAACTTAAAATTAAAACAAAAATAACATAAAATAATCAAATTTGTGGGTAATTTGGGGTACTTTCCCAAGAATTTACCCATAAATGACTAAATAGCTAAAAATAAGCATATCACTCCGTTCTGAAGGCCGAAATGTGGAGGGGGGGTCATCATGCCCCATCTAACCCCAACAATAGAGAAAATCCTTCAACGTCCCCCCCCCCCCAATCAAGCACTACAGCCTGGCCTGGAGGATGACATCATCATCAAGAGGAGCCCAAGGAGAGAGGGAGTTGGTGAACTAGAGGACCAGAAGGGTGTGGAAGGTGACCTGGAGGAGAGACATATGCCTCAGTACTGAAAGATCTACCACCGGAATGATAAATCAAGGTTGGGGTCATGTGACCCAGTGACCCACCCCTGGAAGCCCCGAACACCAACCTCAGGGCTTCAAGCCCTTTCATGAGGCAGCCAGCAATGCCACTAAGACATAGTACTTCCAAGGGAGAAACCAGAGGGTCTGGCCATAACCCCCACTCAAAAAAAGTTGGCTAAACACCTCTCCTAGTCAGAAAGAAATGACCCTCTCTCCCTAGGGCACATCTGTATGTGCGATGGTACTGGTACCACGTAACACTTGTTGGGCCTTTATATCATGATGTGCCCTACAAGGAAAATTGATTTCATCTTATGAATGCAAGTATTCATTTGCCTCATTTCTCATTTCTCTGTGCTTTCTCTCTTTAATTTTGTACTTTGATGTTGACAATCTATTTTTCTATCAGAAGTAGATAAGATACAATAAGATAAAATAATTTTATTAGTGTCCAACAAATGACCACAAAAGTAGGTCAATGTGACTGCTGAGAACAATGATGTTGATAGAAATTGGAAGCATTAAATCAGCTACTTCAAAAGGCAAGATACAGAAATTAAACTATGGATCTATGCTAAAGCCTAAAAACCCTTGTCTCTAAGAGCGGGCAACTGCATTTGGGAGAGAGATGTACAAAGGTGATGGATCCAGGAATTGTAAAGCAAACAATGATGCAAGTGGGCCCACATGGCATTAAGGACGTGTTGTCTCTGTTAATTGATTGTGTGATTGAGTATCATGCTCTCTGGATGCTTTCTGTTGTTTATGGTTGTTATTTGTAGATTGGGAATCGGGATTGATTGCGAAGATATAATTTATTATTGTTGGTTCACTGTGTAAACCACATTCCACAGCTCAGTTTACCTCTAATTGGATCGTTGGTTTTGCACCTACAGCACTATTGCCAATTTGTTTGATCATTGGTATGATAATTAAATGCAATGGCCTCATGTCCAACTCTTTTTCAACACCTACAGCACTAAAAACTAATTGGTTGTTTTGTTGGGTTGTATCACAACATATTATGGCACCCACTTGATTACCTACAACTTGATTCCTCCTCTAATAATTCGTTGGTGTGATTATAGTTGCATAAACCACAGGCCACAACCCCAATTTGCAACATATCTTCTATGTAAATTGTGAGGAATGTTAAATATTTGTTTCATTAAAATTGCAAATATCTTTGTATTTTTTATTAGTCCAAGACATTAAAATCAAACTGCTCTGGTTCATTACCGGTTTCAGTTCCAGTCCGAGTTGACCCTCGACCGGTTCAACTCCTAGTTCCGAGTTTTAAAACATTGCTACCTGCAAAACACAAGTAGGCCCACACATGTGAAGCACTACGCTACAAGGGTAAACATGTCAAGCTCCAAGGTGATGTTGTACCAAGGCTCCATTGCAAGGGTGCTCCATGAGATGTGCCCAACACTCCTCTTACAAGCCTCCAAGGACTCCAATGCCCCTCCTAAGCCATGTGCTCCATCAAGTCCATTCCACCTGCATGAACACTATCACAACCCAGGCATCCCCGAGCAACTCCATGCCTCCGTGCAAACATCCAAGCTACCCACATCAAGTCCATTCCACCTGCATGAACACTATCACAACCCAGGCATCCCCGAGCAACTCCATGCCTCCGTGCAAACATCCAAGCTACCCCATGTTGTTTAGGACTTCTTCCCTCCTTCAAAATGCCAAATGATCCTACTCTAATGCAGAGCATCCTCTCAAGCAAGCAAACAATCTACATGTGACCATCATGAAGAATGTCCTAAGCTGTTTGAAGATCTTCAACACTCCAAGGAAGAATGTCATGCAAGTCTCCAACTAAGATCAAGCAACCAATGAATAAGCCACCTCCAATGTGCAAGTCCATCACAAACCATCCAAGGGCTAATCATACATCATGTACCCCAAATCCCATGAAGCAACCCCAAACATGGTGTAAATACTTACAGAGTAACCTCAAAAGCTAACCATAGTAAATTACAAATTACAAATGCAAAAATAAAATATAGACATAAAGATCCATTTTTTTAGCAACTAGAACACTTACAAAATATTGATACGAGTTACTATATCAATTATGATCAAACACACAAGAAGTTGGATATTCAATACATGTCATAAAATAGAAGTTTATAAGTTAGAACCATAAATTGTAGTTTCCTCATTAAGTTATTTGATGTCATCAAAACCAAAATGCAATACATAGATAGTGAGATTATGTCATTGATACTATAGGTTAGAATGGCAATGGAAAATATAAAATAGGGTAGATACTAGAACTGTAAATGGAAGAATCTCATAGCTCATCACTATCAATAGTCCTCCTTGTTAAAATCATCAAAATCACCACCGTTGCCACTACTCTCTCATTGACTCTCCTCCTTCACATCCTCTAAATCCAATCCAAGATCTATATCTACTAGTGTGGAGGATGAGCCCTTAAGGGAATCACTATAATCAAAATTGACCAATTCTTGCACCGATTCATTAAGATCCAAGTTGGCTAATGCCAACTCAACACTATTGTCCAAAACCATATCAACAGGAAACACATTTTTCTCACCTCGGTATCTGGCATGTCTAGGGCATGTGTCTTGATTTAGGAAACATGCCAAACATATGTCTAACACATGTCCAAGCATGTCCAGTGTTTGACATGTACGATACGAACACGATGCCACAGAGGGACATGTCATGTGTATTAGTTTGGATTTGATCCATACTATTTTCTCCAATAGCAACTAGTGTGAGACCCAACTTTGTAATGATTTTGTTGTTTCATCAAAATTTGGTTGTTCGTTGCATGAGAGTTGTTGCAGTGTTCTATTTTCTCAAACTTTTGATTTGTTGTTCAAATTCTTGCTATAGGTCATGCTTATTTAGGTAGTTGCAATCATTTACTACAATAGTTTTGATCATGATAGTGTTCTGCATTCAGTCTAAGGCAACACCTCTCCCATGTTGATTCGCATAATGACCTATCTTCCATCTGGTTTGTGATGCCATTTTGATCAGTTTGTAAAACTTCCATTCTATTTATAGAATCTTGCTATCCATTTGTAAAGGCGACGCTATTCAACAGAATTGAATGGTGATTTCCAATATTAGAAAAACCTAGAAGTTCACATAATTTAAATGTTTTTCATCTTAATTTAAATCCACCCACTTCTATAATATGTTCGTAGATCAAAGATACATGATCATAACAAGAGAGAGACATTATGATAACATGAACGAGACAAAGAGAGACATGAGGGGAAAGTATGATTTATTAAAAGAAGTGATTGAATAAATCAACATGGACTTCTTTTACACACCTTGTAATAAGTTATTCAACTACTTTCTTAACCAGCATAGATCCATCTTAAACCCGGATCTATTAAACACCAAGAGAGATCCAATTTCTTGAGGTGTAAATTTTTTCTTGATGTGTAAAAAATTTAAGATAGAAAAAATTTGCATCTCAAGAAATTGGATCCCTCTCGGTGCTTAATAGATCCAGGTTTAAGATGAATCTATGCTGGTTTTAATTTTTTATTTTATGAGCCTACATAAATTTTTAATTACTTTTTTATTTTTGATAAGTTATGAGCCAACATTATTTTTTTTAATTACTTTATTTTTGGGAACATTACGTTAAACGTAACGTGACAACATCTCTCCCATACTGGGTTGTAGTGCACCTCGCTACTCTCGATATAACAAACCTATTACGGGTCATTAACATTAATTATGACCCTTCTAACACTATAACTTTTAACAACAGCTTATTGAATACTACCACACTCCAACACCCCTCCTTAACACGAAATACCAGTTTTGACTTTAACACCCCTTTCATTAAAAACTTAAAGATCAAAAATGTTGTTGAGATTATTAAAAAAATATTTTAAAAAAACTTGATAACGAAATTCATTAATTTGATTGGTAGTTGCTCCTCTCCTCGAAAGATCTTGGAACTCTCGTAAGTGCTCCATCAAGTTGTCAAAAGGTAGAAGCATTCGTGTATCTTTAACCTTTCCTTTGAGAATATCATTGGCTCTAGCCTTACAATCCTAGTCTGTGTGGCACAAATTTCATAATAATAGCCGTTTAGTTCTTCTTTGTTATTGACCTTGCTTTAATTTGTTTTCTTGCATGTTTTGGTTTTAATAAGAAGTGCATATTCTTAAGTGCTCTCCTCTTCGCTCGATCATTTTTCTCTAGCTATACGAAAAGATACCATATTCTTCCAGGATTGTGAAGCCAATTGACCAAGTGTGGCCACATTGCTATTATTCGAAGGCCAGTTGTTTAATCCACAACTTTTATGTTTTCTTTAACAATTATTTCTACTTCTGCTAATTGGTTTTTCAGGGATCTTAGGTCATTTGTATGACTTAAGATAATTACTCCACTGGCCATTTTGAGCCAAGGAGAATTGGGCATTCAACCCCTTTACCCCAAACCCAAAGTCCATTCAATTCATCCAAAATTTCTTTTGACTGTTTGGATAGGTAAAGTTGGTGCAATCCAAAGTCAGTTATAGCAAGCCCTACTGATGTTATCTTTATCATCCCTATTATGTGATCCAAAGATATTTTCTTGCTACGTGGGTTTGGGCTCAGTTCGACTGACTTTATCATCCCTATTATGTGATCCAAAGATATTTTCTTGCTACGTGGGTTTGGGCTCAGTTCGACTGACTTTATCATCCCTATTATGTGATCCAAAGATATTTTCTTGCTACGTGGGTTTGGGCTCAGTTCGACTGACTATGCCCGAAAGTTTTTAAATGTAACTGGAGTTTCACACTTACTTATGATCGTTAAACAGGGGCTTCCATTTCAATAACCAGAAACTCCAAATTATCTGCAAAATCTCTAAAAGAAGTAAACAACTTGAAAAATACCTGTCTTTTGGATGCTGACTGCGTGCCCTACTTTGGCACGTCCCTATCTCTGTAACTATGCAACCTGCTCGTGAAACGCTTGCTACACTGCTCCACTCTGTTCTGAAACTGAAATTTTCTCAAATTTGAAAGATGCTTGAAATATATAGAGATTTACCCTGCTCGAATCTGCTCTGCTCAGGGCACGTTCTTTCCGCCAAAGAAAACAGATTTCTGAAAGCTGCTGGACGAAATTTTCCGGCTCTGTCTGTTCACGCGAATTTCTTACTCGCATATTTCTTCTCATCCTACTCTCAGTGATTCTCTGTGCTAATCTGATATGGGCATCGTCCTCCGGCTATGGTTTCCCTTCCCATGCATATTAAGTTTTTCATTTTTAAAAATATTGCCCCGTAAGTTCTGAAAAACATTGAACTAAACCCCTTGCCTTCTTTTATATATAATGGTTAAAAGCTTTTCTAATTAAAATATAATTTGTAAATCCTATCTTGGCATCTTTGTCCTCAACTCAACCCTTGTGTAACATGTTGCTAATGTGGGTAATAAATACTGATTGGGGGCATTTTTACAATATTTTAATCATACTAGGATTATATTTTGTTTAGAAGAAAATAACATATTTTTATTAAAAAAAAAGTCGTTACAACAAATCATCTTTCACCAAAAAAAACATCATTTGCAAAGAGAATTATAACTTGATAGACAACCACATCCCATTCAGTGTCCAAAAAGCAGACCTTCCTTCCAACCCAAACATTTTTTACATGACCTTAACCATATCCAAAATATAGCAAAAACTAAACTTGGAAACATCCCAACAAAAACTATCATCAAAAAGGAGAAAACAAACAAGAACTTCCTCCCACAACAGAAACTAAAAAAAAGGTTATGTTCCTACTTCAAAAATTGAGAACAAGTCTTCAAAAGAGATCTTTGAGTCTACAATTTCTGAAATATGGAAAATGCCTTCCTTCAGAACCAATGCTTGATTTGAAACCTAAAAACATCTCAACGGAAATAGTCATTAGAAAGGAAAAATCATACAACGAACTTCCTCCCACGAGATATACTAAAAAAGGATTATGTTGCTACATCAAAAATTGAGAATGAGTCTTCAAAGGAGATCCTTGAGTCTGCAATTTCTAAAATATGCAAAATGCCTTCCTCCCACTTCCTCCATGACCAAAGCTTGTTTTGAAAGTAGATCAACTTCATCATTCAGCTCCCTATAAATATGATGAAACTTAATCTCTACAAAATATTCTTGTAGCTTCCTTATCTTCTCCTTCCAACCATCCAAAACTATAACCTGTAACTAGCAAATTTAGGTAACCCGATCAGTGATCACTTTTGAATCTCCGGCCACCTGCAAGGGAGTAATTATTTTAGCTCTTACAAAGAATAAAAGACACCAAAGTGCCAGAAGTTCCCCACAAGTATTGGTGCCCATACCACAATTTGATTTTAGCTTAAACACATGTGCCACTCCTAACTTCAAATAATCTCCAACCCCACAACAAGCACCTTGATCTTGTGAGGCACCATCAAAATAACCAATGGGCCAATCATTTATTGAGGAAGTAGCTCTAATCATCCTCTTCTGTGATAAATTATTATATTATGCCATTCATCGAAAGCACCTATGGCCTTTTGGCACACCTTCATTGCATTGATTCTATTTCCCTCAAACAAAATTACCATTCACGTGCTTCCATATTTCCCAACTAACATAACCTGGTATCTATCTCCATAAGGCTGCTTCAGTTATCCATTTATGAAAACAAAGAGGAAAAGATCGACCACACCAGTTATAGGACAATTGAAGATTCTTTTTTACCTCAAGCCATACTAATTGTGTAAAGGAGCAACTGATCAAAACATGATCAACAGTCTCAACTTCAATTTCACACAATATACATTTATTAGGTCCACTTCCACCCCTCTTTATAACCAAGTTATCCCAAGTAATAATCTTATTTTATAACGCAAGCCAACAAAATAACTTAATCTTTAATGGAACAGTCCATTTCCAAATATGAGAAAACCACCATTTTGTTTCAACTTTTAAACAGAGATAGAAAGGGATTCATACACCAATTTAGCACTCAGCAACCCATTCTTCTAATTCCAAGACCATGTTAAAGAATCTTCCTCATTTGACAAAAATAAGCCACCTCTTTGAAGACCAAAAGCATACATGTTCCACTCATCTTTATGAATACCTTGCATTTATATATCTTCAACTTTGATCCATCTTTGATTAACCCCAAAATCATTACCAGGAAAACTAGCTTGAGCAAGATGGAAAATGCCTTTAGAATGAAGAAAACGTACCAATTCTGGAGATAATTTATACCATCTAGCTCCCCCTATGATACGGTCCTCCCCAACTTGGATAAACCATCCATTCTTGGGATGCCAAACCAATCAATCACCCAAAACCTGAAAATAATTAACCAGTCAATTCCATACATTTGAAATCCCCTTATCTTTCTTGTATTTTGGTCTTATCCAGTCAATGACATACCTATGTCCCAAATACTTATCCTTAATCACTTTGCTCCACATGTTATTTGAAAATAAACCTCTCCAAAGGCTTTTTTGCGGCTAATGCTTGACCAAAGAAAAAATATATTTTTAAAACCCCAACCCCCACATTTCTTAGGTCTAGCAAGTTTTTCCCACTTCACCAGATGTACCCCCTCCTTTTTCTTGGTACTTGTCCATGGAAAACTGAAAACCCTTTTCTGATTTTATCCAAAATTGACACGGGAATCTTCGACAGAGAAATCCAATAAACCAGAATATTCTCAAGCACATGCTTCACCAATATAAATCTACCCCCCAAGGACATCCATCTTAAATACCAACTTCTAATTCTTTTTTCCACCTTCCTCAATAGCCACATCCAGTATTCAGTTGTATAGTTGTTAGGCTTCAAAATGTACCCCATATATTTTATTCCAAAACTTAAATCTTTGATATGATAAGGAAATAAATGTCCTATATTTGTTAAGGTATCCTCATCAAGACTGTGTTCCAAAAAAATCGACTTGGCCTCACTAGCAACCATACCAGTGGCTTCACAAAACAAATCAAGAATGTCCTTATAAACTCGCCACTCAGACAAAGAGCCTTTTCCCATCAGTAAAACATCATCTACAACAAGCAAATGAGTTATTATAATAAGAGGAGATATTTTATGCCAATTCCCACTAGCTCATTCGGTTAAGGTGTGGGTCTCGTCAGCAAGGTGAAACGGGTTCAATTCCCCTTAGGGATGAGCTAGTTAGGAGGAGACACCCAAAATCCAACCAGTTGAGGGTTGGTGTGTAGGCCAGGTGCGATCCTCGGGTGATTTTGACGGCTTAGATGCCCCCGGGTCATGGTTTCTTAGATCATAGGCCACTCCTGCAAGTCAAGGAGATTCTAGCAAACAAACAAACAAAAAGATATTTTAATCCCTTCCAATCTTCCTTCTAGCTTAGCCTTCTCAATCAACCTACTTAAGCCTTCAATAATAAGAAGAAAAAGAAGGGGGACAAGGGACAACCTTGTTTAAGACCTTTGGATCTTTGAAGATTATAACATATTAAACGCATGGACATATGAAAATAGCATTAAAGCCAAAGTATTTTTCAATTTTTCAATTATTTTAAATAAGATATCATTTAAAATGTTAGAGTAGGTAAGATTTTAATGTCCATAGAGTGTGTGAGGTTTGTTAGTCATAATGACACATGTTGATTGGGTTTGGGTGTAAGGGTGTGGTCCACATGTTTTGTTAGAAATAAATGAAGAAATGGAGTGTTGGTAGGTTAATGAGTTGGTAGTTTGTTAGAGATTTGGCAACTAGTATCCCAATTTGTTAGATAGGTGGTAGTGAAATCTTTCAAATAGATGGATAGGTGTTTACTCTAGATTCAGCTTTTTAGGATCTATTGATCCTTTTTTCAACCTATATATGCATGTATTTCCTATTTAGTTTAATAATAGACAAGTGTGTCTCTCTCTTGGTGTGTAGTTTTGTTGTGTTAAAATTTTGATTTGGTATCAAAATTGTTTGTGAGTAGGTTGTGAGAGAGTTGTCAATGTCAATGAGATAAGCAAAAATAACCAAGTATCATGGTTGTCATTTGAAGATAAAGACGAGTGATCATTTGGAATATAAGCCCCTATGGAAAAGTGAGGGGTCGTTTGTTCAAGTCATTTCCCACTTGCGTTATAGAAGTTATTGTCTATGCCCTGGGATTGGAAGTTGCCACCCATAAGGATTGAAGTGGGTCGACTAGTCAACATAAAGATCACATGAGGGAAAGAGTTAGTAGCCCAAGTTGTTGTTGTTCCCATAATCAAGGGCAAAAAAAGTTGCCTACATTTCCAACATTTATAGAGATATGAGCACTAATTAGTTACTATATGGCATCGATGTTGATCATCTTTGTCTTGGTAAAAGAAAGTGTCATGTATTGGTGAAATTGTTTTTTGTCGTTTTTAGAATTTCGTTTATTTGGTTGTTGTCAGATAATTTGACATGTTCTTATTTAAATGAAGCGAAATAATTAGATGGGTTGAATTATGTCAATTGGAAGTTTAAGTTGCACATATTTATGGAATGATACAATGTCTAGACAATTGCAAGTGGAGCATAAGCCAAACCAACTCCTCCTACAACCCTTGTTCAAGATTGGGAGAAAAGAAAAACCAAGGCAAACATTATCTTGAGAATGTATGTCAAAGGCATCATCATTCCTCACATAAGGGAGTGAAAGACATAAAGTAAGACATGGGAGGTACTAAAAAGTTTGCATAAGACAACAAATACAAATAGAGTATTATATTAAACAAGCAATCTTCTTTCAATTAAAATGGAAGAAAATGGAAATCTTGATGTTTATCTATCTAGAATAAAACATTTAAAGGATAACAAATGCAAGTGGAGTTTAAGCTAAACCAACTGCTCCTATAGCCTTTGTTCGAGATTGGGAGAAAAGAGAAACCAAGGCAAAGGTTCTCTTGAGAATGTATGTCAAAGACATCATCATTCCTCACACAAGGGAGAGAATAATTGTAAGTGGAGTTGGAGCTAAACCAATTGCTCTTATAGCCTTTATTCAATATTGGGAGAAAAGAGAACAAAGGCAAAGGTTCTCTTGAGAATGCATGTCAAAAACATCATCATTCCTCACACAAGGGAGTTCAATACATCAAGTGAGACATGGGAGGTATGAGATAGCAAATACAAAATAAAGTACTATTTTTAAAAAGCAATTTTTTTTCAATTAAAATGGAAGAAAATGAGAACATTGGTGATTATCTATCTAGTATAACATTTTAAGGATAAACTGCATGAAGTTGGTGAGAAAGTATCAAGTAGTGACTTAGTTACTGTAACATTGAATGGTATGTTAGATGAATATCAAATATTTATCACTAGTATTGCAGCAAGAGAGAAAGCACCTTCCTTTGATAACTTAACAAGTATCCTTGTGCAAGAAGAAGAAAGGAGGAAAAATGTTTACAACATATTTCATAATTCAAAGTTGGCTTTGATTTCCATAGGCAAGCAACCATACAAAGGAAAGCCATGGCTAAAGAACAAAGGAGGTGAACTTGACATGAAAATGTATCAAGGTGGGGATTCATCAAAGATAACTACTAATGTTAAAAAGAATGGTGCCTATAGCTATCGTTGTAAGTTTAGACACTATGCTTATGAGCATAGGAAAAACAAGTTTAATGAGTCCACATATAGAAGTCAAGAAGGCAACTTTGTTTATAGAGAAGCATGGGTAAGTATTGACATAAAAAATGTAAAGTTGTTTGTTTCATTTGCAACCCTCTATGCATATACAAATGATTGCAATGCATGGTTCATTGATTCAAGAGCATCTATTCATATTACTTGTAATAGAAACTAGTTTAAAACCTATCACAAGAAAACTGACGGTGCTGAAATATATCTAGGTAATGATAGATCTCTTGAAATAAAAGGCTATGGCGATGTGTGTGTAAATTTGCAAATGGACATTCCCAATAAATAAATAGAATGTAATGTATGTGTCGGGGATTAAGAAAAAAATAATTTCAACTTCTAAAATTACAAATCAAGGTTTGAAAGTTGAATTTGCAAAGTTAAGTTGTCGTGTGAAGGATATGCAAGATAACTACACAGCCTTGACATAAGGAAACATAGTGGGATGCCTATACAAATTGAATGCTACTATTGAGAATCATCAAGCTTTGCCATCAACAAATGTGTCTACAAAAGAACTATGGCATTTAAGTTATGGTCATTCAAATCTTAGAGATCTAATTTCACTTCAAAGAAAATAAATGATGAAATGCCTTCTAACTTTTAAGAATGATCATGTTGAATGTGATGGTTGTGCACTAAGAAAACAACATAGGAACGAGTTTCCAATAAGAACAGAGAAAAGGAAAATAGATTTTCTTGAATTAGTGCATATTGATGTGTGTGGGATAATGCAAACATAATCACTCAGGGGAAATTCATATTTTCTCATAATTATTGATGATAGAACTAGGTTCACACGAGTCTAATTTATAAGTGATGTTTTTAAATATCTAAAATTGTTTAGAAATATGGTTGAAAAGCAAATAGGTAAATATATCAAGATTAGATCAAACCAAAAGGGAGAATAAATTTCAAGATAATTCTTTAAGTATTGAAAAGACAATATGAAGCTTTCATTGGGCATAAACTAGTTGTTAATCATTTGAGAGGTTCTAGGAGTAAAGCATTTTCCCACATTCCAAAGGAAAATAGAAGGAAACTTGATGTAAAGTTGGTCAATTGTATTTTCACTAGCTATTGTGTTTGTTCATGTTACTCATAATGTCTTTTCAAGCAAGGATGTTATATTTCATGAGTATGAATATGGTATTCAAGAGTACGATAGGCAATATTCATGGAAACATCTTGAATAAGGCATTGAAAGTGAAAAAGTAGAAGAAAATGAAGATCGACAAGATGATGTTGAAATTCAAAGTAGCATTGAAGCTACAAGCAATGATAATACACCAAAAAGAGTGGAGCTACTCCACCGCATAATGATGCACTAAGAAGATCAACGAGGTGTTGATGTATATGTAACTTCGGAATGTATTTCACCTATGTATATTGTATTCCTATAGAGATGTTATTATTCCTCTATACGGAAGTGTCGTCATTTATATTGTAAGTGTCGTAACTTATACTTGATGGGTTATTAGACCACCTTGATGGGGTCGGCCCTATATAAGTCATGTGGGTTAAAGGGTTATTAGACCACCCTAGTGGGGGTCGGCCCTGTCAGCATTATGTTATGTGGTTAAGTTGAGGCCGACCTTGTAAGGTTATTATGCAAGTAAAGTCAAGTATAAATAGAGTGTGGAAGGCACTCTATTTGATCATTCACTTTTTCCGCACTCTATTTGATCATTCACTTTCTCACTTATACACTCATTGGAGAGTGGCACACTAGTGGAGGAGGAGAAGCTGCTGCTAGGAGACTATCTCTTATGTTTGGGTTTTGTATCATTGCTCTATCTATCTCTGAGGAAGTTATTAGGGTTTTTCACCTTATTGGTTTTCCCCAAGGAAACTCTGTGTGTCTATTGTCTCTTCTGATTGATATGTTGCACATGTTATTCTCTCAGTAAAGATCCTAGATCATATTGAATTGATGCTAAAAAATTAACATGGTATCAGAGCTAACCTGAGAAGAAGACATTGTGCAGTTGCGGAAGCTAGGGCTTCTTGTTTTGGGGTTTCTCTCCATTGATTTTGGAAAGGAAGCAGGGTAGATTGACTCTCCTCAGCAAGGCGCATCTTTCTGTCCAACCAGAATTAAATTCTGGGCACTTTCATTTTTTGCCCTAAAAATTAGGGTTTCCACAAAAATAGGAATTTCTGAAATCTGAGACCATGGCTGGAAGCTCCTTGGAAAAATCGAAGTTTAGAGCTTTGAATCGAAATTTTTGGTTGGGTGAAGCTCCGGGAAAATCAAACCCTAGTTTGGGGTCCTATCCAGTGAAGCCAGAAATTAGGGTTTCTGCAAAAGTTGGAATTTCTGAAATCTGAGACCATGGCTGGAAGCTCCTCTGAAAAATCAAAGTTTAGAGACCAAGATCAAAAATTTTGGATGGGTGAAGCTCCGGGAAATTCAAACCCTAATTCAGGGTCCTCGAGAGTGAATCCATAAATTTAAAAGGCAATTTTGAGGGGTGAAACTTTGCAGTTTTCAAATTTTGAGTATACCAGCTTGATTAGCTCATCAAGGCGCGTCTTTCTATCCTTTCAGAAGTTTGAATTTTTAGGGTTTCTCTAACAAACCCTAATCCAGCTCCAAATCCAGTTTTCAGCAAACCAAGTGGTAAGACCTAAATCTTTTATTTCCATTTGAAGTTTCTCATCGAAAATGTCTCACCACACCAAGCTTGAGGATAAGCTTGAAGGGGTTGATAACTTCCAAGCCTGGAAGTATAGGATTGGGTTAATCCTAGAAGAGAATGAGGTGGACACTTACATAAGTGAAGAGATTCCAATTCCAAAGGGAGAAGAGGCCAAGGCCTTACACAAGAAGAACTTGGTCAAGGCTAAGACAATCATTGCTAATTCTATCAAAGACCATATCACACCACATGTGTCATCTCTGAAGACACCCAAGGAGATGTTTGATTCCTTGACCAAGTTATTTGAAGGGAAGAACATAAATCGGAAGATGACCTTGAGGAATCAATTGAGGAATATCAAGATCCAGAATGCAGAGACTATGCAGTCTTATTTCTCAAGGGTCTCCCAGATAAAATAACAACCTGAAGCTGTGAGAGAAGACATAGAGAATGGAGAAGTGGTAATGACCACTCTTAAAGGCCTTCCTAGATCATGGGATTCCTTCATCCAAGGAATTTGTGCTAGGAAGAAACTTATCTCATTCAGTAGGCCGTGGGAAGAATGCTCACAGGAAGAAGCTCGAATTATAGCTCGAGAAGAAAAGATGGGGAATGAAGTTCAAGCTCTCACAGCCCACACCAAGAAGAGGACACTTTTCCTCATATTGTCCTAAAAACAAAAGGAACAACAACAACTACTACTACTACAAGCAATCTGACAGGTATGACTTACAGGTATGTTTGAAATATGTTCATGATTAAGTTTATAATATGATTGTCTTCATGTTATTGAGTTTAGTAACAATTTTGTTTTAGACTTGTCTTATCACCCCAGTAAAAGTATGAATGCATGATAGAAGACATTCATTGATTAAGGTTATGACACTTATGATTGTACTAATGCACTGTGGTGTTGTATGAGGAGAATGTTATCCGCTAACATGAAGGTACAAATCAAGTCCTAGATCAAGACCATAGTGACATGAAGACAAAGACTCATCCATAGTCATGGATCACATAGAGGTATGTATAATTTGGTTCTATAATGGTTAACTTATGAGTTATGCAGGTCATTGAAGAGAACAAGAAAAACATTGCTAGACATAACTAGCAAATATGATGACCATGTATGTTTTTCCTATATCAAGTTAGAATCCTACCCTATGTAAGGATCTTATATTTTTGAATGATTGATAATGATTACTCATGAAGTTACAAGTTTGAATAATCTAGGGTTTATGCATATTATGTCTCTTACTTGATTGATGATATGACTAACCAGAAGAGTTCTATGGTCAAATATGAATATGCATGAGTAAGAGAAGTCTTCCCTGAAACCTTGAATACTAATGCTTATTATCTATGTTTGAAATGATCATAACTATACATGTTTAAGATTATTGTGTTTTGATAGTATTGAGATTATACTAATGAATGTATGATTATGTATGAGATCTCGAGGGTAACACAATGATGATACTAGTAAGCATGCATAATGATCGAGAATGGATATAAGTTCAAGGACAAGTAATCCAGGAAGCAAAGATCAAGAGGCAGCACACTCCAGTAGTTCCTGCAAGGAAGCAAAGATTGAGAGGGAGTCCACCCAACAAACAAACAAAGATAAGTATTTGAATTGTCATTTCTTGTATATTTGATTGTTTAAATAATACTGTTCAATGATGTATATACTTATGTTCCTAGACTAAGGTTGTGTATCATGCATATTAGAATAATTGCATTAATGAACAGTATACCACTAATATGCATGTAATGGGTAAGTGGCCTATGGAACTATACAACATTGCATTTCTACTTATCTAGAATGAAACCTCTTTGCTGACATGTTGAGAGTTGTGCACAGTCTTAACAATGTTCTGGTAGAGATTGGAAGGCATCTAGAAAGTTACGGGATATGGATAAATGTTGTATTGAAGCATTGGCTAAATTAATTGCATGACTGTATGACATATTTCTTTATGTGTAAGAATTTGTTCTGAAAACTATGAGATGTTTCTAATCATGCAATTTAACTTGTCTTGTAGGAAAGATCGTATACCATCACCTACAAAAAAAGGACTACAACATTTACTCCAGCAACAAAGCTATCTATTGAAGAATCTGAAGTTCCCAGGATCCGGGATGAAGTAATGATCGAAGAGTACCAGTCGATCATGAAGAATGATGTTTGCGATGTGGTCCCAAGACATGAAGGGAAGTCTGTTGTGACTTCCAAGTGGATCTATAAGATCAAGCATGCTGCAGTTGGTAGCATAGAGAAATACAAAGTGAGATTTGTAGCTCGTGGCTTCTCCCAAAAAGAGAGAATAAAATATGAAGAGACTTTTGCTCTTGTAGCCAGATACACTTCCATCAGATCAGTACTTGCTCTGGCTACAATGATGAAATGGAAGATACACCAGATGGATGTCAAGACAACCTTCTTGAATGGTGTAGTCGAAGAGGAAATGTATGTGGAGCAGCCACTTGGTTTTGAGACACATGACATAGAGTCATATGTGTGCAGGTTGAAGAAAGCCTTATATGGCTTGAAGCAAGCTCCTAGGACTTGGTATGGTAGGATAGACAGCTTTCTATCCAGTTTGGGCTTTACCCAGAGTAAAGCGGATTCCAACCTTTACTACAAGGTTGAGGAAGGCAATCCTGTGATACTCTTATTGTATGTGGATGACCTATTTGTAACAGGAGAGGATAGATTGATTGCTGACACGAAGAGGAAGCTTGCTGCCGAGTTCGAGATGAAGGACTTGGGGATGATGCACTATTTTCTAGGCATGGAGGTGTGGCAGAGTGCAGATGGAATCTTCCTTGGACAAGGGAAGTATGTAGTAGATATCCTGAAGAGGTTCGGGATGATGGACTGTAAGGCCATGGCCACACCTATGGCATCGAACTTGGAGCTTCTGTGTGATGCTTCATCTGATCCGGTTGATGTCACTGTGTATCGTCAGATGATTGGGTCCTTGATGTACCTAATGAACACGAGACCAAATATTTGCTTTGCGGTGAACACATTGAGCCAATTCCTGACAGATCCGAGAAGTGTTCACCTGGTTGCTGTAAAGCATGTTCTGAGGTACCTGAAGGATACAATTGATTATGGGCTCAAGTATGATGCGAATCGAAAGTTTAACCTAGAGGGTTATGTTGATTTAGATTGGGAACGCAGTGCCATTGATCGGAAGAGCACTTCGGGTGCTACTTCAGTATGGGATCCGGTATGATCTCTTGGTTTAGCAGGAAGCAGTCCTGTGTGGCACTAAGGACAACCAAAGCATAGTATGTTGCAGCTTGTTCGGCTAGTTGTGAGGCAATATGGCCTAGGAAGCTACTATCTGAGTTATTTGATCTCCCGTTGGATGCTACCTGTATCTTCTGTGACAACCAGAGTTGTGTGAGAACCAAGTGTTCCATGACAGGTCGAAGCACATTGAGATCAAATATCACTATATCAGGGATATGGTGCAGAGAGGAGCAGTGAAGCTCTTGTATGTTGCAACGGATGAGCAGGTTGTAGATGTGTTGACGAAACCACTAGCCAGAGTGAAGTTTGATTACTTCAGAGAGAGGCTTGGTGTTCTTCAGATAGAAGATACTTCGAGGAAGAAGTGATGGGACACATCTGCAGGAGCCATTCCAAGCATGGTGAGAGGAGGATCCTTCCCATGGTTGTGGATGTAAGCGTTGTGTGGTGAGCATCAGGATGATGCTCCGGTTATTGCTTGGTATGATTAGTTGGATCATGTATATGTATATGCATCAGTTGGATGCTTGGTATGATCAGTTGGATCATGTATATGTATATGCATCAGGACAATGCAGTGATGATGATCAGGAGGATCATGTGAGATGAGTATCAGGATGATACTCTGGATGATATGCATCAGAATGATGCTATGATGATGATCAATATGATCATATGTGATGATATGTATTAGGTGGATACATTGCATAATCAGTTGGATTATGTGTGATGAGTTCCAAAGACACAGATGCACATGGGATTTTCGGACATGGTTGTAGATGTGTTCTCCCATGGTCGTGATGTAATTGCCGGGATTTTTCGACATGGTGGCATATGTGTTCTCCCATGGTCGTGATGTAATTGCTAGGGCCATTCCGACATGGTTGAAGTGTGTCTTCCCATGGTTGCTGATGTAAGAGCTGTGCCATTCGAGCATGGTTGAAATGTGTCTTCCCATGGCTGTGATATAAGTGTTGTGCCATTCGAGCATGGTTGAAGTGTGTCTTCCCATGGCTGTGATATAAGGGTTGTGTCATTCCTGGCATGGTTGAAGTGTGTCTTCCCATGGCTATGGATATAAGTGCGATGCCATTCTCACATGGTTGAAGTGTGTCTTCCCATGGCGTAGATATAAGTGTTAAGCCTTTCACGGATGGTTGAAGTGTGTCTTCCCATGCCGGTGAATGTAAGTGCTGTGTGATGTGCATCTGGGTTGTGCTTCGTGAACGATGTTATGATCAGTATGATCATGAGTATCAGGATGATACTCTGTGGCCGTGGACAGGTTGTGCAGTGGCATGTAAGAGGTCTTGGGAGATCCGATAGGTTGAGTTGTGTGCTCGTAATCAGTCCTGGGATGCTCTTGCGAGGTTTTGTTGACGCACGTAATAAGTCCCGAGGATTCCACAATATGGCCAGTGATGATGAAGACCTACAGGTGGTGGGCCTACATCCAACATGAAAAAGGGCTAGCTCTGTAGAACTTCCTATGACGAGTGGATTGGAGATTGATTGAGATAGCAGCAGCAACGATGACGATGGTCTAGTGACGATGATCCAGAGAAGAAGACTTGTGCTAGCATATATGTGTCGAGAAATACCTTCCTAGTTAAGAGGGAGTGTTGATGTATATGTAACTTCGGAATGTATTTCACCTATGTATATTGTATTCCTATAGAGATGTTATTATTCCTCTATACGGAAGTGTCGTCATTTATATTGTAAGTGTCGTAACTTATACTTGATGGGTTATTAGACCACCTTGACGGGGTCGGCCCTGTACAAGTCATGTGGGTTAAAGGGTTATTAGACCACCCTAGTGGGGGTCGGCCCTATCAGCATTATGTTATGTGGTTAAGTTGAGGCCGACCTTGTAAGGTTATTAGGCAAGTCAAGTCAAGTATAAATAGAGTGCGGGAGGCACTCTATTTGATCATTCACTTTCTCACTTATACACTCATTGGAGAGTGGCGGACTAGTGGAGGAGGAGAAGCTGCTACTAGGAGACTATCTCTTATGCTTGGGTTTTGTATCATTGCTCTATCTATCTCTGAGGAAGTTATTGGGGTTTTTCACCTTATTGGTTTTCCCCAAGGAAACTCTGTGTGTCTATTGTCTCTTGTGATTGCTTCTTGTGATTGATATGTTGTACATGTTATTCTCTCAGTAAAGATCCTAGATCATATTGAATTGATGCTAAAAATTTAACATGAGGCAAATCAAGACACCAATCAAGAATAAAGGTTAATCTTTCATGTCAAAATATGGAAAAGCCAAGTATTATAAGGAATGGATGATTGCTATGCAAGAAGAATTGATTATGCTATGAAAAACGACACTTGGGAACTAACTTAATTGCCTAAAAATAAAGTTCCTGTAGGCTTAAAATGGTTGTTCAAGTCTATGTTCAATTAGGATGGTAGTATAGATAAATTGAAAGCTATATTGGTTGCAAAAGACTATTCGCAAAAGGAAGGAATAGATTATGATGGCATATTTACACTTGTAGCTAAAATGAACACCATTAGACTTATGATCGCACTTGCTACTAAGCACAATTGCGACTTGCATCGGCTAGATGTTAAGTTAATATTGTTTAATGGTGAATTAAAAAGAAGAAGTATATATTGTTCAACTAGAAGGTTTGTAAAGAAGGGACAAAAACATTGTTATGTAGGTTAAATAAAGCACTATACAGTCTCAAACAAGCTTTGAGGTCATGGTATGTGAAAATTGATAACTTATTATTTTAGCAAGGATTCATCAAAAGTAAGAGTGACCCAAATCTTGACATAAAGAAATATGAACATGAGGATGTTGCTTTGATTTCACTATATGTTGATGATTTAATCATACAAGGAGTGTTATAAGTTTGATCGATGCATCCATGGAAAAATAAAATTAAAAATTGATTGATGAAATTAAAAGACAATTATCATGGGAATTTGAAATGAAGAATCTTGGAAACATATGCATTATTGTTTAGGTATTGAGGTGTGGAGGGGAAATGGTGAGACTTTCATCACTCAAATTAAGTATGCAAAGGAACTTATCAAAAGGTTTAGTATGAATGAGTACAAACTAGTCTCTACTACATTAGAACATGATGTTAAGCTTTGGATTGTAGATGATACCAAATAAGTAAATTGTACTTTGTATAAATAGTTTGGTGGGACGTTTAAATTACTTAACCACAATGAGACTTGATATTGCATACTCAGTCAACATACTTAGCCAATTCAATGCCAAGCCACATGAGAGCCATTGGAAAGCAACCAAGAGAGTCATTCAATACTTAAAAGGAACCACCGATTATGGTATTGATTGCACTAATCATTCGAATGTTGCATTAATAGGTTATTCATATTTTGATTAAGTAAGTTATCCAAATGATAACAAATAAACCACTAGATATGCATTTAATATAGGATCAAGTATTGTGTCTAGGGGCAGCAAGAAGCAACGATTGTTTCTTTGTCCTCTACCAAAGCTAATTACAAAGCATTATGTAGTGTTACTTGTGAAGTAATTTGGCTAAGATGGATTCTTGAAGACATGGGATAAAGGCAAGGAGTACCTATATCTATCAAGTGTGACAATCAAAGTTCAATGGAATTGGCAAACAATCCAATTTATCATGCAAGATCAAAACACATTAAAACTCAACATCGTTTTGTAAGAGAATAGATTTAATATAAAAGTCAACTTTATGTACTCTAATACAAATGAGAACATGGTTGATATATTCATTGGACCTTTACGAAAAGCAAATTTTGTAATATGTAGAAATATGCTAGGTATCATAAAGAATTCATTTCTCCGATAAGGAGGAGTGTCATAAATAAATGAAGAAATGGAGCACCAACAGGTTGTTAGTGAGCTGACAATTTGATTATATAGTGCTCACAACAAGTTTCCCAGTATGTTAGATAGGTGGCAATGAAATATCTTTGTTGGATAGCTAGGTGTTTCTTAGAGATCCAGCTTTTTAGGGATCCGTTGGTCCATTTTTCAATATATATATGCATGTATTTTATGTTCAGTTTAATAATAGACAAATCCATATCTCTCTTGGTGTGTAGTTCTATTGTATTAAAAAAATGATTATTCAGTGGATTTATGTTGAATCATAACCCATTTTACTTTTTGTATAAAATCGTAAAAGGAGCCCCCTAACTGCATCATATAAAAAAGATAGTAGTTGGGTTGAGTTTTAAGATTTGTATAAATGAATTAGACAAAGCTGGAGTACATGCTAAATGAATGAGAATTACAATGCATAAGAAAGGCCACAAGTCACTTATTGGCTTTATATTGTGGTGTACCATAAAATAAGTATTGATTTCAGCCGACAATGCAAGTACTAATTTGCCCTATTTCTCTTATATGTATGTGGTCCAATGTTATTTTTCATTGTTGTGAAGTTTCCTATTTCATGCAAATATTTTCAACTTTTAGTTCACATTGTTGTAACTTGAATATACCTCTTGATTATTGACAAAGCTAATAAGAGAATGCATATACACCAACAAACACATTAAGAGATAACAAGTGATAGAATGCATATAGATACACTTTATCATATATAATATTGCACAATAACTAAGAGTGGTATGTTGTTACACATGCAATGAAGATGGTATGATGATTAAATGTGGCCAATGATGAATTATATAATCAAAATGGATTAGTAGCATGGCTAAAGGTGTTGATGATATTGTTGCATATGACAGTCAACCATTGTAAAGAAAGGATGATAACAAGAAAGTGTCGATCAAGAGGTTGGTGAAAGGATCACGTAACATCATAAATGTGATGGTAGCCATGTATGTGCACATGTGAATTAAATTATGCTCATGTCACATAAGTGTTGAAGGTGATTTAGGTAAGATTTCCTTTAATAGTTATGATTTGATATCGTAAATTGATATGTTGATGTGATTTAAATGCATGATTTGAATGATACCCAAGTGGGACGTGGTAAAGGAAGCATGAAATCCTTAGACATATACGATCCTTGAAGTCTTTTAAATGCATTCGTAAGAGAAAAAATAGTGTATCATGCTGTATTGGTTACAAGGTAATAACCAAGGAAAGTTAGGCCTTGTTGTGAAAGTTAATGCCACATGTGAGGCCATAATGTTGTTGGATATGGAAAGGCTATAGCACTGCACAAGTGTCCAATGGTTTCCCTACTCATATAAAAATCCTAGGCTATAACCTTCTTGTCAATAATGAGACACCATCATAAGGGAAGGGTTTCTTTAGGGACATTGAATAGAGAATGGAAAGACCTTCTATTATGCCCAATGTACTATTTAGTAGATAAAGAGTATATTCTTTGGGTTGCATTGGGTTGAAGAGGAAAGTGTTCATATGGTCAAACAAGTACAAGAGGGGTGGTTGTATGATGTGTCAAGACGTTGGCTAGACCTTCCAACTTATCATGGTGGAATGCATGTCATGAGAATGTGTCGTTCTACATGATGATTAGAGTGTGCATGTTGTGGTCGTGCACACATATATGGGGACACATATGTTTGAATGCATTGTGTGGATTTATGCTTGTGCTAAATTGCATTGCAATCAATATGTTAATAGCTGAAATGATGGAATTATTGGTAATTCACAATTATGAGATCATTCCATAGGGCTATTATGGATGCAATGAAAGAATTGGATGTAAAAGTAGTAATGTTTTGATGGACTACGAGAAAGCTATGTTAGAATAACAAAGTTGCAAAAAGAGATGTCTTGGAAATGGTAGTGAACATAACCCATGATGAAGATAGGTCTAATGCTTACACAATTGGAGTTAAGTATTATATGGAACTTCCTATAAATGGTTGTAATAATTATTTCCAAAATTTGTTGAAAGATAAAGAGGTAACTCATGACATTTATGTATATATGTTTAAGACATGGGTGGATGGTGAATATACCTAGTAAGGGCAAATGATGACTACTATGAGTTGGAAAGCATGAGAATAAGGCCATTGGAATGACACTAGAACCATATGATTGTCTTAAATTATTGATGGATTAGAGGATGCCAGTGGGATGTTTGACAATAAGACTCTAGAAGTTGATGCTCTTCTTGCACATCAAAGCCTTAGCAAGATGGATCACCCAAGGGACTGTTTAGCAAAGAAAAGGATGCTCGAGCCACCTGGAAGGGTGAGAGCGATAAGGAAGAGGTAAATTAAACGAATATGTTGTGAGAGATCTACATGGCATGTTTGTTGGGATCGAGGAGGGTGCATAAAAAAGAATAGTGCGCTAAATTATTACTCGTGGAAACCTTGTGAAAGTAAAGAAATAATCATACAAATATGTATTGAGATAGAAATTGAATACTTATATTTGTAATATGAATATACATGCTTACATTATAAAGTTAAGAATTCCCACGAATGAGATAATTGTTACATAAAAATGGCTATAAAATGCATTTTCCTTGATGATTGTTATAGGTGTAGTTGAAGAATGAATAATGTGTTGATTATTGGAAAGAGGAACATTGAGTATAATTTTATTCCAAGGTGGGGAGGAATGTAATACCCCCTATGAGTATATGAACACAATGAGTAAGTATGTGGTAAGATTGGTAAGCAATTTATTGTTTGGTTAATTTGGATTTGATATTAATTAATAATGATAATATAATAAAACATGCACTTGGGATTTTATCTCCCTAGGAGCACCATGGGGACAATGAAACAATGAGTGGAGAAATACGAGGAGTCATTAATTAATATTATTTTATTGGATCCAAATGACATTTCCCAAGCCTTCATGTCCTTTGTTGAGGGGGCATGTATTCCTCAAGTAAGCTTAGAGTGCATGCAGGCCTCAAGGATGGGTTTTGTTAACCTTTTAGAAAAATCATTCATTCTTTCATGGTTGAGCTAAGCTTGGTGGATGATAGAATGTTGATATGGAGAGTGAATATCTACCAATATGGATATGGTGTCATGACATTTTAGCCATGATATTATGTGGAATCCATGATTCTATTCATGGGAAATTGTTGAGATAAATAGGTAATAATGTGCCATTGAAATTCCTTGTTTCCAGCAATAGGGATTTCATGGTCATCTTACATTGGAGAATTGGAAGGAAGTAGGATAGCCTGAGGAATTGTTTAGTAGCAAAGGGGATTCCATTCCTTGTGTTGTGCAAGACTGAGGGGAAAGAGAGGTCGGTGAATGGAAATGTTTGTAAAGGAAATAGACTAAAATGGTATTCTCTCGTTGTAATGATTGGGAATTGGGTTGAGTGAGGAAAACTAGAGCCATAGCCAAAAGATTTATCCTTCTTGTTTCATTTCTTGGCATGGGGGTGGAACCTACTCAAACTGATGCCTAGGGATGGAAGGAAAAACACTCCCATGGTGCTATAAATTTTGTTTATATTATTTATATGTTGATGCTAATGCTCGTGGGTATTCTTGTAAATGAGGAATATGTGCTTATTTGAGGAAGATACAAGCCTAGAAACTGGAATTGGCTTAGGAATGAAATTTTGGGTTGTCTACCAGTTATCTATATGTAGATTTTAAAGGTTGTCACAACCATATTTGTAGTGTAGAGGGCATAATTATGCCTTTGCTTTGTAAATTAACATTTATCCATGTACAATAGATGTAATGGGATTTGTGGATATCTTCAAAGAAAGCAAGCACGAAGGATATGTAATTGTTTATGTCAGAAATGATTGTGTATGCAAGTTATTCTATAATTGCACACACACACACACATATATTAATTATGTTTTATGTGTTAAAATGGTTGAATGTATTCATAAATAATTGATGAATTTGTCATGGCAATGCTAATTCCGTTGCTATATGATACTTTCCTACAGATTCTATGCCATAATGTGGACTGGAGCTTAATTAGGTGATTGAGTACATTACTCAAACATGGGTTGAGAAAAAATAGAAAATAACCATTTGACTAAAAAGTATTTAAAATATTCAAAATTGTATTAAAAATATTTATTCATGTGCATTAATTTAAATCCAACCATTACACACCAAAGTTTTCTCATATACATAGCCTTGTAAGGGTGAATCTCTCTCTCTCTCTCTCTCTCTCTCTCTCTCTCTCTCTCTCTCTCTCTCTCTCTCTCTCTTGTGCTCCCCATTGATCCCCCCTTCTACCCCTCTCTCAGCTTATCCCCCCCCCCCCTCTCTCTCTCTCTCTCTCTCTCTCTCCCCCGCCACCTCCCTTTCTCCCCCCCCTCCCCCCCCCCCTCTCTCTCTCCTCGCTCTCCCCTCTCTCCCTCGTTCTCCCCCTCTCCTCCCCCCCTGTCTCTCTCTCCTCGCTCTCCCCTCTCTCCCTCATTCTCCCCCTCTCCCCCCCTCTCTCTCTGATGAATATATACTATTAAGACTCATGTTAGGTCAGATCACGTGACATTATATGTATTAGAGATGCTCATCAATAGTAAGCTACTACATGAAACCTTACCCATGACAACTAACCAACATAACCATATTCGTATGCATATAAATAATACATGGTATGCTATGTTGTATATTATTTATTGGATCGGTATGCTTCAATTTCCATTTGGTAGATATTCAAAAATGTCATAAATTACATTTTATGCATGTGTTAACCTACATTGTCTTGGATGTTGAAATAGGTGAATGTGGAATCTTTGGAATTGGAACATGTCAAGAGAAGTTACAATGTTGCTTTGATCCAATGTTGTAAAGTTCAAAAGTTGGTGCAATCATTTATTCTACAACATCAACAATGTTAGGTTAACCTTGACTCAGTGAATGAGTCAATGAGCTAATCTTGGTTTAGGTCAAAGCAAGTGGTTTTTTGGGTCCATGGTATTTGGTGGCCGGTGGTATTTGGTAGACCACGGTATTGACCCAAGGTATTGCATGTAATGAAGCCTATAAGAAGGATTGGCATACTCCATTGTAATGTGGCCTAGAGGTGAGTGGGTGAGATCACTTGGCCTGGTGGGATGGTTTTGGCCAAGGATAATGAAGATCTTCATTGTGTTATTTTTTCCGCTCATGGGGTTTTCCAAGGTAAACCATGTTGTGTTCAATGTTGCTATGTGGTTATGATTATTTTGTTATCTCATTATATGTGCATGATCGTTTAAATCCTAAAAACTAATATCAGAGCATGTGGTTGGAGATCCTTAAGGCCATATTTTGTATCTGATTTAAAATTGTATGGGGTGCATGATCAGTTGTACCTGACACCCCAGTTTTCAGTTCCTGGTTAGAATTTGTTTTCCCCGGGGTGCTTTGAAGCATTGGAAATCATTGTATCGCTCTTATGCACAAAGAAGGGATTGGCATAAAGTTGTGGAATGAACCATCGGGATAGGTACGAGGGTGGTAGGTGTACTCGTAGCCTAGCTTGACGTGGAATAGGAGAAGGTGAATCTTCGATTGTAGGGGAGAATGTGAGATGGTTTGATCTCAGTGTTGGGGCCAAGATTGATGAACCATGTATGTGAAGAGAATTCTTGTAGAACTGGTGGTTACAACGATTGATGACCCATGTAATTCGATAGATGGGTTCTTTTTATATGGGTGTCAATGGCAAGTTTTTATGCAAGTACAAAAGGAGGTAAGGTAGATGATGAGCAAAAGGATGAGCATGGAAAAGCAAGAGGATGCAGCAACAGATGGTGATGGTGAAGTCACCATGAGACACATGACGTCACCAATAATGGAGTAGAAAATTGTTTGCATGTAAATGGACATATGGTTGTAAGACCTGGTTAGGCATGCGAACCCCTGGTAACTCACCGGTAAATTCATATGTTGACCTAAGTGATAGGGAGAGGGAACCCCTGGTGACTCACTGGTAAAGTCATGTATACCTAGGTGATAGGAGGGCATGTGAGATTTCGCTGGTTAAAACTTTGAGGGGGGTTGGTGATTACTCCAAGACAAGTTTAAAGGGGGGATTGTTAGGTTAACCTTAACCTGATGAATGAGTCAATGAGCTAATCTTGGTTTGGGTCAAAGCAAGTGGTTTCTTGGGCCCATGGTATTTGGTAGCCCGTGGCATTTGGTGGCCCATGGAATTTGGTGGCCCATGGTATTGGCCCAAGTTATTGCATGTAATGAAGCCTATAATAAGGCTTGGCATACACCATTATAATGTGGCCTGGAAGTGAGCGGGTGAGATCACTTTGCCCAGTTTGTCGATAATGGCAAATGATAATGAAGATCTTCATTATGTTGGTTTTTCCCCTCATGGGGTTTACCAGGGTAAAGCATGTTGTGTTTTATGTTTCTATGGTTGTTATGGTTATTTTCTCTCTTATTGTTATTATATGCTTATATAAAACCCAACAAAGAAAGGGAGAAGACTGCGCCAAGATGGTGTTATTCTAAGGGGGAGGGGAATATAATACCTCACTTCCACCCCCACACATTTGGATATAAGTGTATGTAAAGGATTGTATATGTGTAAGAGTTATATCAATATTGAGTCAAGGGTATGCATGGCATTTAAAAATATTCCTTGTGAGGGCCCAAGGCTTAGACCTTGTTGGTGAATGCATAAGCAATATATGGATGATGATATTAATAAGGCCTAGTGAGGCTTGTGATGTGAATGAGTTCTAACAAAATTATCTTGGCATGGATTAGAGAAGGGGAAACAATAAGGGACCATGGACTAGAATAGGGTGAAGGGATAAAGAGAGGGTTGTGAGGGGGGCATTAAATTCCCTATTAATTTAACCTTTTGGATATTAATTAAATTTTAGATATTAAAAATTTCAAATATATAACATGTCTTGAGTTGGGAAAGAAAATCACATGTAGCTCCCATGCACATGAAGAGCTTATGAGGTGGCATCGGGCCTCCCATACAAGGGAGACATAAAACTAATAAATTTCTTTGGAATGGGGGGTCATTCTCCTTATTTTTGTCATGCCATCACTTGGCTCTCATTATGAGGAATACTTGGTCCCACCTTGAGTGGAATTCCATGGGGTTGGAATGTTATGGCTTCTGAGAATGAGGGCTAGTGAAGACCTTAGCCGATGCCATTCCCTAGCCTTGGCTCGAGGGTGGCAATGTAATTGGGATTCTTATGGCTAGGATGAAAATAATTCCCCAACATCTATTCCATGTTGTAATTTGAAAATTGGATCTGAACAATCATCAAATGGACTTTAATGGCTTAATGCAAATGCAAAAAACTCGACAAAGTTATAAGGTTAGCTATGGAAGCAAAGCTTGAGGCTACAAGGTTGACAATGAGGTTGGAGGAAGCAATTGACTGTGTGAAGGCCCCCATGATTTTCCAATCCATTACTGCATGCCTCCAAAGTGCTAAATTGCCAAGTAAAGCACAAAGAATTAAAAAAAAAGGCTAGAAGAAGAAAAATAACCAAAGGAATCATTCACCAAAATGCTATTGGAAAAATTCAAAGGAGAGGAAGAGTGTTGGAGTTGTGTAGTTGAAGGGTTGGGATAACTGACCTTCTAAGTACTCCTAGCAATCTAATTATGCGTATAAACTTGTGCACGAGGTTGGAAAAATGGGTTGTTTGGCAAAGAAGAGAGGGATTGCATGCAAAATGATGAGTTCATAAACTGTAATGCTCTAAAGAGCCAAAACACCATTGCAATTATGTAATTGCTCAGCAGTAAAGCCTGTGTTGAGCTATTCAATGATGAAGTTCTCCTTTGGTTTTTTTCCAAGGTAGCCTCTCTGTCTACTATGTATAATTGATCGAGTGGTTATTAATTGTTGGGTTATTTCTTCATTGGTGAATGCATGTGTGTACCCGATTCAATTTAAATGCAAAATATCATGTATTCTCTCTATCCCAAGTCGTTTTGAGGACCACAATGGATGATTTGTTCCAAACTACTTATCTAAGAGCAAAATAAAGTTAGTGGTGGAAGTATTAGAGCTATGGGCTAATTGTCTCCTTTCCAACTGAGTTTTTTTTAGTTTTTAATTTTTATTCGTTTTTTTTCAATTGAAAAAATGGACTTCATGAGAAAATCTTTGGGAACTTCCCCTCATTTCGAGGATGGTACCTAACGTAAACCATTCTTGCAATTTTGGAAACCCAACATGGTCGGGACATCAAGGCCCACAATATTCACAAAGGAACTAGTTCGAGGACTTCACCTCATAACCTCTTGCTTACAATTCACAACACTCAACCACTTGATCTAAGTTACGCACTGGGATAATTGAATTTCCATTTGATATCTTGGAAATCAATGTTTTATTCCTTACTTCATCATTGGCATATCTAGTGAGAGGCCATGCACACCTACATATACTTGGATTTTGCTTGGAGATTAATTCCTAGCAATTCCCACACATCGATTCCCCAATCTACTTACCATGGTGTTAATCTATATAGGTTGGGAATGTTGAGAGGAATTCAAAGTTCAATCTTGTAATGGATTGATCACTCGCATGGAGACTATGCTTGTGTAATGTGTTTCTATGTAGTTACAACACCATTAGTAATTCGGTGGAATTGTTGGCTTGTAAATTCGTTGGTTTTCTTATGAATTATGCTTTGTTCATTCACGTGTTTGCTAGCTGTGTAAACCTTACACTACAACATTGTTATCCAATTGCTTGATCATTGGTGGAGGAATTAGATGCCTCTACAACTTCCCTTCTGGTATGTTTACTCAATAAGAAACAATCATATGGCTAATTAGCAAACATATACTATATTCAAATATCATACATCCACTCTCCAAGCTCGTGTGTTTTAGGCATTCATCTATAGCCATCCGTGAATCAACATAAATCACATTTTGAAATTGTATTTGGCTATGTTGAGAAATGATAGATAGAGGTAACATGTTTGAGTGTTGTGTATTCACATTTATATTGCAAAGTGCATTGCCTATTTTGCTTAACATAGCCAAAGAGTTGGGGTTGAACATTAAATCGTGAGGTATGTGTGATTGTCAACATCTAAAATAGTACGCACTTATATCCTCATTGGAGCATTGGCCTTGGCACCTCAAATAGATAAACAAAACATTGAAACCAAATATGAATAAGAGTAAGAAGCATGGTCTTAGTTTGCTTGTGAATTGTAGAGACATTAAATTCTAACTATGGAGTGATGATTTGTGTTGGCGAGATGAATGGACCATATGCCTACCATTTACAAGTAAATTTGGTTAAACATTAGGAATATATAAGTATAATTTTATTTTCTTATGTCGATTTTATGTAATTTTGTTATTAACATAAACCATTATCGAAATAATTTCTAGAAACATAGCTAAGTGGTGTTGAAAACATGAATATGCAATATACGAGTTAAAAATGAAATGGAAAAATTCACGAGCTCATTATATGTATGTTACTTGTATAATTAAAGGTGATTTTTTGGTTCAATTCCTTAAGTATCCCATCCCATCAATATGACTATAGATGAGGTCAGGTACATTACATCCCTCATCACCAAAAACATGACCACTACCATGCCCCAAAATGAGGAATATGCAATCCTTAAAGTGCAATAATTTGACCTCATCTATGCCCAACCATTGCATTGTACATTGTCATCATAGATGCCCCTTGACACCATTCTCATGAACCTTCGATGTTAGGGGCATATCATGATTCTTACTACATTATTGGATTGCTTCTAGTTTGGTAAGATGCCCATTTCCCTTGGTACTAAATAGTATGAAAATAATGACGAAGGAGAAAGTGACTCTTATGGACAACCTACCATGCCATATGGGGACCCCAATCCTCCTTACGGTGACTTTTGGTCTCCCTATCCGGGTACAAATATTTCGTACACTAGGACTAATCCCTCTTGCAACACCCTCTCCTCTAGTAGTTTCCCAAGTACTACAAATGGGCCCAATACCTTTTATGGTGGCCCTCCTCCTATGAACCCTTATTACCCCTTTTGTAGTCCTCCACATGAACCATTCACCCCATAACCCCCCTTCCCACCATTGGAAATCCATATGGTCTAACCTTCTTCTTTCTCACAAAGTCAACCTTTTTATCAACAAAACCCACCTAACCAACAAAATGAGAGAAAGAAGAAGAAGGGGAATGATAATAATAACTAGAACTATATTTATAGCTAGAGATAACTAAGCACTCAACCCAATTAGACTAATGGCACTGAGAACAACAACAACACTAACAATCGCAATTAAAATAAAACAGTAACAATTCACTTAGGTAAGAACATAACAACCAACTTTGAACTAACTTTGTTGTATCCAAGAGCACATTGGAGGAGGATGAGACAGTCAATCATTAAATGGAAAGCATTAAGTAGTTTCTAATAGTATATATTAATATGATTAAATAAATATAGACTTTTAATTGAAGCTGAAAAAACTTGTTACATAGTTCTTTCACCCAATGTTTCAAACTTCCCAAGTGAGTCCATCCTCAAGGGTTCATGATGCAACAATTGAGATGGTTCAAATTCCTATACGAGAGTGAACCTAAAAACTTAAGATATGTCCACTCAGTTTCTGATTCTTTTGATGATTGGTTTCCATGCACCACTTAATCTCAACTCGCCATCTCTATTTAATGCATTTTTCCACTTTTCAATCTTAATTGCTTCTTTCACCCTTATGTTTAAATAGTGATCTTCCTTGATAATTAATTTTGCATTTTCTATGCATATGTGGTGGGAAGAGTTCCACTAGTGTTCTGTGAGGGTTGATTTAGAGGCTCTCTCTTTTATTATATCAGAAGCATGTCCTTTTGGTTGAATTGTACTGATCTTTCAATTTTTCCAATATGAACTTTTCCACAAGAGAAACACTCCTTTATGGTGTTATGGATCCACGGGGTCCTTCACTAAGTTGACCATCCTCCTAATGTTTTTTTTTGGGGGGGTGAAAGCCTCCAAAATATTTCACTTCCTTAGGACCTTGGTAATTCAATCAATAGTGCCATTTATGTAAAGCAAAGAGATATTTGGGATGTCTACTGCATGATGGGTGTTTCCTTTGTTCTGTGCTTGGTGGATTGGCCTGTCAATGTGATTATTGTGGTATCCATTCTTCACAAAGACCTTTTGGAGGCGGTCTAGTTCTTGATTCAAGTACTCACGATCCGATATTCTTGTAGCTCTATTCACGATGGTTTTGATGACTCCAACTTTCTAGTTTGGATAGCGGTGAGAGTATGCATGTAGGTATCTCTTAGTGTGTATTCTCTTCCTGTATACTTGATACCCCAATCTCCCGTCTTCCTTTTTTGTGAGGAGAATGTCCAGAAAAGGAAACTGGTTGTATTTTTCCATTTCTATGGTGAACTTAATATGTTCGGAGAGGCTATTGAGATGTATCAAAAAATCATTTAGATTCCCCTTCCCATGTCTCCACCTCACAAAAATGTCATTTATGTATCTCTTTCACACAATAGTTGAGGGCTCGTATTTCAAGGCATTCCAGGTTGATGTTTGCAACCATGGAGGAGAATGGTGAGCCCATTGCAATGCCATGAGTTTGCTCATATATTACTCCCTTATAACTGAAGTATGTAGAACTTAGACATATGCTCACCAAATTAGTAGTCTCACTACCAGTGATGCCTTTGATCACATCGATGGCTTCATCCAATGAAATCTTAATGTAGAGAGACACCATATACTAAAGTTGACCAAAATGTCTTCCTCCCTTAGCTCCTGGTTTTTTATCCATTATCTATAAGATGATAAGTCCTTTACATATGAGGATGTATTATGAACATGGGATGCAGTTTCTTCACCAAATATTATGTCAAAGACTCTATGGTGTTTACTATAAGCCTTAACAAGACATCCTCAATGTGTATTTTTGGAGAGCCATAAATCCTCGACATTTTGGCACTGTTCAAAGTAATATGCTTTTTAGTTGACTCATCCAGAGATGAACCTATAATTGCTTTTACCACTTCTCTCATTATCTTATTCCCTAGGTCCTTATTGTTTAGCCCTATCTTCTGGCCATGTCCTTTCTCTTTGATAGCCATCACGGCATCAAAGGACTACCACAAGTCCACTCTAAGGTTGGCAGAGAGCTTCAGGTGTAACCCTAATAATACCTTTGCAGATTTTACTAGTAGTGCACGTTCCCTCTTTATTTCGTTCCTCATCAACGATTGGCTGAGTGTGTAGAAGGTGGTGGAGTTACGATTTTTTAGCAGATGTTTACATCTTGCAAACTTGGGTATGAGATTGTTATCATGGCACCATTTTAGAAATTGCAAATCTGTCGATAACTTCACCCTTTTCAATTTGAGTTTCTCAAAACACAGTGCATCCGATATTGCATCACTTCCATGGTGGGATTCAATCATATTGTAAATTGATTTCATACATGTTATGCATTTAATTGAAGCTAGAAAAACCTATTACACAATTCTTTCATCCAACGTTTGACTTCCCAAGTGAGTCCATCCTCAGGGGTTCATGATGCAACAATTGAGATGGTTCAAATTCCTATACGAGAGCAAATATGAAAACTGAAGATATGTCCGCTCAACTTCCTATTCTTTTGATGAATGGTTTCCATGCATCACTCAATCTCAACCTCCATGAATCACTCAATCTCAACCCTTCATCTATATTTAACGCATTTTTCCACTTTTCAATCTCAACTATTTCTTTCACCCTTCTTTTTAAATAGTGATCTTCTTTCATAATTAATTTTGTGTTTTCTATGCATATGTGGTGGAAAGAGTTCCACAAGGGTTGATTTTGAGGCTCTCTCTTTTATTATATCCAGAGCATGTTCTTTTAGCGGAATTTGTACTATTCGTCCATTTTTTCCAATATAAACTTTTCCACAAGAGTAAGGTATTGTGTACACTCCTTTGTGGTGTCTTGGATCCATTGGGTCCTTCGTTGATTCGACCATCCTCCCAATATTGTTTAGGGGGATGAAATCCATTGAAATATTTCACTTCCGTAAGACCTTGGCAATTCGATCAGTAGTGCCCTTTATGTATGGAAAATAGA
Organism: Larix kaempferi; assembly: GCA_027924585.1. Lineage (NCBI taxonomy): Eukaryota > Viridiplantae > Streptophyta > Pinopsida > Pinales > Pinaceae > Larix > Larix kaempferi. Next base: position 33,327,440 of record BSBM01000106.1, read on the forward strand.
TCTTTGGGATATCTACCGCCTGATGAGTGTGTCCTTTGTTCCATGCTTGGTGGATTGACATCCACCAATCAACGTTGAATGAAAGAACTATGTAACAGGTTTTTACAACTTCAGTTCAAATGCATAAATTGTATGGATTCGCTTTACAAAGATAGACTTGTTGACATGACATGGCTAAAGTTGTTCAATTTGTATTTTGTATTTAAGTTTAATACAAGAAGAAGGCAAATATATCCATTTGCAATGCTTCTCTTCTTTTCTTTGGGAATACCAAGTGGTATCAATGTAGTCAATCACAACCTATAATGAAAGATTCAACCCATCACTTATCTCCCACAACCACAAATTGGTGTGTATGGGCCTCTCCTAGCTCCACAAAATCATTTTTTTCTATTCGAGGGAGTTGTGTGTCTAAGTCCCAACAACCTCCACCCCACATTAGGCTAGTGTGGTATGTTTTATGACTTAAGAAATTGATCTGAAAATTTTGGTTGAAACACAACACATCAACAAATGATCCAAGATCTTGTTAGCTTATTATAGAAGTCACCCACCCCAACGCTTCACCCTTTTGAACCAGATTCCAAGATCCAACTCCCAAAATATAATGCCATCATGGATGGAAACATTCAAGATTCTTAGATATGGAGTTTACATGGATTTTTCTCCTCTCAACTATAGATGATAGAAGAAACCAACTTGTGCTACAAGCACACACATGATCAATCTTTTTTTCACTAGTTGGTAGACTATAAACTCTTCAACATCCACCATCACCATGGAAGTGAATGCTCGGGTTGTCCCCCTCTTCAACCCTATCACACGGTGGCATGATGTCTACCAAGCATTCAAGGCACATTTTTACCTACCCAAATATCATCAACAACTATTGGCATACTAGATCCATCTCATAATTTCTTGGACAACTAGTTCAACAGTTATTGAGTTCTGTTCTAAATCTTCAATTTGAAATCCTCAATTAAAAAGATATACTTACTGTTAAATTTATGTATAGTTTATTACCTCCTCTTAAGGTAGAAGTATTTATGTTTGAAACTATTACCCTGGATCAAGCCTTTCATAAAGCCTTAGTTGTTGAACAAAAGTTTAACCCTAAGAATTCCTTTTGGTCCACCCTCATTAGAATCCTAGTCCTTTCTAATAGGCATGCTCCCCTACCAATTCCCCCTTACCTTTGTAGTTAGTAAACTACTACCATTTTCACAATTGTCTAAACCACTCCTTTGATGAAAGTTCCACCCTTCGCAACTCTCGTGTAGTTAAGAGTCTCTTTGTAGATCATCACTTAGAACCAACTCAGACCATAGCTCCATAAAACATTTTAATGGAAAATCCCACCTCCATACGTCCTAGTTTGGTGCTCATGCTCATGATTATTTTGCTACCTCTTGTGAACTACATTTCACCCAAAATTTCCAAATTAAGGATCATCCCACCGTTGAACACCCTACATCCAAATCCCTATAATATTGGATGTGTTAATGATGAAGGACATGTATTACTCGTTACCAGATGTTGTAGCATAACCTTCACCATCAAACCTTTTATTGTTATCGTGGTAAGTGATGTCATGCCCTTGAACTATTGTGACCTTATCTTTGGTTATCCCTATCAATAGAATGAAGATACACAAAATAATGGTAGAGTTAATAGTTACATCCTTCCCAATGACCGCAAGCAATATAAATTCACATATGCCAACTTCATTTCCACCCATATTTTATATGGTAATGTTGTTGTCAAACAAATCACCACTTGCAAGAGCTTAACCCTTTTTATAATTCACTTAATTAAGGACAATACTTCTCAACCCACATTGCCTAGTATGCAACCCTTGTTAGATTCATAAATCGATGTGCTTGAGGAACCTCATAATCCACCTCCTACACATTCCATCTAAGAGTCTATTGATCTTATCCGAAGATCCTCACTACCTAACACCCCAATCTAACACCTTTCTCCCATGGAGGTAATAATAATTGAGGCCTAAATTTAGAAATTTATTCAAAAGGGTTGCTTTTAACCAAACATCTCTCCATGTGGCTCGTTGACATTCATCATTCCCAAGAAAGAACAAAATGAATGGTGTATGGTCACTGATTACAGAACCCTCAATAAATAATTGTCAAGAACTTCTACCTTCCCTTGCATCAAGTATATGATTGACAACCTCCACAATGCTTGAGATTTCACCAAGATCAATTTAAACTCAAGTATCACCAAGTTTAGATGAATCCATTAGATAGTTGGAAAACAACCTTTAAAACAAAATTTGGCCCTTAAGAGTGGATTGTAATGCCTTTTGGTCTATCCAACACCCTTGCTACATCTATTTTCCTCCTCAATGATATCTTTCACCCCCACCTTAGTCATTTTCTTAATTACATCCTAATCTTCAACCACATACTTGGGGAGACCATATACAACATGTCGAAGTATTGTTAGAATTACAAAATCAATACAAGTTGTAGGTTAAAAATATGTCTTTTTTTAGATAGACATCAATATAGTATTTGGGATTTATTGAATTGATTCAACAATAGGCATGGTCCTTAAACATGCAGGACACCTTGTTGCATCATTATGTGAGCTTATCCATTGCCAAATTGAAATATAACACCTATGGGGAATTATATGACTTGGCTCGGGCTCTCAAGTAATGTCACCATTATTTGCTAGGAAAGGAGACAATTTTGTACACATCATCTCTCAATATTTTTAAATTCTCAATCAAATATACAATACAAACACAATTTCAAATGGCCCTCATATATACAACAATTTCACCTTATAAAAAATTCAACATTTTCACCTTGAATAAGGTTGGTAATCTCCTTATTTGTCCACCAATTCATCCACTCAATATTCTAGATATTTGGTTTGCTACATATGAAGACTAGAAACATATATGTGAAAGCAACCCCTTCTTTGAAGTTGTGGTGCAAGCATTAATACAACCTACAAACATCAACTAAACATTGTCCTTAGACCACCCTATCCATGATGGTTGGATTTACATGTTGGATTAGCTCTACAAGCCCAACCATGAAGCTCATATTGCACTACTTCGCAAGGGCCACACTTCAAAATATGGTGAAAGTTATGGATCCTTTAATATGTTGCAATGTGTACAACATCATTTCTATTGGAGAGTCATGCATAAATAGGTATAGGATTTAGTTCATTGTTTATCTGTATGAAACCGAGTGAATCCTTCTAATTGCAAGATAGACTTATATTAGCCACTTCCCATACCGTCCCACCTTTGGTAAGAAAACCCTACGGACTTCGTTAATGGCATTCCCATGAATTTCCATAATCATGACTATGTTTTTGTGGCAGTGTGTCATTTTTCAAATATGGCCATTTTCATTCCTTACAACAAAACCACCACTTCTTCTCAAGCTACATATTTCTTATTCTTGTAGGTCAAGACACCTTTTGGACACATTTTGGGTTTTTAGGCACCCTTGTATTATATTAGGACTTTCACTTTCTCATCCATTTTTTGAAAGCAATGGTGCTTGTTGGGCTATGAATTACAATTTTCAACAAATTTCCCACCCTAAAGAGATGACCAAATAGAGTTGGTCAATATCACTCTAGTTCATGCCATTTCAATTTATTATAACTAGAATAAGCATTGGGACATTTATCTTCATATCCTGCACAATATCTACAACATAATGGTGCACTTTACAACTAGTTATTCTCCTTTGAAGGTTTCCAATGGATATCAATCCCAACCCCTTATGAATTAACAGTCCTACCGTTTTCGTCATCCTCTCACCAACAAAGCGAAAAATATTAGGCACTTGATTTTGTGAAATGAATGTCCAATATTAAGGAACAATTGAAGCATTTAAAATAACTATCTCAATAACGTACTAGTGTGGTCTAGGATTGCCACAATAGGCCCTCTCCTTTTCAGTTGGGTGATAAAGTGTTGGTACATCTACAAGAACAATGTTTTTTGGGCAAGCAACACCACAATTCAAAGATAGTCAAGTATGGCCCATACACAAGCTGACAGCAAATTGGTGTTAATGACTACAAGATAAACTTACCTACATCACTCGACATGCATAATATAATAAATTCAGACAAATTAAAGTATATAAACCATATAAGATAGAAGAAGGCATTCAGATAATGCATCTGCTTCACAGCATTCCATATTTCTAACCACCATTTGATCAAGAAACACTTTTGGATGTCTTTCACACCACTCACACCAAGACCTCCACCAACTACTTGGTAGGATCCAAAGGAAAACTTGCTACTAAGGACAAAGGGATTTCAATAAACATTCTTGTCAACAACCTCCTAAAATTGTAGAAAAAAATGGGGACACTTTCAGCTAAATGGGTAATAATTGATGTGTCCAAGCATCTTGGAGAAGGAGGTTTCCATAGTCAACCATTAAATGCTAAGCATTAAGTAGTTTCTAATTGTATATGGTAATATTACTAAATAACGTTGGACCTGTTGACATGATTAGCCTTGATCATTCTATATATGTTATTTAAGCTTAACTTAATATAGAAAAAAGAATATATCTTTATTTACAAATATTCCCTTCTCTTATTTTTTGCATTTTTATTACTATTTTCATCACATAGGCATATTAAAATTCACCTATGCTCTTTGCGATACATATGGGAATTATACCCATCATTATTCAGAGAATTTGAAATTTCAATGACAATGAGGGAAACAAGGTAATGAAAATGCTAATCCTTGCATTGGGAACAATAACCATCCATACGGACACCTTAACCCCTCACAATCTGTGATCTTATTCAACACATTTTTCCTACAAAATTTAGTTTCCAACAACCTCCTCTTCTTCTAGTTATTCACAAGCCAAAGACCCATTATTTTCAACATATTTGCATGGACTCTACTAGCATCCACCTTCAAACACACTCGTGCATATGGAATTCCTAATCCTAATCCTACCAAAAGAGATAACACTCAATCATCTTCTAATGGTACCTTGTAAATAGCTGAACCTAATGCAAACTCCACAACTTGTGTTTTGAGAGGACCTTTACATCACACCATGCATAACCCACATGCAAGGGTCCCACATAGTTAGAGTATTGTTGGTGATTTGGACCAATCACCTATTACCATGTTAGTCTTATAGGTCCTTCAAACCCTCCCTTCCCAACAAAATTCCTTACTCTCAACCTTGGAAGTGATTGATCCTTTGGATTTGTGATTAATTACCTTTGACTTAGACAAAGTTGAGCCTGGGCTTCCTCCTTTAGTTGCAATCTAGATACCTATGACAATAAAAAATCTTATCATCCACCATTGTATTGTAGACAAAGGTGCTTCTACTTGTGTCATGTCAACTACATTATGGAAGAAGTTGGTCCGTAGAATTGATCCCATCCACTAGCACCCTTCGTTCCTATGAAAACCTTCATTCCCATCCATAATATTTTTTCAAAATGTTCGAACTTTACACAACCATCCTAGACGATAATAACAATACCCCACTTGACTATAACATACTTCCTGGGAAAGTTAAATGTATGCCATAAAAGATAATGAATTCCTATATATTTCTCACCATGATGTTCCCCCCTAAAAGGAAATCATTACTTAGGGCCAACTTAGATATTAGGAACCCAAACCACATGCCAACCTTGATAACATTTTTCTCATTGTCGAGGCTACCCATCATCTTCCATTTTACGCTGCGATGGCCCTTAGCATTTTTAAAGACTCTTCTTTGACTAAATCTTATCAAGGCATGCCCCCTTGAGACAATCACATGGGTTACTCTCCCATGTGATCCATTTACTCTTCTTACGAGGCACCATTCATTTCATCAAAGAAACTACTACCCAACTCTGACACCACACTTCATCTCCTAGAAGAACCCTTTATTTCTTCCTCCTATTTGTTATTATTTTCAAATGACTTATTTCACTCCACTAGTGGGTCCTATTATTTAGAGAACATCCTTCAAGAGAATCCTATCCAATGGATTCCCTTTCTTTTCCCCCCACTTGGAATAGTCAGGACCCCCATCACGACAACCCTTATCCTCTCTGGATTAAACCTTAGAATCCAAATTTGGTACCTATATCCCCCCTCTACCAACCCTTCCATTGCAACACATGTTAGTTTCTTTTTCAACCTTATCGATCCCCCTTATGAAGGAGTCCATAGTAACCAAGGTTTATTCAATACATCCACCTTAAATACAAAAACTTGTGCAAAAAAAACCATTGACATATGCATTGAACAAAGTGTTGGGGGAACCTCAACACCCAAATCTAGATTAGCTCCAACTCTACAACGATATGAAATTAACAACCAAATTCTCTTTCCTTGTGCTCTTTGTGATGTTAATGGTCACCCCACTCAATGTTGTCCCACGCTCCTACAATGTTTCTAGCGTATTCACCCACCTTCTATTTCCCTGCTTCAAATGACCCCATCCACACTAGGAGGGGCACTCCTACCCCCTCCACATAGGAATCCACCCCTACATGAATGTACACCACTTATATAGATAGAAGAACCTATGTCGCACCATCATGTGAATCTCAAGGGGACAATCACATAATTCACATGAATGTATCATGATGGTTTAAAAGCTTTAGTTGTGTTTTTTTTATGCCAACCTCAAGGGAATAATCATGTGTTTTCATGCAATTGTTACTTTGATTGTCACGTGATTCATCGAAACCCAAAAAGGGGTCATGTATGGGCCCAATATCCTTAAAAACAAAAATAAATGCACAAAAATAACAATATGGTAGTGAAGGGCTACTTGGAAATCATGGAATCAAACTCCACCGATCCAAACTCCCACAACCAACAAATGAATATTTAGGTCAACTTTTCTACTCCAACCTTGCAACAAACAAATGATTTTCAAAGTCACAATTTTTTCCTTATTGCTAGCGCTTTTTCCCTAATTTTTTATTTGACCCATACTGTAACATCCCAAAAATTACCAAAAATAAAATAAAATTTAAATTAGCAATAATTATCAAGTCATTAATGCAGAAATATAAATTAAATAAATTTCTTCACTAAGATAATTCAAAACTATGACACGTCATACTCCCCAAGTAAACATGATACGGTTCATTTGCTATTCAGATTTTACACGGATGCTAAACTTCTTGACAACGGATCTTTTTATGATTATGCAAGGAACACAATTTACAGATTTGCTCAAGTTCTCAGTATAATTATATGCTGTTATAAGTTTGTACTATTATGATGATATTGATGTTGAGCTGACAGTTTGTTTGTGTGATGATGAAGGGGTCCTACGAGGTACCCCAGAGTTTACTTAACTATGATTAGCTAAGTCATTTGAACCATGTTTCCCTGTGCAAACATCAGGTAAGAAATTCTACGACATTAATGTTAAAATGTCTTTCAATTCAATGCCAAGGTAGAATTAAATGCTAAGTACGTCCTTGTGAAACAAGGTACTGGAGGTATGAATAATTTCGGTACTAATTCTAGTTTACTTGCTGACCTTCAATATTACATCATCTAAATACTGAAATAATGCTATGTGGATTATCGCTACATAGTTAACATATGGTGCGTATGGTGGTTATGCTTATGAACTTAGCATTGGAAAGTGTATCACCTTTTTTATCCATGCCTATAGATTCTCATTTATTTTATGAATTGGAAAATGCATGCTAAAATGTGCAATATATAATATGCATAGTATCTAAATTGCACATATGCATAGCTAAAGTCTTAACTCTATATATGGTCTCCAATCATCCAAAGATTAACACTATGTGAAAATTTATATGGCTAAGCTTCTTGTTTTAGGTCTGAACACGAGCTATAATAGTGACATTTTGATAATTATAAAGTGTTAAGACCTTTCCCACCATATAATAGCACAGGTTATAAATGATGCGATGCAACCATAACTATAACGTCTAGTTATGAAATACAAGCCAAAACCTAACAACAATTGATGCGATGTTGACAGGGTATAAAGCTTGGTTTTTGACACGAACCACTGGCATTGACAAGTCTTGGCATTTAATGTTGATTATCTCGATGATGAAGTGGAGTCTTGGTTGTAAGATCTTCACGTGCTTGTGATTTTATTGAGTGCCAACCTAAGGCTGAGCTGTGCCATGCACGAGCTCTCAGTCCGCTTACATGGCAATAGGTAGATGCAGCAATTAAATGGTAATAATGCATCACTTGTTCGAAAACAACATGCCAGGATTGGCCACTACCCATCGTCGATCATTTGCAAGATCTAGGGTGGTGGATGAAACCCTAAAAATGCGTAGGTAAGTCGTGACCTTTGGCCTTCTTGTCTTCATTGTTACGCTTAGTGGGAGGTGAACAGGGCCGAACAAAAGCTGAAAAGTAGGGTTGATGGTTTCTATGAGTAGAGGACTCCTTCCTGGGTCTTGAACCCTGGATCTGAGTGATGGAGTTACAGGTTTCAGGCTTAAGCATTAGTGCATAAGAGCCACGATACAGTTCTGTAAAGATATACGTGTTCTTCTATTAGTTGCTGAGAGTGTTTGAAATTGGGATTCGGGTTCTCCATCTAAAATCGTCTTCAGGGTTTTGAAATTGTGGTTACTGATGTTGCTACCAGGCTTCATCGTTCTTTTGCTGGTGTGGTGTGTCACTGATTCGAGCTCCGATTAGAAAGGTAATGTTTTCGATAATGATTAATACTGTGTTGCTTGTTTGCTTTCTTGTATCTTCTTGTTTTAACCCCTTCAAAATGGAATTTTGCAGTTACCCACTTCAAGGATGGTTCCTGTGCAAGCATGGAGAATGAAGAATGCTTCTACTTCTCTTGGTAAGCCTCGGTGGTTCTCGAAAACCTCGTAGGTGCCCCCTTTTTCAAGGTGTGATGGTAACTATCGTATGTTGAGAGTTGGAACTTATCGACTTGTTTTGGTTGTGGCCAAGTGTTGAGTTTTTTTTTTTAGTCCTAATTTGATGAATACGAGACAGTGGATAATCTTCGCTGGTTTAAATGGCCATTCGGTTCCTTTGATGTCTGGTTGCACTGTTTGTTAAGAACTTCGGGATCGTAGTTTACTTGCTATTTGATAAGGGTATAAACTTGTGTTTTATGTAACTCCACGGTAGTGTTTAAAGATTTGGTTGAAAAGGTTTAAGCCTTGCGGACTATGGAACCCTAACAAGTCTGATATATAACTCTGATTTATATTTGAATGGAAAGACTCAGAACCTAGGGTTCTCTTGCACCTATGAACAATTGGTTTGATTTCGCAAATGAATGTTGTGCTTTTGAAATAAGAAAGAAAATAAATGTTATTTGTAATGAGAATGCCATAGTGTCCTTATTTTTATATTTCGTAAAGAATCCTACCTGTAATTTTTTATTGTTGTCTGTCTTGCAACGTGCCTCGGTACCCAAAACTTACCTGTAAAAAAAAGGGGTTTTGATGATGTGAATGTTTTCGATGCTGTAAATGGATTCATGCTAGGATTGTGGGCTATTGTCCGATATTGACACTGGATCGTGCTTTCTGTTGAAAGATGTTTTACTGCCCTGTAAAAGTCTTGAAAAGCTTAGTTAGGGTTTGGAAATCTATAACTAGAGTAACGTCAGAGTGAAATGCCTAGGGTTTTTGCCATGGATGGCATGATAAGAAATATATGAACCGTGAACCCAAGACACACCTGGATTCATAGTCATGGGATAACTTGGGGTTTCGATACTATTGCACACGTAAATGTATTTTGATAACTGAAATCAAAGTGGTAGTTAGTGAAGAATTGGTATGCGTTCAATTATAAAGATTTGTACAGGGAGTAGTTATTGTAGTTGCTAAAATACCTAGATTATGAATGCTTGTGAATATGAAATTTATGATAAAATAAAAAAAATGCATTTTACAAAAAAGGGGACGAAAACGAAATGGAGAAGTATAGATCTGTGCAGTAGTAACATGTATTCTTCCCTGAATATGAAATAGGTAAATGCTATGTCTCAGTCTATATGATGTTGTACTTTTCTTACGTCTGTACTTATGTAAGAAATGGGGACATATGAATCTTGTGCATAAATTAATTCTTGCAGCTGATATTATTCTTGAAAATGCACTTGCTAAAAAAACATGAAATGTATAAGATTGATGTGCATTTGCTTACTTGCTGAAAAAAATAGAGTTAAAAGAAATACATAGAACTGTGCAGAAACTTGCTGTGTTTTTCTTTCCTGTATTAATTAAATGAATTCTATGTTGCGGTTGATGCTATACTGGAATGTTTACTGTGTTTTAAATATAGGACATAATTCTGACAAGAACATTACCATAACAGTCTAAAATAATCCTCTTAGCCTTTTGCTAACTAAATTTGGCCGATTTAATGCTACCTCTCTGTATTGGAGTACGATGCAGACTCAAGCATGGGGAAAAATGCAGAGGAGTCATTTTATCAGTCAAATAGTAAAATTGGGTCAAAAAATAAAAATAGTTATTTCTATTGATCCTTAGTAAATTTTCTAAACCAGTTGCTGCAAAGATTCATACTTCTGAAAAATACAAACAAAATAAAGAAACTGTAGAACCTGATAATTGTAGGAGAAACAAATCACCCAAGGAGCCTGTTCCACCCAACCTGCTCCTAAAATAGCCAAGATGCCTGCCTTAGGACCCCTAAGCCTGTTCACTGAACCACCAGGAGGAAGAAACTTTAGAAGCTTAGGTCCTCAATCTTGCAGCAGCAAGTAGTTTTTCCAGTCTTATAGACTCAACAGTCAAAGAGACCTGCACCAGTACCTCTGGTTTTCCTTCTCAGAAATAATTTGCAGACTTACAATTGCACTCTCACATAGCCTCCCTAATTCGAATCTCTCAGTCATCACCTGATGCACATGAGGAATATTTCTGCAGAAAATATTGTAAGAGCTGCCTGCTCAATTTGAATTGCCTTATATAGGTTGCCTAGGCCTTTTAGTGATTATCTTGGTCATTAAATGAGCTGCCTGCTCACTCCTCCACCTGGAGAATAATGCCATAATTTTAGGGGTAGTTGTCCCATAACCAACAGCTAGTGGTGGAGTGCAAATGCTGCCATCTGTCCCATGCCTTCTAGCAGCTTTCATTCCTCCTACTGGGTCAGTGAACACTCTTGTAACAAATTTCTTGAGTGTTTGTCTCCTATTTCAATGCATTAAATAATAATAATGAGTCATTACAGTCATCTTTGACCAGATTTGGTCATAATTACAAAACTTTGTAATTATAAATTAACATAAAGTATTTTGCAAAATAAAATAAATATCCTCAAAATTTGGGTAGGTGACACATACAAGAGCATTTCAACATCATTTTTGAAGTCGTTTATGCCACTGAATATGTTTTTTCAAGCACTTTCATGCCATGGTTGTTGTTTCTTCTACACACAATCTTGTTTGGGAGCCCTTTTTTTGCCATCATTTTCACTTAGAATTTAATGCTCCTTTTAGATCAATTGTTTCAAATTGGAATATATACATAAACTTCCCCTCTTCAATACTATATCATAAACCTATTTATGATCCATGAATGGCCTACGGGGTTCTTCTTATCTCAACAAGTTACTTTACCCTTTATAATTTTCATATTGGACTTGTCAGATGATAACACTCCACCTTATGGGCTGCCTTTGTTTAAAACCATTTTCCTTCCAATACCTATTTTGTTTGTTCCCCTATTAGGATCTAAACCAGATGTACCAAAGCGTCATGATTCTATATTTTTATTTGCTAGCTTTACCTAGGGATTCCCAAGCAGTTGCAAGTGGTTAGATCCTTGGCTTATAACTATGAAATTAAGGTCACAATTTTTACCTCAATCTCATGTTGAAACTCTTATATGCATTCTAACCTCTCTCCATCATTTCTTTCAAGGAGACCCACTTAAGGTTCCCACCTTGGTGACATCCATCTATTGCCACATTCCTAATGGATAGTTTAGAAACCAGTAGGCCGCATTTAGCACATATCTCCTTGTTGTAACATACTTGATACAAAATGCTTAAAACATAAAAATTTCAAAAAACAAAATGGCGGAAATCAACTTAGTTATGTTCAATACCACCAACTTCTATAAACAATAGCTCTCTTACCAAGAGTTTGAGTAGCCATCAAAGCTGTCATCTTGTTTGTATAATTTTTATCAAGTACTGCATGTTTGTTCATCATACAAAATTTATTGGTCATATACATGCCACTCATAACATTTGGTTCCTATATTTTCACTCGCCATTTAAAACAAAAAAAACTTGTCACCTTTGTCCTTGAGTTCCCCTCTCATATCCTGCATGAATTAATTTTTCATTGTCCCTAGTACACCCACAAAATTACTCCTCTTGGCTCCACGATGAAATTGTTTGAGTCATTCTATCAAGTTTTAAGTTCACTACCTAGGTCAACCTCTCTTTATGCTCCATTCACGGGAAGTCTCAAGTCTCATACTCATTAACCAACTTGTCTCATTGTGTCAAGTCTCAATCCATTAAATATATCAATTTGTTTTGCACCTCATGTTGGTTTAGAGGAACTCATTAATGCCATTTCCCCAATTAATCTATACTTGTCGACATCAACACATTTACTTTGGGGGTTTGAATTGGAGGCCCAATGCCTTGGTTACCATTTTCATCATTGGCAATTTTCCTTGTATGTTGCAGTAGATTTTCATCATTGATCCTTGATGACACGGTTCCTTTTGGTGTTTGATTTCGACACATGTATTCGAATTGTGTTACTTCATACTTGTAGTTTAGTACACATTATCATTTTTATTGGGCTACCTCATGTTTGGTCAGGATTTTCATTATTGATCTCATTATCACTTCATGGAGAATTGTATGCATTGATGATAATAACATTCTAGGTCTAGTTGAATACTATGGACATGTATGGCTCTTTTCCAACATTTTTTATGTGCCTCTAGTTTGAATTAATCTCCAATCAACTCTCTACATGTTTCGACCCCTATTTCTAGTGGGCCTTCATTGCTGTAGTTATTTTCCCTCCTTGGCGACATTGTTCCATCACACAGTTTAGATGGAAGCAACATTCATTTTTAGATACTTTTCTTTGACTATTTCACAAGCATGGATATGCCCACCTCATTTATAAAGAGATGGTATAGATGTATATATGTATCATCTCACAATTGTTTGTTTTTTAGGTGGCCTCCTTTATCTCTAAATTGGAGTTCCTTCCATCAATTTTGATTATTTCTCTCTCTATTTTTCTAGACCATGGGCCAAAAACACATGATAAATTTTGTCTATATGATGTATTGCTGACCTCACACATCATTGAGCATCTTTTATCCCACTGATTTCGCTCACTCACAACATCTAAGTGATTTTGATTGGAAAATATCAAACCAACTTTAACCTGGTTTAATACATTAGAATGCATGATCTATAGGTCAATTACGTGTCATTATGTTAGTCAAACTTTGATTTGGCCATCTACAATATCACATGTATTATCTCTCCATAGTGGCATGATCGCACCACACTTTCTTCGAAATTCATGTGACCCTTGAAGTAGCATGAATCAAGCACCATTAATGCCTCTAGATGGCTAGAGGTCTCAGATGGTGTGTTTAGGACCTAACCAATAACCGATGAAAGGGAACTTGGACATCATTGGAATTGGAGTCTAATCATTCACATGGTTGCTTGTACTTGATCCTTGAAATTCACACTAGAACAAGTATCTTCCAAGTTCAATAATGACCATTAATTATAGGCCTCTCCCATGAATTTGATAGATATTTTGTGTGCTAAGGTTGCATTGTTGAGATTTTTCAAAAGAATGAAGAATCATCAAGATTCAACTCACAAATCTTGCTTTTCCTTACTTCATGTTGTCCAAATTCCCCTCCAAATGTTTCTTGCATAAGGGGAAGTGTTGCCCATTCATTTTCACATCATACAGAGCCCATTGGAGGATTCAAAGGATCCTCCCATGAAGAAGGATTGGATACCATTTTTGCAAGCTTCTTCCAAGTAATATTTAGTTAGCTTATTGCCTTTCCATTGGTTTAATAAAGTGCTATTATCCTCCCCTTCCAAATATGTTGTTTAAATTGTTTAAATCCATAATTTGAATGGTTTGTTAGTTAGAACACATGTATAGGGAATAACATTGAGAGTGTATGTTTATTTGAAACTTATCATTTTGTCTTCCTTAGCTTTAATAAGTAGTTGAGCCTGGTTTTTGATTCATCCATACACACAAAATCACACGTGCATTGGGGACCAACAACTCCAATGCAAGGATCTATGATCCCATATGGAGTTGGAGATTGATTAAGTGCATCATTGAAGTAATCACACTTAAGATAAAATCAACCTAGAAGACTATCTAAGTATGATTATGAGTTATAATGGTTAGCTTCAACATGCATTAGGGTGATAAATTATCATTGTATTATGGGCATTCTTATATTTCGATTACATTTTCCAACATTATGACTGAGTCATGATTAATTTTGTCGCGCTACCTAGGCAAATGCTTTTTGTTGTAATATCATACAAATCAATTCGATGAAGGGACTTGATATAGATGTATAACTCATGAATACATATTTACAAAGGAAGCCCAACAATAACAATGAATCACATTCTTCTTCTCTTTATTTTGTCATTTTCTCGACATTTGTACACTAATGTATTTCTAGATACGAACAAACAAGATGCATAACATTTTGAGTTTCCTCTAGGTGTATTGTTTATACTCCAATTTTTCATTACAAAGTGGTTCAAGTTCATGGAAGAATAAGCTAGTTGATAGATGAATAAGGAATTGTAAATCTTCATTTGTTCACATCATGTTGTCATACACATTCTTTTTTATGAATTTTTTAGAGTTGATATTTGACCCAATTTATCATGTTAATCTGCATGAATGTTTTATGAATTTATTTATATTTGATTAGCTCTATTATTATTCTCGCCGTAATCCAATAGTGTATTCAATTTGTTTTAGTTGTAGCTATAATCGTGGTTGCTCTAATTTTTCTTGGAACATGAGTTCAGATCACCATTCATCATCCTATAAGGGTTGATGTGCATACATATTTATATATATGTAAGAGTGATCAAATTTGACCTTGCCAAGGATAAATTTTTACAAAATCCTTCACAAAATATACCATTAACTAAGGTTGACCTTGACAATAGTAAAAGTTGTACAAGTCATACTAGGGTTTCACTGGAGTAACTCCTACACCAAACCTTCCTTGCACCGACCTGGGTGTGCACCCTAGTTTGTTGCATGCTAGAGTTTTTCCATGTCAACAATCTCCATAATACCATGATTTTCATATGTTTGCACCTTCGCTTTACCAACCCATGTGTTACCATAAAACAAATTACTTTCAACGCCATCATATTTTCCATTATATTTTCCAACATAACATGGTTTTTGAGTGTCTCTTCTCTAAGCACAAACATATTAATATCTAATATTTTCATGTTTAGTATAATTAATTCTCAACTCAAGTATTTAATTATATGTTCTATCTTTATTGTTATAGTTATAGTCATGCAAATGTTAGTGAGCGAACCAATAGTGTTGTCATCACATCCCTAATAGAGCTAGATATGCATAACCATACTTTGTTGTGATATATAACATTATAATGATATATGTCCACTAACTTCCCAATAATATGGCATTTTTTAACAAATCTTGAAGGTGTGTAGTGAGTATCTCCGTTGTTTCAGAGAATCAATGTTCATTGGGAGCTATGAGATCTAAAGGGAGTAGTGCAATTGAGTCAAGATGATACACATAATAGAGATTATAATACTTGAGTGGTTTTGTGGAGGATTTGAGAGATCTTGAAACTCCAATATAAGAGTGGTTGGTTGGAAGAGAAACAATGCAATAGATAGGTCTATTATCATTTTAACCTTTGGAAATATTATGTTGTGTTGGGTGTATGAACTCAAGCTAACGAAAGAAGTAGGGATGCTCTTACCCAAATAGTATATGAGAGAAAGACCATGTCAAATATAGGCATTAATAAGTACACATGTAGGCCACATATAGAATTTGGCCAAGTAGTCGGGTTTGATTCATATGAAGATCATCAAGGAAAAACATATCAACACTATACTTGATAGTTTTTCCAGTTCATGACAAACCATTCACATATATTTGGAGAATATGGTTGAATCTATAGACTCGAAATTTTTATCAAGAAGAATTTTACAAGAAGAAAGCTATAAACAAGCCATGAGAGAAACAAGTGAAGGGTCAGTGCTCTATTTGTATAAGTCTAATACTACCAAGTAAACAAGATCAACATGTAGAAAAAGGAAATATATTAAATGGTGTGGATATCAAATAAAAATACATGTAGAGAGCCAATTCTTAATGAAAGAAAAATAGTATCCTGCAGGGGTGTAGCTCGACTAGCATTTCGCTTGAAAATGAGATATTATGTTGTAACATAGGTTACGAGTTCAAAACACCCTGACTTACCCATGCCCCATGCTTGCAGATTGCGTGGGTGCACCTAGGGTTATAGTGGTAGTTGATGGGATTGGACCCCTGGACCCCGTGTCACGCGAGTACCAGCCCCATCCTAGTTTCCAATTCCCCTGGTACAAAAAGAAAGAAAGAAAGAAAGAAAAAGAGTAATATGACAACTCAAGTGAACATACACTACAAGGGAAACACCTTGTAGTGAAGGTTTTGCAGAGGTTTATAGTGTTACAAGATTAGGTAAAACTTTCAAAAAAACCTCTGTTACAACCTCCACAATTAGTAGTAGAGGTTTTAACGGATGTTCCTTATAACTATTAAATTGTTGGTGGGAAGAGGTTTTTTTATATTGGTAACAAACACTGTGTGTGTTAGTAAAACAAGCACTAGTGCATATAAAATGAAAAAAACATCGGTGCTTGTATAATTATTAAGCACTAGTGCAGTTTTTTGTTATAAGACACATCGGTGTTCGTATTATTATGCATCGGGATATTCTATGGTTGATTGGTGCTCATATAACGTTAGCGCACTGGTGTGTACATAAATAATTGAATCAACTGTGTCCTTACAACAAATTACGCATCGATTGCTCTCTTTGTGTTTCAGGGCTTTTTGATGCTTGCATAAATAGTAAGCACTAGTGCGCACATAAACTGAATGCACCAGTGTGTATTATATATAAAAAGCACTGGTGCGTATTTTAATGATGTGCACTGTAATAGTTTGGACCAATACATATCATTGTACGTTATTCCAACTAAAAAGCTAGTGTTTTAAATAATTGTTAGCACCGGTGCGTACTATAAATTAATAAGCACCGATGCATATAAATCATAGTGATGCACCGGTGTGTATAAGTCATAAAGCACACCAATACTCATATTTTTATGGCAAGCACTGTATAGTGACTTCAAAATAATACAATGCACCAATATGTGACATGTATTTTATTTAATTGTTTTAAACAAAATTTCATTTAATCATCTCAAAATCAAATCAATTTTTTTTTTAAATTTAAAAAATTGTTTTTAGATATAATGATTGCCTTAATGCCCGTCGGGGTGTAGATCAACCGACAAGTCCGTGTAAGCCTTGAAATAGAGGTCGTTGGTTCAAATCCCGGATAACCCGTGCTCCATTGTGGTGGGCACGATGGTTGCACCTAGGGGTATAGTGGTAGCGGACAATATTGGACCCCTAGACCCCATGTCACGCGAGTACCAACCCCATCCTAGTTGTTGATTCCCCTAGTTACAAATAATAATAATAATAATAATACTAGCATACCCCCAAAGCGGGGGAAATGAAACGCCGAGAGGAACTTCAATATGTTGTAAAATGAGAGAAAATTGTGTGTACGTAGACAATATAATATTATGTGTTTGAAAGAAAGCCTAGTTAATTTATAATAGGGATAGTAGTTGATGAAATTGAAAGGAAAACTCTATTGCAAGTACTAATAAGCAATAAATAGAAACTCATGTAATCGATAGTAAGTAAAATGAAATGTACATTCATTTGTCGTACGAGAGTATACATATGTTAGTAAAACTATGATTATCAGGGTTAGGTAGTTATCAGGTTCGGGGTGGCAGGTGCGGGTGGGATTCTTTTCGATCCCGGCGGAAAAAAAAAAAAAAAAATCGCATATTTTGCTTGGGGACTAGGCAGGAAAACTAATAATGAGGCAGAATGGTTAGCTCTCATCCTCTCATTAGAAATGGCCTCCAACTACAGCATAGCCAATCTCAAAATTTATGGAGACTCCAGGCACGTCATCCAAATCATGCGAAGAGGATATGCCTCGCCAGGCTCAAAAGCGGATAGATACATGCAAAGAATTAAAACCAATACATTATTTTCAAAGGCCTCCTTCTTTCATATCCTCCGAGAGAACAACAGGGTGGCGGATCAAGCGGCAAATCAAGGAGTTATGCTCGCAGTCGGGCAAACTAAGGATCACAAAGGAGTCTTGGGATTTCATTTTATCCCTTAATTTAACAATGTCTTGGCCCTTTGATTTTTTAACGTGGATGTTGGTTAGGGTCTTGGCCTTGAGGGAACATCCACTCCCTCTAAACTTTGGCCTCCCCCTCCTTTTATTCTTATGCATGAAATCACCCTCCGCGTACCCTCCCACACGCTCCTCCATCTGCCTCCCCGTCCGACCCACCACCTGTCTCCTCGTTCTTTCCCCCGGTGTCAGCTCCCACGGGGCTTCCTTAACTCCCCCATCCGCCCTCCTTATTCCTCCCTTCGCGATGGCTCTCCCTCCCCATCTCCCCGAAACTCTGAGCCGTCTATCCCTCGGGGAGCTCGTTTCTTCTGCTCCTCGTCTCTCGCAGGCGGATAATTGGGAATCAATGCCGTCAATCAGGGCAGCCATTGCTGCTTTAAACAGAACCTTGATTGACATCAAGTTTGCAGCCAGGAGAACTTATGAAGCGGTCTGTTCCAGCGTGAACCAGAATGCTGAAATGGCGTCGGTCATAACGCACGTTTGCACTCAGTTATCCTGCCAGGATTCCAGAATTGATGATCTGGAACGAAATATTTTAGAATTAATGGGAAAAATTGACAGAATGCAGGAAGATATGGCCGATTTCTTCAGAGCGACGCAGGGAAGCTGGGTACACGAAAATCCAACGGTGAATCAGGAAATAAACCAGGTGATGGTGGACGCTTCGTCCGTCAAGCTTAGGAAGAAAGGCTAGCCCAGCCCAGGTTTCAAAATTTTTGTTTTTGGTTAATGTATTTTTGTAAACTCCTCTGTAGTCAATTTGTAAAAGTTTATGCCAGCTCTATGCTGGACAATTTCAGGAAGACCAAACTCAGAGATTATAATGTAATGCAGATAGTAATGGTAGTGTTAGTTGGTCCTGACACCTCAGCACTGTTAAAAACTCTGTTTGCAAGTCTGTAATGAATAGCTGTGCACAGCTTTATAAATATAATCTTTTCTCTGTTACTGTTAAAAAAAAAAAAGTTATCAGGTTTGACTATGATTATATTGGCAATCAACATTGGTATTTTCATTTGGTAGGGGAAGTGCAAGGATTGAGGGTTGCAAGTTTAAGTGTGAAAGGGACAGAGAATCAAGGCATGCCTCTTCCTTTTTTCGAAGTGTGACATATGAAGTGTCTTTCATTTTTGCATAGTGGTCGAAGGAGAACGATGGTGCAATTCACATTCCTTCTAATGTTGTAGTGAGTGACATTGGCGTGAAGGTCAAGCCTTGACATTCAATGTTACCAATGTCATTTATGGATAGTCAATGCCCAATCCATCTTGAGGGGAATTTGTTTCATGTTACTTCGACTTATGGGTGGAATTGGTATGTGCTTTGGTTGAGAATATTGGTCTCATGGAGGGCCAATGTAATTATCAAATGCCACGACAACATAGGATGGAAACTTAGGAGGGATAGATCCAAGTGTGTATACAATTTGCATGACCACTCCAAGTGCACCATTTACTACTCTTGATTGGGCCTATAAATTGCAAGATATCATTACTCACTACCCCACACATAGCAATTTTTCTTTTCTACTAGATGGTCATCATTTTTTTGTGCATATGAACCGTTGTTGAAAGCTGCAACAGATCATGCAATAGCCGTAGCCAATGCCTGGAGCAAGTATTTATTATGATTGTTTGCAAGAATTTTTGTTACCAAGAGATCGATTGTTGTGTCAAAGTTTGAACACTCTTCTCCTGACAAGAATCTATTAGTCCTAGACTCAAGGAGGCTCCATTCTTCCAAGGTTGGTGTAGCATTGTGAATGTTTGTCAAATATTCCAAAGCGAGGGAAATGAAACGCTGAGAAGATCTGCAATATGTTGTAAAATGAGAGAAAGTTGTGTGTACGTAAATTTAATGTGTTTGAAAGCAAGTCTAGCTAATTTATGGTTACAAGGATAGTAGTCACCCAACCTTGTTTACCCACCTCATTATCTTGCCCTTTAAAAAATGCTTCCAAAAGATGGTAGTATAATTTGTTTGTTCTTGTGTTTCCCAACCAAAAAATTTCTCAACAAAGGTCAAGTCACATAAAACTATTTCCTACTTTTTGAATTGCACTCAAATAACATTATGCCAACAACTGATATGGAGGAATATCAATGCATGCATGTTAACCTGCGACAATGGAATGAAGTTGATGATAAATTTAGATTTTTAATATATAAAAAAAATTGTTTGTTTTACTATTTAGGATTTTTGACATATGAGTGATTACTTATTGTATATTATTTGTCACACACACCTATATTAGCATGGGGATTTGATATATTGTTAGTTAGTTAGTTATTTACAAGTATGTATATTTGATCATATAAACAATGAAGTAAGAATGTTTTTATTCTTATAAATACTAACAAAGTAAAAATGTTTTTACCATTTTAATACTAATAAGGTAAGAATGTTTTTATCCTTTTAAATGATCCATTGAATTACAAAATGTATTATAGTTTTATCGACTAAAATTCACAATCAATCTAAAATAAAATAATACATGTTAAACTAAACAAATTCAAACCATATAAAATATTTCTTAATAAATATGATAAAGAATACACAATATTAAAAATAATATTATTTAATTTAAAATGTAACAACATTTTTTAATATTGTTTAATTTAAAATGTAAAAACATTGTAAAGTTGTAGTGGACGAGTTTTTAGTGGTGTAAAGGGGATATGTAGTGGTGTATAAAGGGAATATGTAAATATATTAACTTTTGTCACTTGGAAAAGGCTCCATTTTTTAAAGCTCAACCACACAACGGCTATAACTATTAACAAGTAAAATAAGTAAAAAGAAATTTGATATATTTTTGAAAATTTTAAATAATAAAAAATATGTCAAAATAAAATAAAAAACCAATATGAAATAGTAGAAGAAGCTACACTCAATTGTCATTGAAACCCTAAATCATTTACACCAAATACCAAACAAATAAATTGAAATTGTTAATTTCTAACTATATATTTTGAGAATAAAAATAGACTTTTCCACAAAGTATGAAATAAAATTTTAAAAACATATTTAGATTAAATAAATGTGATAAATAAGAAACAAGCTTAGACACATTTATATGACCATCCAACTAATACAAACAAAAATGAAGAGCAATTTCTATACAATGCTAGTATTGATCCAAAGAGGTCATTATCATGATGTAATTTCTATACAATGCTAGTGTTGATCGAAAGAGGTCATTATCTTGATCAACAAGCTTCAGCTTCTTTGTGTAAAGATCTACAACTTCTTTGTGTAAAGATCTACAAGGTCCAGTTTTGGGCCAAAGAAACCTAACGACGGTTAGTTGTACTTGATTAAGACTATTACACAACAATAATTTGTCCGAAATACAACACAACAAGATTAAGTAAATCAGCTAAAGAACACATGATTTCCACATTACATATCATTTGTACTCCTTCAAAGATGAAAGGTGTACATAAATTTAATGACAAAAAGAGATGTTAATGCACTCCATTAGAACTCTAAAATCGTTAACTAATGTGCATAAATTGTGGTCTTCAATATAGCCGTAGAAATAAACATGCCCATTGTTTAGTATCCAATACATTTGAAATTACATTATAGATAAGATAAGAAGCTTTTGTTAACATCCAATAGAGTGCACTAGGATACAAATAAAAGAAATACTTGAAATAAAGAATACATCCAAGAAAGAGCAGTGAAAGAAAGAAGCATTTACTAAATGTCTGAAAGATTAGAAAATAGCAAGTGAGGAGGAAGAAAGATATTTGGCGGCTTCCATTAATGACATCCTTTAGAAACAATGATCACTATGAACATAAACTTTGCCCTTAACCTTCATGTTTAACCAGACTGCCTGATAGGATTGGCACATACTTGCATTCTGAGGACTTTGGAGGCACTCAAACAACTTGAAATACATATTTTAAAAAAGTGCTTATAAGGTTTAGTGACTGGGTGACATTAGTAATGTTTATCATCCAAATAATAAAACAGGTCTATCTCTACCGAAAATGCTACCCAAATAAAACAAGCAGAGTTGCATCAAAGCTCCTAACAGTCCATGTAAGGTGTAAATGCATGCATCCTAGGCTAAAAGTAACATCTAGCCTTTCAGAATCTTAGATTTTATCTTCAGAGATTGAAACATTAATAGGCCTTTGCGATAGAGTTTCCCAAGTGATTCTGAAATCTCTAATCATATATCGATCCAGAAAAATAAAATAATACAAATCTAGCATAAAATCAGAAAACCCAAGAAAACAAATTTTCCTCTAGTAAAATCAAATGTGGAAACTGAGCAATATAGTAGTAAGATCAAATTAGATTTTCACAAAACATTTCCACTCTGATTTTGAGATCTCCCAAGAAATGAAAACATTTTCTTAATTTACAAATTTCATTTCAACAATAAAACTAACCTTCGCCATTATCTTTAGCTTACAGAACAATGAATGCATATTTCACCAATGGAATAAGTGCTAGAGTGTACAAAACCAGTGACAATGCGTGTAGAACATCTCTATACACAAATGGGAGCCTTGCTAAACACTCCATTAAAAACATACAATGGATTCGTGCCCACGTCACTATATACCACTCCAGGAGTCTGGAAGGCCAGTGGTAGAGTGTGTCCCATGGTTAGTTCCTTCATTTTAAAACAAAAACATGTTGCATGTCAATTGCCACGAAGTATTATGACTTTTAGTTCAAACTTTTGTCACTTAAGCCAAGACTATTGTGTCCACCTGCAGCTCCCATAACTACACTGGACATATCTGGACAATCTGTCACCCATTCTCCCACACTTCTAGCATGAGCGTGCTCATCAACAAGGTTCTTAACTGAACTTCGTACTTTGTATCACATTTCATAGGTACAAAGAGAAGCAAATTGTTGTAATGAAACAGATGAGGATTTATAAAGCAAATCAGGCCAACAACTTTTATATAAAATCAAAAAGTTTCGAGGAGGCAACAATGAGCCAATCAAGGTAAAACTTAGAAAAAAACTATATGCAGGTTTCTAGGAGGCAACAACGCGGAGTAGGAGCTACGCAAAGCTAGGGTTTCCCTAACCGTTGCACCACTTGAAAATTTGAAGTGCCACGCTAGCCAGGCTAACTTGCCATTATTCACAATCAGTTACAGCGAATATCTACTGGTGTTTGCCCTAAAAAAAAAAGTCATGCCGACTTGCCAATATTTGCGCATAGATTAAGCAAATTTCCAATGGTTTTTGCCCTCTAAAGTAGAGTCATGCCTGCTCTCGAGGATGCCTATAACAATGACTT
Organism: Larix kaempferi; assembly: GCA_027924585.1. Classification (NCBI taxonomy): domain Eukaryota; kingdom Viridiplantae; phylum Streptophyta; class Pinopsida; order Pinales; family Pinaceae; genus Larix; species Larix kaempferi. The sequence goes on from BSBM01000106.1 coordinate 33,351,281, forward strand.
GAAGCTGTGTTAGGCCAAGTTTGTTGAGGGTTAGGTAAGACTTGAATTCAAGGATGTGTCCACCGAGTGCTATGGCTTCTTGAAGCTCTCAAAATGGGATTAAACCATCAATGGTATACTGGAACGCCCAACCGAACAGTGGTCTAGATGGCCAACAGAGAAAAACCTGTCAACGGAATAGATTCCCGTCTTTATCCGGAGAAAGATGGAAACCTAGTTCTGTGGGATGCAGATGGTAGCATTGTGTGGAGTACCAATGCCAGTAACAGGAATGTGAAGGAGGTTGTTCTTCTAGAAACGGGACGGACAAGTGGCATACGTTGATAAGATGTGTACAGATGACAGGTGGCGGCTCCCCATACACCGTCGACAGACGATGAAAACCCGAGGGGAGATGGCCCCTTAATATACGCCTTCGGCATAAAAATAGTGATTGCATTAATGCGTTATCCACCGAATTACACCTTTGTTATTTGTAACAATCTAAATCATCCATATAGAATTTAATTAGCAAAGCAATAGTTTACAACATTGGACAATGCAATAAACTAATAAATCCATTTTTTATATATGAATAAGAGACACGTCCCTATACAAAAAGGGACAACGTAAAGGTCCACAATAATAAATAAGAAACCAATATGTAATTATTACACTTAATGGTATCTTGTCGACACCCAATTGAGACAATATGTCCAATACATTAAACACAATGTTAAAATATGTAATTGCTACACTGATTTGCGACATGTGCTCATGCAATTGGGACGATATGTCTAGTACATTAAACAAAAATCTTTGATTTTCACATCAGAAAAATAGTACAAAATAGACTACTTGCAATAGCAATAGATTATATTGATTTTCATTCATCACTTGAACTCCTGTCTTCGCTTGAGTTGCATGCATGCCCCATTTCTTCATCACTTATAGGCTATACTGTAGTTGGTGTTGGTAATTATAGCTTAGTGAGGTATCCTCACAACTAAGTCGGCCCCTAAAGAAGAATAAACAATTATTATTATGTAAGTCGGTTCCTTAAAATGTGCAAAGTTGGCCCCAATAAGATTGTATAAATAGAGTGACCTCTCACTCATTTGATCCATCCACCTTTGTTCAAGTCAGTTGTTTTAATGTGCAAGTGAGAGGCAGAGAAGACGAGGATAGTCAAATAATTTTCCGGGATTTATCTTTTATCTTGTACATTTTATGTATTTTGTATCTTGATCTTTTTCTCTTAGTAAGGAAGGATGTTGAGATTTCTTCCCTTGAAGGGTTTCCCAAGATAAATTTATGTGTCTTCTTGTTCTTGTGCATGGTTATTCTTTCTGTGATCCTTTCTTGTTTTAGATGGATTTTACTTCTTTAAAATTCTAACATGGTATCAGAGCAGGTTGACTTGGACTCTCTAGTAAGAGTGGCCTGGGTATTTTTTTCATGGATATGTTATTACTGGTTATTGAGGATCTATTGGATGAAGGCATGTCTATTGCTTGGACACTTAGATCTGCGAAGAGAAATTGCAGATCAACTGGTTAAATATCTAGATCCGTTGAGATAAAGTGTGGATTTGTTGATTAAAAGTTTAGCTATATGCATATGTTGGTATCTCTTCATCTTTTTTAGATAATGCATCTGTAGCTATATTATCTTTTCCTTTTTTGTGTAATATGTCTATATAAAAAGAAACGGTTTTTTCTATCCACTTATGTATTTCTGTGGATAAGGTTTTCCGTCTAAGTAGATACTGATGGATGTTGTGATCTGTAAGTATCAAGAATTTACTACCCAATAGGTATTGTCGCCATTTTGCTAATGCATGTATTATAGCAAGCATCTCCTTATCATAAGTGAACTTTAATCCTTCCCTCTTGTTGAGATTCCGACTTTCAAAAGCAATCGGATGGTCATCCTGCATCAACATTACACCTATTCTGAAACCTGAAGCATCACATTCTACCACGAAGGGCTTCAGAAAATCATGAGTCGCCAACACGGGTGTGAATGTCATAACCCTTTTTAAATTTTTGAACCACTCCACTGCTTGGTTATTCCATTTGAAGGAATTTTTCTTTAGTAGATCTGACAATGGTGATGTCAGTTGGGCATAGTTTTTTATGAACCTTTGGTAATAACTGGTTAGACCCACAAAACCCCTTAACCTTGTTATATTATCGAGTTTTGGCCATTCTGTGATTGCTTTGATTTTATTTCGATCGACTTTTACTCCTTCCTTGGATATGATATGACCGAGGTATTCTATTTCTTCCTTCCCAAAGGTGCATTTCGATATTTTTGCATAAAACTAATTTTATTCTAAGAGGGAGAGTATCATTTCTAAGTGCTTAAGATGCTCCTCCCATGTCTTACTATAGACAAGAATGTTGTAAAAAAATACCAATATGAACTTTCTTAAGTAGGCTTGAAAAAGTTCATTCATGGTTGCTTGGAAAGTAGCAGGTGCATTGGTTAATCCGGATGGCATAACCTTGAATTCATAGTGACCATCGTGAGTTCGGAAAGCGGTCTTTGCAACATCCTCTAACCTTACTCGTATTTGATAATACCTTGATCTCAAATCTAGCTTGGAAAAGTATTTGGCCCCATGGAGTTCATCCAACATCTCATCTATTAATGGTATCAGAAATTTGTCTTTTACAGTTATTTTGTTAATACCTCAATAATCTATACATTGTCTGAAAGACCCGTCTTTTTTGTGAACCGACACCACTGGGGACGCATATGGACTCCTGCTTCTCACGATAACTCCACATATTAATAAATCTTGTATTAACCTCTCTATTTTTGTCTTATGATGGGAGGATATCGGTAAGGCTTGTTGTTCACGGGAGCTGACCCTAGTTTAACCTCAATTATCTGCTCTATTTCTCTTTTTGGTGGTAACTTCATGGGAAGATCTTGGAATTCCTTCTCTTATTGTTGGATCAATACTTGGATTTCTGGATATTGGTCATGAGCCAATTCTGCTGCTAATATCTCTATTTGATGACATTGTGCCACAAATGATGGTGCCCCTTTTCGAATAAGTTTCTCCATTTGTTGTGAAGATATAATTTGTGTGAGGGGTGGTTGGAATCCATACAATTTGTATTTTCTTCCTTCCCACTTGAATTTAATGAATTGCTTTTGATGATTTGCAGAGTATGTACCTAATGTAAGTAGCCATTGAATTCCCAAGACAATGTCTACACCTCCTAAGGGTATTGTGTAGAATCCAGATTCCATGTTATAATCGTCTATTTGTAACTTGACCTTGTGACACTTTCCTATACCATCAATATTCTTCCCATATGCTACCATAACTCTTATATCTGTTGTTGGATATGTGAACAGGTTTAAACTCTTCGCCATATTCACGTCTATGAAATTATGGGTGTTTCCTGTGTCTATAAGTACGGTGGCATTCTCTTTTTTGACATGCCCTCTTAATTTCAATGTTTGTGGTTGTGCAATACCTATTATTGCAGCTAGAGATATCTTGGGCATTACCTCTTCCACCCCTACATTGATATCAGGATCCTCCTCCTTTCTAGCTTCATCCTCAGAATGACTGATGGATGAGTTTGATTCCTTCTCTGCTTCACAGTTATACAATTTTGTATTACCACATTTATGCCCTTTCACCCATTTGTCTCCACAATATCTACACTCGTTTACCCATTTTTTTGTCCATGTCTTGATGTTGTTTTTCATTTTCCCTTAGGTGGGGTGGTACGTACTTGTTAGACTTATCCAAGGAAAATTTACTGGATCCTTCATTTGAATATTTATTTGATTTCTCTCGTCCTGTGAATGACGACTTGTTTTTGTTTTTGATTAATTTGCTTGCATATATGGCGTCCTCAATGGTTTTAGGTTTCCATATCTTGATTTCACTACTGATGTAATCCTTTAACCTGCATATATACATCTTTAGTAATTTTTCATCTGAGAATCCATCTTATTTTACTGCGAGAACTTCCCATTCGTGTGTGTAATCTTTAACGTTCCCCTTTTGCTTTAGATGAACGAACTTATTATAGAGATCATCTTCTTCTTCGTCATAGAACCTTTTTAATAAGGCCGTGATGAAGTTTTCCCAAATGAAGGCACGAGAAATACACTTCACACTCCACCATAAAAACCATTCATACGCTTCTCCTTCCAAATTATTTGTCGTTGTCATTATTTTCTCTCGTTCTCCCATCAAAGGGTTTGATTCAAAGATTCCTTCCATTTTATTAACCCAAAGGACAACTCCTCTATGGTCCTTCCCATCATATTTTGGTAATTCTTTTTGTAAATTTTCTCGTAGTCTCTTTCTTGAGTTCTTGGAAGATGTGGACCACCCATAATAAGTGATTCACTCGTTTCTGTCTTCCGTTGTTCTAGTAACTGTCTTTTTATTTGTGATAGTTTGGTTAGTATTGAACTTAGCACCAAATTAGTGTGATCCTTACCTTTCTTCTCTGTTTCCTTGAGGACACTTAAATTATGGAGTTGATCGTCAATGTTCCGTAACATTGTACTGTTTTCATCAGTGCTTGATTGTAGATTTGCTTGTCCCACTTCCAATTTGTTCAGACATTCCTTGATAGAGTTTAATTCATCCTTTTGCGTACTAATTTCATTGGTCAACTCTTCATTTTTATTTCGTTGTGCCTCCATTTTTTTTTATATGTAGTGGAAATGAATATAAATAATGATATTATAATAATAATTATAAAAAATATATTGTAATAGATATATTATTCTATTATAAAGTTTTAAAAATAATAATAATAATTATAATAATAATATATTTATTATTATTATTATGTTTTCTTTTTCTTTTTCTTTTTTTTGGATAGGGTTGGCCATGGAGGATGTGGAGGGGCTGCGACAAGAGGGTATGCTAGGGGTTGGAGGGCGCTGGGGAAAGAGTTAGAGCCCAACTAGTAGCGGCAAAAGTGGAGTAGGTAGGAAGGAGGAGGAGCATGGAGGGTATGATGGAGTGGAGCGCAGAGGGAAAGGAAAGGAGAAACGCGGGGATGGAGGTCGCAGTGATGGAGGAGGAGCAGAGGAGGATGGCATGGAAGTGGTAGAAGTATGGCGTGCAACAAAGGAGAAGGATTTGGTTGAGAGGTGCATGGTGGGAGAAAATGGGATGCAAATGCATAGGGAGTAGGGATAGAGATAGGGGTAGAGATTGGAGTTGAGTGGAGTGTGGAGGCATAGAGATGGGTACGATGGAGGTGTAGATCTGGATGGTGAGAGGAAGGGAGGGTTTGGGAAGATGATGCCGAGACTGGGGAGCACGAGGGAGCTAGAGGAGAGAAGGGGTGTGTGTGCAATCGGAGGACTAGGTTCTAGAAAAAGGGGGAAGTGTGGATTGAGGAATTAGGGTTGGAGGAAGGCTAGAGCACACAAAGTGCACAATGGGAGCGTAATGGAGGGAGAGGTGATAGTCACGAATGGGTGGTTCATGGCATTGGAATATTCTCACCATATTATTTTGGTCTTGCATGCATTTTTCATGCATCCATGCATTCCATGAAGAACTCCATGCATCCATGCATTCCATGAAGCACTCCATGCATCCATGCATTCGCAGTTGAGTATCCTAGAACCTAATCCCTACTTTGGCCCCCCCGGAGCTTGTTTTTGGCCATCATTAGCCCTCCTATCCACTCAGAGCGCCTTGTTTACATCACTGGATTTCCAATTCACCCTCATGCACAGATTTAGGATACTACACAGTCAATTCCATGATTTGGGGAGCCTTGTCGCCTTGATTGCTCAATTAACTGATTGCAACTCCTAGTTTGACTGCTACTGAGAATATGAGCACCCTATTTGACCACTGACAGTTAGTTATGTGCCCCTTTGGAGTCTCCTCCCCTATTTTTGTGCCCACATGATTAATTTATGCTCAGTTCTACCTCAGTTAACTGATTATTCATCATCTGTGGCCACTGAACCTTATCGGGAGATGGTTCCAATGCAAACTAAGCCTATACTTGAGGTGATTTTGAATCCTCCTAGGAGTATCAAATTCATTCTATTGTAACACTTTTTGATTGCCATCTTACAACTGATTAATGTATCAACAATAATTTTTCATATGTGTTTCAGTTTTATGAGTGAATTGATCATTGTTTTCTGCTAATTCTTCTCAGTAATAACAATGTGAAATTGTGAGGTTTGTTCAAGCTCAGTGATCTACCCCTTTGGAATTTCACATGGTATCAGATCTCGTGAGAGATTTTGAGTGCAGCAGTAGCAGAAGTTGCAACAGTAGCAGTAGTTGCAACGGTTGCAGCAGTAGCAACAGTTCGACTAGTAGATTGAGCAGCTGCTTTCAATAGAGAACCATAAGCCTCTGGATTTCCACAGCAAATATTGGTGCTATTGCATTGAATTCACTGGAGAAATACTTTGAGGTCTATCCAGGTGTGAAGGATCTGAATAAAAGTGCCTACTGTCCTAAATCAGTGTTCAATAGATTCAGTAACAATCCTCCAGATATTTTTCATTGTTTTTGCAGGTATTATACAACAACTTCCATGAATCTGAAAGAAATTTCTCCTCTCTCTCCATTCAACTATGATGAGTGGAAACCAAAGATGATAGCATATCTAAAGAGACAAGGTCTTTTTGATATGTGTATTGGTGTTATGAGAGATTTTGCTTCCTATGAAGAAGAGAATGATTGGCTAAATGAACGTGACATATCCTTTGGAGCAATGTGGATTGCTATGTCTCCTAGTATGTGCTACCTCATGGAAACTGCTGAATATCCAAGTGATCTATGGGCCCAACTGGACAAAGCATTTGGAAAGCAAAATGAAGAGATTGGTGCAAATTATTTGGAAAAAAAGCTCAGTGATACCTCTTTAAGTGTTCTCTCTAATTATGTCTCAGCCTCAATCATCTCTCATGATTAAGTTGTTCAAGATGAAGAAGAAGCTGCAGATTCAACACAGAAATTTCATGTTGAAGGCATTCCTTCCTCTGTTGCTCTATAAGTTGAAGAAGGTTTCGAATTGTCCCTTTCCCATGTAGCTCATGCAGATGAAAGTGATACAACTAATGAATATGATCCTTTTGGAGAGATTATCTATTCCTCACTCATGTTCTCAATGTATTCTATTTCGAATTATGAGCAAGATAAGCTAGTTCATGCTCTAGAATTTGAAGAGGTTCTTAAATCCTCTCTTTCACATGAGTCTGATGGTGTGCATAATGATGATCTATTGAATGTTTTGGAGGTTAAATCAGAGTTTGGAGGTGATGCATTCACCCTCCTTGATCACATGCTTCTTATGAACTTCTATTTAATCATTAGCACATGCTCTCATAGTTTCTCTGAAGATGGAGGACAATACCATTCGCTTGGGTTCAAGTCTCATGCACATTTTGGTGACTTTGGTTTTGATCTCACCCTTGCTGGTTCAAAGGAGATCACAAGAAACCATCTATCAATTCTTGGAGCTGATTTAAATTCCACTGATCAAAAGTTCAAGTTTCAAGAGCAATTAGATCTGTTTGGAGTTGATCCTACCTCAGTTGGTTTGAATTACAGGTTCCAGGATGATATTCATATTTTTGGATTTGTTCTCACCATGTTTGGTTTGAAGAGAAAGTTAAGGAAGCCTCCAGATTCACTTGTATCCACTGAAGGATCATTCAAGCACATGTTTTTGGAGCATGATCCACTTCTTCCCAAGAGGAAGATACCTCCAGACATTGAATAAATAATCACACCTACTTGAGTCTTGAGCATCAATTTTTGGTGTGTTTTAGTCTATCTTGAGGGTTTTTTTTCCCACTGGGTTTTCCTTCTTTCCTCACTTTTTTAGATTGTTGTACGGGGTGACCTTTGGTCTCAGTAACCAGGGCCCTAATTTACTCATATTTTTCCTCATACTTCGGCTTAAGGGGGGGTGTTCGAATATTATCACCATCTTATTTTTCCCTTGCATGCATCCATGCATTCCATGCAACACTCCATGCATTCCATGTAACACTCCATGCATCCATGCATTGGCAGTTGAGTCTCCAAGCACCTATTCCCTACTTTGGGTCCCCTGGAGCTTGTTTTTGGCCATCATTAGCCCTCCTATCCATTCAGAGCACCTTGTTTACATCATTGGAGTTCCAATGCGCCCTCATGCACAGATTTAGGAGACTACACAGTCAGTTCCATGATTTGGAGAGCCTTGTCCCCTTGATTGCTCAGTTAACTGACTGCATCTCCTAGTTTGACCACTAGTGAGTGTAAGAGCGCTCTCTTTGACAACTGACAGTTAGTTATGCGCTCCTTTGGTGTCTCCTCCCCTATTTTGGTGCCCACATGATTCAATTATGCTCAGTTCTACCTTAGTTAACTGATTATTCATCATCGGTGGCCACTGAACCTTATCGAGAGATGTTTCCAATGCAAACTAAGCCTATACTTGAGGTGAATTCAAATCCTCCCAGGAGTATCGAATTCATTCTATTGGAATACTTTTTGATTAATAGCTTAGAGCTGATTAATGTATCAACAACAATTTTTCATATGTGTTTCAGTTTTATGAGTGAATTGATCATTGTTTTCTGCTAATTCTTCTCAGTAATAACAATGTGAAATTGTGAGGTTTGTTCAAGCTCAGTGATCTACCCCTGTGGAATTTCACACATTGGAGAGAGCAGGTGGAAGGAGTGGGAGATGATGAAGAGAGCTAGAGAGGGAGAGTTGGGTGGGGGGTGAAGCAGGGAGCATGAGACGAACGCTGAGAGTTCTGATACAAGTGTTGTAGCAGCGAAAAGCTTGAAATTTAAAAAAATGTATAGATAAATAAAATATGAAATGATTGAAATATGATTACAAATGAAATATCATGACCATTTTTTTGTAAACAACTCATTATATTACAACGTCCAAAAATTACATAGCTTCAAACAAGCGGCCTTTCCGGTGTATAAACACGACGGCTGCCAGATCTTCCCTTCCAAACCCTTCAAATTGTTCCATAACTAGAAGAAAACATAAGACTTGTAACCCTCCTACAATGCTATTACAGAGATCCATCTCGTCCATCAAAAAAGAGTTGTAAGACCTATTCATCCCTCCTACCATTGACCACCTACACACTGCTATAACAAAAGGTACATACATAAAAAAAATGTAGAACTTATACATCTGCTATGAAATTGACCTCCCACACATGACTATAACAAAGAAAACCATAGACAAAAAAACTACCCATTCAAGACACGTAACTAGAGAGCCCCATCAAATTTCCTTGTTCGGTGGCAACCTGGAAGAATGGATTCGGCAGCACACACGATCCGCACTAGGACCAGCACCGTCAGCAGCAAGCACCAGAGCACCCGAGATGCCCACACATGGAGCCGAGGTAGGGGGCAAATAGAATTGAATGCCCATTTTACCAATAATAAGATCAATGTTGCAGTGCATGAGCCTGCAATCTTGATTATGCGCTTTCCAGGAACTAACAGGATCCTCATCACGAGCTGCCTTATTTTATCTTTCCATGAGAACGCATGAGATGATCCCCTTCATAACCCAGAAGGTGGCCATGATCCTATCATAAACCGAGAGATGGCCTGCAGTCGTACCGAGGTCAAGGACCCACTCGACAACCTCTTCCTTCAAATATTTCAAGGACATAGCTTTGAACTGCTCCCATAGGTCCTTCTCCACCTTCTCAATTTCCCCCTTGATAGCCAGAGGGATCCGATCCTTGAAGAAACAGGAAGCCTCATAGGATTTCTTCTTAACTCTCAGAGCTTTTCCTTTCTTCTTGGATCACAACACCCTCTATGATTTTTGCCCTCGAGGATCCTTCCTGACATTCCACAACAAACGATTAAAAGCCTTACTGCCCTTACACCTAACAATACTTCACCCAAGCTTAGATGCAAGAAGAAAACCGGGGATAATGCAGAAAAGTATCAGATCCTACCATCGACAAATTGTTGATGAGTTTGAGTATCAGATCCCAGATGAAGCCTTAACCCTTTAATTTCTTCTCTCTTAGTCATTTCCTTGATCTTCTTGCTAAGGCCCTCCGCCATTAAAATGAACAGGAAGGGAGATAAAGGATCCCCTTGCCGGATACCCCTAGATGGGATAAAAATTTTGGTGGGAAATCCATTCAACATAATGGAAAAGAATGCGATCGAGGCCATATTCATAATCCATTCAATCCTCTCTGGACTAAACCCAAAGATTTTAGCATTTCTCTCATGAAATTCTAGCTCAACTTGTCATATGCTTTAGAGATGTCCAACTTGAGAAGCATACCTGGTTTTTTAGTGATATTTAAGGAATGTATCACCTCATGGACCAGTATCACCCCATCCAGGATCTTTCTCCCTTCCACAAAACCGGATTGCTCCGGAGCAACCAGATATGGGAGGAAGGGTTTTAATCTATTGGCCATAACCTTTGTAATGATTTTATAAATAACATTGAACAAATCTATGGGTCCAAATTTACCTAGAGTGGCAGCACCTTCAGTCTTGGGAATGAGGGTCAAGAAAGTTGCATTGAACGCATTCAACACCCCTCTGGCTTTCCTTGATTCCTCCATGATCCTCCAAAATACCTCCTTGATAAGATCCCAAAAGTGGTGGAAGAAGTTTGTAGAGAAACCATCAGGTCCCGAGGCTTTCCCATCAACCATCTGATCGACCGCCTCTTTGACCTCTGTCATCTCCACTGGTTTGTTCAGGATCTCATTCTGACAAGGGGAGACCAAAGAGGGGATATGTCGTGTTCTATTTGCAATATCTACCGACTGGTCCACCCTATCTTCTTTCATTATGATTCCAAAATAATTAACCAGTTCCTCTTCCATGTCCTCCCTATTTTCTACATAAGGACCGACCTCAATATTCAATCTATGAATTTTATTTCTCTGCCTATTTTGGATGACAGAATGGTGGAAAAAATTGGTATTGCGTTCACCTTTCTGAAGCCATTGATTTCTGGACTTTTGTTTCTAGTATATCTCATCCTAACGCTCATGGGCACAGAGTTGATCAAGGGTAGATAACTCTTTTTGTTTTAGCTCCTCATAATAACCATTGTCCATTCCTATTCGTTGGATTTCCTCCAGTTGTTATGTCAGCCGCTTTTTATCCTCAAAGATGTTTCCAAACTCCTCTCTGTTCCAAGTACATATCTTAGACTTCAGAGTTTTCAGTTTATGTTGAAATTGGTACATCCTAGTTGCCTCATGGGGGACCAAGTCCTTTCGCCATTGTTTAAATAAATATTTGAAATCCTTGTGTTCCATCCAAAATTGCTCAAAACGGAAAGGATTTCTGGTAGGGGGACCCCACCCGTCCCATTTCAAGCAAACAGGCCAGTGATCCGAACCAACCGAGGGCAAGACTAAGGATGTCAAATCGCCACCCCCATGGATAATATCTTCCAAAGTATGAAATGTGTCTAAATGGGAGGCCACATCGTGATCAACTCCCCTTTTGTTGTTCCAAGTAAACCATCCATTCCCTGTTTCCACATCAACCAGATTATTTTCGTCAATAAAGTCTTTAAAAGCTTTATTAACATCTCCTATAATTCACCTACCTCCCTTCTTTTCTCCTAGAGAGGTGATCATGTTAAAGTCCCCTCCCAGGATCCAATGCTTGTCCCTCGCCCATCTCACTGCCCAAGATAGAGCTTCCAGAGGGGCATGCTTTTGAGGATAGACACTTGGTCCATAAACATTTGTAAAGATTCCTTTGACCTGGGTATTGCAGAGGCCTTTTGTGGCCCAAAATTTTGTGAGAGTCACTTCTTCCAGGCACCATAAAATTTCCAGACCTCCTGCCGTTCCTTGAGCATCAATAGCCATTGTTTAACAACCCTTCCAAACTTTCCTTCCTATCTCCTTCATTGCCTCTGTTCCACATTTTGTTTCCTGTAGAAAAACTATCATCGGTTTCTCCATTCTCAACTTATTCTTAAGAATCTTAACTTTGCGAGGGTTTATCACCTCGCGAATGTTCCAGGTTATCACCTTCATTGGGAATATTTATTAAATTAAGAGAAGGGCTCCCTAATCATCGGGTATTAGCTTGATTATACTAGCTTTGTTCCAACCTCTGCAATTCTCTATTTGTTCGTATTTCTTCCTCTCCTTTCCCCTTCTTCCATCTGCTTCCTTTTGTTTCCCTTATGTGGTTCCTTGGTAACTCCAAGATGGGGAGTGGCCTTTGTCTTCAGAATGGCCTCTTTCAAAAGCTTGATCTTCCTTCCTGAGACATAACCATTCCCCTTTTTGTTGCACTCCTTCTCAATTTCGTCCAGATCTAGCTCTCCCATATCCATATCCTCAGCTTCATCGAGTTGGTCATCCTCCATGGCCTCAACTTTTTCCTCTTGATTCTCTGGTAGCATCTGGGGGGATTCCAGAAGTAATTTCCCATCCAAGGAGGCCCCTTTTGGGTCTTTCTTGGCGTGGTCTTCCGAATCTTCTTCCATCGCCTCCAAGGTTTCAAATATATTTGCAGTATCAGCCCTTGTTTTAGTAGTCAATTGATTCTGCATCTGATTAACATTCCTCCTGCCCTGCCGCATCCTATGGATAACCTGGGTGAAACCATCGACATCACTCCCTTTCTCTTGAGGCTCTTTGGGGGGTGGATCCAGGGTATTATGCGGGCAGTTCCTACTAAAGTGGTCGTGTTCATGGCATTGTTTGCATCTAAAAGGGACATTCTCATAATCCACAGGTTGGATCCAATCCTCATCATCCCAAGTAAGATTGATGGCCTCTAGAAGCTCATCGGACAGGTTCATATAGACACAGATCCAAGCAAAGGATGTATATCTGCATTGTTTGGTTTGCTCTAAGAATTTCACAAATTCGCCCAAGGAATTACCTATATCGCACAATATTTATGGCTCCCAATACTCACATGGCAGTGAATAAATCCAGATCCATACTGGTGCCATACTCATATCCTCCTTGTCTGGGCTGAATCTCTCCTTCCAGGGTATTAGGTAGAGCCATGATGAGAAGAAGAAATATGCCCCCCCTTCCATGATCCTATCCCCATCCTCTTGATTGAAGAATATGATCATGAAAAAACCCTTTGAACTCAATTGTAGGTCATAATGACCCTTAGGGTTCCATGTCGCTTTAATCCATAGAAGAAGGTCTTTCTCCTTCGGCCAAATCCAATGAACTTCTCGATTAGAGCTTTTTCCTTCCATAAATATACTCATTCTCATAGTTTATCAGATCGGATATGTAAAGAAGGGATCTCTGCAGATCGAGGAATATGATCCCCAAGCTTGCACCCTATCCCACGCCGATCTGGGTTCTCGATCCCCTCACTTCCATCCTTCCCTCTCTCATCCGAGTTGTTCTTTTCCACCCCACTGTTCTGCCCGTCCTGGTGCTGTTGAATGGAGGGGTAGACCCCCCTCACTATGAACTCATCGTGCTTGTCAGAAAAAAAAACCCTCGTTAGACCAATTGTATTGTTAAGTTAATAATAGAATCCTAAATTTTTTTGCATTAAACATAATATCATCTCATAATTGTCTTCCCATATCATGACCATTTAAATATGGTCTATCATGCCCTTTTGTTTGGAAAGGCATGTCCATTTATCACTCTATTAATTAATTTAATAATTGTCTTATTATTATTATTGGTATATATTCTTATTTAGTTTTTTTACAAATGTTTGCTACATGATATTGGTTTGTTATATTATTACTTGGGACTAGAGGAGGAAGTACATAGTTTATATCTTGAGTAGATCTGGTATGATGGACTGTTAGTTCATGGCCACACCAATGGTGTCAGATCTGGAGAAGTGGAGAGACTCTACTTCTGAATTAGATTTGGTGGATCCCACCGTGTATAGGCAGTTGAGAGGATCCTTAATATACCTAGTCGTCACCAAGCCTTATATTTTCATTATAGTGAGGAGATGTGCTTATTTGCTCTGTGAGAGATGGTGTTCAGAATGCAGTTTAGATTGGCATCATGGATGAAACCTCATATAGGCCGGTGGGTTATCTCAAGTGGTTGAGAGTTGTTCCTTGCAATGAGGAGGTCTCGGGGTCAAATCCCCAGGTGGTTATGTACAAATTGTATGAGGGTCTCACTTGATATCCCCACCGGGTTAGGCCCTGTGAACCACATAGATATTTTTTGTGGCACTTAATAGAGCATAGGATGAGTACATTGCAGTAAGTGTTGGAGCATGGGAAGCAATATGGCTTTGTAAGCTCCTTGCTGGATTGTTTGGATAGATACTAGAGCCAACACTGATTCACTAAGACAACACAAGCTGTGTAAAGTTTTTAGTGAATCCAGTATCTCATGATAGATCAAAGCATATGGATATCAAGTACCACTACATCAGAGATATGGTGTAGAGGAGAGCAGTCCAGCTCTAGTATATTTCAACAGATGATTAGATTGCAGATATCCTCACTAATCCTCTTTCCAAAGAGAAGTTTTTCTACTTCCGTAACGGGCTTGAAGTAATGGAAAATGCCTCCCTCATTGAGAGGGAGTGTTGATGGCTGCAACATCGATGTGACATTATCCTTGAGACAAGGAGAATGGTGTGACTCTCCCTTAAGAGGGAGAGAGAGGGAGTTGACTATTCTGTCTTATGCTCCTCGACAGACTAAGTTGTAGCATGATGCTCCCCGATGGATTGGGTTGTAGCATGGCACTTCTCAACGAACTGAGAAGTGCAGTTCACTTATGCTTCTCGATGGGATGAGTTGTAGCATGATGCTCCCCGATGGATTGGGTTTTAGCATGGTACTTATCAATGGACTGAGAAGTGCGGTTCACTTATGCTCCTCAACGGACTAAGTTGTAGCATGATGCTCCCCGATGGATTGGATTGTAGCATGGCAATTCTCATTGGAATGAGAAGTGTAGTTCACTTATGCTCCTCAATGGAATGAGTTGTAGCATGATGCTCCTCAACGGATTGGGTTGTAGCATGGCACTTCTTGACATAATGAGAACTGTAGTTCTCTAATGCTCCTCGATGAACTAAATTGAAGCATTACACATCTTTACAGATTGAGTTGTGTTGAAGACCTTCCTTATGATGACGAGATGTTCAAGACAAGCCGTGATACTCAGATGATACACATATGTGTTCCTGCATGATGATACCTCCCTAGATAAGAGGGAGTGTTGGTGATTATAGCTTCTTGAGGTATCCTCACAGTTAAGTCGGCCCCCAAAGATGTCACGTCCCCTCCCATCATACCAGTGCAATGGAGAGGATCGTGATGCTAAAACCGGGCATCTAGCCCCATGAACTTTTAAATAAGCATTCACATAATATAATAAGACATATGGAATGTATAATTATAAGAAAAACACAGCGGAAATAATATCAATTACACATCCATCATACATTCAAGATATTTATCAAATAAATAAATACAAAGTTCACACAAGAGAGTACTTATCTTATAACAAAGTAGTCCCAAGCAACTGGCTATGCAACTGCAACGTTCCACCCAACCATAGGCCAGTTGTGATCATCAATATCTCAACACACGGCCACCCCCGAGCTGGGCATGATCTCTACAAGGAATCAGGGAACAACAGACTCACACATAGCCAAGCATACACCAAGATGAGCCAAGCCAATCTACAAGTGGGTTTATCAGGCTGCTAGGAAATGGAAAGGAAGAGTGGCTAAGCTAGTGAGCTCAAGCACAGAGCCAGGGGTAACCTTACAAGATCTATCTAGCTTGGCACCCACAATACCTACACACCCAACACAAGGAAGTATTCTTTTCACTGTTGTACAGTCCCTCAAGCCATACCTTCCCCATCCAGTGCTCTCAGGGTGTGCATAGAAGAGTAAGCAAAGCCCTCTTGATCTTCTTGTGAATTTATCAAGCCCTCTCTGTCCACTACCACTCCAATCTCTTGCTTACAGTCTCCAAATCAAACAGGGATGCAGATAACAGCAGAAGTATAAGTGCTGGGCATGAAGAAACGCTTTTATAGTGAGATGCCCAAAAGATGGGGTTTTCATTAGCTTCAGAAAAACGTGGGAAACCCAAAAATGAAACTGGAAGATGGGGAACAACCCTGGGAAGTCAAATCCGTTTTCAGAAAAATGTCCATGGACATTCTGGGGCAAAAACGGCCTCCATAACAGTCCCAAATTGTGGTCCTCCTCTCCCAGCCACTGTGTAACACAAAAATGATCTCCCAGCCATGGAAAAATGCAGGAAAATGATGAAAAACGTGATGGGGAAAGCCCAGCTAGCTCAGACTGCGTGAGAGGGAAAAAGCCATGGGTTCAGAATGGCTTTGGGCACCATTTCGTGGGTGTTTTCTTTCTCAATGAGACAAAATACGATTTCCCAGGTTGATGGCTTGCCCATACACGAAATTGGATTCCATACCTCTTCATTCCCAAGGCATTAACTGCCTCGACCAATTTCTGGAAGAATTAAATGATTGGGTCCATAACCCAAAATGGGTAGTTGGTGGTTTATGGGTTTTCTCGTTGACACATGGATTAACACCATTGGCTCAAGGGTTTGAATAATTTCCCTCCCTATTCCTTGTAGAATCATTCCCCCATCTCTTTGTTGCATTGCATAGCTAGTTGTGGGTTTTTCATTAAAATTCGTATTTACATGATGTCTTAATTTACATTGTGCTTATCTAGCACAAGAACCATAGGCATCTATTTTTAAATTGCCGATACATAAAACGCTAAATCAATGGTGGGACCTTGGCCTTGAGCTCCTCACCATGATTAAATAACAATATTTACATCATTTACGATTTAAATGCGAAGGGGGTCAAAATGGGGACGTGACATTCCCCTCCCTTACATTAGCATTGTCCTCAGTGCTCATCAAAACTGAACAAAAATGGATATGCCACTCTCATGGCATCCTCCAGCTCCCATGTAGCCTCATCGGGACCGTAGTGCTTCCATTGCACCTTTACCTATCCGATGGCTTGGTTCTGGAGCAATGTTACCTTCTTGTCTAGGATGCGCAATGGATCGGTTTGGAATTCTCCCTCGGGTTCCACCTCGATCACATCCCAATTAATCACATGGTTAGGATCATGTACATATTTCTTAAGCAAAGAGACATGAAAAACATTATGAGCTTTAGTGCTAGCAGGCAATGCAAGTCTATATGCAACTGGCCCTATTCTTTCAAGCACTTCAAATGGCCCACAATATCTAGGTGATAGCTTGGCACAACTCCCAAGCTTCAAGGAACCCTTCCTTGGCCTCACTCTAAGATACAAATGATCCCCAACACTGAATTCCCTATGGATCCTCTGCTTATCTGCATAGCTTTTGTGTCTATCCTGGGCTGCTTTTAAATTTTGCCGGATCTTGGCAACCTCTTATTCCATTTCCTTAAGCAATTCTAGCCCAAGTACAACTCTGTTTACTGGATTGTCCCAAGTCACTGGTGTCCTACGCCTTCTGCCGTACAAAGCCTCATATGGACTCATTCCCAATGATTCTTGCTGTCCATTATTATATGCAAACTCTACCAGGTGTAGATAATCCTCCCACTTGGATGGCTTGTCCATTACATACATGCGAAGCATGTCTTCAAGCACCTGATTTACTCTTTTTGTTTGCCCGTCTGTTTGAGGATGGCACGCGGTGCTAAAGTTCAACTGTGTACCCAAATCTGCAAAGAGACTTTTCCAAAAATTGGAAGTGAACTTGGTATCCCTGTCAGAAATTATTGCCTTAGGAAACCCATGTAATCTGAAAATTTCCTTCATGAAAATATTTGCAATGGCATCGACTTTATGTGTGGACTTAACCGGTATGAAATGTGCTGCCTTTGTTAACTTGTCCACCACAACCATGATGGAATCATGTTGTCTCATAGTCATTGACAATCCTGTAATAAAATCCATGGAAATTATTTCCCATTTCCATTCTGGAATTGGCACTGGGTGCAATAAACCTGCAGGGTGTTGGTTTTCAACCTTCACCTGCTGACATTTCATACACTTAGAAATGTATTCAGCGATGTCCTTCTTCATTCCTGGACAGAAATAATATTTTCTTGCTGTAGCAATTGTTTTATGATATCCTGGGTGACCAGAGTATGGAGCTTTATGGATTTCATCCATAACGATCCTCCTCAAATCTGCCGCATTTGGAATATAGAATCTATTCTTATAAGTAAGAAGTCTGTCTCCTTCCAAATGATAGCCTTCATATTTCTTTTCAAGGTTTTGTTGCTGCAATTTGCCCTTTATCTGCTCATATACTTCATCCTCAACCATATGGTTAACAATCTGCTGCCTCAAATCTGGTTGGCAAGTACTAAGTGCTTCCACATACATTTCATGTACCTTTCTGCAGAGTGCATCAACCACCTTATTTTCTTTCCCTTTTATGTGTTTGATTTCAAAATCAAATTCACACAAAAATTCCAACCATCTAGCTTGCCTAGCATTTAAAGTTGGCTGATCAAACAAGTATTTCAGACCACAATGGTCTATCCTTAACTCAAATTTTCTTCCCATTAAGTAATGCCTCCACATCTTTAAAGCATGTACTTTGGCTGCAAGTTCTATATCATGAGTAGCATAGTTCTTCTCATGCTCCTTCAACTTTCTTGACTCATAGCATATCACGTGGTTGTCTTGCATAAGAACTCCTCCCAGTCCTTGATTTCATGCATCGGTACACACCACAAAGTCTTTTTCTGGGTCTGCAATTTTCAAAATTGGTGCACTTGTAAGAAGATTCTTCAACCATTGAAAACTTTCCTCACATCTTGGTGACCATTCAAACTTTATCCCCTTCTTTTGCAAAGAAGTGATCGGGTTTGTAACCTTGGAGAATCCTTCGATAAACCTCCTGTAGTAACCAGCAAGGCCCATAAAATATCTCACATCAGTCACATTCCTTGGATTTGGCCAATTCATAATGGCTTCAATCTTCTCAGGGTCTACAGATATTCCTTCGTCGGAGATGATGTGACCCAAATAATGAATTCTATCTTTATAAAAGTCACATTTGCTCAACTTTGCATACAGCTTATGCTCCCTTAGTAATTGCATTGTCATTCTCAAATGTTCTTCATGCTCTTCTTCATTCTTAGAATAGATGAGAATGTCGTCTAGGAATACAAGAACAAACTTGTCCAAATACTTGCTAAAAACATTATTCATGAGACACATGAATGTAGCTGGTGCATTTGTGAGACCGAATGGTACCACTACAAACTCATAGTGTCCATACCTCGTTCTAAAGGCTGTCTTATGAATATCTTCTTCTTTGATTCTTACCTGATGGTAACCAGACCTCAAGTCAATATTTGAAAATACCTTTGCTCCTCTCATTTGGTTAAAAAGGTCATCAATTCAGGGCAATGGGTATTTGTTCTTCACAGTGACTTTGTTCAACTGCCTGTAGTCAATACATAACCTGAGTGTTCCATCTTTCTTTTTCACAAATAGAACAGGTGCTCCCCACGGGGACACACTTGGCCTAATATATTTCTTTTCCAGGAACTCTTGTAATTGCATTTTCAATTCTAGCAATTCCGGTGTACTCATCCTGAAGGGTGTCTTAGACACTGGTGCCGCTCCTGGAACAAGTTCAATTGTAAAGTCAATGTCTCTCTTTGGAGGAAGTCCTGGAATCTCATCAGGAAAAACATCCCTGAATTCTTGCAATACATGATAGTCCTCCAATTTAAGAGTTTTCTTCTCTGCTGCCTCTAAAATGTGGGCTGCATACAATTGACATCCCTTCCTACAGAACTTCTTCAGCTGCATGGTTGAAACCTGTCTAACAGAAGTCACCCTTGGAATGCCTTTTACAACCCTCGGGTTTCCTTCTTCATCCATGCATTCAAAGGTCTTATTGTAGTAGTCAAGTTTAACCCTGTGTGCTTTTAACCAATCCATTCCAATGGGAATATCATAGGAACCCAGTGGCAAAATATTCAGATCTGCATAAGTGAATAGCCCATCCATCTCTAATGGACATTTCTCTACTATTTCACTAACTTTTCTCTTGGTTTCAATGGCTAGTTGAACTAACCATGATTTACTATGCTTTAATTTCTTGAAAGCACAAATCTCAACAATTCTAGGAGTGACATAACTATGAGTAGATCCAGGATCAATCAAAATAGAAACAAATTGCTTAGCAATCTTACCTTCAACTTCAACCACAGTTGACTGATGATCTGCTTGGCGGTCGTCTAGAGCTGCATAGATTCTAGGGATTGTCCTTGCCACTTGACCCACAGTTTAAGCTCCTTGGATGTTGTGAACTTGATTTGGATTCCCATTCCGATGTGGACAGTTCCTGAGCATGTGGTCTCCTCCACAACCCCAACATTGAAGTGGTTCTCTTGGCTCCTTTGGATCTCTTGGCTTGTCTCCCATCATCCTAGTTGGCTTAGTCACAACCTGTGATGGTTGCCTTTGCTGATTCCGGAATTGAGGAGGCTTGAACCCCTTCTTCCTTTAATCAAACTTTTCATTTTTCTTATCCTTCCATGCCTTATGGAATTCTGGTTTGCTTCTGTTTTGATCAAAGCAATACTTGGCCTTTCTTATGGCCTCCTCTAGAGTTCGAGGTTCATTGAACTCAATTCTGTCTTTATATGACTGGGGAAGTCCACTTAGGAAACGCTGAATTTTCACCTTATCATCTCGAATGTACCGGACATACCTCAGCTTCTCCAAGAACTTGTTTGCATATTCTTCCATGGTCAATTGTCCCAATCTCAGCTCATGGAACTCTTTGATCTTATCATCATAGTACCTATCAGAGAGGTACTTCTGCTTAAAGTATTTCTTGAACTGCTTCCACACAATCTTCCTTTCATTGATCTTCTTCACTTGCCTGATGTGTTCCCACCATATAGATTCTCTTCCATTCAAGTTGAAGATGGCCACCCTTGCCTTCATATTTCCCGAATAGTCTTGGACTTGGAAATACTTTCTCATCCCAAGAAGCCAAGCTTCAGCTTCTTGACCAGATTTTACCTCTCCGTCAAATGTAGGAGGTTTTGCCTTCTTAAATTCCCCATGTGAACTGTTCTTGTAATGCCTCTTCCTCTTGCTTCTGCGGGATGAAGAGCTCAAACCCTCAATGGATTCTTCAGAGTCAGATGATTTATTAGAAGAGATTTCTGGAGTATAAGTCTGGTCTGTAGAAACTCTTCTTGAGATACTAGCCCTCTTACGGGAATTCCTTCTAGAACTACTCCCACCCCTTTCTGGATTTGATGTCTGATGCCCAGAGTTTATTTTCCTTTGGATGTCTGTCAAACTCTGCAACATGGCTGCATTCAACTGATTTTGTTCTTCCTGAGCTTTAATCATCCTTTCATTATCTTCTCTACAGCTTTGCAACTCCACCCTTAGGCTTCTCATGGTGGATGCAATACCTGGAGGAGTCTCTTTATTTCTTCTCCGATTAGATTCTGTTTCAACATTTTCAACATGTATGTTCTCCCCCATGGCATCTGTCTCAGGCTCATGAGGATCCTGTGCATCATCCATGATGTTAGTTTTCTTGGCCCAACCAAGATCCAAAAATTTCCAACTGTACTATCTAGAGTGTTGCCCTGATGTATCTGTGATTCTGAAAAATGTGTTCATGAACACAATTGTTAGCTGCATTATATTCTAAGAAATTGATAAGTTACTTTCATGCACGTGGGAAAATGTTATATTGACAATTTGTCAAATCATAGAATTTTCTCACAATCCACGACATATGAGGGGGGACAATGGGGGTCAAGGGGGCTTTCCCCCTTGTGGCTTCCCTCCGCCACCGCAGGGCGGGTTGAGGGCAGCACCCTCGTTTTTTTTTTGTAAATCTTTCCATTTCACGCAATCTGGTGCATAAGTTCCATGGCAATTTTCAACTTTTGGCACCTGAAAAATCTCCCTAGAGAATGGATGAAATTGCTTGTTTCGGAGCAACTCAGCGAGTTCTTCCGACCTGTTTCGGGCCAACTTGTGGAGTTCTTCCGCAGTTTCGGGAGAGAATTCCCTCCGCAGTTTCGGAAGATAATTCCTTCCGCAGTTTCGGAAGAGAATTCCTTCCGCAGTTCGAAAGACATTTGGAATTTCTTTTCGCAATTTCGGAATGATTTGCCGGACTCTTCCACAATTACGGGATGATTCGCTGAACTCTTCCGCAATTTCAGAACGATTTTCCGAACTCTTCCGCAATTGCAGGACGATTCACGAAACTCTTCCGCAATTTCAGAATGATTTTTCGAACTCTTCCGCAATTGCGGGACGATTCGCGGAACTCTTCCGGAATTTTGGAACGATTTGCCAAACTCTTCCGCAATTGCGGGGCAGTTTGCCGAACGCTTCCGCAATTGCGGGGCGATTTGCCGAATGCTTCCGCAATTGCGGGGTGATTTGCCGAAGGCTTCCGCAATTGCGGGGCGATTCGCCGAAAACACTTAGAAATTTTTTTCTTCCCTTCCCCGGGCACTTCTGCAACTTCGGGCCAACTTGCCGAGTTCTTCCGCCATTGCGGAACAACTCGCTAAGTTCTTCCACAGTTTTAGAGCAGTTCGCTGAATTCTCCCGCGGTTTTGGAGCAATTCACCGAATTCTCCCACTGTTTCGACGAATATTTCCGAGTTCTTCCCGAAACAGACTATTTTTTTTTTCAAAAACACTTAAAACAATTTCCGAGTTCCTTCTTTTCTTCTTCCTGTGATGACTGTTGCTCAGCAGGAGGTGATCTTACCTCTGTAATTTTATTCAACTTAGTCAGTTTAGGCCCGATGTTGGTACCTGTGGTGATCAGGAAGGGACCTTACATGTGACTGTAATCGGATTTGGCCCATATAGGTCCAATGCTGCAACCAACAGCTTTGATACCATTCTGTCACATCCCCTCCCATCATACCAGTGCAATGGAGAGGATTGTGATGCTAAAACTGGGCATCTAGCCCCATGAACTTTTAAATAAGCATTCACATAATATAATAAGACATATGGAATGTATAATTATAAGAAAAACACAGCGAAAATAATATCAATTACACATCCATCATACATTCAAGATATTTATCAAATAAATAAACACAAAGTTAACACAAGAGAGTACTTATCTTATAACAAAGTAGTCCCAAACAACTGGCTATGCAACTGCAACGTTCCACCCAACCATAGGCCAGTTGTGATCATCAATATCTCAACACACGACCACCCCCGAGCTGGGCATGATCTCTACAAGGAATCAGGGAACAACAGACTCACACATAGCCAAGCATACACCAAGATGAGCCAAGCCAATCTACAATTGGGTTTATCAGGCTGCTAGGAAATGGAAAGGAAGAGTGGCTAAGCTAGTGAGCTCAAGCACAGAGCCAGGGGTAACCTTACAAGATCTATCTAGATTGGCACCCACAATACCTACACACCCAACACAAGGAAGTATTCTTTTCACTGCTGTACAGTCCCTCAAGCCATACCTTCCCCATCCAGTGCTCTCAGGGTGTGCATAGAAGAGTAGCCAAAGCCCTCTTGATATTCTTGAGAAGTTATCTCCCCCACTAGGTTTATCAAGCCCTATCTGTCCACTACCACTCCAATATCTTCCTTACAGTCTCCAAATCAAACAGGGATGCAGATAACAACAGAAGTATAAGTGCTAGGCATGAAGAAACGTTTTTACAGTGAGATGCCCAAAAGATGGGGTTTTCATTAGCTTCAGAAAAATGTGGGAAACCCAAAAATGAAACTGGAAGATGGGGAACAACCCTGGGAAGCCAAATCCGTTTTCAGAAAAATGTCCATGGACATTCTAGGGCAAAAACGGCCTCCATAACAGTCCCAAATCGTGGTCCTCCTCTCCCAGCCACCGTGTAACACAAAAACGAGCTCCCAGCCATGGAAAAATGCAGGAAAATGATGAAAAACGTGATGGGGAAAGCCCAGCTAGCTCAGACTGCGTGAGAGGGATAAAGCCATGGGTTTAGAATGTCTTTGGGCACCATTTCATGGGTGTTTTCTTGCCCAAGGAGACAAAATACGATTTCCCAGGTTGATGGCTTGCCCATACACGAAATTGGCTTCCATAGCTCTTCATTCCCAAGGCATTAACTGCCTCAAGCAATTTCTGGAAGAATTAAATGATTGGGTCCATAACCCAAAATGGGTAGTTGGTGGTTTATGGGTTTTCTCATTGACACATGGATTAACACCATTGGCTCAAGGGTTTGAATAATTTCTCTCCCTATTCCTTGTAGAATCATGCCCCCATCTCTTTGTTGCATTGCATAGCTAGTTGTGGGTTTTTCATTACAATTCGTATTTACATGATGTCTTAATTTACATTGTGCCTATCTAGCACAAGAACCATAGGCATCTATTTTTAAATTGTTGATACATAAAACGCTAAATCAATGGTGGGGCCTTGGCCTTGAGCTCCTCACCATGATTAAATAACAATATTTACATCATTTACGATTTAAATGCGAAGGGGGTCAAAATGGGGACGTGACAAAAGAAGAATAAACAATTATTATTATGTAAGTCAGTTCCTTAAAATGTGCAAAGTTGGCCCCAACAAGATTGTATAAATAGAGTGACCTCTCACTCATTCGATCCATCCATTTTTGTTCAAGTTAGTTGATTTAATGTGCAAGTGAGGGGCAGAGAGAACGAGGACAATCGAAGAATTTTATGGGCTTTATCTTTTATCTTGTACATTTGATGTATTTTGTATCTTGATCTATTTCTTTGAGTAAAGAAGGTTGTTGGGTTTTCTTCCCTTGAAGGGTTTCCCAGGATAAATCTCTGTGTCTTCTCGTTCTTGTGCTTGGTTATTCTTTCTGTGATCCTTTCTTGTTTTAACTGCATTATACTTCTTTAAAATTCTAATAGTTGAGTTATTTAACCTAATGTTTTATTCTTCAACTTGTTTTTTTTACAATCCTCCTCTTCATGTTCCATCTACAAACATAGAAATAAAGTGTAATAAGTATATGTACATTTTTATAGTAGAATATGTATGTTTGTGTAAATAAAAAAGTATTGGCATAACATGATTGTTTCATAAATAGTACACTTTCTTTCGAAGCCATGCACCATGTCATCTCTCAAAATCTCTTTCATTGCCTCCACTCCATACTTTACTTCCTGCATGTTTAATATACCATGAAAAAACATATATATAATTAATATAAATGATTCTTGTTGTTTCATTAATTATAAAATTAGGGAAGTTAAAATGCAACATAGATACTTACAAATTGTTCAATTAACCCTTGACACTTCAACATATACTCACAAATCATACTTAACCCAATGTCGATCAATTCTTCATATGTCTCTTCTTTGCATGTTAGCACCTATTAGAAGACATCCATGGACGAGTGTAAATCAATTATTTAAATATAAAGATCACAAAAAATGTGAAATCTTAAGTAAGGTCGAAAACGTAAGTACCCACAAACTTTGTGATCAACCTTTTTCTTCCTTGTCGTCTTGTCTTATGTGTTGAATGGGTTCCATTTTTTTTTTTTGCAACAAAACAATTGAAAATTAGTATTTCATGCTATAATTAAATTCAATATACATAAAAGAATAAATTAATGATTACATGCCTCTAATGCATGTTGTTGTTGGGTTGGCTCCTCTTGCCATGCAGTTTTGTTCATTTTTTTTACCATTTCCTCGTAGACTTTTTTGGACATCCCTACCACATTTTTTGGTGATCCCCTTGTTTTTCCTTTGGAATTTTCATAATATTCCTAATAAACGAAAAAGCACAATAATATATATATATATATATATATATTAAATTGACATGAAAGTAAATATAGCAACAAAAATTAATTCGGTAATTTTTGGGTCATGTTATAGAAAAACATGTTTAGCAATAATACATTTTAAATGATTCCTTTCTGTTATTGTAAATTTTTGCCATTGCAAGTCTCATGGGTCTCATTAACCATTATTCGAGAAATGCTTGCTGTAGTTTATAAATAACTTGATTCTTGCAGTCATTGGATTGATTTTTGTATTGTAAGTGAAAAGCACATCTATACATTCTTTCCACTATATTCCTCATAGTTTTGTAAAAAAATTCCCCTCTCTCGTTAAATTCCAACACCACTCCAAATGAACTGATGACCAACTCATCAACATTTACATCCTTCATGAATTTTATCTTCTTAGGATGACATTTCGTTCCCTCACTATTGCCCCCTGGAGAACATTAAAAAAATGCGAAATCAAGTGTTTAAAATATGTTAGCTATTAATGTTAAGAAATTCATTTTTTAGCAAAAAGTAAAAGGAAAACTTCATGTTTAATACCTTTTGATCCACCTAATTCATCTCTTTGCAACATTTCCGTAAAACTTTTACGCTTTTCTACACCAAGATTGTGAAGAATCTTATCGAGATTCTTCAAGTTTTTGCTACGCATGACATGCATTAACCAATACACATCATTAATACAAACCTATGGATAATTCAAATATATTAATTTTTTAATAAAACTTAAAGAACTTGCCTTATTATTTTTTTGGGATGAGCTAGCATTGTACTTGTTACAATAAGGTGTGTTCCTTGAACTTCTATAAGCCATCTTCTATAAAAAAAAAGTCAAGAATCATTAGGTAGAGAAATTTTGAAATATTTTTACAAAGAAAATGATGATGCACATAATAGAAATAAACACTGCAAGTTTTTTTTTTATATAAAATATCGACAACAACAAATTTTGGGATCCAATGCAATGAATGGTCCCATTGCAATGGATATCGAACACCCCCATATACAAGTAAAAGAAAACCCTATAAAAATCTATTGCTTAAAAGAAAAAATCCATCTTGTGAAATATATAGAGGGTAACCAAGAGAAAGAAGAAGAAAGCTAAGGCTTCTAATACTAAAGCTAACTATGAAACCCTTTTATTTTTTTAAGCATGCACTGAGAATTGTTTGAATCAAATAGGGGAAATATTGAGATGTTCAATAAAACAAAGTGACTTTAGTACCTTAAATTTCTCCTCTGCAGATTTGGAGGTGACCTAAGATGACATCTTACAAATTTGGCTCTCCCAAAAAATCTTCATACTCCAAAGACTTTGTGAGTAAATCTCCCTTGCACAAATCTCCTCTCTAATTCTTGGTAAAAGAATGAAATAAGGATTAGGGTTTTCTTTTATAAACACACATTTAGGAAAATGAAATTCTCGCTCATTTTTTCGCTGTATATTTTGGCCCGTTGATGATAAACATGTTATTTTTTAAAAACTTACCTTTTTTGTTGTGCTTTACAATTTAAAGTGCACAAGTGTGTTATTATGAGCAATATGCACTGGTGCACTTTACAAAGTATAACGCACCGAAAAAAATAAATATTTGACAAAATGCAAATGTAAACCTCCACAATTTATTTTTTGTGGAGGTTTTGCGTTACAGAGGCATAAACGAAGGCCACTTGGTGGTGCATTTCTTTATCATGTGCACTAGTGCTTTTTATATATACATATGCACCGATGCATCAAAAAACTATGCAGCGCACCGATAACTCTTATAATTCTTTTGGGATTCTTCTTGAAGTTATATTGTTCTATGCTTCCCAAATTTTCTTTTAATAATGTATTCATAGATTGATGATGGTTTTGGCTCAAATGCATGGAAAAAAGGTTATAATATCAAATGGCTATTCTTTAGATTCTAGTTCATTCCATATCATCGCAAGTTCTTCAAGTTCTCCCTTTCCATTTGCAGTAAGTCCAAATTTTATTTATTATTCATTAATTTGATTCAATTTATGTTATGTATGCATGTGCAATTGAATAATTGTTCATTGAATGTTGCAGTATCATGGTTTAGGATTGAGTTCGGATGCACAAGATATTCCACCAGTCCAAAAATGTCGCAAGCTCTTATAAGGAGAAAGATACCGTAGGTAGATGTTTAACGAAAATATACAGTTGCTTTACCTTGCCAATTGTAACATCCATTTTCTAGCAGCAACCTAAGTCAATGGTACTACACCATGAATTCAATCTCTTTTATGACACCCCTGTAGTATGTGGCTGTTCAAAATGTAAAGGAATGAAGGTAAACCCATGAAGTGTCATAGTGTCCCACTATATTAATGATCAACTACCCAAATTTGATGGTCTAATACCTCCCATTGCAGTCAAGAAGCCAATATGTGATATAGAAAAGACACGTAGGAGCACTTCCATATCCTCCTTTTTTAAAAAGTTGAAAGCTAAACGAATTAATTTTTGTCCTAAATTGAACAACCTGTCCCCTTCTATTGAGCCAACTAAGATTCCTAGTGAACCAAAGTATGATATCAATACTACACAAAACACCTCTACTAGGAAATCCAAAAAGTTGTATGAGTTGAGAGCAAAAATGTCCAAGTACACCAAGGTCGATTCAATTATTGGAAGGCAGTGATGACTTCCCTCTTCCTATCCATCTACAAAGTAAATATCGAACCTATTACAATCGTGGTTTGTATGGTGCTTGTTCATTTTCCATGCCTATGACTGATGTTGGAACCAAATTCTCATTTTGTGATAATAGTTATACGATTGCCAAGTCTAAAATAGATGTTGCAAATCTTGGGTTGTTTATCCTTTCACATGTATCTGTTTCTCCCAAATAGTCACTAGGACTTATGTTGTTTTGTGGTCCTATTTATAGTTGGTATGATTACTTGAATATTTTTAAATACAAACATAACATTTCCATGTATAGTATGTGCATGAATGGTTATGCTTATGGAAACTTTGACTGGAAAAATTTGTTATATATTGATGAACATCCATGAACTCATGTGAACATTGTAGGGTTCATAAATAGTTGTAGGTCTTCATTACTTAGTGCAAATTGTTCTTTTGAGGAACACTCCAATGGAAAAATACTTCTCTATGAAAAGGAAACCATCTAGAATTGTTGTTGTGCATGCAATACGTAGTTTGTCTCCCAGTGACAAGTTGTTAATAAAATATAACTTCTATAGGCCAAAAACCGCTCGTAAAAAATGCTTGCATTGGGTTTCCCTTTAGACGTCCCTATGGGGCATAAAAAAAGGATCATCAAGTAGTTGTATTTTTGGATTTTTCGTGGAACTAATGTAAATGTATTGTTAAATTCAACATTTGTATTATAATGTGGTTGGTTGCATGTTTATCATTGGGAAAAAATTGTTTATGCTTTTAATAAATGTTTGAACATATTAAATGCATTGTGTTATCAATATTATTGATGTAATGTTTAATATTCTTACCATTAGGATTTATATGACGAGCAACATGTCTACCATCTACCATTGCACCCCACTATGATGTTAAATCAAGAGAAGACTGCTAAATGAGCACAATTCGAGGACTAAGCATACCAAGCATGGTTGAATCAACCACCTATTCAATTCCCACTATGTCCAGAGTCACCAATTCAAAACCTCTACAATGACACTAGTTCTTCACATGTTGGGGATGAAGGAAATGGTATAGAGGTTGGTATAGATGATTTCTTACAAGATACCCATGCCATGGAGGGAATGTTGTTACATGCATTCTAGCGAAATGGACATGGGGATGATTTTGATATCATCAATACCTTCTTTGAAAGCTTGAAATATGCTTCCACCACCCCTCTTCTTGGACATGGGCTAAGGTCTACCCAACTAGGGAAAACAATGTTATTCTACAACTTGAAAGCGATGTATTGTATGTCAGACGTGTGTTTCTTGACACTTCTGAGGTAACTAACCATTAAGTCCCCTAATTTTTTAAGGAATATTGTCACACAATGAACATTCAAAATGGTTGATTTTATGCATGGTTGATGAAAGTGTACATTTCTATTGCCCACTAATTGCAGGTTACTAAATATAAGGTACTTCAAAGTGATAATGTCTTGCCAAACAATTGTGTAGAGGCAGAGAAAATGATGAAAAGGTGGGTGTTGAGTACATATCATACCATGCATGTCCAAATGATTGTATTCTATATAGAGATGAAAATGCTGACAAAAGGATATGTCCAGAATGTGGGCATGACAAATACCAAAAATAAAAAAGCAAGGGTAACGCACATGGTCCTCTTCATAAGAAATTAAGGCACATCCCTATAATTCCAAGGATTCAAAGGCTCTTCCATTGCAAAAAACTAGTCGTGTTGTAGGGGTGGCATGCCTCACTTAGAAGTGAACCAGGAGTTATGCAAATCCCAGTATATTTATTAGTCATGAATGATATAGAGGATACTTGGACCGATAAATTCAAGGATGAAGTATGGAGCCTTTGATTGAGGATAGCCATGGATGGATTTAACCCATATTCCTTCCAAAACACCAAATATTCAATTGGCCAGTGGTAGTGATCAATAACAATATCCCCCCCATGGTTTTATGTGAAGAATAAAGATATTATGCTGGATCTTATAGTCTTGGATAGAAAACAAGTGAAGAGAATGGATGTCTACCTCCAACTATTGATCAATGAATTTATGCAATTATGGAGAGGGATACATGCATATGATGTATCAAGACCCATCCTAATGGAAAGGTCTTTTATGTTGTATAGCACATGTGCCAACAACACACAAGATTATCCAGGACTAGGATTTTGCTCTGGTAAGCATATTGATTGGTCAGTTCATATCTATAATGTTTTTTGGGCATACTTAATTGGGTGCAAATATATATTTTGACACTAACATGCTCTGTATACAATAATATCGCATTTTTTGTAACAAAAATATATCATGGAACTGTTGTGGACCTTCTAATAGGCTAGGTGGTCAAACCACCTATGAAATCTGGCGTATGACTTCTCAAGGGTATTTCTCCTAGAAGAGCACCCTTATAGAATACTTGCTTCTACTTTCAATGGTAAACCGAGAGAACCCGAAGACCTGAAATAATCACACCGACAGATTGGATTAGGGAATACGACAAAGAAGGAGAAGAAAATTGCATAATTGTTCAATTCAAAAGGGAAACCTATCTTTGATGATCTTGAATTTTTTGACACCTATGTTGAGAAAATGACCATTGGGATGAAACGAAAATCTGTATTTTATGAGATTCCATATTGGGAGCATCTTAAGATTGCCCACTTACTAGATCTTATGCATATATTAACAATTATTTCATCTTCTTTATGGAGGCACATATCATCGAAAAAAGTGGCACATTGGCTATTAGGAGTGATTTAACTTCTTCGAATACTAAAAAGAGATATAGACTAATAAAATAAAGTATAAGAGAGATTGGTCCCTCCTGGTCTTTTAAAAAAGGTGATGTCCCATGGATTTTTAAGAAATATGATCTTTCTATGGCAACAAATGTTATATTGGGTTTGAAGGCACCTTCTTTAAATGGGTCAACTATAAGACATTGCTTCATTGTATGAGGACATTTATCGGGGTTGAAATCACATGACCATATGAACCTTCTAAGGTTATGCATCTCTAATACATGATTCTTTTTTTGTAGTGTAGGTTAAAATATACTATGCCCTCAAGTTTCATGGCAATTAATTATGTGTACTGTGTCTATTTTGTAGTTTCAATATCCTTTTCGCATGCATGGTTGTGTGAACCATGACTTCCCCCAAGACCTATGATGCGCCCTATCAAAATTATTTGCATTTGTACGTTGGATAACATCAAAGGAGATTCATATGGCTAACATTCTATGGTGGCATCGAGAGATAGTTGAGATTGTTTATATGTTTGGGAAGGAACTGCCCACGAGTTTTATGGAATTGCAAGTCCATATTCTAATTCACCTACTTGATGAGGTTGAATTAGATGGGGTGCTCTCATGTCGTTGGATGTTCTTCTTAGAGAGGTACATGAAAAAATTGAATGGGTTTGTTCGTCAAAGGGAAAAACTAGAGGGCCCTATGGTGGAGGGGTACATATTATACAAGTCATTCTATTATGCTAATGAGTACATCAATAAATCTGATCACACCCCAAGGGAAATGGTTTGGGATGACTATCGGGACGAGGCAAAAGGGAAGGGGAGATACTCCAAACAAACGAAAAAGGGAAAATTATAAAGAGTAAGTCACTTATATTTTGTTAACTTTGCACAAGAAACTATTTACACTGAATTTGATAGTATATATTTGATCTCATATTGTTCTTTTTGAATTCTCGTATACCTCAGTAAATTCAGAAATTGATGCCATCAATAAATTCATTCTTTGCAATGCAGAGGAAACACAACCATGGGTCGCGTCGTATGAAGAGAAAAGAAGGAAACAGGAAAGTGATAGGAAATAGTTTAGATGGATGAATAATAGAAGCATGCCTTATCTTGATCATTTCAAAGAAAATATGCCAAAGATCTATCCCAACAGTTTAGTAGTTGACCATGTCATAGAGAAATATGGCATGTTCGATCATTACCCACGTGGAGAAGAGGATGAACTAAACATAGGCATTGGGTGAAACAACTTTGTAATAATATCTATGAGTATCAAGTTCAATTTATAATGCACATTTGAATTGTAACATGTATTGTGTATTTTTTAATGCTTTGGTTATTAGACATATGACATTGTTCTTTGTTCGCATTTTTATACGTGAATTTGTTCTCGTCTATGTGGGCATATGGACATCATTTTTGCACTGAGGATGCTAATGATGGACACCTCACACAAGATTGTGGAGTGGAGGTTGAATCAACCAATCTAGTCATGCTAGCCACTGTGATTAAAACGTAGTAGAGGGGAAGTTAGGTTACATTGGAAAGATACAAGAGAACACACAAGTGGAGTTCTCATCTTTTCAATGTGTTATTTTTAGGTGCAAGTGGTGGGATACCTTCGATTAGAGTAATGTAAAGGAAGATCATGAATAGTGGGCTAATTTCTATTAACTAAAAAAAATGTGGGTTGAAACTAAGGAGTCCTATGTTTTCCCAAAACACTGAAACCAAGTGTTTTTTTTTACCCATATGTGTTGGATGGGGATTGGTGGTTCGTATAGAGACATGATTTGAGATCAAAACATCTTTTTGAGCACAACAATGTTATAACTCCAAGCAAGAAAGATAATCATGATGATGGAAATGAACAATGATATGTAAATGTTTAATTTCAACATTTATAAAGTGATTGTGTCATGTGTTATTTTTCTTCATTTTATAATGTTGGATTTGAAAAGTTAACAACAATTTACAACCATCATATTGGAAATACATTAAATAGTACTTGCATAAAATGTGATATTGATATATTTTATTATAGTCACATTTATTGTTTATTATATCAAATTTATGTTGTATTATATTAAAATATGTTTATGTCAACTTTTAGATTACTAAGAAATAATTTAGATACCGCAAAGTTGACGGCGTATTCATATAATACAACAGTAAAGATTTATTTTAAAATAAAATTTATTTAACAAAATGATGATATTTAAAGCAATTTGACTTTGCCCATGGGGCGTAGAATAGACCGTGAATGGGTGTACTGTTAAGGCACTCCTTATGATAGGTTGCTGGTTCGAAACTCCATGGGTACTAGCTTACAAAAAAAAAGTAATTTGACTCTACTAGAACATCTACTTCAATGAAATATTCTTATAAAAATTACATATTAGGTGCTAGATGACATACACTCACTTGCCCCAATTGAATCTACCCTCTCATATGCATTAAGATAAAGAAACAAAATTCATTGATAAGCAATCAATGAATATTAGGGAAGACAAACACAATACAATGTTTGACTACTTTGAAATGTAGAGAGACTTGGGAGTTACTACAAACTAAGTATCCCAAATGGCATGTGTCATAAATGGATTAATACCAATTTGACATTTTCACTAAAAATTTAATTCATAATCAATTCAATTAATAACAAGGAAGGCCAACATGACCTCAGGGGTGTAGACTAAGTGGAGATATAGTGTACTGTTAAGGCACTCATTGCGACATCACATGTTCAAACCTTGGCTAGCTTGTGCCCCATGCTGGGGGGCTTTGTGGGTGCACTTAAGGGTATCATGGTAGAGGACGAGAATCGACCCCATATCACACAAGAATGAGCCCCACCCTAGTTGTTGATTCCCTTAGTAAAAAAGACAAAAAAAGGAAGGCCAACACAATATAATTTATAACAATTTGAAAACCTAGAGATAATTGAGAAATTTATATAAACCAATTTGCCCCAATCACATAATGCCATTTGACAATTTCACTAATGTTTTTCAATTACTAATAAAAAATTTAATTGATTCAATGGAAGGGAAAACACAATATAATGCCTCACTACTTTAGAATGTATAAAGACTTGGGAGATTCTACAACCCAAAAAAAAACCATTTAAAAGGAAATAATGGGATTTAATAGTCTTATATTACCTAAAAGATTATCTCTATATTGTCCAACTTGCACAAAATAATTTTAGTCAAAATTGTCAACAATATGTGTAGTCACATGCAACTAGAGTAGAATATATATAGGCACCCATAAATTCAAAGAAATTTCACAATTACCAAAGTGAGTGAGAATACTTTGTGGACATCATCTTTGATGGACCTACCAACTTCAAACATAGAAATTAAAAAACATTCCTTTAAATTGTTTTATTGTCTTTATTATATTTAATATTAAAATATTTAATTATTTCCACAATTTAACAAAAATATTTATTAAAAATAAATCAAATATTATTTAGGATAGTTTTCATGATTCAATATTGTTTAATGAGACGAATGAATTAATTAAAAAATCAATGAAATGTGATTTATGATTGTTTTTTGTGTTTTAATAAGCGACATGTTATATTACTATTTGCAATATTAATAATATAAACTATTACCATCTACGTGACTTTAGTTGAAGACATTTTTAATTTTTTTTATTATATTTAATATTAAAATATTTAATTATTTCCAAGATTTAATAAAACAAATTGATTTTAAAAATTAATTGAATATGATTTAGGATCGTTATCATGATTTAATATTGTTTGTATGTCTAATCAACATATTGTATTTTATTGGACAAAAAATAATAATTCACTTTGAAGAATAGTTAAACATTATGTTGCATTAATGGTTATAACTTTCTGTAATAACAATCAAAATTAAACGATTCCATACAACATCAATGATATACATATCAAATATACACATATATCAATACACATTTGAAATATACATCTCATCAAAATCAATAAATCTACATTTTTAAAAATCAAATAACAACATCATCAACATGATATGAAGAAAACATATAGAGTAGATTCATCATCTAACTAGATTTTGGAGGATGTAGACGATTGCTCGGGGCACTGGATGAGACTTTTGGATTACTGCCAGGGTTTATTTTTTTCCGTGAGGGTTTGCAGCACGATGGCGAACCCTGGAGGGGGCGGATCCCCCTCCTCACCTTCCCGCTGGAAAGAGAACTCTGCCTCTCGAACATCGCCGCATCTTCCCGATGCTGCCCAAGGAAACGACGTGGATAATGAGCGTAATGGCCACACCAATCAGGGATCAGGGAAAACCCAAGGCGTATGTCTTGCTAGAGCTAAAGAGATCCCTTCTTTGCAGATCAAATCGGAAAAACTTCGGGATCGTGTGGAGCAATGGAAAGAGAAATATTTAATAGGGAAGTTCATAGGAATATGGCCCAAGGAAAAAGACTTAACTAGATGGATCAAGACTACTTGGAACCCTAAAGGTCATTATGATCTACATTTAGGAGCCAAGGTTTTTTTTACAATCGTGTTTTTCAATCAAGACGATAGAGATCGTGTTCTGGAAGGAGGGTCATACTACTTCTTCTCTGTTGGGATATACCTATGCCCATGGAAGGAGAGATTTAACCCTGATAAGGAGGATCTAAATATAACCCAGTATGGATTAGGCTTTACTCCCTCCCATGTGAGTACTAGGAATCCGAGATCCTGCAGGACATCGACAATACACTGGGTAAGTTTGTAAAGGCCTCTGAGCAAACCCTACAGAGACATTACACTTCCTTTGCCCGCATCTGTGTGTACATGGATCTGGCACAAGATCTAGCGAAAGCAATCAACCTGACATGGGATGACAAATATTGGACCCAACCTATGGACTACGAGCACCCCCCTTTCCGGTTCCGTAGATGCCATGAGTATGGTCATCTCAACAGGGACTGTCTGTAAAACAACAAAATTCCCAATCCACCACCAGAAACTATGGAGAAGGGAAGAAAGGAAAACGATGAGGGTTTAACTTAGGTTAGTCGGAAAAGATTGGGGAGGCAACAAAACAACCATCAGTTGCACGATCAATCCAAGGCCAAGAACCCCACCCTTCTAAACCACTTCGATACCCTGAACAATGTTGGGGAGTCCTTGGGGGACCTCGGGAGCAAGAAGAAAGGAAAAAAACCGATCTAGGAGGTCGAGAATCCTATCCCAGAAAATCCCGCGGAAGGCCCAGAGGATATGGAGGATGACTCCCCCGAGGAAACAGAAGATATGGATATGGGAGAGTTGGACCTAGATTCTATTAAAAAGGAATGCGATAAAAAGGGCAAAGGTTATGTCTCGCAAAGAGAGATAGAGCTACTAAAGGAAGATATTCTTAAAGCCAAGGCTAAGCCTTGCTTGGGAATAGCAAAGGAGCGCCAAAAAGGGAGCAAAAGAAAAAAACCAGAAGAGGGAGAGAAGCGAGGATGTAAAATGAACAGATAGCCCATTGCGAAGATAGGAGCCAAACTCATTGAGTCAGGGCAGTACCCCACCATCAAGGCTACCTTCTCATAAGTTAATAGAAGTTAGTCAATGAAGATCATCACCTGGAACGTATGTGGTGTGAACCACCCGTGAAAAATAAAAATCCTGAAGAATAAGATTAGGATGGAGAAACCAGATATAGTTTTCCTCCAAGAAATAAAGTGTAGTATGGATAAAATGCAGGAAATCGAGAACAAGGTGTGGAAAGGGAGCCAGATGGTAGCTATTGAGGCTCGAGGTTCTACTGGAGGGGTTGCAATTCTCTGGAAATCTGACGAGATTACTTTGGGGAATTTCTGGGCTACTAGGTTCACCCTCTCAACGGACTTTGAAATCCCTGAGACAAGAACAAAAGGAGTGATACCAAACATGTATGGCCCAAGCATCAACCTCCATAAAACTACCTTCCTGAAATCCCTCACCTGGATGGAAAATTGGATTGGCGATAATCACTGGATTATTGGAGGGGATTTTAATATGATCACATCCTTAGAAGAGAAGAAAGGAGGCAGACAAATTCTTGGTCCAACCAATGAAGCTTTTAAAGAATTCATAGATCCCAACAAAACTGGCCGACTTGGAAACCGGGAACAGGTGGTTCACATGGAATAACAAAAGAGGGGGGGACCATCATGTGGCCAACTAGTTGGATAGATTCCTAATATCTGAAGACCTCACAACAAATGGGGGGGATTTGATCACTTCTATTTTACCTTCAACAGGTTCTGATCATTGGTCAATCAACCTTTTTTGGGATAGGTCAGGGCTAAGTGGCAGGAAACCATTCTGGTTTGAACAATTCTGGATGGAACACAAGGAATTCAAATCATTGGTCCAACAATGGTGGGAAGATATTGTCCCTCCTGGAGGGACAAGAATGTACCGGTTCCAACAAAAGCTAAAAGATTTGAAAGCCAAGATCCGCACGTGGAACAAAGAGGAATTTGGGAACATATTCCAAGACAAAAAGCAGCTAAGTGAGCAAATGGAAATCCTCCAACGTGAAGGCATGGATAATGGTTACATTGAAGACTTGAATAAATAAGAACAAATCCTCATGGAACAAATTCACGCCAGAGAAAAACAAGAGGATATTTACTAGAGACAGAAATCCAGAAATCAATGGCTTCAAGATGGGGAAATAAACACCACTTTTTTCCATCATTTTGTCATCCAGAATAGGAAGAAGTTAAGGATACATAAAATAAATACGGAAGCGGGCCACTATGTGGAAACGAGAGAAGAAATGGAAACAAAACTGACTCAATATTTTGAGGATATCATGAAGGATATCGTTTTGAGAAAATTGTTAGAATTACTCAGCTTATCCCCCACATTGTCACTGATGAACATAACGACTTCATAAAGAAACTAGTAACTCTTGTAGAAGTTGAAGAAGCCATCCAACAAATGGCGGAAGGAAAGGCCCCAATCCCTGACGGCTTCACGGCTAATTTTTTCCACCACTTCTGGGACATGATCAAGCAATATGTGTGGCAAATTGTTGAATATTCGAGATGAAACAAGGAGGTGTTACATGCTTTCAATGCCACCTTTCTTACCCTTATTCCAAAGGCGGATGGCATAGACACACCAGGTAAATTTCGTCCCATGGCTCCGTGTAATGTTATTTACAAAAAATCACCAAAGTTATGGCCAACAGACTGAAACCCATTCTTCCCCATCTGATTGCCCTGGAGCAATCTGGCTTTGTGGAAGGAAGACATATATTGGATGGGGTGATTCTTATTCATGAATTTATTCACTCCCTCAGGATCACCAAAATCCCATGAATGCTGCTAAAACTCGATATTTCAAAAGCTTATGATAAGTTAAGTTGGCAATATATGAGGGAGATGCTTGCAGCCTATGGCTTTGATAAGGAATTAATTGACTAGGTTATGAGTATGACCTGAAATTTTTTTTTCTCCATTCTGCTTAACGGTACCCCCACCAGGACCTTCAGTCCTTCTAGAGGCATCCGTTAAGGTGACCCCCTCTCGCCCTTCCTTTTTATATTGATGGCAGAAGGTCTCAACAGACTTATCAAAACTATGGTGAATAACAGAGAAATGAGAGGCCTCAACATTCACCCACATGCTTCCAATCAAACCCACCGGCAGTTTGTGGATGATGCGATGCTCATGGGACACAATTCAATCCAGGAGGCAAAAGCCATCAAGAAGTGCCTTATTAACTTCTCCAAGGCTTCTGGTTTAGAGATTAAGAGAGAAAAATCGCAAGTCTATTTTTTCAACACTCCTAACATCTCCCAAAGGAACATCCTCCGAATTCTCGGCTTCCAAGGGAGCTCCATTCCATCCAAATATCTCGGTGCTCCCCTTGCAGACGGTGTTATCAGACGAGTGTCATGGACAGATGTTTTGGATAGAATGCAGAAAAAACTAAGCAATTGGACTCTCAGACCCATTAACTTTGCAAGCAGACTTACTCTCATCAAAGTTGTCCTTCAAGCAATGCCCATTTACCTTTTCTCAGTTCTTGCGGCCCCAAAATCCGTGATCAAAGAGATCAGAGCCATCCAAAGAACCTTTTTATGGGGAGGCAATGCAAAGAAACAGAAATGGGATTTGGTAAGTTGGGAAAAGTTTTTCAACCCAAAATTAGTGGGGGCCTAGGACTGAGGGACCCTGGAATAAACAATGAAGTCTCGGGAGCTAAAATATGGTGGCGATGGGTCACCTACAACTCATAACCTTGGGCTCAGCTGTGGCATGCTAAATACGCTCCTGATAGATCTAAGCAGGAACTCATTAGATTCAATGAGGAGATACAAGGCTCTGATATCTAGAAAATCACCTCCCAGAACAGGAGCATCATACAAGACCATAGTTTTTGGGAAGTTCGTGGTGGGACCACAGCTGATCTTTGGGAAGATTCCTGGCAATAATGCCAAATACTTGCTTTTATCCCTCCATCCCAAGAATTCCAGGTTCACTGTCATGCCCTTAATCTCACTAAGGTGGCCCAATTTTGGAAACCTGAAGTGGAAGATGCGACTTTCAGAGAATGGCAACAATTGGATTGGTGGCAACAAATATGTACGCCTGATGGTAGTCGCCACATGGAAGAAACCCTTCGAGAAAGAATCATAAGAATCCAAAGAGGCCATGACAAACTCCGGTGGGGGTACTCGACCAAGGGAAACTTCAACACTAAGGAAGCTTATGATCTATGGACAAGAAGAGAAGTTGGACCAGCAGACAACATATGGAAGAAGATTTGGATATCAAATCCTTGGCCAAAAGTGGCTTGTTTTGTGTGGCTAGTTATTTATCGGTGAATTCTCACTGGTGAGAACCTTCGAAAAATAGGA
The DNA here is from genome assembly GCA_027924585.1 of Larix kaempferi. Classification (NCBI taxonomy): domain Eukaryota; kingdom Viridiplantae; phylum Streptophyta; class Pinopsida; order Pinales; family Pinaceae; genus Larix; species Larix kaempferi. Next base: position 33,391,363 of record BSBM01000106.1, read on the forward strand.
ATAGTTGGCCCCTCTCAATGCCCCCTATGTTCCAATGTTGAAGAAACTATGAATCACCTCCTGGATTCCTGTCAATTTTCATCAACCCTCTGGGACTGGGGAGCGGAATTGCTCAGACAGACTAATAGACAACAAGGGAATCCCGATCAAACTATTAAAGCTTGGTACCCCATGGCTTTTAACAATATCATTGTTAATTCTACATGGCTCATGCTGCTTGGTTTCTTGATATGGGAAATATGGAAGGAACGCAACCAGAGAATATTCAGAGAAACCAGAGCCCCTACCCATGTTATTTGGAACAAAATTATGAATCACATTCAAGAGATGATCAAAATTACCCCCTGGTTGGATAAGGATTGGGAAGGAAATAATCATGAATTAAAAATCCTGGAGCAACTTGGCCTAAAGAAGTCAGATATTGGCTGGGAAAGCAAGATAAAGCAATCCCCAAACTCAACCATCCCCAACTTCTAGTCTCCCCCCCAGCAGGATCCTTCAAGCTCAACTTTGACGGAGCTTCCAAAGGAAATCTTGGTTTAGCTAGATTCGAGGGTGTCTTTCATAACCAAAATGGCCAAATCTTGCATATTTTTCACGGTCATCTTGGCCAAGATACGAACAACATGAAGGAATTAGAAGGCCTTCTTCATGGTCTAAAGATAGCAGGAATAAACAGATGGGAACCCCTCCTAGTTGAAGGGGACTAAAAAAAGGTTATCCACGTGGCCAAAAAACTCCAATTAGGGCGACTCCCAGCGCAAGTCATGGATAACTGGAGTTGGCGTATAGGGTGGAAGAACTGGAAACCCTCCTTTGCAACCTACATGCTTGGTATTTTAGCCACGTCAAGAGAGAAGGAAACAAGGTGGCTGACACCTTGGCAAATGTCGGAGTTGAATCCCCTCACACACTCCGAGAAGAGTCCCTGTCACTCTTTATGGATTTGACTTGGGCTACGCAATGCATTCAGTTGGCAAATAAATATGATCATGTGATCCCAACAATGGATCAATTGTTGTAAAAAAGAAAAGTTCCCTTGAGGGATGTAGCCTCCTCATAAAACTTGAGGAGTCCAACATCCCTCAAAATGGAATGTGTGTGAAGCTTCATATGGCAAGGAAGCATCTTGCTCTCCCTCTCTCTAGCCTACCACTGATGTACAAAGTTGTGAGGGTCATCTTGCTAGTGCTGCTGCGCTCGTTGTCGTCATCTCTGAGTCACATACAATTCTTTTTAGGCACACATATATAGATAAAACAAATTGAAATTATAAAATACACACATGTATAACCATCTTGTATTTATAAATTACTAATACTAATTTATGGTTGCAAAAAAAAGTGGCAAAGTAATCAGTGCGCCATAAATAATTAATACGCACAGTGCTTGCTCAGTGATTTGCATTCTTAGGATGCACTAACAACGGTGTGTTACAAGCGACTTAACACACTATTGAGTTTTTAATTCTTAATTTTTAATGACGTGGTGCATTATGTTAAACAACACACCATTGACGATGCGTTGGTTGGGATGAAACTCATCGATGTGTTTTTATTTTATTTCTAATGGGGGTGGTGTGTCGTGTTCCAGAAAATACCGTTTGGCGTGGTGCATTGTGTTATATCACACATCGTGAATGGAGGACTATAGGGGTAAAAAATACACCAATAATTTTTTATGTCTAATTTTTAAGGTGGCAATGCATTTTGTTATATAACGCACCAACAATGGTGTGTTAGGTGGGATGGAACACATTGGTGATTGCGTTTATTTTTATTTTAATAGGGGTGGTGCGTTGTGTTTTTTAAAAAAGTGATTTATTTATTATTTATTTTATGGACGGTGTGTTGTGTTAAAGGACACACCGGTTACAATGCGTCATCTGAGCTGGAACACATATGTTATGTTTTTGTCTTATTTTTAATTGGGTAGTGCATTATGTTTAGAATGCACGGTTATTAACGTGTTTCAGTGGAAGGAACACACCGTTAAGTTTTTTATCTTTGATTTATTGCGGCGATGCCTTCTATTTTAGAACACACTGCTAATGGTGTGCTACCATATAATTATGGCATCGATAAGGGGTTTCTTTATTATTTTAGAGGTACCTATGCGTTGTGTTTCGTCACACATTGTGCATGATGCATTATAGGGGACAAAACACATTGCTTAGTTTTCTAATCTTTATTTTTGGTGTTGTTGTGTGTTGTGTTCTGAAACACACCAGGGGACAAAACACACCGTTGAATTTTTATGTCCACTAGCCTCCACCAGTAACCTCTACTATAAACCGAGATAAAAATTTTAAGGAGGTTCCGCAAAAAACTTCACTACAAGTTGTTATCCTTGTAGTGATAGTGGATAAATGTGGTTAGTTGGGTAAGATTTCCATTTCTTCAACATGTGCCTTTGCAAGAGATATCTAATAACTACTATTGGATTGATGGTACCACATTCGAGCACGTGAATTTGAATCGCATTTCTCATATTACAAGAAGTTGGATAAAGTAGGATACGTGTTTACAAGGAATAATGCATTTTCCTATCTCAAAGGCTATATGATAATGTTGATGAGATTGTAGATCAACAAAGCAAAGGAGATCGATGACATGTTGCAAGTGCCAAGGATGGTAAAAATTATTTTTGTGTTGAATAACAATTATGATAGACATCAATGTTGTAATTATGCTTGATAAAACCAGGTGCTTGTTGTAAAGGAATGGCAAGATGTTTGGCACAAGAGTTCAAAACGGAACTTTATACAATATAATGACTACCATGTCAATGATTAGCAATTCATAGATGATATTGATAAGGATGTTACTATTAGGGTTGGAAGTAAAAACTAGGGAGGCTTGGGTGGTCAAGGTTAATAGTAAACTCATGTTGCAGTGTTAAGATATCTTGATATTGTGGACCTAAATAAAATGACCAAAGTGGTCAAAAGTATTGACATATTATATGGTAGTATTTATTTATACTCATGTTTGAGCTATGTCATGGATAATCTAGGAAGGACTACACATCGAAGTATGTCTTCAACTTATGCCAAGATAGTTTAGGAGCCAATTTAGAAGGAAAAATCACATCTCTAGATAATGAACATGGCAAAAAATTGACAAAGTATGAAAACAAATTGAAATTAAAAGAGAGAGAGGGAAAATGGAAGGGCTACATCAACATGGATCCATCCTAACCCCAAATCTAACAAGCACTGAGAGGGATTAAAATGTAAGGACACTAAACCTTATTCCCTTAAATCAATACCATACTGCATTATCTAATTTTAGAAAACATTCTTATAACCATGACAATGACAAATGATCAAAGTATAACTTAAATTTAATCTTTACTGAAAAATACATGTTTAAGTGTCAAGTTTGTCCAAGAATGTAGTAGTTTTCCCATAGCAACAAGCATTCCCTTCCTTTGGTGCTAAGAATGGAATTGACCTCCCTGCAAACTAGGATCCTAGCCGGCTTCCTACATCCAAGAAACCTTTCGATTTCTTGGCCCTCCGTGTGCTCATGACTCTAAGACCAATAATGCACAATATCTCTAAGAACCTATTTCATGATAATATCTCTTCCAAGAATTCCTGCATGAATTCTTCCACATCTCAACAAACTCAACCTCTCCATAATTCCCAAAACAAAAGGAACTCATTATCTCTTCTTCACTCTCCTTATTTACCACATTCCCATGCACATCTCCCAAGTCTCCTCAACCATCCACATTTATGAGCCATTAACCACTCCTTCTAGATTTTAGGGAAAATATCTAAAATAAAAATAATGAATTAAATAATAATAATATATAAAATAAAACTTTCTTTTCATGCTAGCTTATAAATGAATTTGACATTTTCCCCCAGAATTTATTACACCCACCATAACTATTTAATTCATCATATCAACAATTAATGAAAGTCAAGAACTTATTTAATGCTACTAGATATTTATATGTACTCCATATACTCCCTACAATCAATAACCATTCATTCAATAATTAATACATCAATTAATCATACTAGTGTACATGTACAATGTAGGTATACATAGCTAGTGTATACATACCTGCACATGTAATAATTATAAACAATCATTCTTCTAATACATAGTTACTGTATGTTCTCATTCTCATCCAAGTATGAAAGATAAAAAATATAAATCTCATCATCTAACAATCACACTAGTTTACAATAATTCAATACAAATTGTCCATTGGTTGTAGCTTGGGTGGTTGGGAGGAATGATTGTTGCCCTCCCCACCGAGGTTCAATTCTTGTAAGTGACATGATGCTCTTGTTGATCCCCTATTGTAATGATTGTATTTTTGGCCATACCTTGATTCTCTACCTGGAATAGCAGGTGTTGGCATTCTCCCGGTGGACTATCCCTCTAACAAATGGTGAACCCCCATTTTAAGAAATAATTCAATACAAACAACACAACATAATCACATCCTCACACATGATTAAAGCAAGAATTTTAGAACACAAAAGTAATCATGTTGTTAATTAACTAACTCACAACATCTCTCTAATTTATTTCAAACCATCCTTTCTCCCTAACCTACTTCCATCTTCCACATCCTATCCTTTCCTCTATTGGAATATGCTTGAGCGTCAACTATATTTAACTAACCCTAGATAGAACCGATAAGTGTAAGTGGAAGTGTCAACTATATCAACCAAGCCTCCCTAGCGGGCAACTAATAGCCATCATCACACAACTTGGGGAGCGTGTCTCCACACAACCCTCCCACGACTGCAGGTTTCATAGGATACACGGTGGGTGATTCCTCCACCCCTCCTGATATAACTAGGGTGGACACCCTATAATGAGCCATACTGTGCAATTATTGTTCTTATAGTCACGCCATCAAACAACCATTCTGGGAAAGTGGTGCATTGTGTCAAAACCACACTTACCCAAAGATCATATTAGTGTTTGAAATCATTAAAGAAACTCAGAGTACCCATTATTTTCATGATGTCTATGCCATCCAATTTACCTCATTACTACAATCATTTTTCTATTACATAGTTCACCAACATGTAGGTTAATTCAACGATAATTCATATCCATGTACAACTAATTTCACATATCAATATATTTGTATTGATGTTACAAAAAGAATCATATATTTATTTATACCATCCCTCACATCTATTATACATTTACAACATAATTTTGAGTCGGTATCCTTGTACCAAATATCCATTTCTTACTTTTAATGTTTAAGGAACTTACATATCTATCATCATCACAAACATATAACCATAAAAAATTATATCCTACAATACATAAACATTTTTAGGTATCCACATATAGGTGTCTCACTAGTGTGGCTTGTCGTCAAAATAGAAGATATGCACAATATAACATTAGGACAGAGTGATAATATAATTTTGGCCACATAATGTGAAATGTGGGGCATTACATGAAAAGAAATTGAATCACAAAATTATTCATGCTTAAATATTGGGTTAAGATAGATATATCTCGGTTTATTTAATTATATATATTTTATTGTTATTATAGTCATTTTTTAATGGTTGATTTCTTCTTCTTCTTATTATAGCCATGTCATATTTACATAAGTTGTAGACGCACCTCACTAAAAGTAAATTAGAAAACAAATCAATTTTTGTTCTAAAGAAACATAGGAAAACAAATATATGACTTTAGTTAAACTCTTATCAAAATTTAGGAAAATGGTTTATAACATAGATTTACACCTAGTTTTTTTTTTTGTTTATTTTACATAACTTAATATTGGGCTATTGCGATCTTTGTAGCAACAAAAAAAATGTTTTTATGTACATTTATCAGTTTTTGTGCTTGTATTTAATTATTATTATTATTTAGGGGCGATAGGTTGGGGGGTTATTTATAACCTTGATGGACAACATGGATTAACCTTCACATAGGGACTAGGTGAGACAACCAACAATCAAGAAAAATTTCTTGCTTTATATTGAGGAATGTTGAGTCTATAGGATTGGATTTTTTTTTTTGACTAGAAAGAATAAGTTGTAAATTAAAAATAGTGGCGAGCCACTGGAACGAATACAATCGAAATGAAACACAAAAAATTGAGACAGTAGATCAAAATCAACAAGTTAGGCTTGTAGATGATGAAAGAGGCAAAGATTACAATCAATAGAAGACACAAATAAAGCCAGTATTGTTTAGCTCCATGGTTTTTCCAGAAAAGTTGACCTGAACTAGACTCCACGATTTTCAGCTCCTCCTTTCGAGACAGATTGTCAACTAGAAACGCGATTCTGAATTAGGCACTCATGCCAAATCTTGCTACCCGAGACCTAACTTCTCAGAGTGATAGAATGGCATAGGCTGAAGAGTGGAACTAATCTGGTTGCTTCATAAGTCCGCCGGCGAATAGACAAAATGGTCATGATCAAACACTGATCCAAGCTAAAACGCAGGCATCGAGAGTTGGGAGATGAGCACTTCAAGGCAATTCGGTTTCCATCATTGAGATGCTGAGTCCTAGGGTATGATGTCATGACTCTTGATACCATTTACCAACAATGCCCCCCTGCTCAGAGGAGCCCCTCTATTTGCTTCGACATCTGCTAAGGAGTTAAGCTGTCTTAAAACATGATAAAAACTTATAGAAATGAATTTTTTCACCAGTAGATTGATTTTCTAAAGAATGTGATTGAGCTTGAGGTGCTTAGGCATTTTTTGAGTGACAATGGCCTTGATTGTCAGTCTTGAGTCACCAAAGACAGCAAAATTATTGATATTCTTGTTGTAGGCTTGACGAAGCCCTTGCCAAAGGGCTAATGCTTCTGCACTGTTGTTTGTGTCATTTCCTAAACCCCAAGCGAATGATAGATTAATAATTCCATCAAGGTCCAAAAGAATCCCTCCCCCACCGGCCGCTCCTGGATTACCTTTAGCAGCTCCGTCGAAGAACAAATAGTGCTTATTTAGATTGTTCCTCCATCTAATGAAGGCTTGCTCAACCAGATGAATTTCCCAGCTTTCATAAACTCTGGTGGAGATTACTTCATGAGAATGGAGACAAGGAAAGAGATTCTTGATCCAAAGAGCTTCTTCCGAATCGAGAGGGGTTGTATTTTTGTTTTTAGATAGAAAGGATAGGGTGTCTTCAAGCAAAGCTTTGGATTTTATAGCCACAATAGAGGGGATGCAAGTTTTGTTTCGAAACAGCCTATTGTTCCTTTCGAGCCATATTTTCCATAAGACAAACTTGGGTAGCAGCATCCAACATTGTTTTAATTGTTCTTTTTGGTTTAGCAAGAAAGTGTAGAAGGAATCCCACGATTTTAGAAGCTCAGAGAGGTCCTGCAGGAGGTGGATTAGAGTGGACTCAAGTCCCAAAGCTTTCCCCCAAACTTCCTTTGCGTAGGGGAAAAGGAGAATAAGGTGTTCTGAAGTTTCTTCCTCAAGACAACATAAAGGGCATCTAGAAGGCCCTTCCCAGCCTCTTTTTCTGAGATTTTCATTTGTGAGAATACTCTTGTGAGCCAGCGCCCAGATGAACATGTCAATTTTTGGAAGGGACTTGGTGGACCAGATTGCTTTCCAAACCGTTGGATCCGGAGGAACATGAGGGATTCCGAGGAGAAATTTATAGCCTGTTGCTGCCATATACTTTCCAGAAGTAGATCCCTGACATCTAATATCTTTAGGGCGAGCTGTGATAAGTGAATTCCCCTGAAGATGGAAGAACAGAGTATTAACTTCATCTTTTAAAACCTCTGGGCTGTTTCTAAGGTCCCATCCTTTCCAGGACTTCTCATTATCAGATTTCCAAGTCGATATGTCCCATAGAGTTTTCTTATTGTTGGACAGAAGCTAGGTTTTAAGGTTTCCCATGCCATCCCGAGTGCTTAAAGGGGCTTCTCCTGGAATCGAATCCTCCCCTATTCTAATATGATTTCCATTCCCTGGAGACCACGATAGATTTGATTGGAAGAATGTAAGAGCTCTTTGGAACAACGCAAAAATTGGAGATCCTTTGGGGCTCTTAGGTGGCCAATCCAGGCACCAGAGGAGAGGGCCATGAAAATACTTTTTCCAGATGACATATTTTCTCCAGGTAAGCTTACCTGAAATTAAATTCAAGAGAATTTTGGCTCCAAGTGCAAGATTTTGGGTACTGATCGCCCGAAGCTGAAGACCTCCTTCCATATAGGGCTTGATAACTTTCCCCCACCCGACTAGATGAAGCCTCCTTTCGTTATGCTTTCCTCCTTCCCATAGGAAACGTCTTAACAAGGCGTCAATTTTAAGGACAATAGTTTCCGGGGCAAGCAATATGGTACTTTGGAAGATGGGAATGCTTGAGAGGACAGATTTTAGTAGGACCACTTTTCCTGCCAAGTTCAACCACGAAGCCCTCCAGGAGTGAATTCTGGTTTTCAGTTTGTCCAAAAGAGGGAGCTAGTGAGAAGATTTAGGGGATGTTTTGAAGATTGGAACTCCCAAGTATTTGAAAGAGTCCCAATTTGTGAGGCCTTCCATGCCCAAAACTCTAGTAATTTCTAACATTTCCCTTGGAGTGCAGTTCCACCCATAGACTTTGCTCTTTATGAAGTTGATCTTGCTACCAAAAACCTCATTGTAGATATCTAACTCACTTTTAAAATTTTGGGTTGAGTGAACACTAGCTCCTCCCAACAACAAAGTGTCATCAGCAAACTGGGCGTGGTTAATATCTTTGATTCCGAATGCCATTCTTAGACTTGAAAGAGATTGGAGCTGCTGACAATGATCAAGATGAAAGCTCAGGACTGAGGCTTGGATTGCAAATAGAAGAGGCGACAGGGGGCAACCTTGCCTCAGGCCCCGTGAAGCTTTGAAAAACCCAGCAGCACGCCCATTGACCGGGGGGGGGGGGGGGGAATCCAAGGAGAACCTACACAAGCCATGATCCATCTTATAAAACCAGGAGCAAATCCAAAAAATTTCATAGCCTTAAAGAGAAAATCATGATTTACTCTGTCAAAGGCGTTTACTAAGTCTAACTTGATGACCATACCTTTTTCTTTTTGTTGGTTGCTTGAGTGAATTGCCTCCTGCACGAGGATAATGTTGTCCAAAATTTGGTGACCTTTGATGAACCCTCCTTGATTCTCAGGAATTATGGTCGGAAGAAGATTTTTGAGCCTGATGGCTATAACCTTGGTGATTAACTTGTAGCCTGTGTTGCACAAGGATATTGGTCGAAACTTGCTGAAGTTGATTGCACCTTTTTCTTTAGGGATAAGTGCCAAGAAGGCCGAGTTGGTACTTCCGCCAATTTTGTTGATATGTTGGGACTTAAGGACCATTCTGTGCAGATATTCTTTGATGGTAGACCAGCAGGCCTTGAAGAAGCGATTGGTGCATCCATCCGGGCAGGGGGCCTTATCGGCTTCCATTTGGTCAAGTGCTGTTTTAATTTCATTGAGTTTCACCGGTGTTGTCAGAATCAGATTTGTCTCATCTTGAACTAGCTTACGAATCAAAGAGATAGGGTAGGAGGTATCGTTGACCAGGCTATCTGCAGTTTCAGTGTAAAGGTCTTTGAAAAAGGAGTGGGCTACCTGCTTTATTCCTTCGAAGTAATGGATTTCTTGATCTTGATGATGAATTTTTGTGATTGTCTTGAATTGCTTTCTGGCCTCTGCCTGCTTGTGGAAGAACCTAGTGTTTTTTCTTCGGCTTCAAGCCATAGACTTCTAGATTTTATCTTCTAGTAGTTTTCCTCCTCACAGCAAGCTTGATGCAACTCCCTTTGAAGCTTTGCTTCACGAGTAAGGAGATCAATGGTAATAAAGCTCTCTTCAAGCAGTAACTGATGGTCCTCCAGAAGCTCTTGCGCTTCTTTCTTCTTGATGGCAGGAGTTTTGAGCAATTTGGCCCACTTTTTGAGTTCAGTTTTAAGGCACCTTAATTTTTCTTCCCAAACGAAGAATGGGGAACCGCGGACCGGTGCACTCCAGCTTTGGGAGACAATCTCCTGAAAACCATCTTGGTTTAACCAAGCCAGACTAAATATGAAAGGAATGGGGCCCAGGGTATTATGTTGAGAAATTTCCAGCAGAATTGGCTTATGGTCCAACACGCTGTGGGGCAGAATTTTAGAAGAGGCTGAGAGTCCATACAACAGGAGGGAGTTTTGAACTAAGAACCTATCCATTATGGCTGCAATATGACTTGGTCCCAGTCTTTTGTTTGACCACGTGTACCTTCCTTTGGCAGGTTTGATATCCTCCAAGTCCCATTCCAATATGAGATCCTCCACCCATTCCCTGGCTGGATCTCTTACCGGGGAGCCACCTTTTTTTTCTCCCTGAGCGAGGGTGACATTTAGGTCTCCTCCCACTATAATATTTTCAAGAGGATTGGAGCTAAGGAAGGCCCTTAGCTGGTCCCAACAAGTTCGTTTCTCTGAAAGAAGGACATGAACATAAAGGTTAAAGAGACTTACAAGGTGACCCGTATATTTGTGATGAAGTTGAGTGAAAATCCAGTGAGTGCAGCTTTCTACTTGCACTAAATCAAAGGCCGAGCTATCCCAGAAGGTACCGATGCCGCCGGAGGCACCCCGAGCACTGAAAACTCTTCCATGACCCATTTTCCAAAATATTGGCTAGCTTTGAGGAGGTTGGATTCCTCCAGTTTGGTCTCTTGAATTAGTAGGATCCGTGGCTTGGTCATTCGGATTAGATCTTTGAGTGCTTCTTCCTTTACTTTACTTCTGAACCCCCTACAGTTCCAGGAGACTAAATACATTAGTAACTTGATGGGGTTGGGGGGGGCTCCTTTTGGGGCCTGGCCTTGCTTCCTAGTGGTTCTTGCAGGGTGCAGCATATTCTTGATGGTTTTATGAGATCCTTGGAGGATATCTAGGTAAGTCTCCTTCTCTCTAGTTTTTTTTTTTTTTTCACCCTCGAGAGCCTTTCTTCGGAGTGGCCTGAGAGCTGCTGGTTTCGACTCCTTCACTGTTAGAGGCAGGATCTTTAGATTCAGAGGCAATATTGACAGGTGTTTCTTCGTTTGCTTTCCCCAACGTAGCTTCTTCAGTCATAGGTGGGGGGGAGGCCTCCGTTTCATTTCCTTTTTCCTTTGGTTCTTCATCTTTTTCTTCCAAGGATGCAAAGCTATTCCCTATGACAATTGGTTTTGCTTGGGCTTCCATAGTTTTCCTAAGCGGATTGGGGTTCTTGTTTTCTTTGGATTTGGGATTTATTTTGGCTTTCTTGGCAGGCTTCCATCCTTCTCCCGCATCCTTTTTTGAGACTTGATTTTTTGGGCAGTTTCTCTGGAAATGGTCGTATTCATGGCAGCTCCTACACTTAAATGGAAATTGCTCATAGTCCAGCTTTTGGAAATGATGCCAAGAACCCACCATAAGTTTGATAGCCTCTGGTAAGCCTGCTTCTAGGTCAATTTCAACACATATCCTGGCACGGGAATATTGATCTTTGGTGTCTGCTTTATCAAAATACCTTCCGAGGCCATTCCTTATTGTCTGCAACGAGAGAGGATTCAAGCAATGAACTGGGAGATTGGGTAACCGAACCCAAATAGGAACTTCTTTGGGCATATCCACTGCTAGGTCAAAGTCTGGCATCCACCTATTCAGGTACAGGCCTTGGGAGCCCATGAAGTAAGGGCCATTTCGGAAAATTAGGTCGTGATCATCCTGGGAGATAAACTCAAATATGAAAAATCCTCTTCCAACTGAGTAGGAGGTTACACTTTCCTTGATTAGGGGCCTCCAATTTCTTTGGATCTAGTTGTCGGTGGACCTAGGAGAGGGCCAAAGACCCATAAATTGACCCACCAGTCCTCTTTCAGCCAGCGATAGAGCTATCGTAATCGGTTGTTCAAGCGGTAGAGCTATTTCAGGGATAGATTCTAAATTTTTGATAAACTTCGGCATAGATTGATTCACCGGCTTCTTACCTTGAGCAGAGATAAGAATGCATAAGGCTTCCTCATCCGGAGAGGGAGGTGGAGGGGGGGGAGGCGGCTCCCCTCCTCCAATGGATCTCATCGCAACAGCACTCGAGCCCTAGAATCCTATCGCTCGCCTTCATGCTAATCGCATCAGCAATGCTCTTCTTCCCTTTGGAGCCAACAATCTTAGTCCTATAGTATTGGATGTTAGAAAGGCTATGGTATTTGGAAAATTGTCTCTTGTCATTGGGAAACTAAGAGAAGAAGGAATAATATCCTCCTCTCCCATCATCAAATCTATAACTAGGATGAAAAGGATAATTCCTAGTTTTGAATCTATTAGATTCTATCATATACTTTGTGTTTGTGATGCCCAAGTGGATGCCATGGATAAATCAACAATCATTCTCACAAAAGGAACTCTAGTGCAAAATGGAGGCGACCCCTTCACTCAATTAATTCCATGACTAGAAATTCAAGTGTAAATGGGGGTGACCCCTTCAATCTGTTACTTTTATGACTAGCAACCATAGAAATGACATGCATTGACATTCATGGGACAAGTGGATCATGGTGAGCTTCAAAGAGGGAGCCTTTAATCGTCTAACCTCCCCTCTACCCTTTGCATCTTTTAACTTCAATCGACGCGAGGGGAGATTTTTGTCTAAGCTAATTACGATCAATAACACATGTGGGGTTTCTCCATTTGACATGGTGGCACATTCATGACATTTACATAGTTGGGTTGTAGCACAATTTGGCTATGGTATTTTGCACAACCTATTTGGATGGACCTAAATGCACTTGGGTTGTGAATCAATGAGAAATGGAAGTGACTATTTGGAAATTCAATTGATACCTTTCCCCAAATCCATGGATTCAATTTATTTGGTAGTCTGTTTTGAGGTAAGTTGTGTGGGAAGTCTGAAGTGGAGTGGAGACATAGGTTGTTTTGTTCATTTAGGACACAAAGACATCATATTTGAGCACAATAATCATGGTAGATGTGCTCTCTATAAACTATCATACTTGTGAAAGTTTATCAATCCCCTGGTTAAGAAATTGGATGCACGTCTATGAGTAATTGTACATTTGAACTTGAGCATAGTAGAAAAATTGAGGTGCAATTGGATGGAAATTCTAAGTTGGAAGTGAGACCAGAAGCTCATCAATAAAATAATGGATAAATTGGTCGTAGATATTGACATACATTACAACATGGTTCTGGGTTTTGTGTGGATCTCACAATATAAGGTGGATAGGCTTGTAGACTCTCAAGTCTTAGTCAAGGAAGCACTTATGAAATAGATTACAATTTAGTAGGAACCATGAAAGCAAGGAGAGGAGACATCAAACTATCATGGAAATTGAGCACATAAAGAAACCAAGAATAACTCGGAAGAGTTATTGTAATGTATTGCATATATGAGAAAGTGAAATATTTCTTATATAGGGTTTTAATGAGGTCGAGTAAATCCACTTTATGAATGTGGGATAGATCGAGAAATAAAATAAAGAAACATAAAACATAAAAGCACAAAATAACATAAATCTGGAAGTGAATTGATTAATTCATGCGTCTAATATCTAATGCACCATTATATAAAGCTAAGTTTTATTTTAACACCCTCCCTTAATGGTCAATCTACTAACTACACCAAGTTTATCCCGATATTTTACATGCCTTTCAGGACCCAAAAACTTGGTACAAATGTTAATAGTTTGGTCCTCCATGGGATGGTACTACAACTCAATAGTTCCATCTTCTACAAGCTTTCTGATGAAGTGGCAATGTATCTCAACATGCTCAGTACACTCATGGAATATTGGATCCTTGGTTAGTTTAAGAAGCCCATGATTGTCTCAGAGTAAGGGTGTCAGCCCTATCTACTACATCTTCTTATATGAAAGCATCCTCCTAAGCTAAACTGCCTCAAATGCTCCTTTCATCGCTCCTTGGTATTATGCTCTTATCAATAAAAGGGTTACTTCCCACTACTTCTTGCCATTCCATCTAACTGCACTTGTGCCAAGGCTGAATAGATATCTAGACGTCGATTTTCCATCATCCATGCAATATATTCAATCCGAATATATAAATGTCCCTTTCACATATCTCAACACCCTCTTCACCGTAGTCCAATGCTTTAGTTTTTGTGCTGCCATAAATATGGAAATGAAGGTCACAACAAAACTCAAATAGGGCCTAATGGTTGTAAGGTATATCAAGCTACCCACTAGCTACCTATATACTATCTCATTAACTACCTTATAATAAGTCTTGGCTTAAAGTTTCACCCTTTCTGCATAGGTGTAGATGAGATCATGCGATATGTAATTCTAAGCTTGTCAAGCAAACTCTTGGCATATTTTGTTTGTGAGAGAAAAATGTTGCTACCTATTTGCCAAACTTCTACACCTGTACAATAATGTAGGAGTCCTAGAACAATCATGCCAAAATATTTACTCATGTTTTATTTTATCCATTCAATTATGCTCACCTCACTACCTATAATAATGATGTCATCTACATAAATGACCAGTAGGATGAAATCAATAACAACGCTTTTAACATATAAGTTGTCATTTGAAGGAGTTTGCTAGAACCTCTATTCACCCAAGTACTGGCCAATCTTAACATACCATGCTATGAGTGCCTACTTTAGACCATATAGAGCCTTCTTTAATCTATAAACAAAATGATCTTTCCCTGAAAATTCAAACCATTATGGCCAATACATATAGACCTCTTCCTCCAAATCTCCATTGAGAAAGTCACTCTTTCTGTCCATCTAATGGACCTTCTAGCCACACTATGCTACCATGGAAAGAAGTAGTTGTATGGTGCTCATCTTTGATGTAGGAGAAAAGGTCTCCTAATAATCAATGCCCTCCCACTGAGAAAACCCTTTAGCTACAAACCATGCCTTGTACTTGTTAAGTGTTCCATCTACCTTCTACTTGACCTTGTACACCCATTTGCATCCAATGGGTTTCTTCCCTGATGGAAGTTCTATGAGATCCAAGTTTGTTTTTTCATCAAAATTTCATGTTCAACAGTCATGTAGTCATGGCCTTCTACCATTCATGTCTCCCTTTATCTTCATTGAATTCATGCAACCTGAATAGTTCTTAAACATTGAACATAAGAGAAAAGTTAACCATGTTGGTTTATATTTCCTCTTTCCTCTCAATGGTCGTCCCTTGATCATTTCTACTACTTGAATATGTCCAATGGTGGTGTGACTTGGGTCTCTTCTTGGGGGCCTCGTCATCCAAGTTAGTATCATCACTGGAACTTGGGTTGCTTGTACCTATGTCACCTAAATGATGATTTGGGCTATGTGCATTAAAAATTATCAGACTGGGCCTGTGGGACCCAAAATGTTTAGAATCTTCCCCCCTTTTAGGTGGAACTATTTGAAGTGACACACTTGAATATTGAGTCATGATGGGTGGATCCATGGTAATTTTGAACTCTAAAGAAGAAGTCTGGAAAGGTTTAACTTTGTCATCAACTATGGAATCTCTACTAAAGCTCACTTTATTAGTTTCCACATCAATCAACTTGTAGGATTTATGAATCTCATTGTACCTTGAAAGCATCAATTTCTTTCTCTTAGGTTCTAGCTTGGTTCTCTTTTCATCTAATATATGCATATGTAGTAGAACCAAAAACCTCAAGATTATAGACTTTGGGATTCCTCCTAGATCATGCTTCCTATTAGAAACACAATCCTTTGCGATTATGGTTCCAAGGGAAATTGTAAATATTGCAAATATCCTTGAGAAGGTAAAAAGTCCATAGGAATCCAAATAGCCATTGGAAGATGAAAACCAAAATTCATATGAGAATGTATAAATAAATTTTCTTACATTAAATAAGATGAATTCAGGAGTTATCTGACAACTCGTATTAGATTTATAACTCCTGGGCCTACATGCCTGCTTACCTACCATTCTTCCTCCCATTCTCTACTAGATTCTCTTCTCTACTATTCAACCTATATGCCAGCCCTAATATCCTGCCAGTCCTATCTATAGTCTACATGATGACCATTTTATCTCCATCTATGTAGGTCTTGAGTGTAACACTTCTTTGTAAGACTGAATTTTGTTGCATACTGTTGCATATATCTCCATTCATTGAACCCTAATTCTAGCATGTTGCTACTCATTTTTTCCTTTTTGAGTTGCACCAACATGTACTCTATTGGTGAAATGTGTGGGTGAATCCCATGGTGAAGCTATCTATCTATTGGTGAAGCTCATGGTGAATAGATTTGGTGGATATCGTTGGTTAAATCTCGTGGTGAAGCTTGTGGAGATGTGTTGGTGAACTTCCAGTGGTCACGATTGGAGCTGCATTCGTATCATTTCACTAGTATTATTTTATTTTAAATTGTTCGTGTGAACTCCATGGACTGTGAACCCTATCCACATCCCTAAAAGAATATGAAGTATGGATTGATTGCTTGTGACTAGTACCAGTGGTTTCACTATGTTGAGTGCCTTGAGTTGCAACCTATGCTCTCTCCGACATTGGAGTAAACCCTAATCTGAGCGTTCTTGGACTCCCTATTTTGCTTCGTAGATATTATCAGTGCATGTTCTCTAAAGTGAGACTTTAGGTGAAGAGTGTTGAAGTAGCACTCAATGCAAAAGATAGAGTTTGTCATTTGCTACGACCTTAGTCTTGATGATAGACCACCGTGAAGAAGAATCCAAGTGCATGCTACACACTTGCATGGAGAACCCTGGTCGATATGAGATTGTGGAGTGGAGTTGTGTAGAAGACCATTGTTAAATTGCTTCAAGATTTTGTAGCTGCGATTTTGGAGTCTCCTTCTCCATTTGTGAAGATACCTCTCCATTGTGAAACCCTAATATACGTGAAGCTTGGACCGCCTCTGCATTATAATTGTGCTGCGAACTCATGAACTATTGGAGTTGTTACTACATGAAATCATTCTTCACACGCGTAAGGACTATACATCCTTTGGCGTATTACTAAGTGGTTCCTCTAGTGTATTTTATCTTCCATTATATTGTAGACTGAATCCTGCAATTTTATTTCCAAATAAGTGTTCTTGGTCAGTGATATTGTCATTGTAATACCTTAAAAACTTGAGATATTAAGATTGTAAATTTCCTTGACAGAGTGTAATACCCCATTTTGACCCTTATGATATATTAGTTTTCAATGTAAATATTGTATACATGTGATGTATGTTTACCTAGCGTGGAGCTCAAGGCCAAGGCCCCGCTAGTGTATGTTCGTATTTTATTTAAAATGGCAAAGCATTGGATATTATGTTACCCATGTGCTATTTAGCCATGGAACATTGTAAAAATGATATAAATAAACATCAAGCAATAAAATACCAAAACTGGCTATGGAGGACACGAATGAGAAGGGGCCATGTGTATCCACTAAGGAGTGGTGAGGGGGCTGTGGGATTGAACCATAAGCTGCCATATGTCACCTTGAGAACCCATTTGACTTTTCTTGCTGACATTTAATTCTGTTGTAAGGAAGTGGTTGAAGAAAACAGTCCATGGCTTTAATGGAGCATGGGCAACCCATAAATTCGTATGGCAGAGTATGGGCTCTGTTTTCTTGTACCACAAGTCACTCTACCTCATGGGTATTGCTTCTTCCTCATCCCCATTCCACTGTGGAATGGACCAGCATCATTTTCCATCCAAAAACAAATTCCCAGCAGTGAGAAAAACCAGAAATCGCAACTGTGCAAGAACCCATGTTTTGGAGAGCCAAAAATGCCCAGATTTGGTATTTGACAGTGAAATCCAATGGGGGATCCATAGGTATGAACCATGGGGCAAATTTGGGAGCATTAGCTACCCCGAAATCCATAGGAAAACCCAGTTTTTGTAGCCTAGAAAACCAGTGACAGATTTGAGTTATTCATTGACAGAATGGTGAGAAATCCAAGTGTGGATGTTGGAACAGAGGATTGGATTGCTTGAATTTAGCCTGAGATGTCTGTAGCTATGTGGTTGAGTTCATTGGCTTAGCACCCTCCTCCTCTGCTATTTGCATGCTTGATAAACCCAACTGTGTGCTAGCTTAGCATGACCATTTGAGTGAACCCATGGCTATGAGTGAGCCTGTCTAGTTCCTCCTTAGTGGATACACAGCCCAGCTCGGGGATGATCTCTTAGTTGAAAGAATAGAGGATGGAAAGAGATCTATGGTTGGGTGGAACGTTGCTCTCACATAGCCTGTTGTTGGACAGCTTCATCTCAAAAGATAAGTAGTCTCTGTGGTTTAAATTATGATCCTTATGTGTTATGTCCTGCAGGTCTAATTATTCATGTAAATTGAATGAAATGATTATCTCAAACTAGTTGGCATGAATCTTGTGCATAGCATGAGAATGCGATTGATTATTGTATGACTATTTCATTATTATGCCTGGAAGAAATATGCTGATGCATTCCAGTCCGTGTGTGTGTCAATATGGTTATTCTATTGTGTTTACTAATTGAGTTGTATTAATCCCATGTTCTGCAATGTCTTAATTAATGACTGTTGTTTACATGCTGATTGCATGATGAAACTGTGTGCATACATAGTGTTTAATTCCGCCGTGCTTGTTGAGTATGAATAGATATGCACAAGTTTTATTTAACCATGCATCTGTAAAGAAATTGACTGGGTCTGATTTTTGCCAATAAGCTCGGTAGTTTGGTTAACGTTTCCTTCCTTGCATCGGATTGATGGAAGGGGACGTTACACAGAGATTGTAGACCTCCCAAGTTATTATTTTTTTGTAATATCTCATTGTCTGTCATATTAAGTTCATTATTGAAGATTACACTAGCAGTTGCATAATATGCATCCACTAGCATCCATAGTTGGTGCAACACTCACTGGAAAAGACAACTACCCAGAGTGGTTGAGGAATATCAAAGCCACATTCATCTACAATGATCTATGGCAAGGCATATGTGAAGGCACCATCATTAAAATAGATGCTAGTGTGACCCTAAAATCTAATCCAAAGCCACCAATATCAGAGAAAGAATGGGAAACATGGCAGACCGAAGACAACAAGGCACTAGTGATAATCACTGCAACAGTAAGTGAAGAGTTGAGTCAACACATATTGCCTCCAACATCATGTTTTGAAGCCTTGAAAACATTGAAGGATTTGTATGACTCAGGTGATTCAGCTGATGTTGAAACTATTTAGTTTAGAAGTAAAGGATAATGATCCTATGATGGTTGCATCTTAGATCAGAGCAATCATGCATAAGATTCAAGCCACGAGCATGCAACCAAACCTTCCACTTGTTTCCTTTGTAAAGTCCCTCTATCCTACACATTCACACTACCTTGAATCACTTCGAGCTAGTGACAAGTTCAAGGATCTCACCTTTGACACCTTGGTGGAGAAGATTGCAGACATAGAGAAATCCTTTGGAAAGAAAACTAGTGGGCCCACTTATGAGACCCTTTGCCTTGCTAAAAAAGAAAAGAACCAGTCAAAAGACTCTTCCAAGGGAGAGAGCAACAAAAGAGGAAAAGGAAGAAGAAATTCCAGAGGCAGGGGGGCATTAACAACTCAAGCAAAAAACCAAGCTTGAAGTGTAACGCCCCGTTTTGAAATTTCTACCTGAACTACTGTTTTATGTTGTATTTGCTTGATTGTGAGACTTCGTCGGTTTGACGACATTGTGGACATATGGTTCTATTATTTTTTTCGATATATATATATGTGTGAGTGTGATGTTAGTATTAGGATATATAATCATGTTAGATATGTATCATGTGTTAGTTATGTCTCAGATATGCAAAGTTAATGAATGATGGATACGTGGATACCGTTAAAGTTATTTGTTGAACGAAAGAATGTTATACTAGGTGCATGGTGAATATAATGAATTTATTGATGTTATATTATGATGAAATGTATGTGTACATGTTGAGGATTTATGCATGATATTCTATATTGTATGTCAAGGACTGACTTACAGGTTAAGGTGGGTAAGTGATACCTGGATCCTACGAGGTGGGAGAGCCTCGAGGACATGGACTTCGAAAGATAAAGGGTATGCGAGTGATGCATTATTTACTTACGCATGATTATTATGATGTATGCTATGAAATGGGTGGGGTAGGGTTTCAGGAAACTCAACCGCCCAGATTGGTTATACGATGACAAACCGAGTACAGGTGCAATGCAGTTATTATGTCGGGTAGACATAGTCCCTTGTTCCATTAGGGGGGTGGAGGCTTTACCCACCGTTTATCCCCGAAACCCAGAGTCATGGGAGGGCTGTGCTACAGCGCGCTCCCCAGGGTGTGTGATGATGACTGGTGGTTTCCTGTTAGGGAAGCTTGGTCGATGTAGTCGACACTTCCGCTTACGGGTTCTAGCTGGAGCCGGTCATGGCTTGACACTTTAGGGTAGTCCAGCAGAGGAAATGATAGGATGTGGAAGTTAGTTGTGAATTAGGAGATGATGTAGGTAGATAGGTGTCACTTGAAGTTGGGATGAAAACAAGATCTAACTGTGTCTGTGGAAAACCCTTGATTGATTATGTGTCGTAACTCAGTAATGTATGAATTGTCGTAACTTAATAAGATGTAGTTAGGTAAAAGATTGTACCATGCAAACTATGTATAAACCTATGTCAGTAAACGATAAATCTTGTGATCTTGATTGATGTGTGTGAATTAGTAATGTTAGTGTACTTACGCGAGGTATGTATGCAGTAGCTACGCTTACATAACTCGCCTACATATTTATAAATTGCGTGAAATAACATTGAATAATAATGTTGATTTTGTCGATTAATGTTAGAAAAGTTGATTAATGTTAATTATGGTCAATTAATGATTAATAGTGTTGATTAGTAAATCAACTGTGGTTAACCTAAGTAGTAACTAATGTGATTGATTAGTAATCCTTGATTGATTGTTATTAAAATTATTTTAGTCGAGACTAAGGGTTAAAATGTTAAATGTAATTATCATGTCAATTAGGTTAATATTAAATTGGCCAGTTAGCATTATGTATGTGTTAATAATGTTAATTGATGATAATAAAACTATCATTATCATTAGCAATGGTTGTTAATTAGTTTAAATATAAACTAGGGTGTAATTAACATGGAATTAGGTGAAGGAGTGATTAAATCTCAGTTAGTATTAATTAATTAAAATAAATGTACATTCCTAATGATGTGAGTAATATTAATAGGATTATTATTGATAATTGATAAATTAGATTAGTTGAAATTAGAATTAAAAAGGTAATTAGCATGTTAGAAGGGTGTTAATCATTAGTTAAAAGACTAAGAGGTTATTAATTAATCTATGAGAATTAATATTAATTAATTAACTGATAGATCATTATCAAATTAAATGATTATTACGAATAGTTGGATGTTGAACAAAAGAAATAATGGTATATTATTATAATGATTAATTAATAGAAATTGTTGTAAAAGATGAGTGTGATAATTACATAAATTAAATTGTGATTATGTCAACTTGAAAAGACAATGACGGTAGAACCCCATTAATACATTTAATTGACTTTTACATATGGTACTAGCATAAAGAATTAAAACAAAAAGATAATGTTTATAATTCATTGGTGAATTAATTAATTAATAAAGTAATGAATCTAATGACATGGGGATAGGCTTGAGGACTGACATGGGGGTTAGATAAAATTAATGATGAGGAGAGGGGCATTAATGGCATGGGGAAAGAGTCGGCAACGAAAAAATGGGGAATAAGGTCGAGAGGAGAAGGGAGAGAAGGGTTTTTTCACTTGGGGGATATTTTACATAGAAAACAAAGCAGAGAGGGGATGTTGAGAGCAGAAAAAACAGGGGTTCTTGTTGGAGAAATTGCAGAGGGATAGGACCGTGGTTGGCTTGTACTCGGTTTGGGCTCAGGGGTCCAAAGGGGTACCTTTGGAGCTGGGTGGTCGGCGAGACCTCGTCAGTTGGCAGGGTGGCAACTCAATTTGGGTTGGTTGAGTTTCAGGGTTAAGGGAATATTTTTGGCAGCAGGGCAACAACAGAGAAATAAAAGGGAACAACAACAAAGGTGGACCTACTAGCTATTTAACCAGGTATTTTTCATACAGGTATATTTTATCATTTCTACTCTGTCTAATTATTATTTCTAGTTATGAAAATAAAACTTATATGTTGTTACCCTGCACATAAGAAGTAAATATTAGAAATAGATAAACAGTAAATATGCTTATTGAAACCAGTAAATGTAAATTGATATATTTTACATGCACAGAAATAAACATAAGCCAAAAAAATCAAAACTGAAAACTTGAAATGAATGTGAAAACGGAAGGAACATGGAAATTTATTAAAATTAGAATATCTAGGATTGAGTCCTACATGAAGTGTAAGCGATGTGGGAGAAATGGACATGAAGCAGATCGATGTTGGGCTCCTTGGGGCTCCATCAAATAAAGACATAACCAAAAGAAAGAAGACAAAAATAAGATCCAAGAGGCTAGTAAAGCTCTTGATTTTGCTCATTTTATTGTTGCACATTATAATCTTGGAATAAATGAAATCACATATTTTTCATCTTATAAATATTATTGGATTCTTGATACTAGTGCAACATCCCACGTGACATTTAGAAAATACTGTTTTGAAGAACTGAATGACAATGTATATGGCATAGTGTATTTTGTAGGCAAATATAGCCTCAAACCAAAGGGAATTGGTTCCATTATGCTCAAACTACCCAGATTCCCTAACTTTTTGTTGCAAAATGTTCTCTATCTTCCATAAATGCACATATTCGACATCAAGGCCATTCCATCCATATGTTTGATGGAATTGTAGAGATAAGGAAGTCCTTTGACAACCAGGTCATCATGACTAGATATGAAGATGGAAAGTTGTTGAAGTTGAAAGGCTTATCTACTAGAGTTTAGAACTTTGCCTACCTCTCTCAGCATGGATAAGTTAAGCTATCATCCAGTATGTTATGGAATGCTAGATATGGTCATCGAAATTATAACAATCTTCGCTTATTGAGAAAGAATGGTGTCTTTGGTTTTCCCACCATTCCTAAGAAGATGAACAAATGTGATGCATGCATATTAGGCAAACATAGTAAGCAACCATTTCGAGTGTAAAAATTCAGAGCATGTAGAAAGTTAGAGATGGTTCACTCTAACTTATGTGGCCCCATGCCTATTCCTTCTGCTAATGGTAACAAATATCTCATGACCTTTGTTGATAACCACACCAGAATGTGTTGGGTATACATGTTAAAGAAAAAATTTGAAGCATTTCAAACATTCAAAAATATTCATGCATGGATAGAAAATCAAGCACAATCTCATATTGGCACACTTCGCATTGATAATGGTAAATAATACACCTATAATGCTTTTGAAGACTATCTTTGTCAATATGGAATTGCACATCAAACTTCAGTTCCTTAGAACCCTCAACAAAATGGTGTGGCAAAAATAATGAATAGAACCATAATGAATATAATATGCTCATTGATGTTTTTCAAGAATGTAAAACTAATGTTTTGGGGTGATGCAGTGTTGTGTGCAACCTATTTGAGAAATAGAAGTCCATCTCATGCTCTTGGGAAAAAGGCTCCACATGAAATGTGGTATGGCCACATTCCATCGGCGAGGCATCTCAGGGTTTTTGGTTCCACCTTCTATACCTTTATACCAAAGGAGAAAAGAGACAAGCTTGGTGCTAGAAGTTGAAAATGCATTTTCTTGGGGTATTCGGACACCTCCAAGGCATATAATCTTTATGATGAGGTAAATAAGAAGTTGTTGTTTCTAGAGATGTCATTTTTATTGAAACTAATAAAAATGATGAGTCTATTGATAGACAACTTGATCGCCTGGAGAAATTTTCCCATCTAAAGACATATTATGAAGTTGATAATGAAATTCCACATCTTTAAAAGGGGGATCCCTATATTGGATCAATATCTAGAATTTTCCTTTAAAGCACCAACACCCCCTCATGAAGAAAATCATGAAGAAGAAGTTCATGCACTTCACCTAAGAAGAAGAAAATCAACTTGAACCATCACATAAAGTTCCTAAATGGGCCACAAAGACACCTGAAAGTGTCCATTTGGATGAAGTTGGAAATACGGGAACAAGGAGTTCAACCAGACAAGAAGATGGAGGAGTTGCAGATAACTCAGGTAATGACATGGATGTCTCATTTGATTGTGAATTGATTTTATCTGCTAACTACTTTGAGCCAACTTCCTTTGAAGAGGCTCTTACTCATGATGAGTGGAAAGAAGCCATGCATAATGAATATGATCCGCTCATGAAAAATGGAACCTGGAAGTTTGTTGACCCTCTAGTTGGAACCAAACCAATCAAATGCAAGTGGGTATAAAAGAACAAATACAGACCAGATGGCTGACTTGACAAGCACAAGGTGAGGCTTGTGGCGAAAGGCTATGCACATAAGGAAATAATTGACTATGAAGAGATGTTCTCCCCCACAATAAAATGGGATACCATCTGCACCTTACTATATTTGGCTACACAAAATGGGTGGAAAGTCCACCAGATGGATGTAAAAACAACCTTATTGAATGGAGACTTGAAAGAAAATGTCTTCATGTGTCAGCCAAAAGTATTTGTTGTGAAAGGGGAAAAACACAAGGTATGTAAGCTCGCCAAGTCATTGTACGGATTGAAACAAGCACCTCGTGCATGGTATGAAAAACTAACCAAGCATCTTCTGAAGTTAAATTTCAAAAACTATGATCTTGATGTCGCAACATTATTTGTAAAGAAAGTTGGAAGATTTGTTGTGTTTCTTGTGGTGTATGGAGATGACCTTTTGATGGCAGGGAGCAATGAAAGTTATATTGTATGTATAAAGATAGATTTGAAGAAGGGATTTGAAATGACATATTTGGGACACCTTCACTACTACTTGGGAATTGAAGTGACTCAACATCCCGAGAACATATTCATCTCCCAGAATGAGTATGATAGAGAACTGTTGAATAGATTTTGCATGATAGAGTGAAAGCCTCTCTCAATTCCAATCGAACAAAAGTTGAAGCTCACATCATTTGAAGGAAAATAATTCGAGGATGCGACCAAGTACCGATAGCTTGTGGGAAGCCCTATCTACCTTACAACCACCAGACCATGCATTTCATATGTTGTTGGCATCCTTTCAAGGTTCATGCACAAACCTTGTGACGGACATTGGTTTGCTGCTAAAAGAGTTCTAAGATACTTGAAGGGGACTCAAGAATTTGGACTCAAGTACTCTAAGGTGGATGACTTCAAACTTATAGGGTAATATGATTAAGACTTTGATGGTGAAAAAGAGACAAGAGTGTTTACTTATGGATACACAATGAGTCTTGGATCAGTAGCTATGTCTTGGAGATCACACAAATAGTCAGTTCCAACAAATTTGAAAACATAGGCACAATATGTGGCTACTGTTGAAGCAACGAAATAGATTGCATGGCTCGGGAAGATACTTGAAGATTTGCAGGAGAAACAGGAGAACTCCACTCTCTTATTGATCGAAAACACTTCTGCAGTCAAGTTGGCCAAGAATCCTAGATTCCATGATTGAACTAAGCACATCAACATGAAATACCATTAGATTTGACATCGTGTAGAGGCCAAGACACTTCATCTACGATATTGTTCCATGAATGAGCAAATTGTAGACATATTCACTAAAGTGCTTGGAAGATAAAAGTTTGAAAAGTTTAGAACTTGCATGCTCAAACTTACAAATACCCCTTCAGATTACAGGGGGGAATGTTAGATATGTAATCCTTTGGGATTATGGTTCCAAGAATAGATTGTAAATATCCTTGAGAAGACGAAGAGTCCGAAGGAATCCAAATAGTCGTTGGAAGATGAAAACCAACAGCCATATGATAATGTATAAATAAATGTTTTTACATTGAATAAGATGGATTCAGGAGTTATTTAACACTTCCTTAGGGGTTTTCAACTTCACTTCCATTGTTGGAGATATGTTTAGTAGATATATTGTTGTGAACATTGCCCCATCCCAAAACCTATTGGGAGCATACTTGTTCCACGTCACACATCTAGCCATCTCCATGACCATGCGGTTCCACCTCTCAACTACTCCATTCTAGTGTGGAGTGTTAGAGTATGAGAATATGTGAATAACATATAACAATACATAACATGAAAAGCATAACTAGCCTAGCCTCCTATCCATACAACAACAAATAATCAAATAGAAAGAACAAAGAGAAAAGAGAACACTAGATATACGTGGTAAAACCCCAAATGAGGAAACATCAACGTGAAGGTTGTCTTCTTATTATTCATCAATAATCTCCAAGTTTACAATAGAGATCTCCCACACATCACACTCCATCTTCACAACAACACATACAATGTGTCTACAATATGATCATTATATATCTTTCCTTATCTCATGTCTTGATAAGACTCTCTTAACTCTATTATATACCAAGATGTAAGGAGGAATTACATCCCAATATTACATGTGGGATAAATGTAATTTCACCTCTTTATATAATAAACGGTAACGAGAGTAAATTATTACCTAATATATGTGGAATAACTCTATTACATAATAGTGGACATTATTACCTTCCAAATTAATACATTTAGTCACCATTACATATTCCAAGACTCCCCCTTAATGTGGATGATAGAGTAAAAAAGCAGGAAGATGGCATTACATAACATCCTCCTTGATGACAACTTCCAGAATGTCCATAAGCTGCAAATAAACACACTTTGCCCCATGGAGTATATCAAGATAACAATCGCTTCACATTGAACCATGAAATTGCACCTGAACCAAGTTATATGATGAACTCTTGCAAAATACCACAACAATGTATAGCCAATACAATAGAACATGTGGCAACAAGCTCCAATTGCAGAATGCCTAGAACATGTGGCAAGAGATCCAACAACAAAGTTCCTAGATCTAAAAGAGAATCCATAGTGGCTACTAGATCCAACTGCAAAATGCCTAGAACACCATTGTTAGGAACCCATGATGTCAACCCTTCTATTTACTTTGTTAGTATATTGTTGTTGGATGCATATGCTTTGTAAGTCATCCCGTAGTATTTGTTGATCCATAGTTTGTATTATTGTTGTTGGATGCATATGCTTTGTAAGTCGTCCCGTAGTAATTGTTGATCCATAGTTTGTATTGGCCCATGGTTTGTATTGACACATGGTATTGACCCATGATATTGGAGCCTAGACTTAGTATATAAGTTTGTGTTGAGACCAATGAAGGTACGGTGAATTTATTTGTATTGAGCTTGATCAAAGGAGGTTGCCTCCTTGAAGTGGCCTGCGATCAATAAAAGCGATTATGAGTTCTATTATTTCTGTTATCTCGTGTATTTGCATTAATTAATTGTTGCAGGTTCGTCACATATGGTGTCAGAGCACTTTCTTGGGCTCGCTGGGTGAAATTTCTGCCAAATTTTTTTTCGCATCTGTTGCAAGTTCGGATCTAGGAATAATCCCTATCTGCTTAAGTGTGGGAAGTACTTGGGCATAAGCCCTAAAACTCATTGTGAGGAGTACCACAGGAACCCCAAAGTAGCTGGCCCACTGAGAGGACCTGCCAGCGAAAAGGGCAACGATCCCTACCTCATTGACTAGTTCCCAGCTGTGAGGTAAACCAAGAGCTGTCATTTGTGGAAAAGCAGTTATCAGTTTTACTTGAGCCGTGGAGTGAGGGGTACTGCCCCAATACGCAAGCCGTCAGACGACATTGGTGGCCGAGTGAATCCCCTAAATCATTAGGAAGCCGAGCATACAGGGTCCATATCTATTTTCAGCTGATAAATCACAGATTTCCTTTGTCCAGAACAATTGTCGATCACTTCTACGCCGTTTCAGATCTATCTGTTGCTGATCACTACCGCGCCATTTCAGATATGTCTGTTGCCGATCCCTTTCACGTCGTTTCAGATCCATCTGTTGCTGATCCCTTCCACGTCGTTTCAGATCCATTTGTTTTTTATCCCTTCCGCGTCGTTACAGATCCACCTGTTTCCGATCTCTTCTGCGTCGTTACAGATCCATATCTCCCTTGTTTTCACTATGTTTTCGTTGAAACTTCCCTGAAACCTCTGTCATCCAATTCTGCATCTTTCATCCCCGAGGACCCTATCCCAAATTCCACTTCCCAAAGCCAGAAATCCCACAATTTGCTACGAACATAAAATAAGATAATAATTAAATAATTAATAATTAGGTTAACTAAAGTTAGGTTATGAAATGAGGTGTCTCCTCAACATCAAATACCCGAGCCATATTTAAGGCAGGGCCATCATTGTAACATATCATCTTTTATCCTATCATCTAATATATTATTCTTACTTATTATCCAATATGAGAGTCGAATTCGACTATTAACTTAGTGAATGGATACGTTCATTGCATTTGGTATCAGAGCTCGGATTCGGCTCCTTCGACCTGAGCTCGGATTCGGCTCCTACACTCAGAGCTCGGTTTCGGCTCCTCGCTCCTGCCTTGGCTACGCTCACAGCTTACGCTCTTTCTGATCTGCTCGCTCCAGCACGCCTTCCCCTTTTCACAACTCCGCCACACTCTCACGCCCTCACAACTCCTCCACCGCGCAGCCACACCTCCTCCTTCCTGCCTCCAGCTCGCTGCGCTGCCCTCCTCCACGCAGCCTCTTCAGCCGCACGTCCTTCCTCGCTGCTAACCCTCCTCTACACCAAACTCCTCCCCCGCGCAACCACACCTCCTCCTTCCTGCCTCTAGCTCGGCCCTCCTCCCTCCCACTACACGCCCTCTGCCCACTCCCCCACCTCCTTCCCTGCCCCGCGCTGCTCCACACAGCTCCCTCATCACTTTCCCCCCGTGTTTCCCCTCTCCATCACCACCACTCCGCTCCTCCACGGCCACACCCTCTCGCCCCCCCCCCCCCCATTGCGCCCTTCCACCTACACGCCATACTCCCTCTGCAGCCACGCCTCCTCCTCGAAGCCGCCATTCCCTCCTTCAACCCTAATTCAAAAAAAATACAAATTTTAATTAAAACAAAAATTATTATAATAAATTAAATATTATTATATAATATTTAATATTATTACCATTTTGTTTTTATTAAAAATTTTACTATCAAAAGTTTGCCATAAAATTATATAATTATAATAATAATCATATTATTATATTATATATATATATTTTACTTCATTCACTCTTACCTATTCAAAAACTTCATAGTGATATTATTATTACAAATAATAATAATAATTATTATTTAATAATTGTTTCACAATTATTAATTAAAAAAAAAAAGAAAAAAGAGAGAAGAAATACTGAAAGAAGACAAGAAGAAGTCAAGGAAGACAAATTATCACCGAAAAAGTTGAAGGAAGAACCATCATAGAAGTCAAGTCAATTGAAGACTCAACAAAGAAGTCAAAGGCCATCTATAGTCCAGAACGAGCATCCATCACCGAAGAAGTCGAAGATCATGGAAGCCGGTTTGCGACTACAAATAGAGGAATTAGAAGCCACGTTAAAACGTTATCAAATAGACAATGAAAGATTGCACGACATAAATAACAGTTAAGAAATAAGAATTGAATTACAAGAAAGGTGCAATCAAATAAAAATATCTGACCAAGAAAGGCATATAGAAAAATTGTATGCGCAAATTGATGAATTAAAAACCGAAAATGAATTCAATCAGAGGTCAGGAAATCAAGATATAAAGAAGGAAATAAATAATTACGAAGCATAAATAATACGCTTGAACAAAATCGTTAGTGACAAAGATGAAGAACTAACTCAGATACGACATAAATTAGAAAGTCAAGAATCAGAGGTTGGCCAATGTCGACAACAGATAAAAGTTCTTCAACAACAAAATGACGACTCTAAAAAGGCACACAAATTGGAGATCGCAAAGAGTAATAAAACACTATCCAACAAATCCGAAGAAATTTCCAGATTAAGATTTCATAACAAGACACTAGTCACAAAAATTAATATGTTGAAAAATAGTCGGAAGACAGAACAATCTACGGAAGACATTGAAGGAAAACTTCTAGACAAGCAGGAAGAAAATAGCTGCATCAAAAGTCATAATGAAGACCTTAAGGAACAACTTAAGAAGTATGAAGATGAAAAAAAATTGCAAGTCGAATTGATCAAGAAGTTTCAAAATGATAATAGGCAGTTAGGAAACAAGTTGGAAAAGATACAGAATGAAACCTTAAAACCTCAAGAGATGAAAATAAAACTCCCAGCTCAGATCAATGCTCAAAAGACGACACTCGTAAAAGAAAATGACATTGTGAAAATTCCCTATTGACACCCCAACCATAAAAACCGATATTCTGAAAAGTGGGAAATGTCGAAAGACGATGGTACTAATGTGATC
Source organism: Larix kaempferi (assembly GCA_027924585.1). NCBI lineage: Eukaryota > Viridiplantae > Streptophyta > Pinopsida > Pinales > Pinaceae > Larix > Larix kaempferi. The sequence continues at coordinate 33,421,773 of BSBM01000106.1, forward strand.
AAATCTCTTAACGAACGATTAGTGGGGAATCCCAACAATCAGCAACAAATCAATTTGGGATGGATTGACCCATCCACATATCGGAAGTTATGCTCTACACTTAGCAGTTCGTATCGACATGTTTCGTCAGCCATGACATCGCAAAGAACAATGCGACAAAATTATAAGGCTTTGAGGACAAAGCCTTTCTAAGAGAGTGGCAATGCTACGAACATAAAATAAGATAATAATTAAATAATTAATAATTAGGTTAACTAAAGTTAGGTTATGAAATGAGGTGTCTCCTCAACATCAAATACCCGAGCCATATTTAAGGCAGAGCTATCATTGTAACATATCATCTTTTATCCTATCATCTAATATATTATTCTTACTTATTATCCAATATGAGAGTCGGATTCGACTATTAACTTAGTGAACGGATACGTTCACTGCACAATTGTCTATTTTTAGGGTTTTCCATAACTTCTTTAATTTTCACCCAATCGCCTTCAAATTTTGCCACCGTGTTCATTCCCTATTTCTGATTCTTTGTCCCTCACTGACAAATTTTCCCATTTTTTCACCCCGCTTCTGAAATCCTCATTTTTTGCATCCCTGTCCATTTGAAAGTGTCCAAAACCTAGTCAAACCCCAATTACCCATCACAGTTTTTCCCAAATCCAAATTTCCCTTTACTAAATAAGCTTCTGTTTGTGTTTTTCTATCCATCTCCCCCCCCCCCCCCAAAAAAAAAATCCTCGTTATGGTTGTCACCCGCGCAGGAGAAAAAACCATGGAGGAAGCACTTGCAGCCATCCAAACCAAACTCCAGGATCTGGATGAAAAATTTCTCAGCCTCCATCTTGAGCATTCAGCCATGGACAACAAACGACAGTCCGAGTCTTCATCAGACAATTGGATCTCTTCTTCCAGTAATTTTTGTGGTTTGGAGCTTGAATTTCCTTGCTTCAATGGTATTGATCCGACTGGATGGATCTATCGCGCAGAACAGTATTTCAGTCTGCATAATACTTTTGATGTCCAAAAAGTTCCACTTGCATCCTTTCATTTGGAACAAGAAGCCCTTCAATGGTACAGTTGGTACATCAAGGCTCATGACGAGCCAAAATTGACAAATTATTTCCAACTCCTTTTGCAACGATTTGGTCTTAGGGCTTTTTATGACTTCACCGGAGCACTCACTAAACTTCGTCAAATTGGCACTGTGAGAGAGTATCATACATAATTTGAGAAACTAGCCAATCACACGGAAGGATTGTCTGATGAATTCTACAGGAGTTGTTTTATCAGTGGTCTTAAGGATGAAATCCACTCAAAGGTTAAAATGTTCTGTTCCAACACAATGATGGAAGCCCTGGGGTTGGCTAAGTTGGTCGAAGACAAGATTGCAGCCCAACAGCACTCCAAACCCACTTTTTTTCCCTTCCGAAATATGGGTTCTCAACGACCTCCCATCCTGCCAGCTCCTCGACCAACTCCTATCAAGCATTTGTTTGAAACAGAGATGCAAGCACGCAGAGAAAAAGGGCTTTATTATAATTGTGATGAGAAATTCACTTGGGGACATAGATGTGTTCAGCAAAAGCTTTATCTCTTGGATGTGGATTCTCCACCTGCCTCTAAAATTGGTGAAGAAGCTCCAATGGATGATCAGGTCGATATTCAGGAGCCGCTTATTGACCCCCATCTCAGGACGACCAACCAGAGATATCGGTCCATGCTTTATCCGACGTCACCACCCCGCAAACAATGCGAGTCAGGGGTTACTTCAAGAAGCTTCCTCTTACAATACTCATTGATTCTGGTAGCACTCATAACTTCATTGACCCTCGGATCGCCAAATAGGCTGATTGTTTTGTCCATCCTTGCTCCAACTTTGAAGTCATGGTTTCCAATGGGGGCACCTTACCTTGCAAGGGAAAGTGTCACAATGTGCGTATCTCTCTGGAAGATTATAACCTACGCTCTGAAATGTTTGCCTTGTCCTTAGGCATATGTGATGTGGTTTTGGGCGTTCAATGGTTTCACACACTTGGCCCCATCTTATGGGATTTTGCTGAACTTTGGATGCAGTTTTCAGTCAATGGGACACAACACAAATTTACGGGCTTACAACCAGGGTCTCTCTGCATCATCACTTCACATCGCCTGGAAAATATCCTTAAGAAGAATTCACATGGTGTCATCGCTCAGCTCCATTCCATTCAGATGCACCCACCAACGGTCTCCACTACTTCCTTGGATAGATATGCAGGTGTCTTTGCTGCACCAGTGGGCTTGCCGCCTTCAAGAGACCTTTCCGGTAAGCATTTAGCCACATCTACATCTCAACAGGAAATGATGGCTATTTTGCATGCAATCCATAAGTGGCAGCCATCCCTATTAGGGAGTTATTTCTGCATCAAGACTAATCTCCAAAGTCTGGAAAATTTCTTGGTACAACGGGTCTCCTCCCCAACACACATGAAATGGGTTATCCAACTCATGGGTTATGACTATGCGATCACTTACAAGAAGGGTAAGGACAATATGGTGGTAGATGCTCCTTCTCGCACATTTGATGACCCAGTTTCTCTTACAACTATTTCTCTACTTGTTCCAAATTGGTTGCAATCTGTTCAACAGGGCTATCTCTTCTATGAACTCCATGCTTCTTCATCGGCAGGGCATTCTGGGTTCATCAAAACGTATGACCAAGAACCATGTAACTTCTTTTAGCAGGGACTGAAAATGACAATTCAACATATGGTGGTTGATCGTGATACTTGCTAGGTCAACCAGGGTGAAACAACACTCCTTTCGGGACTGCTCGAACCCTTTCCCATCCCTACACAGATTTTGATAACTATTTTTATGGATTTCCTAGAAACGCTCCAGTGGTACAATACCACATCTAAAAGGACACCATATCAAGCAGTCTATGGACAGGAACCGCCAGTTCTTCTTCCATACACCCTAAGCAACTCCCCAGTTCAGGCAATTGACTCGGTTCTTCGAAACCGCGATCAAATTCTTCTCATTCTAGAGGACAATCTTCACATGGCAAGAATTCGACTGAAACAACAAGCCAATCAGCACCGTTCTGAGTGCACTTTTCACGTAGCTGATATGGTTCTTCTTCGTCTATAGCCTTCGAAGCAATCCTCCCTGAAACTCAAAAGGCGTTAGTGGCCCAGAATGCAACTCGAGGATGCTACAGGGGAACCACTCCTTCAGATTCTGCATCAATTTCCACATCTAAAGCTTTGAGGACAAAGATTTTTGTAAGGGAGAGGGGATGTTAGGGACCCGTGTCAACCCTTATATTTACTTTGTTAGTATATTGTTGTTGGACGCATATGCTTTGTAAGTCGTCCCGTAGTATTTGTTGATCCATAGTTTGTATTATTGTTGTTGGACGCATATGCTTTGTAAGTCACCCTGTAGTAATTGTTGATCCATAGTTTGTATTGGCCCATGGTTTGTAATGACACATGGTATTGACCCATGGTATTGGAGCCTAGACTTAGTATATAAGTTTTTGTTGAGACCAATGAAGGTACGGTGAAGTTATTTGTACTGAGCTTGCTCAAAGGAGGTTGCCCCCTCGAAGTGGCCTGTGATCAATAAAAGCGATTCTGAGTTCTATTATTTCTGTTATCTCGTGTATTTGCTTTAATTAATTGTTGCAGGTTCTTCATAACCACAACAAATAATAAAACAGCAAGAACAAGGAGAAAAGAGAAAAAGAGAACACCAGATATACGTGGTAAAACCCCAAATGGGGAAACATCCACGTGAAGGTTGTCTTATTGTTATTCATCAATAATCTCCAATATTACAATAGAGAGCTCCCACACATCACAATCCATCTTTACAACAAAACACACAGTGTGTCTACAAGATGATCATTAGATGTATTTCCTTATCTCGTGTCTTGATAAGACTCTCTTGACTATATTATATACCAAGAAGTAAGGAGGAATTACATCCCAATATTACATGTGGGATAAATGTAATTTCACCTCTTTGCATCGAGATTAGTGAGGTGATCTACAACCTAGTATGGGGTAGATGTTGTCATGTAACATAGCGTTATGCCACCAAAAACAAATAAAAAAATTCATGTCAGATCATAAAATAAAAAATTAAAACCAATTAAAAGTAATTAAAAAAGCCATGTCGGCAAATAAAATAAAATTTAAAACCAAATAAAAAGTTGTTAGAAAAATCCATGTTGGCTCATAAAATAACGAAATAATCTTAAATTGGGATCTATCAATCACCGACAAGGATCAAATTTATTGAGGTGTAAATTTTTTTGGACGTGTAAAAAAATTAAGATTAAAAAAATTACACCTCAAGAAATTGGATCCCTCTTGGTGCTTGGTAGATCTAGGTTTAAGATGGATCTATGCTAGTTATATAATAAATCGTAATAAGAGGAAATTATTACATAATACATGTAGGAGAAATCTATTACATAAGAGTGGACATTATTACCTTCCAAATTAATACATTCAATAATAATTACATATTCCAACATGGAGTGTAAGGTGTAGTGTACGATCTTTGGATCCCATGTTTAGCATAAAAACGTTTGAAGTCTTTGGAGCAAAATTCTCCACGATTATCAAACCTAAGAGTGGTTATTGGACAACTAGACTCTTTTTATACTAATGCTTTAAAATTTCAAAACTCATTAAACACTTTAGATTTGAACTTCCAAAAATACACCCACATCTTCCTACTGTAGTCATCAATAAATAGAAGGAAATACTTGGCACAAGTGATTGATGCCATGTTCATTGGTCATAAATGTCTACATGAACCAACTGAACGACTTTGGTCACTCTCCAAGATTTTCCTTCATCAAATGCAATTATGTATTGCTTCCTTGCCTAAAAAGTTTTGCATACTCCTTGAATATTTCGCTAGATGTCTACAAGTCCATCTACCAAATTCTCTTGAGCCAACTGAGAGAGGCAAGTGACATGGAGATGCCCATATTGTTGATCCTAGAGTATACCAATATTTGATGCACTATTGGTTGCTAATGCATGCTCCTTGACCTATCCACTATAGGCTAGTAAGACTAGTCCATGATCCTCCACACCATGAGTAATGATCTTCTTAGTCTAGTTGTTAACTACATAACATTTGTGATCACTAAAGTTGGAAAAACTAGGGACAATGTCTTATAATCTAACTAACTAATAGTAGATTAAGTTCCATACCTGGAACATAATATGCATTAAGGAAAATGAGCATGTTCCCTCTAAGGAAATTTGAATATTTCCTTTCCCAACGATCGTGTACCCTTCACCACAACTAAAGTTCACAAAATCAAGACACTGGAAGTGTACTCCATGAACCAGTCATGTCTATTGGTGAAATGGTGAGATGCACCCGAGTTCATGTACTGAGTAGAGAACCTTTGGTTATTTGTTGGATACTTAGTTATGAATGCATAGAAGGTTGATTTCTTCTCCTTTGTATGTTCTACGACATGAGCCTTTTGTTGAGGCCCTATCCGGTTGGTTTTGCATTTAGCCAACCACTTTCTACATAACTTCTTCATATGGTCATCCTTGCCATAATAATGACAAGTGATTCTCTTTTGACTCTTTGTGGCATCATCTTCATTTTCCTAACCTTTTATAACTTCTTCATATGGTCATCCTTGCCATAATAATGACAAGTGATTCTCTTTTGACTCTTTGTGGCATGATCTTCATTTTCCTAACCTTTTTTCTTTGCCCATTTACCTTTTCCTTTGAAATTGGTGTCAAAGGCCTATTCTGAACTCTCTGTCTTATTGGTGCTATTGAACTATTTCTTCCATCTAATATTTTGTAAGAGATTAGTGCAAAGCTTATCAAACTTCAGGTCAACACCTATAGAGGTGATGTCTAGAGTCTCAATAAAGTGCTCATAAGCACGTGGTAATCTTTTTAGTGTGATTACTACCATGTCTTCTTCTTCCATATTGTGCTCAATGGAAGCTAGTTGTTCTTAGATATCCTTGATCTACAACAAGTGCTCTTGTAATGAGGCATTCTCATCCATCATAATCAAGAACAACATGTTCTTTAAGAAGAAGGTTAAGCTCTTGTTAGAGGTCTCATGAATATCTTTCAACTACTTCCAAATGGCTATGGAAGTCTTCCTAGTCTGAACCTTAGGAATGATAACATCTGTCATGGACAATTTAAGCAGCATCACTGATTCTTTGTGTTGCTCATCAAATTTGTTCTAGTCTTTACCTGCAACTATGAGGCATGTATCAATAACTATGACAATATTAGCCAAGCATCTATACTAAAAAATGGTCCGCATACATCGCTTCCATGTGTTGTAATTCTTGCAAGAGAACCACTGGCTCACTTCCAACATGATGTTGGTTAAAGAAGCCATAATAATAAGTCACACATGATCACAACATAGTAAAATGTTGATAAATACCTGTTTAAACATTGTATAATGGCTCTAAATCATAACAACAACCACATATTGTTGGTGAACACATAGATTTATGATAAGTTTTCCTACATTTAGTTCAAAAATATGCATATTTTGACAAATTTGATCAAAATAAGCCTCGTAAACCCCGATCTGCACTCAAATAGCTATAAAACACACAAATATAGACAAATCTACTCACAAACAACTTCAAAGATGGTAATATCTAATTAAGTTTTTCATAAATCTATTGAAAAACACCGATTCTATAGTTAAATCATCTAGATCTTGAAATATGGGCACCAATTCACGTAAGAGCAGATCCAATCTTCTCACGAATAGTTTAAATTGGAAAAATATGGGAGAAATTTAATTGATTTGAAGTCTATACAATTAAAATTTTGAAAGTACGGGATTTGTACAATGATTCATATGGTAAAAAATATGCGCATGAGGGCTGAGTTGGTACATATGGTTGCTTCTATATGTTGATTGTACAGATTGGACGTTGCAAAAAATCTTCTTCCGTCAGAGAGATTCACTGCATGAAAATCAACGATCAAAGTTGATAGTCAACAGGTTAACAAGTCGACTAGAATTGAAGTCGGCACGCGATAGTAATTTGGTCAACTAGTCGACGACCACAACTAGTCAATGGAAATTCAATGGGCATAAAGAGGGAAGGAATTCGAAGAACACTTGGATGACAAGAAGCTTGATTGACAGTCGACTAAATTTGAATCAGTCAAGTTGATTGTAACAAAATAGTTGCAAGGAAGTTATGGATCACCATTAATGGAGCAGTTAGCTATAACTAATTTGGTTGTTATCAATTAGAGTGTTACATCTATAAATATGATGTAATGTAAAAGCTATGTGTACTCAAATGATTGAAGAAGTAGAGTGCAGTGAATTCACGTTATTGTGATTTAGTAAATCGTTGTTGTAAACACTAGTTAAGAGTGTTGATAATATATGAGTGGTAAAGCTCACTGGTTTGTTGGTTTTTCCCTATAAAGGCTTTTCTAGGATAAATTTCTATGTATTACAAGACTGTGTTTTTGTCATTGTTAAAATTTTGTTATATCTAATCATTGTAATTGGTATTGAAATCCTTGACATGGTATCCGAGCTATATTTGGCTTCAAGGGGACACCTTTGTTGCTGAGGGTTTTTAGTTTGATCCTGGATCTGGTGAATTCCTAGTTTCAGTGGGGGTTCTAGAACATTGATTCTTAGTTAGAATGGCCAACAATTCAAGGATAGAAATTGAAAATTTTAATGGACATAACTTTGAGATCTAGAAGCTCACCTTGTAGATCAAGAGCAGTGGGTTGTTGTTAGCCCCAAAAAAACCCCAATAGGTATGTCTTCGAAAGATTGGCATAAACTTGACAAGAAAGCAAGGAGTACAATCTGACTTTGTTTAGCAGATTATGTATTATTGAATGTCTCAGGAGAAGACACTGCAAAGAAACTATGGGATATGCTGGGGAACTTGTACTAGTCAAAATATCTGGTTAACAAGTTGTTTCTTTGAAAGAAGCTATATCTTCTAAGGATTAATGAGGGTGACTCAGTATCATAGCACCTGAATGCGTTCAACACTGTTGTAATACAAGTGTGGTCTATGGATATCAAAATCATAGAGGAGGAGAAATGTATCAGTCTATTGTGTTCTTTGCTGCACTCCTCGAATAACTTGGTTGTGGCTATTGGAAGTAATAATACCGCATTAAAGATCGATGATGTGGTTGCATCTATGCTGTTAGAAGATATGAGGTGGAAGAACATGGAAAGTTTGAACCTCGATGCCCTGGTGGTAAGAGGTTGACCTATATACAAAGGAAAGGTAAAACCTCCGGTAGAAAATCAAAGTGATCAAGGGGTAGATCTAAGACCATATCTAAATCCCTTGCATTGATGACAAGAAAACGTTGGTAATGTGGTGAAGTCAGGCATTATAATCGAGATCGTAAGTTGGTGAGAGTCAAGAAGAACAAAGGATCTAAGGAAGCATAGTTGATTGAAATTAATACTTCGACTTAAGAGGAAGGATATGTGTAATTGGCCTCGATAGTACACAGTTAGATCGTGACTCTTGGTTGATCGAATCTGGTGCATATTATCATATGTTACCACATAGAGAGTGGTTTTGCGAATATGCGGAATATGATGGCAGTGATGTTCTTCTAGGAGATGATTCATTGACCAGGATTGTCAGACGAGGTAAAGCTCAACTAATACTAACAGATGGAAGGATATGACATCTTTTAGGGATATTACATATTCCAGGTTTGGCTCAAAACCTAATATCCATTAGTAAGGTGGGAAATGCAAGAGTGCAGTTTGTATTTGAGAAAGATTTCTGTAAAATGGTACGAGGAGTGATGTTACTGATAATAGGAGTTCATAATAGAACAATGTACAAGCTATTGGGAAGAACATATACCAATGGATGTGCAAATACAATATTTTCTGAATCTGACAACATATCTTCTTGTCTAGTCGACTCGACCATGTTGTGACATCAATAGATGGGACATATTGGTGAGAAAGGTATTCGTTCTATGCACAACAAAGGTATGGTCTAAGGTCTCCTTGATTGTTCTTTAGAAGTAGACTTCTGTGAACATTGTATTTATGGTAAACATAGTCATGCAATTTTTCCATCTAGGGCCACAAGGGCCAAGGAAATACTGGAGTTAATACATAGTGATGTGTTTGGACTAGTACCAGTCCTATCACTAGGGGTATCCTGGTATTACGTCTGTTTCATAGACGATTTCTCTAGAATGGCATGGTTGTAATTTTTGAGGAAGAAATCTGAGGTTTTTGGAAGGTTCCAAGAGTTCAAAGCTCTTATAGAAAATCAGATTGGCAGAAAGATCAAGGTGTTGAGAACTGATAATGGAGGAGAATTGTGTAGTAAGGCATTTGACCAGTTTTGCAGACACCATGATATAGATCGACAAAACGCAACTCCATACATGCCTCAACGGAATGTAGTCGTTGAAAGATTAAATGGAACGTTGATGGAAAAACAAGGAGCATACTCAATGGTGCAAGTATCGCACAAGAATTTTGGGCAGAGGCAATCAACATGACATTTTACCTGGTGAATAAGTCACCATCGACGGCTTTGGTTGAAAAAACTCCATATGAGGCATGGGTTGGGAGAAGGCCCTCTCTTGCACATATCAGTGTCTTTGGGTGTGATGCCTTTGTGCATGTCAAAAATGAGAAAAGAAGCAAACTCGATAGCAAGTTTGAGAAATGCATCTTCATTGGCTACAAAGATGGAGTAAAAGGTTATAAGATGTGGAGACATGATCTTTAGAGAAGTCAGAGGAACTTCTAGGTTAGAGGATAAAAGAGAAAAGGAACTAGGAAATCTAGAGTTTCAATGGAATGACGAAAGTCATGATACATATGAGTCAACTAAATATGATGAAGATGTCGAACAACAGACTCTGGTCATCAGTAGGTTCGATTGAGCAAAGAAACAACTTGGAAGGTACAATCCACCATATTTATGCTCTACTTTTTCATTAACTACTATAGAAGAGGATCCCATGTCGATAAAGGAAGTAATTGACTCGACATAGGGTAAATTATAGAAAATGACAATGGAAGAAGAAATGGAGTCCTTACAGAAGAATGAAACATGGGATCTGACCGCGTTACAGAATGGAGAGAAACCCATCAGTAATAAGTGGGTGTTCAAGAAAAAAGCTGAACATAGCAGGTTAGGTTGAGAAGTACAGGGCTCAACTAGAAGTGGATAAATATTCCCAAGTCGAGGGAGTTGACTTTGGTGAGATCTTCTCTCCTATTACAAAGTTAACTTCCATTAGGGTACTAATGTCTTTAGTTGCAACATTTATGCTGAAATAGAATAGATGGACATGAAGACAACATTTCTTCATTGTGATCTTGAAGAATAAACTTATATGAAACAACCTGAAGGATTCACAGTGAAATGGGAGAAAGAGTTGGTCTATAATCTCAAGAAGTCCCTCTATGGTTTAAAGCAATCACCTAGGATGTGGTACTAGAAGTATGATATGTATATCCAGTAGTTGGGTTTTGTATCATTATGTGTATAGCAAGAAAGTCAATGATAATTTTATATACGTAATTTTGTATGCTGATGATATGTTGTTGGTCGAAAACAACATGGATCTGATTAGGGAGGTGAAATTGTAATTGTACTCAAAATTTGACATGAAGGATCTCGGTGTAGCTCATTTCATTCTTGAAAATTTAGAAGAGATCGAGCAAATAGAAGGCTCTAATTAAAGTAGAGTAAATATGTTGAGACAATTTTGAAACGCTTCAACATGCATGAGTGCAAACCTGTTAAGGTCCCTATTCATGTAGGAGTTAAGTTATATGATGAACATTATCCGAAGAAACAAGAAGATATAGAGTACATGACACATGTGACCTATGCTAGTGTTGTAGGTAGCATGATGTATGCAACGGTCCATACTCAACACAATATTGCCAATGCAGTGGGAGTATTGAGCAGGTACATGTCGACACCTGGAAAATAGCACTAGACAACTGTTAAAAGAGTTTTCAGGTATTTGTGTGGCACAACAAATTATGTAATCTACTACTAAGGAAAACTTGAAACTAATACAACAATAAGTGTACATGGTTTTGACAACTCTGATTGGGCTGGAGATCTCGACCCTAGAAGGTCGACCAATGGATATGTTTTCAAATTATTCAATGGGGCAGTCGGTTGGATGAGTAAGAGGTGATCAGTTGTTGCACTATCGACTACTAAGGTTGAATACATGACAACTACTCATGCAACCAAAGTGCAATCTTCCTAGAAAAGAACCCAACATATCATTCAAAGACAAAGCATATTGATGTACAGTACCATTTTGTGAGAGAAATGGTGGAGAATCAAAAAGTGCTGCTGGAAAATGTACACACATTGAAGAATACTGCAGACTCTTTAACTAAGTCAGTGAGCACCGATAAGTTTACTTGGTGTAGGGAAACAATAGGCCTATCCGCCTTGGTCAAGTGAACTGAAGTTTTAAAATCTCATGTGTATGCAAATAAAACAACAAGTGGGAGAATGTTGGGTATGTTATATTCTTTGCATGTAAATCAATGGTCGAAGTTGATAGTCGACAGGTTAACAAGTTAACTAGAATTGAAGCTGATAGATGCTGGTAGTATGGTCAATTGGTCGATGATCATGACTGGTTGACGGAAATTCAATGGGCATAAAGCAAGAAGGAATTTGATAAACACTTAGATGATGAGAAGCTCAACTGGTGGTTGACTAAAGTTGACTCAGTCAAGTCAACTGTAACAAAATAATAGAAAGTTGTAAGGAAGTTATGGATCACAATTAATGGAGCAGTTAGCTGTAACTAATTCGGTTGTTATGAATTAGAAATTTGCATCTATATGTAATATCCCAATTTTAACCCCATTGCATTAAAATGTAAATGATGTAATATTGTTATAAAATCATGGTGAGGAGCTCAAGGCCAATGCCCTGCCATCGATTTAGTGATGCATATGGTTTATGTGCTAGTCAGGCACAATGGAATTGCAAATATCATGTAATTATGCATTTTAATGAAATACCCACAACTAGCTATGCAATGCAACAAGAGATGGGGGCATGATTTTACAAGGAATATGGAGGGAAATATTCAAACCCTTGGATCCAATCAAGTCAAGCCAAGTGTCAATGAGAGAACTCATAAAACCCTCAACTACCCATGTTGAATTTTGTACCCAATCATTCATTTCTCCCAAGTGTTGGTTGAGGTAGTTAATGCCTTGGGGAATGGGGAGGTATGGTTGTCCAAATTCGAGTATGAGCAAGCCACCCTTCATGGAAATTCGTGTTTGGCTTATTGGGCAAGAAATGAGCCAGGAAATTGCCCCCCATGTCATTAACCATCAACCAGTTTTGTCTCTCTCACGTTTTTGGAGCTAAATGGGCGCTTCCTCCCCTTGTTTTCTAGCTGAGAAGAGGGTGTTTTTATGTTGCAGAGCTGCTGGGAAGAAGGGAGATCGATTTGGGGTTTCATTGAGGCCGTTTTGGCCATTTGGAATGCTCATAACCTGTGGGAGAAATCGGTTTTTATCCCTGTGGTCGAATTCCCCTTTCCATAGTTCGTTTTGGGTGTGCCACAATTTGGGGAAAACCCATGGACCCTATTTTGTAAATTCCATTGTTGAAAATGTGTATCAATGCCCAATATTTGAGTTTGCTATGTGTAAGAGAATGTTGGGGTTGAGATGGGTATCCATTGCTTTGGCTGTGCTAAGCTTGAGAGTCCCCTTTTACTTGTAGAAATCATGCCGAGCTCGGGGGTGGTCTCTGAGTGCTAAAAGAATACAGGCTGGGAAGAGACCTATGGTTGGGTGGAACATTGCAGCGACATAGCTAGTTGCTTGAGATAACATTACACCAAGATGAGTATTCTTTATGTGTATTAAAATCTGCAATGTTATTTAATTATTGACTGTTATGTTTATGAAGATCAATGCATGCTAGATATGCATGTAGTGGATCTTGCTTTTGCTGTGTTTATTTGAATTATACACCTGCACATGTGTTTTTATTTACATGAATTTGATGAAATGCGCTGAGTTTTTGTAAAAGCATCAGAGGTGTAGTCATGTTCCCTTCCTTGCACTGGGTCGAAGAGAGGGGACGTGACACTATAAATATGATGTAATGTAAAAGTCTATCCTCAAATGATCGAAGAAGGAGAGTGTAGTGAATTCACAGTATTGTGATTTAGTAAATCGTTGTTGTAAACATTGGTTAAGAGTGTTTATAATAGATTAATGGCAAATCTCACTGGTTTGTTGGTTTTTCTTGTAAAGAGTTTTCCAAGATAAATTTATGCGTATTGTGTGATTGTATTTTTTCCATTGTTAAAATTATGTTATATCTAACTGTTAGAATCATTATGCATAATCAATGTAATTAGTATTGAAATCATTGACACCTCAGTATAGTGAATTATCAATTATGTACAATGAATTAATAATCTATACAATAAATTGATGTGTGATTTGATAAATTCGTAAAACGTATGACATGTCCCGTATAACACTCGGTCAAGATTTTTTTTGGCTGGGACAAATCATATAATGATTGGAAGGTGTTAACGTCTCATATGTGTGGGCTATTATTCAAAAAATGACTTTCTTCAAAATTAAAAATTGAAATAGTACCTGGTTTCAATGAAACCCTTTTGGCTCTTTGATGTGATATGCTAGCGATCCCTTGATCTATCTTTGCTGGCAACAATCCCTAGGTCTTCATGCTCTTCATGTCTCCAAGGCTCTAATTGAGCTTCGATACCATATCATAAAAATCAAGCACATGAAGAAACCAAGAATAACTCAAAAGAGTTATCATAATTTGTTGCATAGGTGAGAAAGTGAAAATTTTCTTATATAGGGCTACAACGACATCGAGTCAACCCCCTTTATGAATGTAAGATAGACTGTAAAATACAATAAAGTGACATAAAGCATAAAATTGCAAAATAACATAAAGTTGGAAGTGACTTTATTAATGCCTAAATCTAATATTTAATTGACCATTATATAAAACAAACTTTTACTTTACCACAAACTAGACTCTACTTGGAAAGCATAAGACAAATGGAGAAGAAATGAAAGAAGTCCAGGCTGCATATGAATTCTCTTAAGTTTTACTTTACCACAAACTAGACTCTACTTGGAAAGCATTAGACAAATGGAGAAGAAATGAAATAAGTCCAGGGTGCATATGAATTCTCTTAATTAGACCAAGTTTTAAATTACTTTTTGTCATGCTATTTCCAAGTGGACAATTTATTAGGATATATAGTTGCCAAAAATTTAGACGGGTAGAAGAAAGAAAGCCCAATTTGTAGGTGGTTTTTTTTGACAAAACTAGCAATCCATTGGGACATCTCGTACTTATTTTCTGAAGGCCCATCAAAGAGTAGAATAAATAATAAAGTGTTTCGATAATGTCGATGATCATATACACTAATATGGCAAGGAATGATGATTTTTGTATCAATTGACAAATTTGTATTTTAGTGAGGGTTCTCAATGACATTTTAAGGAAGTTACGATGGCACACAAAGGTCATATTTGAATGTGAGAGACACATGTAATATCACCAACACATCTATGTGGACCTAATCCAACTCCATGTTCCCCTCAAGACTTCTAAATGATATATTTACTTGACTCTTTAAGGTATCTATGATGATATTTAGAGGCATTGGCCGAACCATGATTGGTGTGCACATATATATGGACTAAAGCTGATCTAGGAGGATCTTAGAAGACCCAAAAATTCAAAGTCTCCACATCACAGTAAGAATAGTACCAAATCGAAGAGTTCGTCAAGAGATTTCCAACAGCGCAAACAATGCGTCAAATGGAAGTCGTATGCGAAAGTTATTGCAGTCTGAAGTTTGGAAGGAACATCAAAAAGAAAATCGAGTGGGCCCACAGGATGCCATGTGGCAACCCAGCCAGCAAGCTGACGTGGCAGATGGGAACCACATCAACGTGAATGGAACTCTTATCCTCCTTGCGATCATGGCAGCGCTTTACCATTATCCACTACATGACGCTTAGAAATCATTTGCAAATGGTTGCTTTCTTTTGTAGTTGCGTAATCTTTGGTGGAAATTGGAGGCCCGCGGGCTTGACCCCGGGACCTCGCATAGGCTCAAACAACCAACGAACATGCAATTTAAACTTTATGTATGCCAAAAGTAATGGCATAACAACAACCACATGCCAAAAGGGGGTCTACCATCATTGCACCGAGAGGCGCTCTACAGCCCAGTATGAGGGAGATCTTGTAACGTTTGTCCATGTTTGTCCTTATTGTCGGCCATAAACAAAAAAGAATAATACAAAGTAAAAAGTAAATATGACGGAGAGCTTGTAACGTTTGTCCATGTTTGTCCTTATTGTCGGCCATAAACAAAAAAAAATAATGCAAAGTAAAAAGTAAATACGAGGGAGATCTTGTAACATTTGTCCATATTGTCGGCCATAAACAAAAAATAATAATACAAAGTAAAAAGTAAATATGAGGGAGATCTTCTAACGTTTGTCGAGTTTGTCGATATTGTTGGCCATAAAAAAAAATAATAATACAAAGTAAAAAGTAATAAATATTATGTCGACCATAAACAAAAAAGAATAATACAAAGTAAAAGTAATGTTTGTTCCTCAACTATAACTTCTCAGATATTGCACTCAAGTAGCTTTTCGAGGAGAGGTTTGCATCTCGGGAGATTTGATCCCTCTCGGCGCTTGATAGATCCTAGGATTTGGATCTAGTCTGGTATATAGCAAAAAAACCCACCACATATCACGTAGCTTAATGAACTTTGGGATATGTTTTAAAAGTGGGTTGTTATGTATTTAAAGAAAAGGTTGCAACAAAACATACCATATGGTTATGTAACTAACGAACTATGCCATGTATTAAACAATAAACAAACTTGTTGGAAATCGATTTTGGTCCATGCCAAAATGGGGGTCATGTGGAATGGTTTTTCACCAACGTATGGTTGGCATGCAAATAAAGCCAAGGGACTAGGGCCGAGTTGTAATTTATGGCATATGGCTATGTTATATAAGCCAACAAATTAGCCATGGGTTTAGTTGTAATTTATGGCATATGGTTATGTTATATAAGCCAACGAATTAGCCATGGTGGAAGGGGCATATTGTTATTTTATTACCCAACTTTATTATATGCCATTTAAACATGGGAGTTGTAATATCATTATGGGAAAGTAACAAAATGTGAAGACCTACATTATGGGCAAGTTTGGAAAACCATATTTTGGTTTAGGTTATTAAAAACCAAACAAATTGTAACTAATCTCAATTTGGAAATTCACATGTCTCATGTGACTAAAGGAAGTTTCACCTATTTAAACATTTGCTTGGTGCATTGTAAAGGGGGAATTGCCATTGGAGATGTAGGCCATTGAGGAGACAAGCTTTTGAGAGACTCCATTTGGGGTCTCCATTCATGAAGAAAGCTCCATGTAACTCTTTGGAGATGTTGAGAGAGCTTGTGAGAGCTCAACTTTGAGTTCCATTTGAGAGAGGCTCCATGAGGAGACTCCATTTTTTAGGTTCCATTGAGAGGACTTCATGACTCATGTTAGATTCTTTATGCTTGGAGGCTTGAGTTGAGAGAGACTCCATTTAACTCCATGTTGTTGGAGTTTATGTTTTATACTTTGATGTTGCTTGGGATAACGTGGTCTTGCTCAAGGCTCAATGCTCGTGGAATGAAGTTGTTGAGAGAGCATAATGGCTGTGTCATGAAGCAATTTTGATTTTGCATATGTATAG
Organism: Larix kaempferi; assembly: GCA_027924585.1. Lineage (NCBI taxonomy): Eukaryota > Viridiplantae > Streptophyta > Pinopsida > Pinales > Pinaceae > Larix > Larix kaempferi. Next base: position 33,438,609 of record BSBM01000106.1, read on the forward strand.
CCAGAGGATGATCATGGATAGCTCATGTACTGGTGCAGTTGCTGGTGTTCATCACTCTTGGTTTGAAGAACGGAGGTGAAGGACCTGGATGAGGGTGCGGCCTTTTCAGAGGCAATTGTTGTGCATAAGTTGAAGGCAATCAACTGGTGAAGATTCTGCAGGTGAAATCCATTTGATGTACTTTATGTATTTTGACATCATTTTTAATGGATTGGTCACTCTATTTTGAGTAGGCCCGGAGACGTAGCCAATATAACTGGTGAACTCCATTATCACTTTGTTTTCATCATGTGCTTCAATGTATTGTATGATCATGTGGTTGGTTTATGATGCACACTTTATGAGATGTTTGTTCACATGCACTAACGCCAGAAAAACAGTCCACATCTAGACTTTGAGGTGAGAAGGTTTCTCACCAAGTCTGGATCAAAATCCCACCCCTATGTTTGCTTTAGGTGGATTCCATCATGACTAATTGGTAAAGGTTTTTTGCTTGCATGGGAGAGGTGTAAGATTAAATCTTCCCCTCTCATTTTAAAGTACGTATTTGTACCACATTCACATGAAGTTGGGTTCATAACTTAATGAACAATGCCATCCTTATATTAATCTAACATAATACTTTGGAAAAGTTAAACTAGGAAAATGAGTGCTTTCTATCTGGGTGCGTATGCGTGAATAATTGCAATATAGCCACCATGGAGAATAATGGTGACTTGTTTACCTCCTTTTGGAGGTCGCTTCATCTAACAAAACTTAATATTTAGAATAGGGAGGAGAAATTTTGCTAGTAAAATCTTAAGCATATTTCAATAATTAATTTTTGATATTTTGTGAGGTTATGAATCCCACATCACAATCACATTGAATACCAGTACAACATTTTCTTATTGTGATTGCCTACTTATGTTCTCCATGGGGTTGAAAACGAGTCTACCATCTATGAGAACTCAAGATATTTACCACCGCTTCTAATGTTCACTACTAATTAGAACTCCTAATATGAAATTTTAGATTCCAACCTCTAAACTAAAGCTACGTACAAGTCTTTGATTTGGCGATTTTTATCACCTCTAGCAATCAGATTGGATTATGGATCTGATAAATGGTCTAAACTTCAACATGCTTGGGCTAGAGTAACATTGGAACTAAATTTCATGGTTCATATACAAGAGAAACATGTTACCATTGACTCATGACATGGATTTCATATTCATTGTGTATACTCCTTTGCTTTAGATAAAATTACAATGACCAACTTGAATCAAGGTTCGATAAGCATTTTGGTAACCCTTTGCCTAAGTCAAGATCTATCTATCTATCTATTTATAGTCAATAACTAACTTGGTTATTGAGTGGGCCTAATGGTTAAGAACATGTGTTTCCTCCTAGGAGGTCACAGGTTCAAATATGAAGGGGGATAGAGTATTTACACTTAAGTTGCACGAAGAGGGTCTGTTGTCTCATAAACAAGGGGGTCTCATACACTAATTTATTGTCTAACTTGGTTTGGTTGTACATCAAACTATCATGGAATCTCTTATCTCTTGTACTTCTTGATAAGCTTATTTTGATATATCCAATCCTTATATGAAAAGAAAAATTTTCATTCGAAATTGAAAATAAAAATAAAAAATTAATTTATTTTATTTATAATAATAATAATAATTTATTTAAAATTTTAAAAAATAAAAAATAACTAAATTTTCTCTATATTTAATTTTTTAAAAACATTTTTTTAATTGAATCAAAACTCTTTAAATATATTTTAAAATATTTTGGTATAAAATCCATATAAATATAAATATGTACAAATATGTACAACTTAAATTAATTATAATAAACTTCCACTAATTTATCCTAAACCACGCCACAATCTCATTGCTCTCCTCCTTATCGGCGTTTTCTCTCTCATCAATTAATTTTGAGGGCATCAATGCCACGGAGGCTAGCCGTACAACGCTGACTGTTTAAAAAAAATGAAATAATTCGATTAAAAAGGAGAGCCGGTGCCAACGGTCATATTTCCCCAAGTTTTTGAATTTGAATGTATATTTAACAAGGAGCCTCAAGACGAACTAAGTATCAATTATTAGCTTGAGCGGAAGTGAGAGAGGGATATCGCAGCAAAGCAGGTCCAAGGGTTCGAACCTCTAGAAGGCTCATTGGCTCTACAACTTCTTCAGCCATGGAAGCCCTTGATCCCCGTGTAGATCAATCCGATTCCGATTCTGAGGAAGAGGACCAGAGCGAGGATCCATCATTTGAATTGCCCCAAGGTCAAATCTCCGACGAGTAAGTGATTTCTAATTTACTTGTATTTTGCTTGATAGGACTTGAACCAGAGCATATTTTTTAAAATCTAGAAGGTTTGGTTTCTTTGAAATTTCGTTGAAAAATAAACATTGTATCGAGTATTTATTGCCTAGGCGTACAGAATCCTGCATTTTCATAATTTTCATCCTGTATTTTTATTGTCGTTATAGCTTTTAGGTTAGGTTAGGGTAGGTTTGGTTTTGCTCTGTTCAAGTTATTGGGGAGGGTGTTGGAACGAGGTCTATTTTCCTAAGAAAAACAGAGGATGTGGGCAATCTATCCTGTTGCCATTTAAAAATGCATTGCATTGCGCTTTCTGCACTTAACTACATTTTCTTTATCGTCCACCACCTATTGGTTCAATGGCAAGTTTGGGGGGCTTTCCAAGAGGAGAGCACCCAGTATCGAATTTATGGATACCTTCAGCCCGTCAATCTCTACACCAATAATTGGAGAAGTGGTAGAAGTTACTGATTGCCTTGTATCCCTAGAAATGTTACTCTGCTATCTTTGCTATCTTTCGTATTTCTTATAGTCGGTTAATTTATTCTACATTCTTTGACAAAACCCTAGAAAATTGCTCCCTCCTTGAGCCTGTCTTATTTGTATTTTATTTGGCATTGAATACACCTGTCCTGTCCAGCACATCTAGCAAATATACGGACATGTCTGCATGTATGATGATATTTTTTGATCTGATGGGAATTGTTTCTATCCTGCTCTGTTAATATGACAGCGATGAAAGCAATGATGGTGTTCTGGAAGATCCAGATGTGCAAACATCAGCTTTAAATAACAAGGACGAGAAGACATATTTGGAGGTTGAAAAGCTCATCGAAGGTTGGTATCACACTTTTCGTTGCCTTTTTTGTGTTTTTTCTTGGTAAAGTGGATTTATTAGTAGTCAAATATAATCTGCCAACTGTGTTCATGGGGATGGGGTTTTCTTCCTCGTAACAAGAAAGAATTCATCCTATCAGTAGATCTACTTGTTTGAGTTGAGATCAGTATATCATCTAGGGTAATACCATCAAGTTTTGCATGGATCCCCATATTATCTGGGGAAGTCAAATTTTATAATCCCTGGGGTTTGTTAATCTGATTCCTGATAACAAACTTGGCCTACTCCTGTAATAAAGGCGTAGGTTCCCTTACTGGAATGGTGTTGGTGTAAAGGCGTAGGTTCCCTTACTGGAATGGTGTTGGTGTAAAGGCCTAGGTTCCCTTACTGGAATGGTGTTGGTGTACATCTATGTTATTAGAAGTAAGAAACAGGAAAATGGCAATCGAACGAGAAGTGGGGTCCAGAGGGTTTTGGTATAAGCAACAGTCTCCCCTGCATATTATGCACATAAGAGCTTTTTTGAGAAGCGCCCAAGACATAGTGTTTCTGAACTGTTTCTGTTTCTCAGAGAAACGCCACCTTGATGTCACATTTCTTGTAGCGTACGTGCATATGTTTGTGCAACTAGATCCTATGAATGGTTAGAGGTTGTCACTTAGTGTATTCTGTGATTGAAGAGTGATTGAAGCTTTATGTAGGCATAGTTTTAAAAATTCGAAATATTTCAGAGGTGTTTGACAATGTGTTATTACAAATTTTTGACAGGTGGTAAGCTTGAAAAACTGAAAGTGGATCAGTGCAAGCTTTACCTGCGAAAGCATGGTCTAAGAATAACAGGTCGAAAGTCAGTTCTTCTTGAACGAATTCAGGAGCACATTGAGTACGTAATCACAAACCAACTGCCCTTGTTTGACATGGTTATATGCTTATAAGTTATAACTGTGCTTATTCAGAAAATTCAGTTTGTTTTTAAAAAAATAAGGAATTTCTTAAAAAAGATACAAGCTCATATATGGCTTTTTTAATTTTTAATTTTATGAGAAGCTGATTCTTATATTACAAAAATACAAAACATCCACGAAGCTGATATGTACTTGCTGATGACTTCTCAGAATAAAGGATGGCAGTGGCGAAGAAAAGTACCCAAAATCCAGTTTTGTGCTGAATTGTAAAGGTGGGAGCAAGACTTATTATGAATGCGATTTTCACCTCTTTCTTAGATTCAAAGTTCTAAGGAGTTTGGCTTGTAGTTGTAGATTTCATGCTATTGCCTAGTCGTCTAAATAAATGAAGAGGATAGAGACGACTGTGTTTCTTGCATAGATTCTTGATGTACAAGTTTATTTGTCTGAATTGTATGCCTGCATTTTGTTCTGTTGACTTGCCTTATATTATTTTTGGTTGAAGTTCTTTAAGAAGCATGCCCACAGGAGCTGCACTGCAAAGAATGAACCTCCTTTGGCTTAGAAGCTAGGTCTGAGGCTTATCTATTCTGCCAACGAAGCCCAGGACTTGCACCCATCCTCATCCTTTCTTATCTCATGCCATTTGAGTAGATCCTCATCCCTTCTTATCTCATGCCATTTGAGTAGGGGCAGACTGCAACAGGAATGTAACCGTGGTGGATGGCTTGACATTGTCAACTACACCAGTAAATCAATTCCTCATTGGTGGTTTGCCTTATATTTTTCCTATCATTTTGATGGAAGGTTCACATTGTTGCTTATATGTTTCCAGGTGATGCATGCACCGGGGATATTGTTATGTTTGAGCAAAATGTCTATGACATGTAAGAAAGTCTTCTGAGCTGAATAAGTTATGCTGCTATTCTTTCTGTTAAAGTGCACAATAGAATTGCTATTTGTCAGTTAGCCACTTATATTTTTGGCCAATTACGATTTTTAGGTATAATGTTGCTGCAAGAAGTTCTGGAGGTCCTTCTATTGGCACTCGTACTGTTGCAGGACGGATTATAAAGGAGAGCTACGGTGCAGCCAAACAGCAACACACTTTTACGGTGAGAGTAAAGGCTATGGCTTAAGTAAATGGTGAGAACTAACCACTGAGCTGCAGAGCATTAAATGTGACAGCTCAGTTCTTGGGGTCCGTTGGATCTGGAGATTCGCTTGGGGTCCGTTGGATCTGGAGAATCTGTAGATCCAACGGACCCTAACCACTGAGCTGCCGCATTTAATGCTCTGCAGCTCAATGGTTAGCTCTCACCGTAGTAAATTTCATGACATTGAGTGTGGTTGCCATCTTGCTCCGCCTGTTCTCTGCGTAGATAGTAGACAGAAACATGTCTTTGCATTTCTCTTATTTTTGTAGCACCTCTAAGGATTGTTTTTCTTATTTGACTCCAATTTTTATGTACTTCAGAATTGGATGATAAATATCATGTATGTTTTTTCCTTATAATATGATTTTTTATACTGAGCAGATTTCGTAATCCACCTGCTTCTTTGTTGGTGACCAATTTTCACAAAATAATATCTTCTTATGTTTGAATGCAATGTCTGTTTATTTACATGGATGGATGCTCTTGATTAACTGAATTATATTTTCTTCCACTTTGAAGATTGAAGTTCTATGGAGCAAAGGTGAGAAGCCATTGCTTCCATTACGATCACTTCTTATAAAAGGACGGAACCTTTACCGATTAAAAACAGCACGTCAGGTGAATCTACTTTCTTTTTCTAAAGTTTGTGGACTGTGGCGATTCCAATTTTATCCATTGCTGATTGAAAATTGCTCAAATGCAGCCATGGCCTAATGAAGAAGATAGGAGGAAATCGCTTCAAGAGAAGCATGATAGAGGATCTCTTGCCCGTCGAATGAGAGATTTGAGGGTCCAAAACAAGGACGTTGGCAGGCAAGTAGAAATTGCCCAATTGTCATTTTATTCATTCATTAGTATCCACTGTGTATCCCTAGTTGCACAGAAAATGAAAACTGTACAATTTCCTTTTTCAGTTACTCTGGGTTTTTGTCTGGATTTAAGTGATTGCATCTTTCAAATGATCTATGCACCCTTGTCTTCTAGGGACCCAAAGAAATGATTTGCAGGCATGGTTTGTAATATAAATTTCCTCTTATGTTGGTATCTTCTCTTTGCCTAGATTTTCATGTGAACGGTAGATCCTTCTACATGGCTCATCCCCAGACTGTCTATTTAGGGAACTCTTGTGAAGGGATTTAGGCATGGTTTTCAATATATCACTGTCTATTTAGGGAACTCTTGTGAAGGGATTTAGGCATGGTTTTCAATATATGCTCTGTTATCTTCTTATTAATTTATAAACCCTGGTCTTCTAGGTATCCGAATAAAGGGTTTTACTTTATTATGTTGGTATCTTCTCTTTGCCTAGATTTCCATCTTAGTGACAGATCCTTCTACACATGGCTTTTGGGCAGGGGGCCCTAATAGGCATGGTTTGTATAATGTAATATGTGGTTTGCAGGCAAGTAGAAATTGCACAATTATCATTCTATTTGTTGATTAATACTTCAACGTGTATAACTATATATAATGATAACTGTGCAATTTCCCTTAAGTTCACAATCACTTTTTGCACAATTATTATCATTGTACAGTGGGTCGGCTGGGGTTTTGTCTCAACTTTAGTGAGTGCATCTTTTGCATGATTTATACACCCTTGTCTTCTAGGGACCCAATAAAGGATTTTCGGGCATGGTTTGGAAGGGTTTAGGGTCTTAGGCACGGTTATGCTTTGTTATCTTCTTGTTCGATCTATACACCCTTGTTATCTTCTTATGTTGGTATCCTTCTACACATGGCTTATCCATCTTCTATGCAGGGACCCTAGTGTAGGGGTTTTAGCCATGGTTTTCCCATTCAACTTATAAGAATGTGTTTCGTTTATTTGAATATCTTACCTTATTTTGTGTACTTTCATATAAGCAGCGAATCTGCCATCTACATGGTTTGTCCATCTTCTATTTCAGGAACCCAAAATAAGGGTTTCTGGGTATCCTTGGAATATTTGCTCCACCTATTGGGCAGCTATCTTCTTGTTGGATTTTCTATGAATGTGCCATCCTCCATTGCTGTTGCTTGCAGACAAGCAGTGACTTCCTTGTCTTCCAAGGACTCAAATGAAGGGCTGTAGAGACTTGAAATTAATGCTCCCTCTATTGCACCTAGTATTGTCTCACTGGAGCTGTTAAAATTCTCTTCCAGTAGTCGAACAGCAAACCATTTTATTTGGCTGCTTTAAACATTGAATGATGCCTATACTTTTAAAATAGGCTGTGAAGCTGTTGTAAAGAAAGTATATTTTTAATGTCAAATCCAAAAGACTGACTAGCTGGTCTTAACTTTGAAAACATAGTTCCTTCTCTGGTTCTATTACATGAATGAATAGAAAGTAGAGCCTTAGTTCAAGCTTTCCATTCTCTTCCAAGAACTCAAATGAAGGGCTATCGACACTTGAAATTAGTGCTCCCTCTGTAGCACCTAGTATTGTCTCACTGGAGCTGTTAAAATTCTCATCCAGCAAGCCATTTTATTTTGGCTGCTTTAAACACTGAATGATGTATATACTTTTAAAATAGGCTGTGAAGCTGTTATGCCACTCCAATACAAACAGGCAGAGTCCTCTCCTACATGGCACCTTAAAAGGATGCCTCCTGCTTCAATGTATTCCCTTATCTAAGTTGCAAAACTCTTTCACATCTGGAAGCTGGACCCTGAGACTGAAAGATGACATTGCTTAAATGTAATACATCTTTGATGCGGCGTCAAAGCATACATTTACCATTAATGACATGTATGTTGAAATAACTCATTCTCTGACCTCTGTGTTGGACTGGGTACTTGGGATTCTAGGATGGTGCTTTTGATGCAGAAATCAATTTTGGATTGGTACTGTTGTTGAAGATAGAGGAATGCATTTATTATATAAATAGGTAAGTCCTTTTTCTAGTGAAAAAAAGAGGAATGCATTTATTTATATAAATAGTAAGTCCTTTTTCTAGTGAAAAAAAGAGGAGTCCTTTTTCTAGTGAAAAAAAGAGGAATGCATTTATTTATATAAATAGTAAGTCCTTTTCTAGTGGAAAAAAGAGGAATGCATTTATTTACTAACCTTTACTGTAATTGTCTCTATCGAGGCTGATGATTGCCTTGTTTTGAGTTATAGTAGACAAAAAAAATTACAAATTAATGAATCTGAAAATGTAACCAGTTGTCTTTGGAGTGGTAAGTATTTAACCCTTTTATAGAGGAATGCATTTATTTACTAACCTTTTTGTGACGGCATGTACTGTAATTGTCTCTATCGAGGCTGATGAATGCCTTGTTTTGACTCTTGAGTTATAGTAGAAAAAAAATAATTACAAATTAATGAATCTGAAAATGTAACAAATTAATGGTTGAGGGATTTAAACCCTTTTAACATGGTGATTACTTTCACAAACCTAGGTGCTTTGCAGATTTACAGAATTGCATGTGGTATTTATGACTTTGGCTCTTTGTCCCAGTCTATTTTGTAAAACAATAGAATCATCATGTTACTGATATTTGCAATTTATTTCAGGCCGCGTCACGTCAACACGCGCAAACAAAAAGATACTGTTTCAGTCTCAAGTAAAATTGTCCATAATGACTCAGACAAGAAATCATCCCAGTCTGATCAGAGATACGATGTCACATCCTTGCCAATGCATGAACTGAAGATTGACGACAATATACAGAAACAGTTACCCGTGCAAAATCAGGGGAATTTGAATTTCAAGAATCATGGAGTTCATAAGGGTATTGGACTCTTTCAAAATCCCAACAAGAATCAATCCGCATATGCAGCCTATAACTATGCTGGAAATTCTATGACATATTCAAATAACATTCCTTCAGCTGCAGGCACCAGTGGCACAGATTATGGTCTCTTTATAACATCCGGCAAAGGATTGATAGGACATACAAGGCCCATGCCAGGCTTATCTGACATGGGACTTGGACATACAAGGCCCATGTCACACATGGGACTTGGACATACAAGGCCCATGCCAGGCTTCTCTGACATGGGACTTCCAGCTCAGCACACTGGACCACAGCACACTCTATCACAGCGTGAACCATGTATGCACTTTCTGAAGGGAAGATGTACTTTTGGTGACCGGTGTAAGTTTTCCCATGCTGTCAATTACAATTACAACCTAAACCGTCAACTGGTCCGTAACAAAGAAAATTATCAACCACACAGATATGATTGAAAGGTATTGGTGTTACCTCTTATCCAAATGCAGTTGCAGGCATTAGTCCAATGGCTATTTTGAGTTTTGCTATGTATGTAAGCAAGCAATTGGTTAATTTATCAATAGAGAGAAAGGAGTGGAGATATTAAAGCCGTAGAAATTAAGGTAAAGCCAGGGTTCGAAGGTCCACCCCAATTGCTTATAAATAATCAAATCTGTTTGCTGGCTATTCAATTGTCGGATTGAATCTTTTTGCCGAGAATTCAATTGTCTAATCGAATCTGTTTGCTGAGTATTCAATTGCCAGATTGAATCTGTTTGCTGAGAATTCAATTGTCAAATCGAATCTGTCTCCATGATATTTATCTTCTTAATTTGCATGTATCATAGTCAAGTTTACTGCACTTGCTTCTTTATACTCTCATTATAATTTGTCTTGATCATAGTTCTCATATACTATGCAAACATTACCTTTTGTTAGTTATATCCATGAATTTTTATACAGCTTTATTAAGCTATTTTACCTTTCAAATACAAATATATGAAATAGGGGCTTTTGAGGTAATCTTTTGCTCCATTAAATTGCCCAAGACCAGGGTCAAGAGAGCCAGTGATTAAAAGAATTTCAATATTATGTGTATCGCAAATTAACTTAAAGGAAGTCAACTGTTAAGCATGGTGCTGGTTGGTAATTGCTATTAAACAAGGATAACAACACACATATGTGAGTGTTACAATATGAGAACATAATTGTGTGAACATATCTTCTCTATAAGTCCTAATGAGGAGCATGGTAAGAGGTGAAGTCCCACAATGGCCCAAGAGAGTTTTCACTTCAAAGCAAGCATAAGAGAGATTTCACTTCAACAAGAAACACAATATTCATAAGTTGAAAGGTACTTGTCTACACTGAAAGGAAAGTTGGGGAAGTCAAACGACCTCAGGCAAAAAAACACAGTTGGTGGGCTCCACTGTTGGCGAATCACTGCCAAATATATCTACAATTAAAGTCACAAGACTTTAACTTGATAACGAATTATTGATTTGCACGTGTTTACTTAGATTTGGAAATTCTCATCACAAAACTTTGTGAAAAAATCGTTGAATGAAATTAGTGTAAAAAAACACAACACCATTGTAGAAAGCATAAACAAGACATGCAAAATTAAATATTCCACTTCTCTATAAGTAATGATATTAAATAACATTTTGAAGGTTTAGGGAAATGCTCTCGAAGATCTGAAATTTTAGTCTTTCAAATAAAGCTTCCAACTTTCAAATTGTTTTTTTTAAAGATTTGTGCTTATTAATTGTATTATTTTTAGTATATGTATGGTTTTAATTATTCTTATTAATTATCACAGTAGGAAGATTGCATGTTTGGTTAAAACAACTAGTCTTCAAATAGTATTGCCATTAAAATCATGAATTTTTTTTTCTATGATATAATTATCATATACCAGAGATTAATAAGAAAATGTAAACATGAATGAATACGAAAATTATTAAATCAAAATTGAAATTAAAATAAAATATATTAATAGTGTCTTCCTTGATTGAATAATCATTTCATGGCTAAGTAATCCGTAACCTTTTTATACTTGTGGAGTTGTTTTTGGAATAAACTTGGAGTTTTGCAACACTACAATACTCATTGTAAAAAGGCATAGGTTTAGAAAGTACTTAACGTCCCAATACCTTGTGGAGTCAATAATATCTCCAATAACACATTTGGCCGTACCCATTGCCTTGTAAATATGAATCATAAGAGGTCTTTTTATTTCCTTAGAAAAAAAACATAACTTTTTACATCACAAAAAAAATATGTTACATACTATATCATAGGTATAGAGATGGCCTATGTGTAACATGTAATCAAAGATAATTGTGTCGAGAGGTGCTCTACAGCCCAGTATGGGGAGATCTTGTAACGTTTGTCCATGGTTGTCCATATTGTCAGCCATAAACAAAAAAAATAATACAAAGTAAAAAGCAATAAATATTATGTTGGCCATTAATGTAGAAACATAAGAAGTTAAAAAAATATTATAGTGGATATTACAAAGGAAAAAGTAATAAATATTATGTTGACCATTAATGTAGCCCATAGTAAAAGTAAAATTATAGCCGGTATAAAATAAAGAAGTTAAAAAATATTATAGTGAATATGAAAAGTAGAAACATAATATTATTCCCGACATAATGTAAAGAAGTAAAAAAAAATATAGCTAACATAAAAACTAGAAATATAAGAAGTAAAAATGATATACCTAGCCGAGGTTTGCACCTCAAGAGATTTGATCCCTCTTGGTGCTTGATAGAGCCTAGGATTTGGATCTAGGCTAGTATAGCTCCAACATAAAATGTGAGCTTTAGGAAAACATGAGAGACTCAAGAAAACACAAAAGTGTCCAAACATACCAAGCTCAAGCTTCTTGCTACCTAAGAGGTGGGGCTTCTTGCAATATATTTGTGAAAATGATCATGGAAAGCTATCTAGAGCCTATATGCTTCATGCTTGTTGAGATAACCTAGACGAGGTTGTTATGTTCCTTGTAGACATGGTGAAAATGTACATTATAAAATCTTTCTTTTAGATCAATGGCACAATGGATTTCCCCATGAAACTAGATGTTCCTTTGCTCCATTGATGCAATCATCAATGAAATAGTGAGTTTTGAATGACTTGAGATGTTTATGTCTTTGACTCTAGCCTCTAGAGCATTTGTCATGGTTTTTACTACATTTGAATTGTAGTAAATGGTTTTTACTACATTTGAATTGTAGTAAATGGTTTTTACTACATTTGAATTGTTGGTTTGTGTAGTGATCCTTAGCCCCTAAAATTGAATCACAAACAATATAGTAGAAATGCTCACACTTTCTTCAATATCAAAACCCTTGAGATATGGCAACACCATACAAAGATCTTTTTATGGAAGGAATCCTTTCTTGTTCACTTGCCAATTTGAGGGGGCAATCTCTAGATGAGTTAAGCTCCATTACAATATACTATAATATATGCTTGAGAAGGTGGGCTCCATCCTTATATCCAAGAAACCTTAAACATAACTACCTAGTGGATCTTCTTTAATGAGGTCAAATTGCATTTATTCCATGCTAACTAACAAGTTGACCTTATTTAATAATAACATAGTGAACTTAGTTCACTTTACATTGAATGTCCACCATAACTTTAGTTCACTTTACATTGAATGTCCACCATAACTATGCTATTATTACTCTAATGGAGCCTTCAACCCCCAATTACACCCCTAGAGAGGATCCTAACACTCCATTCACCTTCGGAAAGATATGTACACCAATAGGACCAAGGGTCCATGTATGAGTGTTGACCACAATGTCCAAGTAGTCTAGGGGACCATGGTCCTAGGTACAAGGGATGGCCACAAAACATTGAAGTAGTCCAAGAAGCTCATCCATAAGCTAGGGTCCCATGTACAATGTTGTAGTAGTCGTGAAAGCTCGTCTAAATGCCATCATCCCATGTCAAAGAACTCCTCAATGTTGAATTAGTTGAAGAAGCTTGTCCATAAACATAGGTCCATGTCTCGGTGCTTGTGTTGAGTCCCAATCGATGCCCCTTGAGGTTGATGAATCACTGAGCACTATGCTCCAAGTTTCCACCATGGTCATGTGGATCCAAATAAAGGGAACCATCCATGTCCAAAAGATCATCCACACAGCTATAAAAGGTAAGTTGTAGATATGGAAGGAATACTACCATTAGAGAATATGCAAGCTAAACATCAAGGATAATTTTAGGGCGAAATTTAGCCCGTGGATGAAATTATAGGGGGTTTCAATTTTTTTTATTGGCGAATTTTTTATATAGAAGAGATATTTTAGGGTTAATATTCATTAGCCCACTATTTTTTTTAAATATTTAAAATAGGGTTAGCCAAATCGTATTTGTGAGAAATAAAAAAATTGATTTTATCCCCCTTAAATTTTGCCTTGGATCCCCCATTTGCCCCCCAATTGCTAGCGAATTTTTCCTTGTATGCCCTATTCACCCCTGATTTCTAGTGATGGTAGTTTCTATAACACCAATTGCCCTTGATTTCCAGTAATGATGGCTTCTAGAGCTCCTCCTGTTTGCGCTCGATTTATTAAATTTTATTAAAGGGTTATTTTATTAAATTTTTATTTCGCTTGGTCACTTGACAAGTTTCCTCAAAGTATGCATCAGTCTAGGGGCATTACATACACCCCTTCTTATTTAGAACTTCGTCCCGAAGTTCAGAATAAATATGAAAAGCTACGACGCATCTTAGCTGCGTCCTCCCAAGTTGCAGATCTAGGACTATAACTGACCCATTGCACTTTGACTTGATCAATCACATGCTGCCTAAGCTGCTGCATTCGCTGGTCCAATACCCGGATCGGATCGGCCATCGCGGCCCCATCGTCTGTTATCTACACATTTCTCAGATCAATAACATGTGAAGTATCAGGAACATAATGACGTAATACTGAAACATGAAAAAAATTGTGAATCGTACTCAAAGATGATGGCAACTCAAGACGATAGGAAACCGGTCCTATCCGTTCCAAAATCCTAAAGGGTCCCACAAACCTAGGGGAAAACTTGGCTCCCTTGCAAAATTTTATCGAACTCTTCTGCGATTTTACTCACAGGAATACCTTATCCCCAATATCATAACTTCGATCAATTCTATGCTTATCCGCATAACTCTTCTGCCGATCCTATGCTTCCTTCAGTCGAGCACGAATGTTCACCATACGATATTCCATTTCCTGTATCACTTCTAGGCCTAACAATGCCGTATCTTCCAATCTATCCCAACTTATGGCTATTCTACATGGTCTTCCATATAGAAATTCGAAAGGTGCCATTTGAATAGAACTCTGGTAACTGTTATTGTAGGCAAATTCCACTAAAGGTAGGTATTCTTCCCACCTTTTCTGTTGATCCATTACGTACATTCTTAACATGTCCTCCAAAACTTGGTTCACCCTTTCGGTTTTTCCATCCATCTCCGGGTGATAGGCTATACTGAAGTTGAGTTGAGTACCTAGGGCTTATTGGAAGCTTGTCCAAAACTTTCCGATAAATATCGAACCTCTATCCGAAATAATATTTTTTGGTATTCCGTGCAATCTTACAACCTCATTTATGAAAACCTTAGCAATTTTAGGTGCTTGATAAGTGTTCTTGATCAGTAGAAAGTAGGCACTCTTGGTAAGAGTGTTGAATACTACAAAAATGGTGTCATGTCTTCTGTTGGTCAAAGGTAAACCAACTATAAAGTCCATAGAGATGACTTCCCACTTATATTCAGGAATTGCATGTGGTTGGAGTAATCCGGTGGGGTGTTGGTGTTCTACTTTCACCATCTAGAATTCCAAACATTTTTCTACAACATTTACCACATCCCTCTTCATTCCTTGCCAAGGGAATAAAGGTTTCAGATCTGCATACATTTTCTTTACTCCGGGATGAGCTCTATAAACTGCTCTATGGGATTCTGTCAAAATCAAATTCCGGATCTCTTCATTTTCCAGTACATAGATACGATTGTTATACCTCAATAACCCATCCATGTCAAAGGAGTACCCATCATACTTGGGTATCCTCATTTACTCATTCTCCAATTCCATTTTCACTTCGTTATACCATGAGTCATATTTTTGTAGTGCTAAAATATTTTCTCTTAGGTTGGTTTTCATCGGTATAACAGAGAATATCCTAGGTCTCCAACTGAGTGCATCAACTACTCTATTTAAGGTTCCCTTGACATAGGTTATGTCGAAATCATACTCACTGAGTAACTCCGACCATCTTCTCTGTCTTGCATTTAAGTCGCTTTGAGTAAATATGTGTTGTAACCCACACCGGTCTATCTTTAATTCAAATTTCCTTTCGACCAAGTAGTTTCGCCATAACCTTAATGCATGAATTAACATGGTCATTTCCATATCATGGGTTTCATAGTTCTCTTCGTGCGGCCGTAGCCTTCGGGATGTGTAGGCGATCACCCTTCCTTCTTGCATCAATACACACCCAACTCCATCCTTTGATGCATCCGTACAAACTAGAAAATCCTTGTCCATATCCGGAACTCTTAGTATTGGTGCCTTTGTCAACAGTTCCTTAAGTTTAGCAAAATCCTTTTCACATTTATCCATCCAAATAAAGGGACGGTTTTTCTTTTGTAGTTATGTTATGGGTCCTGCCATCTTGGAGAAACCTTCTACAAAGCATCTATAATATCCATCTAGACCCATAAAACTTTGTATCTCATGTATGTTGGTGTGTGTCAACCATTCCCAAATTGCTTCAATATTTGCCGGATCCACTGCAATCCCTTCATCGGATATAATGTGGCCAAGGTAGTGAATCTCCTTCTAAATGAACGAACACTTGGATAAATTCCTGTATAAATGGTTCTCTCTTAAGCATTGTACTACTATTCTCAAGTGTTCCTCATGTTCTTCTGGTGTTTTAGAATATATCAAAATGTCGTTCAGAAATACTTGCACAAACTTGTCTAGGTATTGATGAAATACACCATTCATTAAGTTCATAAATACGCTTGGTGCATTTGTCAATACAAAAGGTACTACTACAAAATCAAAGTGTCCAAATATTCTCTTGAAGGTAGTCTTAGGAATATCTTCATCTTTTATTCTCAACTGGTGATATCCCGACCTTAGATCTATCTTTGAAAATACTATCGCGCCTTTCATTTGATTAAAAAGGTCATCAATCCTCGATAGAGGGTATTGATTGCTTATAGTTTCCTTGTTTAGTTGACGATAATAAATGCACAAATGCCATGATCCATCTTTCTTCTTGACAAAGATCACAGGTGCTCCCCATGGAGATACACTGGGTCTAATCAAACCCAAATCCAATAACTCTTGAAGTTGGATACTTAATTCTTTCAATTTTTGCACCGACATTCAGTAAGGAGTTCTTGCTATAGGCTCTATCCCTGGTTTCGGTTCAATAGTGAAATCTAATTCACGCTGTGGTGGTAGACCAGGTAGAGCATTCGGAAATACATCCATGTATTTCGAAAATATAGGGTGGTTGATTACTTCCACTTTATCCCCTTCCTTGTTCATAGCTATTACTACATAAATTTGGAATCCCTTTTTCATACTCTTCTTCAGTTGCATGGCCAAAATCATCCTTAAAGAAACTTTCCTTTTCTTTCCCATTAGTGCTCTCTTGTATCCTTCATCATCATAAAAGGTTAACACCTTACTTCGGAAATCCATTACTGCTGAATGTGCCTCTAGCCAATCCATTCCTAGGATTAGATCATAATTGCCTAACTTTGTAGCATAAAATGACACCTTTGTAGAGCATACCCCTAAGTCAACTCCGCAATCCTCCAATTTGAGACCCACTCTTTGGATACTTCCGGAAGCCATTTCGACAGTGTCGAAATCCCCTTGACTGATTTCCATCATCTTAATATGTTCTAAATATTTAAATGAAATGAAACTTTCAGTGGCACCATGGTCTACTAGTAAAGAGAATACATTACCGTCTATCTTACCAGTGGTCTCTAGGATTGTGGATTGGTGCTCGACTTGGCGATTGTTGACAGTCGCATGAATGCGGTGTGATCGTCCCAGATAAGCCGCAATGCTTTGTCGATGTCCTTGGTTTTTCCATTGGATTCTTTCATTCCCTTGTTTATGTCGATGGAATTCGCTTTGGAAGTGTGGCCCTCCACATTTCCAACATCCTGAATTTGGACATCTAGTGGTACTTCTGGTTGGTGCATTGTTCTGTCGTGGTCCAAACTGTGTTGGTTTTCCAAAAGGTTTTGCATGATCATTTCTCAATGGCGGTGGTCGGTAGGGCGCTCTCTCTTCTCTATGAGATCTTCCACTGAATGATCCCTTTCCAATATTCTTTTGTCCATAGTGATGCTTGGGTGGAAGAGAAAATTGATTGCCTCGGTAAAAAATGACAAAGTTTCTACTGGGTGTTCCTTTGCATGCAAGATCTTCTTCGGCTATGAGATCCTTTTGGACCGCGTCATGTAAGGTAGAGGGAATTAAGATGCGAACCTTATCTCTGATATTCTGGTTCAGCCCAAAAAGGAATTTGTTGGCTTTTAACTTTTCTGTCGAAATGTGAGATGCATATCTCAATAGTTCCATGAAACGGATTTCATATTCTTACACCGCCCATTGCCCTTGTCTTAAGGCGTTGAATTCATTTAACTATCGTTCGATGAACTCTAAGATAGATAATATTAACGAAAATGCTCATCAAACAATTCCCAAGAAACCTCCTCAAGTTCCAAACCTAGCTTAGGTTGTAAAGTTTTCCACCATAGGATAGCTTCTCCTTTTAGTTGTAGAACTACCATGCAGAACTTCATGTTTGAGGTGTAATCCCTCAGTGCAAAGCACATGGCCATATTTTCCAACCATTCCTCAGTATCAGTTCCTTCAGTGGAACCCCAAAATTCTGGAAATATGATCTTTTCGAGTTCCCGGTGTATGTTGACCAGCGGTGGAGTTGGTGGTATGAAGGATACTTGTGAGCTGCCGTTTTCACGATCTAATCTTGTAACTAAGGCTTCCAAAATCCATTGGAAGCTTTTCATCATGGAAACCACTTCTCCAACATGAATGGTTTCTTGCTCTTCTTTTCGTGGTGGGGTGGTTGTAGGAGTTGAAGTGGGTGGAGGACATCCAATTCGTCCTCGCCCTCCCCTTCCTCTCCCTCTTCGTCCGTGACGATCCATGTCCTGAATTCGATGGGAAATTCATTAGCTTTCAACACAATATAATAATTTTGTAAATGCGACAATTTAACTCAAGTAAATTTAGTCAAATGGTTTTGCAGAAGATAACATATTAGTTTTCTTGGTCCGGTCAAGGCTCGACCGGCTCTGATACCAAATGTAGGGACCTTACATCTATGAACAACACGTAATTTTTTTTGTTTGAATTACATCAATATATTCCTTAGGTATGCTTAACCGCATTGTTATAGTTTATAGCAAAAGTAAAAGTGCTAAATAATCTAATCATTGCATATAAATTTTCTTCATTATTTATCATCATAATATAATCATGCAGGAATCATTCACAACATAACCCTTTAATAAATATTGTTTCCATCAAATAAGAACTAATGGTTTCTTACTCATAACATATCCTATTAAGTTACAATTTGTTTATACTGCATTATTCTATTCCTTACTTACTATTATAGGATATACAACTTCATATGACATAATCTTAATGAATAAATAATCAAGAATTCTCCATTTCCACATTCACAATTTATATGTTATCTAATTCAAGCTATAACCATACTCCAGTACTCAGTCCCGTACTTATTACAGTACCCAATTGTATACAAATAATGAAATTAATAATCGTTTCTATCTAAACCATAATAATTCACTTATTCACTTAATGGTTCTCCTATTACTCAATATATAACATCATCAACATATGGAAGAGTTATAATACTACACTAAGCTATTTAATTCAACAAAAAATATTAGTGGCCATCTTAACAAGTGGAGTTTACGAAACCCCTCTTTGATCGACGAGAAGTTCTCCATTCATTTTTCCGCAAGTCTGAGTAATTTTCCCATACTGATCTCGACACAATATCATGCTGCAATGTTAGTCGATTATATGATATTATGCAACTCAGGAAAAATAATAAAGGAAGCTATCCCCTATATTAAAACATTCAACATCCTAATCCAAACTACGTAAAGAACTGTCCCATATAAATACAACATACAACCGTCTAGATCCATTATTAATAAAAGGGACTATCCCATGTAAATAAACATACAACCAACTAAATTCCACTATATAAGTTATAATTTATGTCAAATTAAAAGAGCGAGAACATAAACCAATTCTAATTATACCATTTATATTCTATTATCTATGGGAACATTAACCATATCTAATGTTTAAATAACTATACATCCCAAGTAATTAAGTATCCGAAAAGCAGGTTAAGCACGAATTCCTGGTTACTTATACTCTCCACTATACGCTGGCGACTTTACTTGTGATTACAATTTGATAAGCCTTTCACTATGAATATATATAAATGTATAATTTAATGCAAATGTTGCAACCATCCATCCTATAATAACTTGACATCCGAATGGCACGTTTAGGAGCGGTTCCTATCTCTTATTACCTACATTTCTTTGTTTAAAGAAACATCGACATAATCTCTAAGGAGACAGTTCGAGAGTTAACTAGAGGTTTTAGTTATCACAGGTCGCTACAGTCCTCCCTACGCCTAGTGAAGTGGTGGACAACTTCAGCCGAGTGGCAGCTTAACTCTCGCTTATAGTCACGGTAATATCGACTGCCACTTAGTCTCCATCGACTGAAATCTTCTACCAACTGTCAAATTCTAACAAGAGGTTTACTGTTTCCGCAACCAGGTTCCCGATGGTTGCGGAGGAATTCACTTGTTGAGAAGTTGTAGAATATGCCTCGTTGCCGCGATCCAATGTCTGGATGTCAATATCCAACTAACCACTCGGTTGACCTCCCTACCAATTCTGAGAATACTCTTTTTCTTCCCAAACTCCCAAGCAATGGGGCTATAAAACTTACACACAAAGACTAGAGATCCATAAATGGGCTTCTTCTGTATAGATTTAAATGAAAAAGTTCTCATTTGGGAGATCCTGCTAAAAAGGGGCCAATGTAGGCCTAACATATTCTTACTATGCATGACCAATGGATAGTCCATATCACACCTGTTGGTTGACTGCAAATTTTCAAAAGAAGTATGGGTTCTAGTTCGATCGATGGGGAATCTATCACTACCAAAATGGGAGGGTACATTAGCCAATGCATGGGACCACTGGAACATAGAATGTATTCTCCCTGAGATGCTATCCATCCCTCTCATCTTATGCTAGAGTATCTGGATGACATGCAACAATAGAATTTTCAACAATACTATGGTAGTCCTCATAGCTTCTACGGATTTAAGTATGCTCTTGGAAACATTTTAAAGCTGAATAAAAAAGCCACCAAAAATAGGCATCCTCCGATATTTGATCGATCATCCACTCATGTCTTCTGTGATGGGGCCTCACAAGGCAATCTTGGCCAAACTAGCATGGTGGGATATTTAAACTTAAGGATCATACAACCACTTTCCAGAGAGGATTTGGGCACAACACAAACAATTTTGCTGAGCTACTAAGCATTGAGACTGCAATCCTTATAGCAATGGTGAGAAATTTTAAAATTATATGTATCCTATCCAACTCAAAACTAACCATAGATTGGGTTACCGTTACCAAAACAATAGTGTAAAAATCGCAAGTTAGAGAAGTTTATGACAAGGATCCTTCTACACACACTCCTCTTCAGTAAATGCTCTTCTACACACCCTCCTCTTCAGGATCCTTCTACACACCCTCCTTTGGGGTTGAGGCTCCGAACCCAGTGGCTGGTCCAGATGGTCCCTACGCCAGAGACCAGGGTTCTACTCCTGCTCCCTCCACGGTTCAATCGCAGGTCTCGTACGTTGGCATCTCTGAACGCGTCCCTACCTTCCCACTTGCTGGTGAACCGGTTCTAAATTAAGGTTGACCCCGACCTGAGGTTTGTACCTGCCCCACCCGATCGACGATGCACATTGGGGGATCTCGGCTAGTTCCTCGGATATAAAAAAAAAAATGCTCTTTTCAACACACCGATCAGGAATTCAACATAGCGGCTTGAAACTCCTTGGAAAAACATGCATGTACTCTTCAGGAAGGGCACATTATCATCCACACAAACCATAATGGAGAATCCTCCACTAGTGAGATCCACTATAGATAAAGATCAAACTTCTCTCAGGAAAATTGATGATGGAAAACGATCTTGATAGGTCATGTTTTATAATCTAAGCGGGGTGAGGCTACTCCCCATTTCAATTTTTTAAAATTACTCTCAATGACGCAAGCAAGGAAACTACAAAAGGATACAAGGCTCTTTTTTTAAGTTGTAATTTATTTTTTATTTTTTTATATAAGTAGGGTGAGAACTCACTCCCCTCTCTTCTTTTCTGGAACTCTTTGTAGGGGTGAAAAAATCCCCTATAATGAAATTACCATATGGAACAATTCTTAATAACAATTATAACTTTTACAAATTATTAAATAAAGTTATCATATCTCTCTTTCTCTCTCTCTATATTAAATTCCTGTTTTATAGAGTGATTTTTTATTTTTATTTAATATGTAGATGTTTATATGAGTTTTTTTAATTTAAAGATTTAGAAATATTAATATTACAAAAATAATTCTACTTATATATATTTTTTAAATTTTTCGTTTAAATAAAATGGCATTAAGGAGAGAATTTATGAATGCTTCTAGATTAATGTCTATAAGAATAGCATCCTAAATTGTATTTGGGGTTTATGAGACTACTAGCCAATTAAACATTAGCGCTTTTGTTGAAGGTTCGACAATTGAGCTGAAAAAAATCTATGAAGAATGCAAGAGATCGGAAATTTGCATCAGGGGAAAAGAAAATGGACCATTCTTGGTATGTGAAGAAAAAACATAGTAACAAAGGAGAAAGCATATATATATATATATGTATTGCACTAAATTTGAATGCATACAATCAAACTATCAATTAATGAGCTTGCTACGAGATATACATTTAGTGTCGAGATGGGAGATTGTTTATGCCCTTATGAAAAATTCCAAAAGATATGTCAACATTAGATATTGTTTCAAAATGAGCAATTGTAACATCCAATAAAGTTTTATATAACTATGTGCATCTATTGTGCAAGACATTAAAAGAGGCCAGGTAAGTTTGTTTATTCTTATTTACGGTTTTATATACCATTATAGATACCATGAAATTTTTCTAACATATTCAACACCAAATTAATGATTTTTCTATGCCAAATTCACATATGTTAACCGTGATTTATACTATGGAGGAAAATATTGTGGATGTCATCATTGCCTTTATTATTAAAAGGGTACATGAAGTAAGGGAAAAAAAAGAGTACCATAAATTCAAATTGCAAAGTAGGACACATAAACAACAAAAAAAGAAGGTCCCAAAATATGAGCTTAGGGAATTACACTGCCAAGATAGGGTATGTGGCTAGAATTGGATAGACTATAGTGATGAGAGTGTTTGGTGGTGAAGAACTATTTGCAAGAACTTATGTTTCCTCTTAAAATCAAAATTTTATTATGATTATCCTTATCTAATAAGATATTAACTTAGGATAATGGACAAAAGAGGAGTTGGGTAGGGTCAGGTAGATGTACCCTTTGCAAAAGAAGTGAAGAATCGATGGACCACTTGTTCATGACTTGTCCCTTTTCTAGAGAGGTTTGGAATGGTGTGACACAACTTGCGGTTCATAAATCAAAATGAAATGAATTGACTTTGGTTGATTGTCTCTTTGATTGGTTAACCAATAAGATGGTTATAACCTCTAAGGTTCTCCATTGTCTATCTGTTTATAGAATTTTGTGGTTCAGGAATCAGATGTTGTTCCAAGATTTGGTCTTCATTGTCCCACCTGTAGCACATCAGGTGAGAGTTCTTGGGCTGACCATAAAACTTTCCCCAAAGAAGTTTCTACAAGAGTGTTACCGAGACCACATATCAATCAAGAGGGATCATGAGACTTCTTAGATGGAGCAAGTCAAGGGTATCCTAGTATCTATGAAGTAGGGGCAATGCTCTATGTTGATCCTTCACATTGCATTATGATGAAGTAAGTAGATTTTCAAGGATAAATAATCAAGTTGAATCATACACCCAATGAATCACACTAAAAGAAACATAAGAATGAGATCTAAAAAATATTTAGGTATTTGGATACTCCAAGATTATGATTAACTGGGAAAATCATCAATGTTTCTTAAGAAAATTAGGCCTCCTTGGAATCATGACTAAGGTCCAAGAGGTAAAGGCTTCTTTTGATTCTATTTCTTTCACGCGTGTATATTAGTAATTTAATACCCTAGTAGATAGGTTATCTAAATAGTCTTTGATCTTGCAAGAGGGTACCTTACTTAAACAATAATGTAGGGAGGGTACTCTTCAATCAACCAATGAAAGAAATTTATACTAAATCGGTCTTTGGGAATGTATTTTTTGCTGGTTTGGTGTTGATATAAAATCTCTGTTTATTTGAATGTTTTGAAAGTGTAACTCTCGCTTATATGTAATTTTGAGGTGCTCTTTGGATGGAAGTAGTGGCCTTGGATACTATAAAGGCTTGTATTGTGAAATGTGGGAATTTGGATGGATGGAAAATGATTGTATTATGTAGTCTTTAGAATGAAGATGTATAAAGAATTTACCTTTGGAAAGCTGGATGGGTTTTGAGTCTACCTAGGATAGAACAATCCATATTTTTATTTTCTTCTCATAAATATAAAATATAATGACTCTTTATTGGGGAAAAAAACAACAAAGAAGAAAAGAAACCCAACATTCTAATAAGGTTAAAATGTTATATTTGAACATTTAACGAACTCAATTGAAGATGACATTGACATCGGTTCTAATTAGGATGCCACTCTTGATCCAAAAAATAAGAAACAAGATAAATGTAAAATAACTATGACTAAGGATGGTTCCATTCCTATTGATGTTGAATAATAGATTAATGATTTATATGAAGATCCTTTAAATCATAAAACGAGGATACCTAATGTTTTTGTTGATGAAGAAGCCACAATGAAAATTCTAGATGTACTAGGGAAATCATACATTAGGTGTTGATTGGAGAATGGAGTTATAAAAACAACATAAAATACCATTCATGATTGAATGAGGAGGAACAACTTGGTTGACAATTGACCAATGTCAATGGTCATACATTTCAATTGACATGAAAATAATTTATAAATCCCCATACGGCTAAGAGGGATATCAAATTATAAATCCATACCACTTACATACTCACAACTTGAACACAATGGTGAGGTACAATACATATGCATATGTGGTTGACTACTTGGTTCTGGTTGACCTAATGGAGGTTTCTAGTAAGGATGCATTTGATTATTCAATTTTTTTTGACTATAAATATTATGTGACTGGGGAAAATAATTCTATAAAGGCTAGAATCTAATTGATGCAAGAGTATCCCAATAACCATGTTTTTGAAATAATCAAATGTATAATTTATATTGGTCTAAAGAATACATAGGATAAGTACGACACAAGTAGTGAGTATATGATACCCATAACATTCATTCGAAGAGTGATATTTATCCATAATGAATTTCAATAATTATGTTATGGACATAGATAAAAGGTTGATGCAAGTTTTCAGCAACAATGTTGTGTGGAAATAGACTTCCTAATTGATGAGGAAAGTGTGAAACCAAAAAATTGCAAAGAAAGAGATGAATTTAGAGCTGGATGTTTTTTTAATTGGGATTTAAAACTATCGCACATGGGATTTGATTGATGATACCTTCAAATTATGAGTAAATATTGTTATAAAAAATCAAAATGTTCAAAAGTATAAAACCTTGTCATGTAGCATTAGTAATACAAGTTTTATAACACCTTGGAGACGAATGGAAGGGGTGAAGGATGAAACACTTATCATAGTCATATTATCGCGTGTAAAGTTGGGTGAATTGCCAATGGAAAAATGTGTATGAGTTAGAAAAGTAAGTTTGTTGATTTATTTTTTATTGATCTATATTAGGTTTATAATTTTTTTTTCAATTTAACATTATTAATGTTCTAAGAATTTTTCTATAGATATAATTATAACATTATTTATTATATTTATCTAGTCATAATTACAAATTTTATATGAGAACACAAGACCAAATGGTTAGAATGTTGAATGAAGAGAGTTGGGATAATGTTAGATATTGCAACTATCTAGATTCAATCTCTATAAGAACCATAAAACAAGTTTTTGTTGCATTAAAAAAGGTAAGTTGATTTATTATATTCATTTGGAGGTTATTTTATTTCTATTATGTGTGTGTGTGTGTGTGTGTGTTTGATAAAATATAATAAAGAGGAATATAATTGTAATAGGCGAGACCTCCAAAAGTTATATTCAAAGAGTCATGTTTGAAAGACAAATAAGGTAATGTCTTGAAATTGTTCAACTTGATGATACCCTTGACAACTACATTTGGAATGGGCTCAACACTATGCAATATCAAATAATATTAGGTGTTTGTGAAATCATTGCAAATCTTGTTCTTAAAAAGTAGTACTTCATAATTATTGCACATATACTTACAATATCCAAAATATTGGTTATGATTACGAGTCTTGTACTTACCAAGCATTCAATAAAGTGGTTATGAGATTTTTAGATGTCACAACATTATCACTTAGGAGAATTATGTGCTATCAAAATTTAAGGGAAAAACAAATTTAAGGAATCAACTTTATTGGTAAGATATTTAAAGTGTATTATTTAGTGTTTAAAGCTAAAAATCAATTTTAATTATTTACAAGTTAATTGAATTCTTATTTATTTATGTTACATTTAGAATCCTAACATTCATAGCTCCAATAGCGATCAATTTATTAGTGATATTGAAAGCATGCATCTTGCATGTTGGACAAAAGATGATACTTATGATGTTGTTCTTATCAATGAAAAAGACTAACTTTGATAGCTCTAATAGTGATACATCTATGAGTGATATCAAAAGCTTACATCTTGCAAGTTGGACAAGAGATGATACTTATGATATTGTTCTTATCATAGTCAATTATGGGCTTATAATGCTAGTTAGGAGGCTAAAATATGAGGAAAATGATTTGAATGGAGAGATTGTAAACATTTATCAAAAGCCACAAGCATTGATTAATTATGTTATAGATGCATTTTCAAGTGAACGACATTGAGTTTTGGATTTGTTCTTGGGTTTAGGTAAGATTTATGATATAATATATATGAACGCATACTTTAATCTATATATTTTTTAAATAATGTTTGTTTAAACTATGTTATTTAATTATTTTTACTTATTTGGTGGTTAGGTACAACACTAGCATGTTGCTTAGAGAAAGGAAGAAATTGCATATACATTGAAAATGATACACTATAATGCAATTTTATTAAATAGAGAGATAATGTTTTAAATCTTTTCCACATGAAATTCAAGAAGTTGGTTTGAAGAAATGATATTTTAGTGAATTATGTGTGGAAAAAATGTCAAAGGAGTCTCAACCACCTTCGAAAGAGTTGGTTGGAAATGATCACTTTGAACAACTTGTGAATATACCTGACCTAATAGAAGAGTGTTAAAATGAACATAGGAACAACAACATGTTGGAAAAGGCTCACTAGCCAACTCTTTCATGTATTCACTCCCATGCTACAAATATATTGTGCGATGGGTGATGCCACCTCATAGAGAGATATGATCTAGATCTTAAAACCATGCATGGTAAGTAGGCTAGGCAATCCTAAAAAAATCACGTAATCATCATTTGAGGATAAATAAGTATTATATTAAATGAATAATACAAGTAAAGGTGACATGAAGACTTAGTGATTTTAAGGTAATCCATAAGCTAACATTCCCTCAACCCCCCCCCCCTCTCAATTACAAGTCTATCTATCTATATCAACTGAGCAATAAACATTACTGAAAAAGATTATATGTTAGATTTTTTAGAAAGTCGTGATCTTAGTTTAAATTAAAAGAATTTCCTAAAAAATCATGAAAACCGAATGTTGGATGGTTCATCTAGAATGAACTAAAAAGAGTTGAAATCTAGAAGTGAACAACTGGCATGTCTGAACATTCCCTGATTGCTCAACAATTTGATCGTTTTCCAAGTAATTTAGCTAGAAGGAGTTGACATCTTATATTAATATGTGAATAATTATGTTCACATTTTTTTATTAGTGAACAAATAGGATCATTGAAGTGCTCTTTGAAGTTAAATACAATTAGGTGTTGAAAAACATCCAAATGTATCCCTATTGGATAATTAAGAGCAATGAGAGGAGCCTATATTACATGCTATATATTTCCAAATTATAATTTGATGATGATCTAAAGATTTGAAGAGGATCCCAGATGCAATGCTAAATTCTCTGATTTGATATGCAGATAGTCGTTGAGGTAGACCAATTTTTTATTGAATTTGATTGAAAAGACTTCGAAGATTGAATCCTAAATATCATCAATGATATTCCCCCCTATTTAGTGTAGGAAATAAGTATATGATACCATGTATCTAGTGGTTTTGAATGACCAATGACCATTTTCACTTGATCAATGTAATCCCCCCCTCTTAAGGTGCAAGAGGGTTTTGAAAATCTATTTGTTGCACGAGAGGTTTTTACTAGAGAATGAATTCTTCGGTAAGACTAATATAATTGCTTGGTTGTTGATGACCGTTGTCAAGGATTAACCACCCATAGTGAATTTTTAGTTTTGTGTGTTTCTTTAGTGTGGAACATCTATATGATGAATGATTATGTTGTCCGCGATGCTAACAAGGATGGAGATCAAAACAATGATCATTTATATGACCAAATCGAAGACAATGTTGGCACTTAGAATTTTGTTTAAGAAATAGAACATGTGAAGTTGAATCTTCTTTCAAAGGAATCCAAAACTTTGGAACTAGATTGGTCTAGAATAATTTGGAATATGAAAGCTAACTTCCTCATCATATCCAACTCTTGTTTTAAGTTTGTTGTTGCAGATTGCTTCCCAAGGTATGGAGATGGGATTAGTAAAGAGTATTTTGAACTTATTGATGTACTTCTACACAATAATTAATGTTTCATTTTGCTACTTCAAAATAAAAATCAAGTTCATATTCACTTATACGTATTTTATCATTATCTGTTTTGGAATCTTCTACATGCAATTCATTTTCTTAAAAAAAAAAAGGATTGTTATGAGTAAGAACTAGTTCATAATGCTTTTGATTCTTGATTTGTATTTGATCATGCTAAGTCTGGATAAGTTTAACTTTAGCTTGCAAAACTTGCAAACAAGTTAGAACATACATAAGAGTTAATTTGTTAATCGTAGTTATGTCCTCAACAACATTAAGTATTAGTATTTAGTAACTCTAATATTTTTTTATTTCAATCCATTTTTAAAGACTAAATGAGGCCTCCTTAGGTAGGTAGGTATTGATTACAATTGATTTGAGAGGGCTTCTTGCAAAGCCTCCCTTTCGAGAGTAAGAGAATCACCATTTGGTATCTGGACTCAAAAGATGGAGAGTGTCAGGTGTAACTAAGAATGCACAGTTCAATCGCAATTAAATTTCATTTGATTTGACACTTACAAAAAGAAATATTGCAAGTATACTACTCAAAATTGATGTTTATTATGAATTTAAATTTATGTGGATAAGTACCTTCAATTGAATGTGAATTGCTCATTTGATTGAATTACCTTATGCTTGTAGATTTGTCATTGAATATTGATGCGATCAAAATTTTGAATGCATGAATATACTTTATTGAATGATCAAGTCATTATGCCTTGTTACTTCATGTTTATATGGTCACATGAAAAATTACACGTATGAATTCAACATGACAAAATATTTAACACAAAATAGAATAACAATCATCCAAAATGTTGTGCATCATAAAGAAGTACTCAAAGTGTATCTGAGATGAAGCAGTAAAATACTGTTATTAGAGGAAAACCTAATGTAAGTAACGTAAGTGGTCCATAAATGGATCAATAGTAATGTAAAAATGTAATGTATGGTAGATGATTAATAGTTACATAGGTTTGGGCTTTATATAAGCCCGTCATGCACCTTTTCGTAAAGGGGCATGACTATTGACTTTCGATAGTCTTTAATTAATAATAAATTAATATCAATATTAATTTATTATTTTATTGTTACATTGCCTTCCCCTTAAGGGAAGCTTTGTCCTCAAAGCTGTATTGACAACAATGTCTGAATTCCCTTGAATTGTCGTCTCGGGATCCTTTTCTTTTTGTAATTGCGACACTTGTTGAAATGAGACGATACGAGTTACGGATTCCCAAGGAGAATTGTCGCATCGTATCTGCTGTGGTCCATCCCAGATCTATTTTTATCGGAGCTCTGAGATCATTCGGTGGGGCAGGTCATTTCAACTGTTGCTTAGTATGTCGATATTTTCTCCTATCAACATAATTCTTCTGCGAGTGCTCATTTTGACCCTATCGTTGGTCAAAAAGATTATTATAATTAGGATGTCTGTAAGGCGTATGTGTTGTTTGTTTTTCTTTATTTTGAACTGCGGCGAGGACTATCTTCACTTCCTCGATTTGATTTTTGGATGCGTTTTCCTGGATTTGTGCTTCTTGGTCCTCCAGTAGATTGTTATGATTATGAATCTTTTCGATTCTATCATCTTGCGACTTTTTGTCAATTTCTAACTTCTTGATTTGATTCTCTAGTTCCTGATTACGATTCTTTAGACACTGGTTTTCTTCTTGTTTTTCCAGTATTCTTCCTTCGAGGTCTTCACCAGAGTGTTCCCTCTTGCTATTGTTTTTCAATTTTTTAATCTTTGTAATCAGTGAATTGTTATGATTTCGTAGTCGAAAAATCTCTTCGGTATTGCTTGATAACACATTGTTGACTTTTGTTAGTTCCAATTTATGTGTCTTCTTACTATTGTCATACCGTTGCTGGAGTTTTTCTTTTTGCTGTTGACGATGACATAACTCTGTTTCTTGATTTTCTAACTTTTCATGTACTTGCACCAATTCATCTTCCTTGGCCATGACGACTAATTTCCTCTTCTAAGTCGACACTATTTCCATATGAATATTCTTCGACTTTGTTTGGTTTTTTTATCTGGTCTTCAAGTTTTTTAATGATACCTTCCAGATGTGAAATTCTTTTGTCCTTATCTGATAAATTTTTTGTGAGATTTTCTCTATTGTCTTCCAATGATCGAATTCGTAGTTCTGAGGTAATAATCTGTTCTTTTTGAAAACCATTAATTTCTTCCTGATTGTTGAACTGGAGTTGTAGAACACTATTAGCTAGTTCGTACGTTTTTAGGTTGGACGAAACTGTATATAACTGTGATTGCAATTGTGAGTGACCTGGATCGTCCCTCATAATAAAATGTTTATCACATATTGGACAGGATCGATCGTAATTTTTAAAGGTTGTCGGATATTGGAATTCCATTTCGCAATAAGGACACTTAGTCCAAAATTTGAATTTATATATGTCTTCCATAATTTCTTCAAATAAATCCTTAATATCTTCTTTGACTTCTTTGATCTTTGGATTGCCTTTGTCTTTGACTTTAGTTCTTTTCCTTGAATTTTTTTTCCAATAATAATATTAATTAATATATATTATATAGTTTGAAAATATTTTTTTAATAAAAACAATAATAATATAACAATATTATTTATTATTTATTTTTATTAAAAAATGTATTTATAATTCATATAAAGAATGGAGCGGAAGACGGAAATTAGGGTTTAATGGGACGTGCGGAGAGGAACCGCGATCTCGCATGGAGTATGAGGGCGGAAGTGGAAGGATTATAGAGGAAGTGGGAGCTACGGGAAGTGTGGAGGAGGTGACTACGCAGGGAGGGAGGAGAGGTGTTGGAGCAGGCGCAAACAAGTGAGGCGCGCGAAGGTGTGGGCAGGGAAAGGTGGGAGGCGCGGAGAAGGGTTGCAGGCGGTGGTGGTGGCTATGTGGAGCGGAGGCAGTGGAGAGGGCGCGCGTGGTGATGGAAGGTGGCAGGAGAGGAGGAAAGGAGGGCCGTGACGAGAAGGGAAGGTGGAAAGGAGGGTTGGCGAAGCGCTGAGATGTGTAGAGGAGGCGCAGTCTTTGGCAGAGGGGAGTCGTGGATGAGGGGTGAGGAGTGTGCAGGTGGTTGGAGGGTTGCTGAGGTGGGGGTTTCGAATGGGGAAGGAGCGCTTGAAGCGGGAAACGAGCGTGGGAGAGACAATGGGATGGTGGGCGCGTGTGTGGAGTGGAACATAGGGTTTGGAGTGCAGGCGCGGGGGTGTGAGGGCTGAAGATGTAGCAAAGGTGGAGTGGTAAGTGCAGGAGTGTGGGGAATGCGGATGGGAGTTGGGTAAAAGAAGGTAGAACATGCAGGACATTTGTGCAGGAATCGTGATTTAGAGAAACTCTGAGGAAGTAGCCAGTAGCTGGAATCATGGAGGGCCGAAAAGGCTAAGCAGTAAAATACTGTTTTTACATAGGTTTGGGATTTATATAAGCTCGTCATGCATCTTTTCATAAAGGGGCATGACTATTGACTTTAGATAGCCTTTAATTAATAATAAATTAATATTAATATTAATTTATTATTTTATTGTTACATTCCCATTATGCAAATTTTGAGCGTGTCTAGAATACAACTACCAGTACCTCAAAATGAAATATTTCATTTAAAAATATGTTACATAATAAAGCATTTGAGAAATAATAAATGATGTTCCAAAAGGAAGCCAACTCCTTAAAATGATGTTGCACTTGTTGAAAATAATAAATTTTATGTTATTGATTAGTTTTAAGATAAAGATCATATTCACTTTGATAGATTATTGATAAAATTATATTCGTAGTGTTTTGATTTGAAATTTGATATAAAGAATAAATATGTATATATTGCTATTTTATGATGATCTTTTTAAATATGTTGTTTAACATATTGTATTTTTTATTATAAAGAAATATTTTTATTTTCATATATGAAATTTATGAAAATATGTTAAAATTGTTATGTTTTTAATTGTGATTATAAAAATGTTTTATTTGAAATGGATTTTGAAAAAAACTTTGAAAATATGTATATTTTTTATTATAACTAAATTTGAAATGTATTTCATTTGCTAAATGTTCTAAAATATTAGTTTTATGTTAGTGAACTTAAAAATAAGTGAAAATAAATTTTACATTGTATTTAAAATGTATAGCATCTAAATTAATAATATATAATTAATTTTAAAAAATAAATGATATATAAAATTTGTTAACTTAAATGATAAATATTTAAAATGTATGACATGTTTGTCATCAGTTAATGTTTATTTAGACTAATTTTAGTTTATTAGACCTTAAGAAATAAAAGTAAGGAATTATTTAGTTTGTTTTGGGATAATAATGATAGTTAACCTCCATTTAAACCAATTTTGAAAATAAAGAACTACTTAATTTGTTTTAGATTTTTATTTATATGTTAAAAAACAAGCACTCTTAAATTAATTAATTAAACATGATTATAAGAAAAATAAAATTTATAAAAAATAATTGTTGATACAAAACTTTTAGTTTTTTTTGAACCATATTAAAAAATTGAAACCCAAGAAAATCACATAAAAATATATCTTTTATAACATTAAATTTATAAAATCCAAATACGATCAAGTCAAATGTGGTTCAATGACACGTAAATTTGACACTTCTTCGCATTATTTTGAATGGCAACAAATGAACCTTTTTTTTTCACACATAAATATATCTTACTATTAATAACACGAAATAGTAAATAGGATCAATACATCAGATCACCACACCATCAAAGCATGTGTAATAAACCATACGGGCACATGCCCCAAATGGCAACAAATGAACCTGCAGCATCCGGGATCAAGTTGGAGAACCAATCAAATTTATTTTACATGATAGAATTGCATAGTGTCACATCAAATAAATTTAATTTCGGAGTACATTGTGGAATTCTACTTTTGAAATAAGAAAAGAGTGGAATTAATTTCACAATACTCCTTTCATATCTATATTTAATAATCACATTTTGGTATCCAAATTTTATTGGAAAGAGTGAAGTGTATATTCTAAAATCCCCACGACTACTGCCATCATGCTCTGGTCACACGTGGGAGCATTGAACACGGGGTCCAATTGCATGTGGGTAAGGACTTGTGGGCTGGCAGGTGGCCAATCCCACGAACCAGTCATCCTCGAACTTGCTCGAATTGTCATTTCCTATTTATGTGCCATGTACAACTCTCAAATCGCCTTCGGGTATGTTGTATTGTGCTCTATTACTCTCCTCGTGTGAGATTTCATAGCCCTCATGGATTTACATGCCAACCTGATTCTTCTTGATGGGAAGGTGGTTAACATCGAGATGAAGTTTCATTTGTGGGGAATATTTAGTTGATGGCCTCCTTGGTTTGTTGTTGTTCTTCTCTGGGACGAGCTACAACCTTGGGTTGATATTCCTCATGCTCAATTTCTTGCTCTTGTTTGGTTTGGGTCCGGTCCCCTTAGGCTCGTCTCTTGGGTTACATAATGGTGTGTTATAAGGTCACCAAAAAGAAAATGTTGTAGGGACCTCGACGCATCCACATGCCATGGGCCTCTAAGGATACGAAGAATGCAAAAGGCTTCTTCGAAACAAAAATTGGTCAGTAGGAAAGGGAGTGTACTATGCGTCTTGAGAAACAAGTGCACTCTGGTTTGCAGCCTCCTAAAGTTCATAAATTGGTTGTGGAATTTGGGGGTTTGGTGGAAGATTTTGGTTCAAGCAGGATGAGAGAGACTCACCATACCAGAACTCTCAGTCTTCTATGGAACATGAAGTCCATGTTCAACATGGCCCTCAAAGACTGATTGGAAAGTTGGTTTCAACGTGAGCAGTGCAGCTCCTCCGTTCTCTCCAGACTTGCGAGCTTAGAGGAGGGGATGCGCCAGCTTGCTCATAACCAAGTTATTGTGGATACTCACATCAATGGGAAATTAGATGCTTTCGAGAAGGAGATTATTGGGAAAAGGTTCAGCAATCCTCCAACCACCTGCCCTTCTGTAGCACAACTGGTGTATTGACACTGTCCGAAAGCTTGTCTTCATGCGTCCAAGGAGGAAACTCCATGTGTTGGTCCTTATGTTATAAACATGTATGATGATGATTCTAGTTAATTCAAACCCTTTTGGTCTTATATTTAGTTAGGTTTTCAGACTGCTTAATACCATTTTTTTATTTGAAGGGTCATGACCCTCGGTCTATGGGGAATTTTATGACATGCTTCCTTAGACTCATTATGACTAGTATAATTAGCTATGACACTCAAACATTTCCATTTTTTGGATAGTGGCCTCATCTATGCTATCTATACCCATATGATAAAACACTACTTCAGTCTTAATATGTACAATGTCTTTTTCTAGTTTAATATATTTCCGAACTTTACAAAAAAGAGAAGTATATATTCTAAAATATATATACGTTTTGGATTTTACTTAAAAAAGAAGAGAGATTAGTTTTGTGTTTCATTGTTGGAATTATAAATATTTCAAAGGATTTTAATTTGTCTATTTATAGTTTTATGTAGGAAAATGTTATTAATAATTATAAGAAATAGATTTTTTTAAGTTGATAAAACTTAAACTTTTCAGTTGTCAAAATGGCACTAAGCTAATTTTAGATTCATGTGTGGAACATAAATACTCTATATGATTCTAATTTCTGTATTTATAGTTTTAGATGGGAAAAGGTCATTAATAAGTAACAAAATTATTTTTTTTCAATTTTTTTGAAGACGACAAATCCTAAACTTGTTAGTTGTCACTCTTCCAAGTTGTTTGTGAGTTTTGGGTACTTAACTTATTTCTTTAGTTTTTTTTAATTTATGAAAAATAATTTTAAGTTTTATTCCAAAAGCAAAATTAAATTATATTACAATTTCCATTTAAACTTATAAATGATTTTGGTTTTCTAAGATATGTTTTTTACTATTTTAAATTACATTATAAAAATAATAAAATGATATTAATTTATTGTATTCATACTTTTTTCCAAGGTTTTCCTGGGAAAAAGTCCGTAATTTTATTTCAAAAAGATGATTAAAATTACATTCTGCAGATGTAGTAGAATCACAGGGATCCCTACATTTTCACATATTCTGTCCCATATAAGCATATAAACAGCTTATAAAGAGCTGAACCAAAAAAGAAATCCAATAAAACTTCACCACTAGAAGATGAATCTTGAACAATAAACCCAAAAGACGTCTTCAAACCGAAACCCTCAGCAGAAAAGCAGATCCAAGTCTGTGGACAAGCAGCAAACTCTGGATCTCCCAAACTGGCGAACAGCCAGCAACTACTGATGAAGAAATCGGCCAGACACCCTAAGCAATGCCTCCACCGCACGCCGTCCATCATCCTCTGCTCAGGTTCTTGAATCTGCGTCTCCATGCCAAACTGCCGATGCGTCATGCTCTGTCCCCACTCGGCTCAGCCTCTACTCCAGCCACGGTCCAAGCCTGTTCCGGGCATCCTCGTGCACTGCATTGATGAGACGCCCATCTGCAATCGCCAACATTAGCCGAACGCTGGAT
Organism: Larix kaempferi; assembly: GCA_027924585.1. Classification (NCBI taxonomy): domain Eukaryota; kingdom Viridiplantae; phylum Streptophyta; class Pinopsida; order Pinales; family Pinaceae; genus Larix; species Larix kaempferi. The sequence continues at coordinate 33,474,300 of BSBM01000106.1, forward strand.
CGATTGCAGTAATACAGCCCGTGTGCAAGTTCTTGATCAAGAACAAGATACGTCTTGATGTGGCGGTGGACGAGAACCGATCTGGAGCAGATGCATCCGCGAGTGATAACTTTGAAGGCATAAAACCTCCACTTCAGTGGCTGCTGCCAATTATGGCTCCCGATTTGCACAGCGAGCTGATATTCGCAGAGACAATGCGGATTCTCCATGCGCAGTTCGACATTCCCGTAGAGTAGGAAATCCCTCGCATTCGCATATGCTGCATTTAAATGGAAGAGGTTGTGCCTCCGCTCGGCTCTGTCCCCACTCGGCTCCCCCAGCCACGGTCAAGAAATCGTCCAAGCCTCGGACCACAGCATTGAAACTGACGGCTCTGCAATCGCCAACAATAGACGCTGGATCGAAATGCAGTAAGCCCGTGTGCAAGATCTTGATCCAAGAAACTTGAACTTCTTGATGTGGCGGTGGATGACGCAGAACAGCAGCAGAGAGAAACCGATTTGGAGCAGATGCATCCGCGTGAGAGGGGTCGACGATTCAAGAACAGCAGCCCATTGAGGAGATCTGAATACCGACACCCTGTTAATGAGCATTATGGGGCATCTCCGGGAGCGCCACCACAGAGGGAAAACACCGCCGCCTCCACTGATGCCCGCTAAGACCAGGAAACAAATGGGTTGGCAGCCATGGAAGGAACCATGGCCGCCAAGATCAAGTCGCCTCTTCCTAGTTGCAGAGCGTCTTCCTCGTCCGTTTCAATATTATTGAACACCATTATTGTATTGATACTATTACAATGTTTTCAAATATTAAATTTTGAAAGGAGTAATTTTTTATTAATATTTAATTCCATGTTATGTATTAATTTTACAAATAGATATTTATAACATTGAATAATGTAATCAAACAACTATAAATACATTATTTATTAATAACACAATAAATATAATTGCAACATGTGATTTAAAAAAATAATAATGATGATGATGATAGTTATTAATGTCTAAAAAGATCAATTAAATTCATTATCCAAAAATTATTAAATCCAAAATTCTTTATATTATAATAATAATAATAATAATAAAAACTTGAGGGTATTGATATAATGGTTTGAATTCTGGGCTCTGCAACTAGAGTTTTGATAGTCAGCTTTTGAAGATGTTCTTGGCGGCCATGGATCCTCCCATGGCCGCACACCTTCTTCTCCCTTGAGTTTGCCTCCTGTTTTGGCCGACTGAAGGTGTTTTTCTTTTCGCTTTGGATCGTTGGTGGCGCCTTGGTGCGACTACCCATTGGGTAGTGGGTTCTTTGGCTTCCCAATGGAGGCGGCGGTGATATTTGTAAAGAGGGAAGTAGATCCAGGGCTGGGATTTCTTGGTCGGGTGTCATCAGCGGCGGCAGAGATCTGTAGAGCTTCGGATTCCAGTTCTTTCTATGTTGTTGGCGGATTCGCTGAGGTTGTTGCGCGTTGGGGCTTTCTTTCCCTTGGATCGTCGATGATGGCGGGCGACTGCTTGAGCTCTGGTGGCTGATCTTTCTCCAGTGGCAGCTGCTTCGTGTAGGCTGCTGCTTTGGGGATTTCTTGCCAATGGATCGGTGGGCAGCTGCCTGGGCACTGTCGGAGCTTGGCGGTGGCTGCTTCCTTGCCGGGGAGCTGTTTTACGGATTCCTTCAATGGTGGCTGCTCCGCAGTGGCTGTTGCGCGAAGGGGGTTCCCTGTCCATGGTTCGATGGCTGGTTTCCTGGGCTCGGCCGGCTCTCCTCGGCGGCGGTAGACACTAAGCAATGGGGTTTCCTTGGCCATGGTTCATTGGGTGGTTGCCCGGGCTCGGCTGGCTCTTCTCGGCGATGGCTGTATCCATGACGGGGAGCCGTGTTTTATGTGGGCAGGAAAGGGGAGCCTTTTTCTCGGCGGTCTGGGGTTTTTCTCTGCAGAGGCTAGTGGCTTTGCATCCTTTCCAACATTTTTGGAAGCGTTATCTTTTACATGTTCTTTCTTTTTTTAGTCTATGACATTTTTTCTGCTGGTTTTTATTGTATTTAATCCTTTCAGGGCCGTTCAGTTCATTTTTTTTTTTTTTTTTTTTTTTTTTTTTTTGAGGTGCCGTAGTACCTGCTTTTTATTTGTATGTAGCTGAAACGCTTGTAGCAGATTCTGCAATTTTTGGTACTGCTTAGCAGTATATACACTCTTCAAGAGTGTTGAAGATCCAATGTAATTTTGTACTCGCAAGATGGAATAAAATTACGCTTTTTTTTTTTTTTTTTTTTCTGGGAAAAAAAAATAATAATAAAAACTTATTTTACAATCTTAATTTTCTTCTATAATTTTTTAAAAATATAAAATCAAATAGTATTATATAAAAAATAAATATGGTTTATACATTTTATATTTTCGTTTAAAAATATAAAATTAAATAATATTACAAACAAAATCAAAATCAAAATTAATTTTACGTTTAAAATTTTTAAAATCAAATTTTAATTTAAATCTTTTGTTTTCTATTTTCTTTTTAAATTTTTCCTACTTAATTTTATTATTATTATTAATAATTTTATGTTTTTCCCATCAAAGCATTGTTGTGATTAGGTATTTGATGTACAAGAATAGGATAAATAACATGGAAGACTGGAGATTCCCTAAAATTGCTTTAAATTCTTGTGAAGACCATCTTGGCTCAAGAGATGATGGTATAAAGACCCCATGGCTTGGTTAAACCATTGGGGATTGACGAAAAAATGTCACTTTGCAAAATATCAACAACATAAAAAATACTATCACATCTAAGTTTAAAGAGAAAATGTGGGACGCGAAATATTTGGAGATTAAAAGAAAATTAAGATACTACAAGGAGGTCATTAACCCTAATCTGAAAGATCAAAGGTATCTCTCTATCTTAACCAATTCAAAGAACAAAACTAATATAGTCAATATAAGAACGGATTCCCATGAGCTTCATAGTAAAATAGGGAACTGGGCAATTCCTATAACACTATGTGTGGAAAGGATTTTCCAGCTATGTGAGACTATGAGCATTGAGGATCGGTGTCACTTTCTCTTAGAGTGCCATGCGTACACCCACATTCGATCGCAGTTTCAAAATATTTGCTACAATACTAACCTCCATAATCTTCTAACTTCTCAAAAACTATGGCGACTGATAAGTCCATGATATAGGTATTCAATACACTCCAGTATGCCATACATAAGCAAAGAAATGATTAAAAAGCATTCCTTTTTGTAGGGAAGAATGCAATTTGATTGTTAATTAAACAAAGTGATTTAGTAATTATCTTTTTTGTGTTTTAGCATCTTTTATTTACTAATCATGTGAATGAAGCTATGTGTGGACAAAGCGCAGGTGAATAGGAAGGATGGCAATACCCGAGCTCCAAATTAAATATCACAAGAGACACAATGTTCATGTTTACCCTAATTTGTAGGAAAGAATCCCCTGAATTGGGGTCGTGATTTCCAATGTTGAACTAGGGTAGAATCTTGTAATAAATAGAGGCACCTGAGTAGCAGGGGGTCTAACTCATATCTTTGAAAACAATTCTCGATATTTTTAGTTCTGATAGTCAGTTTAAAATTTCTAAGACTGTGATGGATCTTATGAATTCTTAATGAAGGATCAACATTACTTCCAATTTGTGATTTTATAAGTTTCATTCTTCTACTGTGATGCGGATTGGGGAGGGCCCCCTCAGTGCATATCTTAGGAGTTCTATATTTTTCTTTCTATATTTTTATGCATTTTGTTGTTCATTTCGTGTTCATTCCTAAGATCTATATGCGTGGATTAGTTTTAACACTTATTTGATATCATATTTCAATTCTGCGCATAAGCGTATTTCTTCTGTAGTTCTGTAACACTACGTCCGTAGTTCTGATACACTGCGTTTGTAGTCCTGTAGCTACCATCTACGACTGCAATTTCTAGATTTACATTTCCACTTTTTATATGACATTCTTAGATTAGATTGGATTTATACTCTTGAATGATGATTTCTTGTTTTCAATTGAAGAGATCTCTGGTTCCATTAGGTCAGATTCATGCTCTTTAGAAAAGATTCACTTTGGCTTTCATAAACTAGGTTAAACATTGTTTCGGATTTCATAAACTAGATAAATGCTTTCATAGAATAATTTCCTGCTTTCTTAGATTAAGTGAATGCTTTCATAGAATAACTTCCTGCTTTCTTAGATTAAGTGATTTCTTTCATAGAATAACCTCCTGCTTTCTTAGATTAAAATTCTAAGAAAGCAGATTAATGCTTTAAAATAGAGTAAAATTCTGCTTTCGAAAACTAGATTAATGCTTTCATAAAATAGGTTAATGATTTCAGTAAAGTTCATTTTTGCTTTCGATTGTGATCAACCTTCAGTTATTTCATTCTCTTTAGAATAACTCCTCACTATACTTTAGGACACATTGAACACCCAACGATAAATATTTTCTTAACATAGTGCACATATAGTACTTAGTACCTATGAAGTTGGTACATTCCCTGGTCGATAGTTAAAGTGAACTTCTTGATCGAATACCTGTAAAAAGGTAGACATTTCCGAAGGCCACCACTCTTTTGGCGTCGTTGCCAGGGACGTTCTTAAATTATAGGAGACATCTTGAAAAAAAAAATCGAAGATCTAAAAAATACCATGGATGCCTCGGCGAAGGAGGGATGAATTTGGATGTTTTCTGCCTAACCGCCTATGATAAATAGCAGTTTTGAATACCTTCAATTCAAATTTGTCAATACTAGCGAAGAAGTTGATCCCAGCTATAACCCAGACCTTGATAACTTCTTCGGTATCTCTAGTTCAAACGCTATGATGGAAAATGACAAAGACGAACAAAGAGATCTGTTTACCTTCCCCATAAGTGTACCCCTTGGAGAATGAAAAATATCAATCCTGCTAATCTCCCAAACTTCCATGGCTTAACTTCAAAAGACCCGGACACATTCTTGTTTGAATTTGAAGTACTCTGCAGGTCCTTTGGTTACACAATAGATGCACAAAATTAATACTTTTCCCTCCACACTAAAAGGACTATCGCTCAGATGGTTTATGAGCCTAGAAGGAAACCGTATTTTCTCTTGGGATCAAATGAAACAATCCTTTTTGGAAAAATATAGAGATTACTGTAAAGCCAAAGACACTAGGGATGATATTTTCAGGATGCAATAGGGAGAAAAAGAATCTTTGGAATATTATGCACAGCGGTTCCAACTCAGCTATAAGAGAGCTATTCATTGTACCTTGGATAAAGAATCACTAAAAATTGTACTTATTAGGGGAATCAAGGAGGAATACCTAGAAGTATTGAATTTATTAGGATAGGGGGATATCTTTTAGAAAACCTATGACCAAATTCTGCAAATATTTAAAAATTATTCCAGATCTAGAAAAGGAAAAAATGGAATGTGAGATATACACCCATTAGCAAGGGGATCATCCTTTTCAAGCCAAGCCGCACAAAATACGATTTGGGGAATCTCCTGGATGATATGAATACAGATATCCTTCAATCACTAGCTATGCAATTAGATGCACTCCAACTAAAAAGGAAACAAGATGAGATCAACTAGGCACTAACGGTATTCTTCCCAAGATGTAGAAAAAACCAGGAAAAAGGAGAATGCCCATTAAATACAATAGAAGTTTGCGGGCTCTGTACTGATGATCATAACATAGATAAATTCCCTTTACTTCCATCATGCAAAGCAGCCATACAAGATCCTACCTCAGAGAACTCTGTAGAACAACTTTGCTTTGTTAACCAGCAAAGAAATAATTTTGCTAGGCCCTTCCAACTCAATAATCAAGCCTATTTTAATCAAGGGAACCCTCAGCAGAATTGGAATCCTTCAGCATAGATTTCATGGCCTCCACAAGCAGGGCCAATTCAATGGCAGCAAAATCAAACTCCTTACCAACAACCATACTTCACCCAACATTACCCACCATATCCCCCACCTTTTTCAAAACTGCAAATGAACTATGGGAATCCATATCCATCTTCCACAAATTGGAAAGCACCACTGCAACAACCACGTATAATGATGCCTCCACAAAACCAACATCCCCCCAAACCACCTACAATCCCAACTAAACCTGTCCCAAATCCAAATAACAATAGGGCAGGAGAACAACCCTACAACAATGAAGTGATGCATTTTCTAGCGTATGTCGTAGACACACTGGATTTGAATGAGATCAATCTGAGATCTGGAAAAACACTACAGGGTCCCCATTATCACAACAATCAAGAATCCACATATTCTGAACAAGCCACATCTATAGAACATCAGCAGCCCAAAGTTATATGCTCCCAGGAAGAAGAGGATTAACCCCGAATACCAGAAAGTAATCCTCCTAATCCTCCATTTCCTGAGAAGCTAAAACAAAACAACAAAGAAGAAGTAGAAAACGCCATACTTAATGAATTGAAACACTTAAATATTCAAATTCCACTCTTACAAGCAATCAGAGAAGTTCCAATTTGTAACAAATTTATAGAGGAAAATTGCTTGAAGAAACCTGGGTGAAAGAAATGGGATCCTCAACCATAAATGTGATAGGCCAACTAGAAGAACTTATGTTGGGGATTCTGTCAACCCAAAGTACCTCGATCCAGGCATCTGTATCGTCAATGTAACCATAAACAAAAAGCCTATTTCAAGCAGTCTAATTGATCTAGGAGTTGCAATAACCGTTATTTCAAAAGACACTATGTTAGCCCTAGGTCTCCAATCCTTTATAAGACTGACAAGCACAGTGTTACAACTGGCTGACACATCCACTGTCAGGCCGGAAGGTACCCTCGAAGATATAATCATTAACATTGAATCTTGGGAATATCCAACAGATTTCATAGTCATAGAATTCAAAATCAAGCTCAGTGGGTACCCAATCATCCTAGGGAGGTCGTGGATGGCAACAACAGACGCCTATATAGGCTGTCAATCTAGGGATATGATAATTACCAGTAGACAAGCTTGAAAGAAAATCACAATATACCCGCCAACAAAACGATCTACATATGTAGAACACCAGAATTGGATAGATGATTATGATGACATGGATGACCAAAATATGCAACCTATCCCCAACATAAAAACTGTTCTAACCCTAAAAGTTAAGGATGAAGATGCTTATTTAGCTAATTCTATTCAAAATATTTATCCTAATCATGATATGATTGAATAATTTTTTGCAACAGGGAAACAACAAGAAGTGCTACACTCTCCTATCAACACAAACAAAATGTGGAAGAAAGTATTCTTTGTTGAAGAACAAATCCTACAGGTAAAAATCGTGGAAATCTTTCCTGGGAAGATGGTCAATATTAATGCACATCTGGAGCTAGAACAAGAACAGAAAATAATAAAAGTGTTCTCATAAAACAGTAGGGCTTTCGCGTGGACCTACACTAATATGAAGGGGATACACCCGGATATTTGAAAACACTATATTTACATCAAGGAGGGCACTGTCCTGATAAGACAACCCCAAAGACAGATGAATCCAGCGTTAAAAGATATAGTTAAACAAGAATTGAAAATTTTACTGGATGCAGGATTCATTTACCCGATCTCAGACAGTGAGTGGGTCTCACCCTTAGTGATAGTTCCAAAGAAAGGAGGAAAGTGGAGAATATGTGTAGATTATAGTGAGCTTAACACGACAACCAAAAGAGATCACTTCCCTCTACCATTCATTGATTAGGTGTTGGATACCCTGTTTGGAAACAAGTTTTTTTCATTCTTGGATGGATTCAGTGGCTATAAACAAATCCAAATCCACCCTGCTGACCAACATAAAACAACATTTACCTATCCATGGAGCACATATGCATACAAAGTACTACCCTTTGGACTTTGTAATGCTCCAGCAACCTTTCAAAGGGCTATCTTGAGTATATTATCCTATTTTATCAACGACCAGATGAAAGTCTACATGGACGACTTCACACTGTATGGGAAAAGTTTTAATCAAGCACTACATAATTTAGAATTGGTCCTAAGCAAATTCATCGAAATGAGTCTATGCCTCAGTAATGATAAATGTCGAATGCTAATGCAAGAAGGGATAGTTCTGGGCCACCACATATCCAAAATAGGAATTGAGGTAGATCAAGCGAAATTCGTTTTTATTAAAACACTACCCCCACCTGGAAAATAGAGGGATGTGCGCAGCTTCCTTAGGAAAAAAGGCTACTACAAAATATTTATAGAGGGGTTTAGTAAAATTGCTACACCAATGTTTTCTCTCTTAACAAAAGACATGGAATTCGTCTCGACTGAACACTGCATGACATCATTTAACCACCTTAAGGAGAAAACAACAACTGCCCCAGTCCTCCAGGGACCAGACTAGACACTACGATTTCACATCCACTCGGATGCCTCAGACGAATCTATTGGGGTAGTCCTCGAACAGGAGGAAGAGAAAAAACCATATGCAATCTATTACATCAGCAAAAACTTGGTGGGTGAAGAACTGAACTATACAGTAACAAAGAAGGAATTTTTGGTTGTTGTACATGCCATAAACAAGTTTAGGAACTACATCACAGGGTACCCGGTCTTTGTACACACAGATCATTATGGAATCAGGTACCTCATGAATAAACCCAATACAAGTGCTAGGATTATAAGATGGTTGCGTCTTTTACAAGAGTTCGACTTAACAATCTTTGGCAAACCAGACAAACATAATGTGGTAGCAGACTTCCTATCAAGGCTGACCCATATACGAGAAGGCAAATTAGTAAAAGATGATTTCCCTAATGAAGACCTATTTGCAATCTCTACACAAACCCCATGGTTTTCTGATATAGCTAACTACCTTGTATCTAGGAGGTTTCCACAGCATTATAGCTACAAAGAGAAGTGTAAGATCATAAGACAAAGTGCAACCTATACTTGGATACAAGGAATGCTCTTTAAAAATGGGCCATACCAAATATTAAGAATATGCATCCAATAAGATGAGGTCCATGACATACTCCATGCTTCTCACAATGAACCTTGTGGAGGCCATTATGCAGCAAAAAGAAAAGCTTATAAAATACTGCATACTGGATACTACTCGCCAACACTACACAAAGACTCCCACGAATATGTTTCACATTGCGGTGAATGTCAAAGAATGGAAAAACCAACACAAAGAGAAGAAATGCCAATACACCCACATGTTTCATTGGAACCATTTGAAAAGTGGGGATTTGACTTTGTCGATCCATTTCATCCACCTTCAAATTAGAATAACTACAATTTAGTTTGTACAGACTATCTTACTAAGTGGGATGAAGTTGCATCACTCACAACAGCTAATGAAACAAATGTAGCAAAGTTCTTCACAGAACAAATCTTCTATCAGTTTGGAGTTCCCATAGAATTAGTTTCTAACCAAGGGAAACAATTTACATCAAACATCATTGATGAACAATTCAGAAGGAACAAAATAAAACATCAATAATCCTCCTCTTACCACCCACAATCCAATGGGAAAGTTAAGGTTACCAATAGGGAACTTGAAAGGATTCTAACAAATACAGTTCAATTGCATAAAAGGGATTGGAAAGAAAGGTTAAATGAAGCAGTTTGGGATTATAACACAACATGGAAAAAAACAACGAGTTTTACCCCCTATGAGCTGGTATATGGAAAAAAGGTAATGCTCCCTATTGAATTTGAGATCAAGACATTAAGAATAGTAGCCCATTTAAACATGCAACTTTTAGCAATCTAGGAAGAGCAAATGCTCCAATTAAACTAGCTGGATGAGCACCACCAACAAGTTCTATCCCACACATAAATCATTTAGCAGTAGAGGAAGCAATGTTATGATAAAAATATAAAAGAAAAGAAATTCACAGAAGGGGATTGGGCATTGTTATATGATTCTAGATTTCAGAAATTTCAAGGAAAACTTACAACACGATGGCTGGGACCATACATAATTGATAAAATTTACGACAATGGAGCAGTTAGAATCAAAACCATAGACAAGACCAAATTTCCAATGTTGGTAAATGGACACAGGCTCAAATTGTACAATAAACCGCAGTCCAAAAAGGAATTCACTCAAACTCTTTATTAGAAATATATGATGCTAAATGCTAATAGAGGACGTACACGTTCTCCAATCAAACTATATATATATATATATATATATATATATATATATATATATATATATAAATGAAAAAAGAGAAAAAAATATCATGAAAAAAATGATGAAAAAATGAAAAAAAAGAGAAATAATATCATGAAAAAATGAAAAAAAAGAGAAAAAATATGATGAAAAAATGAAAAAAAAGAGGAAATATCATGAAAAAAATGATGAAAAAAAATGAAAAAATATATCATGAAAAAAGAGGTGAAAAAATGAAAAGAAAGGAAATTATGAAAAACATTGAAATATGAAAAATAAACAAATATAAAACAAAAAAATTATGCAAACAAATATAACAAAAGAAAGTATCAAGCGAGCCAACAAATAAACCAAAGCAACAAAGGATATCAAGAGAGCCATCAAATCAACTGAAGCAGCAAAAGCTATCAAGCGAGCCAACAAATCAACTGAAGCAACAGAAGCTATCAAGCGAGCCAACAAATCAACTAAAGCAACAGAAAGTATTAAGCGATCCAGCAAATCAACCAAGCCAACAATTGATATCAAATGAACCAGAGCAATGGAAAACAACCAACAACACAACTATGGAACTGACATTAAAAACTACAGACAAAGACAAAATCAACTACAGAACTCAAACGTTACTGCAAAAATCTCCACGTCAGCAAAAAAGGTACGCTATGCACAAAAAGGCAATATCTGAATCCTTTGTTTCCATTTTCGGTCAAATCAATTTCTCCCTACAAAAGGAATAATTCATAGCCGAGGACAACTTTCTTTAGATAGAACGACGACACACAGTTCATAGTAACCACACTAGATAATGATTGCCGATCCAAATGAAGGAATGATGATCTTTGTATCCCACCATGTCCTTTCATATCAAACAAAAGCATGGCATGGAATGATGAAAGGATAAGGAAGAATTAGCAAGAAAAGACGGGGGAATAAGATAAAAGTAGGATAGGGATAAGTAAGCAAAACCAAACGACATATATGAAGCTTTCAGACCTCGAGCAGTGTAAACACATCAAGAAGAATTCAAGACTCTGGTCCGCTAGACCAAGCAAGTAAGTCATTTGTTCTGCCACCCTCAATTTTATATTATTCATCCATTTGGTAATTTCAAAAGATGAAAAAGGGGTTTAAAAAGAGAAAACCAGAAGACCATACCCCCATCTATGAAAAACATAAGTGATGACAATACTTCGCACAATGGGGTGGATGCCATTCATCACTGGGTTAAGAGGACATGATGTAGAAGTAGCCTTAGAATTTGCCAGAAATATGAAACATTTAAAAGAAGAATAGTATGTTACTAGGTTAAAGGGGTTACGCAACCGCTTAAGTGAGGAAACAATTGCAACATACACGGGCATTCCTAAGGGCTTACATTCGGGTAAAGACGACAGGGAAGCCAATATTAGAGCAAAACTGACCTTCTTTGTGGAAGGTGAGCGCTATGAAGAAGACAAGAACGACGTAAAAAGAGAAACCATGCCAAATATGTGGGATGAAGTAGTCGTTGTCATCCTCAAATACATTACCTGCACAGGGAGACTTATCTATATACCTACCTTCCATTTCAGGATACTAGACCTCCTGAGGAACATGGGGCATATAAGACCCAACAACAATATCAACATACATTTCTACCTATTACAATCCATTTGGGAGATGAGTAGGAAGGTAACACTGTTACACCAAAATGTCGTCACCCTTGTGCAAGTGTCGCAAGTGTTGCAGGTGTCGTCATCATGACCTAGTGTCGTCACCATGACCGTTGAAAGTATCGTCATTATTGTTAACACCCAAAAAGTGCTCACTAGTTCATTTCCTGATTCACGTGACCCATTTGTCCACTTTTCCACCATTTGAGCCTCTAAAGCCACCAAAAGGTCACCAAAAGACCTTAATACACCCCTTTTCCCACTTAAAATGATTATTTTTCCTCAAAAAACATAAAAAACCCTAAAAAAGGGTCCAAAATTCCCAAAAATATTAAAAAGGGAATAAAAATATTAAAAATATTCAAAAAAGGAAAAGGGAGGGAAAAGGTACCTAAACCATGTTGGTCAATACCATTGGTTTCCTCAAAACCACAAATGGTATTCCCCACCACCAAAAACTATAAAAAGGTGGTAGGGGCTCCTCACTTTCCATCCATTCATCTTCCTATCCTCATGCTTCCAAAATCTCCCTTGAGCTTTTGGCCATTGTAGCTACCTTGGAGAAAGGACCCTTTGGAGTTTGGAGCTGCTCACCCTTGGAGCTTCTCAACTATCTTCATCACTTGGAGGTATTATTATTGCAAGCACTTGCATGCCCCCATTTTCAATACAAAGTTATTTTTTCCATTTCTTGTTCTTGTTTTAATTCGAAAAGATTATTATGATATGCACATGCTAGTTTAGTTTTAGATTTAGATTTGGTTTATTGTTTTGCTTAATATTGAAATTGATGCTACTAGTTAGCAGGTGCCCATAGCACTAAGCTTGGTTGCAAAACCAAGCCAACAGTTTTTGGCCACTCCGCTAGTTTTGAATTCTTAGATCTCAAATTTTATTTTTGCATTAGATCTTAGTTTTTGTTAGTATTAGTTAGTTTAATTCACAGATCTGCCACCCTAGATAGCAGATCCATTGCTGTTCTAGGTCTTGGCCCGTTTTGTTGCCATTAATAGCCCAAAATTTTTAATTTTCGGGTTCGTTTTTCGGCGTCCGTGTACGGCTTTCGCCTCGCGGCTTTTTGATCGACAGTCGCGTGGCCCATCACGACTGTGCGTCCCTTTTCCGCACGGCTCACCGCGGCTTCACGGCCAATTAACGCGCTACACATCGCGGCTTCGCGGACCTTTTCAGCGCTGCACATCGCGACTGTGTGACAAAATCCCGCGCTGCACATCGCAGCTTCGCGGCTGAAACCCGCGCTGCCCATCGCGACTGTGCGACAGAAACCCGCGTGGTCCATCGCGGTTGTTCTGTCAAAACCCGCGATGCCAATTTTTTCCATTCGGCCAATCCATTTAAAAAATTAATTTTTATTGTATCTGCTACCCACATAGCACATTTTCCAGCATTAAAATTCCTGCATATTTTACAGCCATATAAAATTTTACTATTTAGAATGCACCTTTGAAAAAGTCTTTTTAAAAATTTTCAGAAATTGAAAGAAGGATTTATTTGCATTTTATTTAGATTAAAATTTTGCTGTTTACTTCCTTGAGTTTTTGCTCATAGCAATTTTTGAAAAAGAAATCCATTTATTTCTTAGAAAAAGTTATATTGTTTGCTTTCCTATTTCAAAAGATCCTTTGTTTTTTGAATATTTTTTGCAAAGTATTTACTTTTTCAATTTCAGTTTAAAATACCACACATGCACCCACTCAAACACATAATTTAAATTGAGCCTTAAAATTTACCCTAACTTCAACCAACTTTTAAACCCACTTGGGGAACACTTAAAAGAACTTTGTAGCTAGGTAGTATTGAGGGGATAGGTGTTCCAATAACAACCCTCAGTTATTACATTTGAGACATAGTTGTTGTCCATTAGGGAACCAAAATCTGCTAGTATTTTTTGGCACGGTCATAACCAGTTTATCGGAAGGCCTCTCCCCTAGGAGGGTTGAAGTCGCGAGGATGGTTTCGGAAGCCTGAGTGGAATACCGAAATCCATTCAGTAACCGAAGGGCTACCATTCCCAGTTCTCGGGATATCCCTGTATAGGGGTATTGCGGTAAAAGGACCAAACGATAGATTTACCTTTTCTGGACGTGTCATGAACGGAGTATCCTAGTTGCCATTCTTTAGGATTGATTACCCGGTGTCCCTCCCGGTAGGGGGATATCTAGCCGTTGATTCAACACTCAATATTGTCTGACTTGGATTTCATCACCTTGCAGAGAATATCGTTTGTTGATTCACAATACTTTTAGTTAGGTGTTTGCATGATACAATCCACCTTTGGTCTAGTAGCACCTCTTTTTTCTAGAAGCTGTTTGCCTGTTGGTATTCTGACCATTTTTGTTGCATCCCTCCACTTATTATAGCACAACTGCTATAATAAGTGCTTTTTGAGGTTGATTTTTTGGCCTGAGAGCCTTCATTTTCACTCCCCTTCTTGCACCCTTGGTTGCATTAGGGTTTCGAGTTTTTTATACATTACCACCTTACACTAAACAAATTTTTACACAAAAATTTATTTCTCACCATTGAGAATTATAGACGCTCTCGTCGTCTTCGGGGCGAACTCCCAGAGTTCAGTCTACTTGGCTCTCCATGTCACCGATGTAGAGCCTTATCCCTTGACTCGACACATCGTCGATCAACCATACAGTCATCCGATTCTGACACACCTCACTTCACATCTGATTCTGAGGCAGAATCCGAAAACCCCACTGCGTTATTCCCAACCAAACTTATGGCTGGAACACCATTCGACCCACTTTTTACTAGCACCATAGGAGATACGTCCACAGACCCTTCTACTGTGGTGCCATCCATGGCAACAACCACCCCCCTAGGTATGCCTAATATGGGGAACACTCCACCTTTAGGAATGCCCAACACAGGGCCACCTCCTGTTATAGGAATTCCCAACACAGGGCCACCACCTATTTTGGGTATGCCCAACATAGGGGTCACACCCCCTCTGATTACCACAACCCAGATCCCAGGAACCACCACTACTATTCCTAACCCCGGTGTAACCCATGTTGCACTTGGAAACGCTGGTCCATACCAGACCACAACTGTTGGAGGACACATACCTTCAATACCTAGCATACCTTTAGGGGCTACTGGACCATTACATCATACCACCATGACTAGTCATGTCCTAGTCACTACGCCACATCCATCTGCTACCTTACCTTACATGGCGAGTCTGAACTTACCAGACTTAGCCAAGTTAACCAATGATCCTATCAGACACGACCCTGCGTGGCCTCAGATGCCCACCAAACTCCCCTCCGACATCCCTAAGTTTGAGGGCAAGGCAGGTGAGGACCCCCAGAACCATATTATGTCCTTCCATCTATGATGTTCCTCCAACTCTATAGTGGACGACTCTGTCCGCCTCCGTCTGTTACAGCGCACCTTCACTGGCTCTGCAGCTAAGTGGTATATCGAGCAGCCCCTTGAGACCCATGCCACCTTTACCTCCCTTGCCTCGACCTTCCTGCAGTTCTTTCAGTTACCTGTCCGCTATGATGCGGGAGTCGAGATCCTACTGTCTTGCAGACAGAAGACGGCCACCCACATCACCGACCACATTCATGAGTGGCGTCGACGCCGAAGCCTCTGCAAAATCAAGTTAGACGACTGTATCTTCTTAGATTGGTTTCTCAAATCCCTCCTCCCTCTCATTGCCAAGGACGTGGCATCCGAACAACCCCAGTCTGAAGAGGAGGCCATCCTCAAAGCCCAACAGTTTGACCTCATTTACGCCAAGTCGGGTTCTCTGTATACCATTAACCGGACGCCCCTCGGGGTGATTCATACCAACACGATGCGCCGGGGGAATCCCATACCGCTGATGGCATCATTGGTCGTATGGCCTCGCATCCTCAACCCTTCTCCATTGCGCATCCTAGCCATGGCCTCGACCTTTCGTGGGCTACATCTCAGTCTGGAGCAACCAATTCATATGCTCCCATGGCACATCACCACCATACCCATGGACCCTCATGTCCACCTCAGTGCTTTGGTCATGCACCACCCGCATACGCCCCCTCAACCACACCTCAACCAATGTATTACCCGCAGCAACCTGCGACAGCCAACCCAACACCTCCAATAGCTCAGGGTTATCAACAACCCCAGCAGGTAACTGGACCACCTCCAGCCCCACCCTCTTATTATCCACCGCAACTTGCTCCCGCACCTGCGGCGAACCAAAATCCTCCCACTGCTCAAGGGCAAATGTACACACAACACAACCAGCCCCAGAACCAAAACAACCAGCGCAACCAGGGTGGGCAACAAAACCGTGGAAGAGGACGTAACCGTGGCAACAACCAACAACATTAGCAAGGTCCACCACCTACCAATCCCCCGCATAATAACAACGCTGCTCCTCCCAACCAAAACCCGAATCGTCATCCCAAGCAGCCTAAAAACAATAATCTCAAAACAAACCACCCACATGCTTGCCCACATTTGGAGTGAGCTCGACAACTCTGGACTGATGATGCCCATCGCCAAGGAAACGTGGCTCCCTAGGCGCCACCCAACCCCCCACCCCCTCAACAGCAACCAATGGTATTACAAAACCCCTTACCAAATCAAGGTATAGTGAACGCTCAGCCGTTGGCTCCCCCTCAAGGCAACGTGCCCCCACAACAACAGATCACTTATGCCGCTCCTGATCAACCCATGTTCCATTCAGGTACCCACCATTTGTTAATGATGTCATCCGCCGATATCAATATCCAAACCCGTCGGAACCAATATGGCCCCACCCCTGAGGCCCCTCCTACCGACAAAAACACTAACGCTCATCCCACTAATCAGACATTACGTATACCCCCGGTTACACTTGATGGCACCTCTAAAGCACCTCGCTTCCCACTCCGTCGCATCAACAATAACCCCAATGCTCGCGCCGCGTCAAATTACAGCATTGTAGATGACTTAGCCCAGTCTCCAGCAGCCATGTCTGCTTTAGAAGTCTTAAAAAACTGTCCTTCGCAACGCAAGACTTTACTCTCTGCTATTGGTGCTATTGACCCCAATGATTCACAATTAATGGCATTCGATTCGGACCAGTCTGAACCACGTCTGCCTTCCACTTTAGCATTCCAATTTTCTGTCTCCGTTCAGAATCTTGTCATCCATCGGTGCATTATCGATGAAGGCGCCTCTACGTGCGTTATGTCCACATTCGTTTGGCAGAAGTTGGGATCCCCTACTCTCCTGCAGTCCACCACTACGTTGCGAGCCTACGACGGCCGTTCGGCTCAACCCCAAGGCCTATTAGCTAATGTCCCCATCCAGCTGACTGGTAAAACCGTGCTCATTGACATAGAGGTCATCAATGCCCAATTAGATTATAACCTCTTACTTGGCCGCAGCTACATGTATGCCATGTGGGCAGTTGCCTCATCCGTCTTTCATACCATGATGTTCCCCCATGAGGGACGCGTGGTCACGGTTGACCAACTCACCTATTACGACCCCAAGGCCCCCGCTACACCCAAAAATGTTCTCCCCATGGTTGAACAACCTGTGTGTGGTGCCACTACCTCGTTTGTATCCTCCGTAGGACCCGGACTTTACACATAGTCACCTATGACTTCCACTTTCCCTTCAATCGCACCACCTTTACCGATGACAAAAACATCGGATTTGTGCACCCTGTCGCACACCACACAGCAGCCTTCATTGCTACCACAAACACCCACAGTGCTGACTCATATTGGCACAACGCCAATTCACACCATCCCATTCTTGTTCCCATTCTTCGGAGTTGTTAGTTCGCCAGTAATGGCTACACTCAACCTTCTTGGCTTAACATTAGGGATACCTGTATGGTACTTACCTGCGTCGAACCCCCCACCGACACCGAATGTTATTTTACAACCGGTACAACCTATCCCCACTACCGGCCACCCACCCCCTCCGGTCACTCAACCGCAAAACAAACCTCCCCCAATGGTCACTATAGCATCAACATCCAGGAACACTCCACCTCTGTTACGGAACGCAGGGGGCAGAGGCCCACCAACGTATAACACTGGACTCATAACTCGTACCCCCCTAGCAACCCCCAAGGTAGCTAATAACCCCCTAGCTATTCGTATTCCCCCTAAGTGCTCGTTGTGCGACGACGTAGGCCATGCCACTCATCAGTGCCCACAATTACCTGCACTACAGGAACATATGAACATGTTGGATGACGACACCGACATTCCAGTAGTAAGACTTGAGCCACCTCCTCAGCCTCGCGATAAAACACTCCGCACTAACCACCCTTGTGCGATATGCGACATTTATGGCCACTATTCACACCACTGCCCTGATCTCCTAGATTATAGAGTAGCGTTGTACGAGTTGAATAACGTCGACTTAGAGATATCTCCTCCCCTCATCGAGGAGATCCACCCCCCGAAACCATCTTCTTCGAAAGAAGTCAATACCATATATATGATTTCAACCATGTACAAACCAGAACCCGTCGATTTATGGTCTGACTACTTCCATACTGATGAACAAATTTTAGAAACACTCACTGCACCGGATTACCCTTGGGACGATATGCATCATCGCTCATACTTCCTCCCTGAGGCGTCTACATCCACCGTAGCAAACCAGCTATCAGTCGAGTCAAAGGACTTTCTACCAACTAAGGTTGATTGGTTAAAGGACCCCATCCCAGCACTTGATGCCTTCGAAGAAGGGAACATGTCTAACATATCCCCTACTATCCAAATCGACATTTCCACCACACCTGGAAAACCTGAGCTCATCTCGCTAGGTGCATCTTGCACTCAAGCGGAAACTCAGGAATACAAAAAACTCTTCCAAGAGTTTCGTGATGTCTTTGCCTGGTCTTACACCGAGATGCCTGGCCTCGATCCCAAAATTGTGGAACATCACATCGACACTTGGCCAAATGTGACCCCTGTCCGACAAAAACAACGGCCCATCCACCCTTCCAAACTCCCAGCTGTTAAAGCTAAGATTGAAAAACTTCAAAAAGCAGGATTCATATATCCTATTGCCTACACCACTTGGGTTTCAAACCCAGTACCAGTAAACAAGAAAGTGGGCACTATACGCGTTTGTACTGATTTCCGAGACCTTAATCTCGCTTGTCCCAAGGACAACTTCCCCACACCTTTCATTGACCAACCGATTGATGAATGCGCAGGACACGAGGTCCTTTCCTTTATGGATGGTTTCTCCGGATACAACCAAATAAAAATCCGTAAAGAAGATCAGTACAAGATGGCTTTCACCACCCCATGGGGCACCTTCGCCTATCGCGTCATGCCTTTTGGCCTCAAGAATGCTGGAGCCACCTTTCAACGCGCCATGACTTACTGCTTCCACGATCTCCACAAGATCATAAAAGTTTACCTGGACGACCTCACGGCTCGATCCAAAAAGCGATCTGACCATTTAGACGACCTTCGGCAAGTTTTCATGCGTTGTCAGAAATACAACATCCGCTTGAACCCCCTCAAGTGTGTCTTCTGCGTCACATCAGGTCGCCTACTGGGGTTTGTTGTCTCAGAACAAGGAATCACTATAGACCCCTTAAAAGTCCAAGCCATCCTCGAGTTACCGTCACCCCACACATTAAGACAACTACAAAGCCTACAAGGGAGGTCCAACTTCCTTTGCCGCTTTGTCCCTGACTATGCCACAACCGTCCACGGTTTCCTGAGATTATTACGTCTGCATACCCGTTTCATATGGGACCAACAAGCAGAGACAGCTTTCACTGGCTTAAAGAAAGCACTCACAAATGCCTCGTTGATTTCTCCTCCAGATTTCACCAAAGATTTCATCCTCTATGTTTCAGCATCCGAACATGCTATCTCTGGAGTCCTCGTGCAAGAAGATGACGCTCGCCAAGAGCATGTCATCTACTATGTGAGCCAGACCTTGTCCGGCCCGCCCCTTCGATACCCACATGAAGAAAAGATGGCCCTCGCCGTCGTTTTTTCAGTACAAAAACTGAGGCATTACATTCTCCTCAGCCACACCACAGTCGTAGCTAACTCCAATCCTATGGTTTACCTCTTGACGCGTCGCCTTCTTCAAGACCGCGTAGCTAAATGGGTGATCATCCTACAAGAGTACGACCTTACTTTTAAGACCCCAAAGAGCACCAAGTCCCTAGCACTAGCTCAACTCATCACAGATCTCCCATCCTCTTCGTCATCACCCGCTATCAAAACAGATCTCACTGACGACCACATATTCATCATCTCATCTGATGACCCATGGTACGACGATATTTTGTTATACCTTCGCACGCAGAAGTTCAGACCCCACATTAACCGTGACGGACGTCGTCGTATACGACACCATGCCCCCCGATACCTCTTGTTAGGGGATGTACTTTATCGACATGGCGTTGATACCATCTTACGACGCTGCCTATCCCATAGCGAGGCAGAACAAGTTCTTAATGATTGCCATAGCGGTGCCTGCGGAGGCCATTTCTCCGGCATGGCGACCGCCCAAAAGATCATCCGCGCAGGTTACTTTTGGCCTTCATTATTTACTGATTGCATTACCGCGGTCAGACATTGCCAAAACTGCCAACTTTTTGCCCCAAAAGCAAGAACCCCACCCGCCCCCCATCATCCAGTCGTCACTGCCGGACCATTATGCAAATGGGCCATCGATTTCCTTTATTGCAATCCCACGTCAGCCGGCGATCACAAACACATCATTGTGGCCGTAGATTATTTCACCAAGTGGGCCGAGGCCATGCCAACTTACAATTGCAAGGCCAAAACCGCAGCACGGTTTTTTCTCAACCATGTTATCGCTCATTTTGGAGTGCCAAAACAACTCGTCTCAGACCACGGCTCTCACTTTGAAGACGCCGTCTGGAGAGAACTATCAACCTTAGTAAAATTTGAACACCATTTCTCCTCCGCTTACTACCCCCAAGGAAACAGCCAAGTCGAGGCAATCAACAAAATTTTGAAAACCATCCTCCAGCGCACTGTAGACAAACACAAGTCGAACTGGCACCACATGTTGTTCCCGGCACTAAGGGCATACCGCGCGTCAACCAAAACCGCCACCGGTTTTACCCCTTTCCACTTAGTTCACAGTGTCGAATCCGTCCTCCCCATCTAGTGCCAGATCCCAACCTTACAAATGGCCGTTGAACTCCTACCGGACACTTCCCCAATCGAGCAACGCTTACTACTCCTGGAGCAGGCCGATGAAGACTGGCGCACAGCCCTTCAAACCATGGAAGTGGCCAAGAACCGATCCAATTGAATTATGATAAACATGTCCACCCAATAACTTTTATTGAAGGGGACCTAGTCCTCGCCTACGATCAGGCTCATGACAAAACAGGGAAAGGAAAGTTTGTATCCATGCTGCAAGGCCCATATATTATCCACGCTTGCCTCGGACAGGGGGCATACATTCTAGCCGATTCAAAAGGCAACCCCCTTCGCAACCCACGGAATGGGTTGTACCTCAAGCGATTTTACCCATATTAAATCTGATGGACACCACCGTCCACTATTGTACAATATTATTTTCTTTTTTCCACAAAAAATTCAAAATCCCTAAATATTTGTTTTCTCTGCATGACCACAGATGGATCCTGTTCCACTCTGCTACGTCGGCTTCGCTGATGGTGCAAGTCGTTGGTCCCCCAGTCTGGCCTCCGCAGCTTGGGTAATATATTCACCCTCACATGAGTTGATCCACATCGACGGAGTATGTTTAGGTGCTGCCACCAACAACCAAGCTGAATACGATGCTGTGACCGGTCTCCTCGCCGCATCTCTCCAAATGAGCATACGTCACCTTAACATTTTCCTGGACTCACAACTCCTTGTTTCCCAGCTCAACAATGATTACCAGGTACGCGACCCCTGTCTTTTCAGAAAATTCCTGCGCACTAAACAAATGGTTAGACAGTTTGAATCCATTTCATTTACACACGTTCCACGGAACCTCAATAATGTAGCGGACCATATGGTCAACAACATTCTAGACTGGCACACTAATCACATCATACCATAAACAAATAATGCATCCATGTGCATAACATGTGCCTCCACGGGCATATACCAAAACAAAATGTGCATCCACGTGCATAACATGTGCCTCCACGGGCATAAACAAAAAATCAAAATTTTGCATCCACGTGCATAACATGTGCCTCCACGAGCATACAGAAAATCAAACATGCCTCCACGGGTGAACGAAAAGACAACAAGTGCATCCATGTGCATACATGACTATATACTGTCTCCTCCATACTCGCGATGGACATTGCGGGTTCCAACCTGACAGTCGCGATGAACATCGCGACTGTTAGCCTCAAACCCGCGATGTCCATCGTGGCAAAAGACCCGAAACCCGTGATATTCCACGTTGGAAGGCCAACATGCAATTTCGCGGCCTTCGGGGGCCCACCGCTAAATAAAAAAGACATAATTGAAAAGGCTAAGGCAAATAGGATTACCTGAAACTTGCGAAATCAAAAACCAACGGTGAAATCTCCCGAAAATCGAGAAAGAGCTCTGACTGCTCTGCCAAACTCGCACGTAACAATGACACGTCATATGGGCCCCATGCCCTATTTATAGAAATTCCACCATTTTTCCAACAGCCATTCCGGTGTCATACGACGTCCGTTTCTCAAACCGTTGGTACCGTTGGAATTAGCACAACGAGAACTTCATGATAGATCTTTCCTTTTCCTATTTTCATCAGGTCCAATTTTGACCATTTTTTGGCCCCCCTCGTCGCCTCGGTTTGCGTGCCACATCGACCGTCGCCCATTTTTTACAAGTCTTATATCGTCGGTTTCAGTTTTTCGTGCTCGTGATGATACTTGAGATCATTTCTCTCTCTCACGCCCATATTTTTAGGGCATTTCTCCATGCCCCCTCGTCGCCTCGGTCTGCGTGCCACATTGGCCGACGTCCATTTTTGATGAACCTTATATTGCCAGATTCAGTTTTCCGCGCTCGTGATGACACTTTAGATCATTTCTCGCACTCACGCCCAGATTTTTAGGCCATTTTTCCATGCCCCCATTGTCACCTCGGTTTGCGTGCCACATCGACCGTCGTCCGTTTTTGACATGCCTTATATCGTCGGATTCAGTTTTTCGCGCTCGTGATGACGCTTGAGATCATTTCTCTCTCTCACCTCCAGATTTTTTAGGAATTTTTTAAAATGTCACCCATCACCTTGGTTTGCGTGCCACATTGGCCGTTGCCCCTTGCTGACAATCTTTATGTCAACCGATCCAGTATCCCGCACACACGATGACGCTTGAGGCCTTTTCTCGCTCCCATCAATCCCTTGTTGTTCGGTATAATTTTATCCCTTTTTCGGGCCGAGCAATCCCTTTTACGAAAAAGGCACTTAGGGAGTTTATGTTAAGCTCTTTTCTGACTCCTAAAACAATGAAAAGATCGTCGAGCAACCTTGCTTCCTTTCATGCTCGCTAAATGTATCTGAAAGGGCGTCTACCTGGTATAAGTTTACCCCTTTTCCGGACCTTGTAGACTAATTACGAAAAAGGAATACTCTAGTCACATCGGCTAGAAGAGTTCTCCATTTGCATCATTTTATGCTTTTTCGGGCCTTGGAGACTAACTTACGAAAAAGAACACCAATGGAGTCCACTTACTGCTTTCAGACTCTCTAAACATGAAAGAGACCACGAGCAATCACCATCCTGGGCTAGTAAAACCAACAGGACAGTAATCATAACCACTGCAGAGTCTTCTTATTGTTTTCAGACTCCTTAAAAAATGAAAGCACCAATGAGCACGAACAGTCCTGGTCTCACAAAATCCACAGGACAGTACCATTTCAGAGCACACTTTTATCCCTTCTTGGAGCTCATTAAAACTACAAAGAAGGACCTAATGGTGCTTCTCGGTGCCACAACAGATCACATCTACTCATAGGGCAGCTTCCCCATTATGGTCGCCTTTGTTCAGAGTATTCTGCAGTATGTCACCCTGAGAATCCCTCGACAACACCCATCAGCTTGACACCCCCCCCAGAGTCGATACTTACCCGTCAGTCCTTAAAAGCATTGATACACACACCTACAAGTTAGTTCCTTACGCTGCCAGGTCAACCATGTCATCATGATCTGAACAAAGGAAGTTTGAGTCTACCCACTATATGACCCCAGTTTCTTCCCATCCCTACAAGTATGTCAGTCCCACCACCAGTACTACCACACTTTAGTTGCGACACCTCTCGCTCCTATCAAGGAAACATCATTGCCTTGTTAGTTGCTGGTCTCCCTCTGTCGACGACAACCAAATTTACTCCAGAGGATAGACCTAGAGGTCCCCGTGTCTTGAACTCATCACCATTTATGATGAGTGCCTACGAATCATTTCGAAAAGAATCCTCAGTACTTCTCCAAATGGTTGTTTCTCACATGTTCGACTTCAACACCTTGATCACATCGTTGAGACTCGCACAGGGCATCGGTCCGTTCAGTTATTAGTCGAAGACCCTAGATACCATCTGACTCCTACACATTTGAGAGTCTACCTATGGATACAACCAGTTATACTTTTCCTATAGATATCCGGGTTGCGCATGGCGACAATATTCAGATGTACCCCAGTTTTACACTCCCTCAAGTATACAGTTACATATACTTCCCAGAGATGTCTCACAGTCATTACATCCCTACAGATGTTGGACATCTTCGGTTTCAGCAGTTCATCAGTTATTCCAGTGTATCAGTTATTCAGATCAGTCATGTTATGATCATGAGTACATCCCACAATAATGTCCCCTCTGGACCATTATGATGTACCAGTATATTTTTTATGTGTATTAGATCCCCCTTCTTGGGACTAATTTATGTATATATCTTGATACGAGCATGGGTATGCCCGCCTCGTCCATTATCAGAGATTTTTCCTCATTCATATTGAGGCCATGTAATATTTGTTTATTTTTTGCAGCTTCCAAGGGCCGTGGATCCAGTCTCCAATTGGTCTCTTCTCCTCCCCAAACCCTAGAAAAAGACAAAAGAACTATGATGTCTATCGGCCATACGATGAGCTCCTGCCCTCACACATCAGGGGGCAATCTGTTAACACCCAAAAAGTGCTCACTAGCTCATTTCCTGATTCACGTGACCCATTTGTCCACTTTTCCACCATTTGAGCCTCTAAAGCCACCAAAAGACCTTAATACACCCCTTTTTCCACTTAAAATGATTATTTTTCCTCAAAAAACATAAAAAACCCTAAAAAAGGGTCCAAAATTCTCAAAAATATTAAAAAGGGAATAAAAATATTAAAAATATTCAAAAAAGGAAAAAGGAGGGAAAAGGTACCTAAACCATGTTGGTCAATACCATTGGTTTCCTCAAAACCACAAATGGTATTCCCCACCACCAAAAACTATAAAAAGGTGGTAGGGGCTCCTCACTTTCCATCCATTCATCTTCCTATCCTCATGCTGCCAAATCTCCCTTGAGCTTTTGGCCATTGTAGCTACCTTGGAGAAAGGACCCTTTGGAGTTTGAAGCTGCTCACCCTTGGAGCTTCTCAACTATCTTCATCACTTGGAGGTATTATTATTGCAAGCACTTGCTTGCCCCCATTTTCAATACAAAGTTATATTTTCCATTTCTTGTTCTTGTTTTAATTCGAAAAGATTATTATGATATGCACATGCTAGTTTAGTTTTAGATTTAGATTTGGTTTATTGTTTTGCTTAATATTGAAACTGCTGCTACTAGTTAGCAGGTGCCCATAGCACTAAGCTTGGTTGCAAAACCAAGCCAACAATTATGACCAAGTGTCATCATCATGACCATTGTGATAATGTCATCATCTTAACCATTGTGTAAACTCTTTGCTCTGACCCCTAAACTCATTATGGGCTAAAACACATCCAACTAAGAGATTTCCATATCTAGTTGACCTCTCTGAGTAGGCTGTCGCACTTCTCCTTCATCTAGGGTGCGACGTTGCAGTTTCTGGTCAGCTAGGGTGAGACACTGTCGCACTTTGTCTTCCTACAGAGTGCGACGACCCCCTCTGTCGCTCTGTGTTCTCAATCAGGGTGCGATGAGGTTGGTTAAAGGCTATTTTGGGGAGTCTCGAGGTCTTTCTAGAAGTTTGTTGAGGTGGAGGCCTATCCCTAGGCTCTAGGTGAGGTGGCATTTCGGTTCCTAACCTAATGGGAGGATCCCTTAACCATCTCCCCCTAATCCTCAACCTACCCTATCTCTTTATCCCTATATAAACACCCACTCTCTCCATGGGAGAGGGGAGGAAGGTCTATGGTACCCTTATGCTGGTAGAATCCATATTGGTGATTGGGAAGCTTGTACCACCTTGGAGGCTTGGCTTGGACACGTTGGATGGAGGATGCAACATTGAGGCTTCGTTTGTAGCTTCATCCTTTCTATGTAATTCCCACTTTTATACAGTCAATATAATCTCTTTCCATAAACTATTGTCTCATTGATGATGTTTAGAGTTTTCTTCCTTAACTATTAACTTAGATCAATCATATGAAATGTATTTTATTGTTTGTTAGTTTCTATATATTCAACAGGGTCTTGCAGCTGAAGATCTGACGATGTTGGAGCATTGGATCAACAAGGAGCTAAGGGATCTGCAAATCTAAGGTAAGCTATCTATCTACTAGTTTGCACTTCTATTGATCTAGGAAAGTAGATCTATATTCTGTTTGATTTGTTCAAGACTTACATTAAGCTAGGGAGATCGTGCCTTAGATCCGCCTTTGGTAGATTGTCCGTGAAACAAACACAGGGGAAGAGGGATGCATTATCTCATCACAGGTTAATCAAACTAATCATATGTGAGGAATTGAAAGCCTAGGTCCCCAAACTCTCCTGGGAAGAGTTCATCCATATCTCTGCTGAGGATGTCCAAAGAATGAGGGTCACCCCAATTGTAGGCGCAACCCCTGTCTCAGAGCAGAAAAAAGAAAAGGCAGCCACTCAATCAGGGTTCAAAAGGAAAATCAACATAGACATCGACGACATTGAGGTCGTAGCCGAAACCTTGGTAAAATATAAAGCATTCCAAAGACGCCTCCCGCCAGAAACCTACAGGGTCATTTGCTAGAACACATGGATTTATGCGATAGAGCAGAAGGATGAGGTAGGAGACAAAATCCAGAGAGCAGAAGGAAAAGAAAAACAAAGAAGAAGAGGAAGAGGAAGCACTCCCCATACCCCAATACCAGTTAGACTCTAGGGATGATGGGGCAGAGCAAGGAGACCCTTTTACACCAGTAGGAGGAGACACACCACTCTAGGACCTTGCAACATCCAATGAAGAAATGCAAACTAAAGAGGATGATCGGCTGGCTAGGGCATTGTCCGAATTAGTAGGACTTGGAGAAGAGATGGAGGCCATGAAGATTGAGGAACGACTCCATAAATCCCGGGCCGTGCCATCAAATGCACCCCCATTCATGCATGAGAAAACTCAAATTTTGAAGATGCAACATGTTGGCCAATTAAAGCAAATGGAACAACAAAACCAGGTGTTGCAAGAAAAATTGAGCAAAACCTGGGAAATGTTGGTACAAAAGGACCAGCAGATGTTACATTTAGAAACCACTCTTGCCACTACTGGTAAGTTATATGAAGAGATCGTCGGGTCTAGACCTCCATCCCGGACTTATGCAATATATATTAAGGAGAAATGGTGTTGTTTTCAATTACAAAGACTGAAACATCACTTAGCCATGGAAATAACCACCCCAAAGTAGTTTGTAGATGCTTCTTTGGAGAACACATAACTTGAGAAGGATCAGCTGTGTGAGTTCTTTCTTCACAACCTAGTCATACCTAATTCACCAAATTGGTCACCAAATCCTTATATGGGTGATTTCCAGTTCAGAGCATTGTTTTCATGGATGAACCACGAGATAAAGAGGTAACAAGACGCTCACCTCTACCAAATGGAGGAATAGGAGAATGCACTTTGGATAAGATCCAAAGCCACGCACCCAAATAAGGTGGTCCAAGATCATCATGCCATAACCTCGGATGAGAACCTGATCCCCATCCTCCTCGAGAAACAACAAGAATCCATTGAGCATTTCGACAAGACCACACAAGGAACACTCGGCGAAGTACAAGAAGTCATAGGTGATCAATGGAAAAGAATTTCAGGAGACCTGAAGAAGCGTGAACCTCATTCGCCCCTCAGACTGGAAATCGCGCTGAGCGGGGAAAATATGTATAGGGAATCCTTGATGAAGAAAAAAATCAGATGGATTGGGATGAAGCTGATCCCACCATTCTTCCTTCCCCTGTTAATTAAAGAGGACATCAATGAGGACGAAGAAAGAAGGGTTTGGGATAAATTAAGAAGAGCAGAGTCAAGGATATCACCGACAAGCAGGAGCTCCTAGAGTTGTTTCCTGGGACATCAGAGAAGCCATTGTACAACAGGATGGGTAGCATATTAAATTTTGGAGGAGATGATAATTCCATGATATAGGTATTCCATACACTCCATTATGCCATACATAAGCAAAGAAACGATCAGAAAAGCATAATTTCCTATCTGTAGGGAAGAATGCAATTTGATTGTTAATTAAACAAAGTGATTTAGTAATTATCGTTTTTGTGTTTTAGTATATTTTATTTACTAATCATGTGAATGAAGCTATGTGTGGACAAAGCGCAGGTGAATAGGAAGGATGGAAATACCCGAGCTCCAGATTAAATATCACAACAGACACGATGCTTCTATTTCCCCTAAATTGGGGTCATGATTTCCAATGTTGAACTAGGGTAGAAGCTTGTAATAAATAGAGGCACCTGAGTAGCAGGGGGTCTAACTCATATCTTTGAAAACATATCTCGGTATTTTCCATTCTGCTAGTCAGTTTACAATTTCTACGACTGTGATGGATCTTATGAATTCTTAATGAAGGATCGACGTTACTTCCAACTTGTGAGTTTATAAGTTTCATTCCTCTCCTGTGATGGGCATTGGGGAGGACCCCCTCAGTGTGTAGCTAAGGAGTTCTGTATTTTTCTTTCTATATTTTTATGCATTTTGTTGTTCATTACTAATATCTATATGCGTGGATTAGTTTTAACACTTATTTGATATCAGATTTCAATTCTGTGCATAAGTGTCTTTCTTCTGTAGTTCTGTAACACTACGTCCGTAGTTCTAATACATTGCGTCTATAGTCCTGTAGCTACCATCCAGACTACAATTTCTAGATTTACATTTCCACGTTTTATATGGTATTCTTAGACTAGATCATATTTATACTCCTGAATGATGATTTCTTGTTTCCAATTAAAGAGATCTCCGGTTCCATTAGGTCAGATTCATGCTCTTTAGAAAAATATTTACTTTGGCTTTCATAAACTAGGTTAAACATTGTTTCGGATTTCATAAACTAGATAAATGCTTTCATAGAATAACTTCCTGCTTTCTTAGATTAAGTGAATGTTTTCATAGAATAACTTCCTGTTTTCTTAGATTAAGTGAATTTGCTTTTATAGAATAACTTCCTGCTTTCTTAGATTAAGTGAATGCTTTCATAGAATAACTTCCTGCGTTCTTAGATTAAGTGAATGCTTTAAAATAGAGTAAAATTCTGCTTTCGAAAACTAGATTAATGCTTTCATAAAATAGGTTCATGATTTCAATAAAGTTCATTTTTGCTTTCGATTGTGATAAACCTTTAGTTATTTCATTCTCTTTAGAATAACTCTTCACTATACCTTAAGGACGCATTGAACACCCAAAGATAAAGATTCTCTTAACATAGTGCACATATAGTGATTAGTATCTCTGAAGTTTGTACGTTTCCTGGTCGATATTTAATGTGAGCTTCTTGAAAGAATACCTATAAAAATGTAGACATTTTCGAAGGCCACCAACGACCTAGGAACGCTTCTTTCTAATCTTTTTTATTGTAGGAATACAATTTTACAGCAATCCAAATAATCGTCTATGCAAATGGAGTTGAAGAGATGGGCCCAAGTCGCCACGTCTGCCTCACAATGGAATCTGCAATCGACTTAAGGGTTGCCTTATTTACTCCTTGGCTTGCAGGGCCAGGTGGCAATACACAACAGATTAGACATATTTCTGGATTAAAATTGTGCAGATATATATACAGGAAAATAGGTGTCCACCCAGTGAACGGACAAGTGATTTTTACGGTAACCATATGTGAAAAAGGAGAGAAGTTCGGTGGATCTGTGCAAATCTTTTAACACAGCTATGTTAAATTTCAAAACCATCACAATCATTTAACAGCGATGCAGGAAATTGCCATTACATGGCTCTTGTTAGAAATAGCTTTAAGATTTTTTGCAAAGAATATTTAAAAAGTTGGAAAACCAAGAAAATGCCATTAAAAATATATATTTTATGAATATAAGTTTATATAAATCCAAATATACGATCAAGTAAATTTTGGTTCAATGACACGTAGATTCGACGCTTCTTTACATTATTTGGAATGACAAACAATTGAAGCTGTCGCACCCAGTATCAAGTTGGAGAACCAATCAAATTTATTTTACATTACAGAATTGCATAGTATCACATCAAATAAATTTAATTTTGCAGTACTTTGTGGAATTCTACTTTTGATATAAGAAAGAGTTGAATTAATTTCACAATATTCCTAATCTGTACATTTTGGAATTCAATAGTATCACATCAAATAAATTTAATTTCGCAGTACTTTGTGGAATTCTACTTTTGAAAAAGAAAGAGTTGAATTAATTTCACAATATTCGTAATCTGTACATTTTGGAATTCAACTTTTAGAAATGAAAGAGTGGATGAGTCCACAAAAGTTAAAATTATAAATATGGTTGTAATTTATCTATTTATAGTTTTAAGTGGGAAAGGAACTATTTTTTTGTTTTTACATAATTTAAATTTATCACTCGTTAAAATGCATTAAGTAACCTATATTTAGTTAATAAAAAGTAATTTTAAATTTTATTTTAAAATTAAAATTAAATTATATTAAAATTTTATAAATTATTTTATTTTTAATAAAAAATTTAAAGTAAAAAAAATATTATTTTATATAAAATAATAAAATAATATTAATGTAGTGTAATGATACCATTCCAATATTTTTGGAGAGCATAATTTTTGAAGGAGAATTTTTTATTAAGATTTAATTCCATATTATGTATTAATTTTACAATTAAATATTTATAATATTATAATATTGAATAATATAATCACAGAATTATAAATACATAATATATTAATGATAATGAATATAATTGTAATATATAGTCTAAAAAATTATTTAAAATAATAATAATAGTTATTATTATACAAAGTGTGATGGATTAGTTTAAGTGGCTTTACTTAATGTTGCCTATTATTTTAGTAAATGTAACAACTTCTCTCCCAAATTGTAAGCTACATTGAAAACAAATATATTAGTGATGTCCCCTATTCTTCCCGTAAACTTAATAACTCATCAACCAAGTTGTAAACTATATTGAAAAAAATAAATTATTAATATAAAAGAGATTAACAAAAATTTATTTACATAATAATATAAATTTGTTTTACAAATTTAATCTTCTTTTATAAACTTTTTAAAATATAATACTAAATAAAAAGAATAAAACAAATATGTTGAATAATTTAATATTTTTTATAGTTTCAATTAAAAATAGAAAAGTGAATAATCTTATAAACAAATTCAAAATCAAAATTAATTATAAATTTAAAATATAATAAAAAAAATTAATTTAATTCTTTAATTATTGTTAATTATTGTATTCTTGGATATTAATTTTATTTCTCATATAATAAAGATGTTTAAATATGTCAAGGATACGTCGGTTGATGGAATAAAATACTTATCCTTACAATAATCTCATCAAAATTATAGTAATTTA
The DNA here is from genome assembly GCA_027924585.1 of Larix kaempferi. Taxonomy (NCBI): domain Eukaryota; kingdom Viridiplantae; phylum Streptophyta; class Pinopsida; order Pinales; family Pinaceae; genus Larix; species Larix kaempferi. Next base: position 33,506,062 of record BSBM01000106.1, read on the forward strand.
GGAGTATTTCTCTCTAAAAATTTTAAAAACAAAATAAACCACTAAACAAAACAGATAATTGCTTACTTTTATTTTTTAAAATTCCAATAACCAAAATTTATCGAAATAGACTTCAACTATCATCATTATCAGCAAAATAATAACAACCCAAAATTAATTTCTTAAATCCTATTAATTCTAAAATGATTAAAAATAGAAAAAATAATTCTTTTTAAATTTGAAAATAAATTAGCTATTCATCATTTTTTAGTTGTAAAAATAGCCAGAAACAACGCCTGTCATCCATAAACAACGCGTGTCATCCAAGCATGGTATCCTCACATACATAAACAACTTATTACCACGTGAACCTTTATAACAACCTCAAATTTCAATACTCGTAAGGATGGGCTCCACTTAAGAGATAAGAGTTTTGGGTCGTGGCGGGCGAAAGGGAGAGCCGGCTACTACGTAACAAGACAGTAATAAAACCAAAATGGTTTGACCAGCTGAGCCGCCAAAATGGACCTAGTCGGCTTTCTTGACGATTCCTACTCTTTTATCAACCCTTCGGTATATATGTCGCCTTCCTCCCTCCCATTTTATTGCAGTGTATTGAATTGAATTCTGTGGCAGAGAATCCACTGTATTCCAGTGTATTGAATTGAACTGTGTGGCAGTGGAGAATATGAGCAGCTTAAAGAAAGTGTTCGGATTTGCAATGGAGAATATTGGCAATTTAGACTTAGAGAAAGGGCTTCTGGCTCTTTTCGCTGTAGTGCTGGGAGCTATTTTGGTATCGAAGCTGAAAGCTACGAAGCTAAAGCTTCCACCGGGTCCGATGGCAGTGCCCATATTCGGGAATTGGCTGCAGGTGGGAGACGATCTGAATCAAAGAAATCTGACCGACTTAGCAAAGAAATATGGCGACATATTGATGCTGAAGATGGGGCAGAGGAATCTCCTGGTGGTGGCGTCGCCGGAGCTGGCGAAAGAGGTGCTGCAGACACAGGGGATTGAGTTCGGGTCCCGGCCGAGGAACGTTGTGTACGATATATTCACCGGAAGTGGGCAGGACATGATTTTCACCTACTACGGAGATCACTGGAGGAAGATGCGGAGGATCATGACGGCGCCCTTCTTCACCCACAACGTTGTCCAGAAATATAGATCTTCGTGGGAGGAAGAGATCGGACGTGCGATGGACGATCTCAGGATGAACCCCGAGGCGTCCACTGAGGGGATTGTGATCAGGGGACGCATGCAGCTAATGGTGTATAATATTATGTACAGAATGTTGTTTGACACGAGGTTTGAGAGCGAGGAGGATCCCCTCTTTCTTCGCCTCAAAACTCTCAATGCCCAGAGGAGCCGTATGGGTCAGAGCTTTGAATATAACTACGGTGATTTTATTCCCATCCTCAGTCCGTTGCTCAGAGGATATATGAAAATCTGCAACCAGGTCAAGGAAAAGAGGCAGGCGCTGTTCACAGACTCTTTTATCAAAGAGAGGAAGTAAGTTTTGAGTAATTTCTTTACAAACAATTTATTAGCTCTAACCACATAGAAGAAGATAGCTTATGGGACAGACACTGTTTTCTGCAACTCAAATCTTTGCTTGTTTAACTTGATGATGAGTGTTCCTAATTTTTCTACTATCCCTCGTTCAATAAATTATCCCAAGATTTATCTGCCAAGACACTTGCATACCTGTCCCTACTGTCCTTAAAGGCTTCACACTCTAAAATGAAATGTTTTTCTGTCTCCACTTTACCAGAGGTGCAGAAAATACACACTCTTTCTTCCCAAGCTTGTTTTGGTCTTTCCCAGCGTCCAGGACACTTGCATACCTGTCCCTACTATCCTTAAAGACTTCACACTCTAAAATGAAATGTTTTTCTGTCTCCACTTTACCAGAGGTGCAGAAAATACACACTCTTTCTTCCCAAGCTTTTTTTGGCCTTTTCCAGCGCAGGGGACACTTGCATACGTTTTTTTGCCTTTTTCAATGCCAGGACTTATGGGAATCAGTAATTTTGGCTTTACAAAGTATATTAGCGCCTATGTAAGCCTTTTTGTTTATTCTTTCTCCCTTACTCTTTATCCCAAATTTGCTTGTGAAACTTATTGATAATATCGTCATGCTCTGATCTTGATCTTAATTATGATGGCAGGAAATTGGCGGTTACCAAGGGTGATCAGAAGTGTGGGATGGACTACATATTTGAGGCGCAGGAGAAAGGCGAAATAAACGAGGATAACGTGTTATACATGGTTGACAACTTGAATACTGCAGGAATGGAAACGATTGTGTGGACAATGGAATGGGTTATCGCAGAGCTGGTGAACCACCCAGAGATTCAGCAGAAGATCCGAGAGGAGGTGGACGCCATTGTCGGGCCGGGCAACCCAATGACAGAGCCGGACATTGTGAAACTGCCGTACCTTCAAGCCGTGATGAAAGAATCCCTGCGTTTACACATTACGCTTCCGTTCGTCCCTCGGCTGAACGTTCCCCAGACGAAGCTCGGCGGGTACGACATCCCGGCGGGGACCAAAGTCCTCGTGAATATCTGGTGGCTCGCCAACAATCCCGAGTTGTGGGACAATCCCCAAGACTTCATCCCCGAGAGGTTTCTGCAGGATGACCAGAAGATAGAATTCCACGGAACTGATTTCAGGTTCCTCCCATTCGGCGCCGGAAGGAGAGCTTGCCCCGGAATCCACATGGCTCTCGCAAATGTGGCGCTGACCGTTGGAAGGCTCGTTCAGAACTTCGAGCTTCTGCCACCGCCGGGCATGTCGAAGGTGGATGTAAGTGACAAAGGAGGTCAATTCAGCTTGCCTATTCTCCACCAGACCCGACTTGTAGCCAAACCCAGACTCTGAGCCTCAACCTGAACCAATATTCGTCCAACAGCTTCAAGCAATAAAGTTAGGTTATATTTTCTGTTTTGCTGAGTTATCTAAGTTTTGAATGGCGTTTTGCTGAGTTCTCGAAGCCCAACTTTGTGGTGTCTTCTAGGGTAATTGATTGTAACATTACTCAGTTTCGAGAGGGGCTCTGTTTCTATAATATTTTCAGTAGCCTGTGTTTCTGAAATATCTTCATAAATGAAAATTTAAAATAGATTTATTTATAAGTGAGTATTATTTAGTTTGTTGTATTATTCAGGCCAGTATTTATAGACGAATATTATTTAGACAAGTATTTATAGGTGAGCATTATCTCATCACTAACAGACCTATTGCTACCGCATTAAATGACTTGCAACAGGCTAAATAATGCTTCCCGTATTTATATACCAAATGATCATTAACTTGTTTTTGTTACCAGACAATTCCTCCCCTACAATATGCTATTACTTTTAATATAATTAAATTAAAACAATAATACCCTTATAATTTAATTAAATTAAAACAATAATACCCTTATAATTGGAACTTAGTGAAATTGATGATTCCATCTTCAAAGTCATCTTTGCTGTTTGCTGCTGTAATTCCTTCAATATATTGTGCATGATCTAAATATACTTAACTATGTCCCTTGGTTTGACTCTATGTTATCTACAAATTTATTGATTTTGATTATATATGAATACAAGTTTCATTTACTTTAGATAGTTCTGTTAAAATTGTTAATAATTTATACAGAATTATATGATAGATGTTATCCTATCTTTAAACTTGTTAATTGTTATTAATTTTGATTATATATGAATACAAGTTTTATTTACTTTACATAGTTCTGTTAATTGTTAATAATTTATACAGAATTATATGACAGATGTTATCTTATCTTTAAACTTGTTAATTGTTATTGATTTTGATTATATATAAATACAAGTTTCATTTACTTTACACAATTCTGTCAATTGCTAATAATTTATACATAATTATATGACAGATGTTATCACATCTTTAAACTTGTTAATTGTTATTGATTTTGATTATATATAAATACAAGTTTCATTTACTTTAGATAGTTCTGTTAATTGTTAATAAAATATACAAAATTATATGAGAGATATTATCCTACCTTTAAAGTTGTTAGTTGTTAATAATTTATACAGAATTATAAATTATATAACAGATGTATCCTGTTTTTAAACTATTACAGCGATTTAATGTTGTTTATGTTTTTATCAATTTGTTAATTTTGATATTTTTATAATGGTTGATATAATTTAGGAAAAATTCAAAAATATATGATGTATAACAAAGTCAAGTGTTAAGTCAAGTGCTGGTTTTATTTTGTTTTTGTTTATACAATTAACTATCAATGTCACATATAAAGTTAAAAAAAAAGAAAATATATGATGTATAACAAAGTGAAGTGCTGGTCTTATTTTGTTTGTGCTTATACAACTAACTATCAATGTCACATATGAAGTTAAAAAAGAAGAAAATATATGATGTATAATAAAGTCAAATGCTAGTGTTATTTTGTTTTTGTTTATACAATTAACTATTAATGTCACGTATGAAGGGCTGGTGCAAGGTAATGATACCCAATTATGACACATTAGTTGCAATGACATTCTGGAAAAACATAAATATTATCATTAAAATGAATTATTAGAGGTACCTACAATTTTTTTTTGGATTAGGTGTAAACAGATGAAATGTAGAAAAACGAATGACCTTCCGGAATATATAGCTTTTATTTATGGAAAAGTGGTATAACCACCCCAAAATGTCATTATTCGAAGATTGGTATGTTATTTTTTTTCTCAAACATAATGCACATGTTTTAGTTGACCCACCCGTTTGTTATGTAAATTTTCAATTTACAGGAAAAAAAAATATGTAGAGGCGTAGGCAACAGAAGAATCTTGTGAGGGGTTGTTTTTCCAAAACTTTAAAAGCCAATTTTATATTTTTTTTAAATTACCGAAGTCAGTGAAGCCCTAAAACGACATGGTCAAGGTTTGAGCCACCATATCATGGTCTAAAAATAATCAAAACATTTTTTTTTTAGGTTGTAGGTATTTTCGTGCTCTTGTTCGGGTTCTCTTCCGTTTTTGAAATAGGTAAGCCAATCAAAAGTTATAGGCCAAATAAACGACCTATGTTTTTTACAAATTTGACATGAGTCTAGTTAAAAATGAATTAAAAATAGAAAACAACAATAGATCTATTCAAAAATTATATATTTAGAATCCGTACACAGAGCTCGACAAGCATGTGCAATTTCATCTGCAGTGCACTCGTGGAGCTTATGTGGAACTAGTTGTGAAAAACCGAAAGTTACAGCATTTGATGTTTTTTGCTATAAATCAGGGATAAATCAGACCGAGCCTAAAGGTGCAATCCGAAGCTAATTCCAAGCCTGCAAGGGCGCCAAAAAAAAATTGAATTCAAACACGCACACGCGTAGGTGCGTGCATGCGTTAAGAACAACGCTCACGCGTCCTTGCGCGTACGCGCTATTGTATTCCTTTGTATGGGTTATTTAATTTCCTTTGTCAAGGGGATACATGAAGTTGATGAAGATGTGATGATGAAGAAGATGACGATGATGGAGATGTTGATGAGGAAGGGGGAGATGACAATGATGTTGAAGATGTTGATGATGATGTTGATGATGATGAGATGATGGTGATGGTGATGGTGATGGTGATGATGATGATGATGACAATGGTGATGAAGATGACGATGAGGATGATGGTGATGATGAGGAGATGATGGTGATGGTGATGATGATGATGGAAATGGTGATGAATATGACGATGAGGATGATGGTGATGATGATGATGGTGGTGATGAGGATGATGGTGACGAGGATGATGATCATGATGGTGATGAAGATGATGATGATCATGATGAATATGATAATGATCATCATCATCATCATCACCATCACCATCATCATCAACATCTTCCTCATCATTGTCATCTCCCCCTTCCTCATCAACATCTCCACCATCGTCATCTTCTTCATCATCATCATCTTCATCACCATCCTCATCAACATCAACATCATCTCCATCATCATCATCTTCTTCATCCTCATCACCATCATCATCATCATCTTCGTCATCATCATCATTGTCATCATCAACACCATAATCATCATCGTCCTTCTTCCTCATCTTCATCAACATCTAGGTCATCATCTTCATCGTCAACGTCATCATCATCATCATCCTCATCATCAACATTGATGGCGATGATGATGAAGATGATGATGACGATGTTGATGATGAGTACGATGATCATCAACATCATCATCATGTTCATCATCGCACTCATATTCACCACCATCCACCATCATCATCATCATCATCTTCGTCATCACCCTCTTCCTCATCATCATCATCAACAACATCGTTGTCATCATCATCATCATCATCATCAAATGATGACAATACAAAGATGATGATGATGATGACGAAGAAGATGGCGATGACGAGTATGATGAGGATGATGAAGATGATGAAGATGATGATTATGGTGACGAAGCCAATGATCATCGTGACCATGATCATATGATGATGATGATGATGGTGAGGATGATGAAGATGGCGATGATGATGATGACGAATATGATGATTTTGATGATGATGATCATATTTGTAATCATCATCATCATCTTCATCATCGTACTCATATTCATCATCATCCACCACCATCATCATCATCATCATATCATCATCATCATCGTCATCCTCATCCTCACAATGATGATGATGATGAAGATGATGATGATGATGATGATGGTGATGATGATGATCATGGTGATGATGATGGTCATGTTGTTGATGATGATGATGATGAGAATGATGTGCTGCATATTCCTCATCTTCATCATCATCATCATCTCCATTAGTCATCACCATCTTCATCATCATCGTCGTCATCATCATCATCATCATCATCATCATCATCATCATCATGATAAGGATGATGGTGATGACAAGTATGATGAGGATGATGAAGATGACTGTTATGAAGACTATCATCATCATCATCATCATCATCATCATATGATCATCATCATATGATCATCATCTTCATCATCCTCATCATCATCTGCATCCTCACAATGATGATGATGATGATGATGAGGAGGAAGTTTATGATGATGATGATGATGATGAGGAAGTTGATGATGATGATGAAGATGTTGATAATGTGCTGCATATTCCTCGTCATCTTCATCATCATCATCATCATCACCGTCATCATCATCATCTCCAAATTAGTCATCATCATCATCGTACTCATATTCATCATCATCCACCACCACCATCATCATCATCATTATCATCATCATATCATCACGACGAAGACGATGATGATGTGTTGCATATTCGTCATCATCTCCAACAACATCTTCGTCATCGTCATCATCATCTTCATCATCATCGTCGTCGTCATCATCATCATCCTCATGCTTGTCCTCACAATTATGATGATGACGATGATGATGATCATGCCGTGGATCATGTTGTGGATGATGATGATGTGTTGCATATTCGCCATAATCTTCATCATCAACATCATAATCATCATCATCATCATCATCATCATCACCATCATCTCCATTAGTCATCATCGTCATCATCATCATCATCAACATCATCATCATCATCATCTTCATCATTATCATGATCTTCATCATGATGATGATGATGATGACGATGAAGATGGTGATGATGATGACGACGATGAAGATGGTGACAATGATGATGATGACTACTGGAGATGATGATGATGTTGATGATGAAGATGATGACGAATATGCTGCACATCATCCTCATCCTCATCATCATCTTCATCATCATCTTCATGATGATGATGATGATGATGGCTATGACGAGTATGATGAGGATGATGAAGATGCCGATTATGATGACGAAGAAAATGATCATTGTGACCATGATCATATAATGATGATGGTGATAGAGAGGATGATGAAGATGGCGATGATGATGATGGCTGTAACATACCCTTAAGATGGAAAACATTTTGTGTTAAGAAACATTATGATAACTTTATTGTAAAGTTTATGTTGGACAGGTGTCCAAAGATGACTGTAATTTGCACAATATATTATTATTTAATAAATAAAATAGGAGACAAACACCTAAGAGGACTGTTGAAAGAGTGGTTACTGATCCACTAGGTGGAATGGAATCTGGGGTAGAAGGCAATGGAAAAGTGGCAGCATCATGATGCAACTAACTAGCTATTGGTATGGGACAACTCCCTTGAAATGTGGTCATAGTGCCTTGAAAGATGGGACTGGAGCTTGAGGCTCATTTATTCCAAACTGACCACTAAAAGACCTAAGCAGTCTATATAATAGCCATCAAATATTGAACTGAGGTTCATCACTTTTCCTGACGAGGAAATTTACCTTGGGGTTTTGTTGTGTTTGCACCCAAGAGATTTGATGAGGGGATATGCTGTTGTTGATCATGTTGTGAGTCTGCCAAACTCTTATTGAGTTCAGGAGGTTGATGCTAAGTGGAGAAGGCATTTTATTTCAGGAGGTTGATACCAAGTGGAGAAGGTATTTTTGAGTGCCTTGCTTCTACACAGATTCCACCCACTTATTGGATCAATAATCAGGCTCGGGGGTTCATTAGAAGTTAGCAGTTGAGCTGCTTCTTCTGAAGCAGTTGAGCTGCTTATTTTGAAGCAGGTTGGGAGGAACAGGCCTCCTTGGGTGTTTGTCGGCCCTATCACTTTTTACAGGTTCTATTGTCTTATCTATTTTATTTTCAAGTTCTGTTATCTATTTCTGTGTATTTTAAAGTTCTGCTATCTACTAGTTTTTACTGTTTAAGTTTTATTTCAGTTTTTTGAATGATTTAATAATTCTATATGAATTGAAATGATTGAAATAAATGATCTCTTCATTTTTCCCCATGCAAAAAGGAACAGCATCGTACTCTAGTACAGAGATAGATTAAAATAGATAAGTCTGATAGGAAAATAGCCATGAGATTGAGAAGATGAAATTATTATAAATTATCTCAAGTTTTCTACTTACTGTTAATTCCTATGTATACATTTACAGTATCCTCATTGTCATTTACTTTTAGCTAAATGATTTATTCCTAATTTACATATATGTTTCCTTAATTATAAATATCTCTCTTTCCAAAAGAATTAGAGTTCTATTCTAATAGTAAATATTTATCTATATTCAGCAGTTATAATGCTCATGTTTATATTAGGAAATTTATAGATTTACAGCAGAGTAATATTTCTTCTTTAGATAACAACAATTTTCCAATTATTTCATGCATACTTCCATACATGGTCTTATAACATAACTACACAGTGAAAATCAAGGCATTTGTCATTCCTTGCTATAACCCTAAACAGAGTTATCATTCACTAGCCTATAGTAAACATTTCCATTTTCAACAACAAGTTTAACTTTATTTCTCTTTACCTATAAAAGCATTACAATTTAAATAGGATCAAGATGTAATCTCAACATTTCATAGTAGGAGACCTGGTTAATATTATCGGTTTGGACAACATTCTGGTGTTCATTTCTTTTAACAATAGACAAACCATTTCAGACAGAAGTATCAAGATCAAAGACAAGAACCAAACGCTTACACCATAAACATGCATGTAGATCGATTAGTTAAGATTGAATTATCAAAACGACTGTAGGAGATTTCCAAACAAAATAGTGAATACAGGCTTATGTCGAGACCTCAACTAAAAGAGTTGTTAAACTTTATATTCCAGACAAAGGCTAAACCCTAGCACTAGAAATGCTTTCATATTCTTTTAAGAAGCAGTAACATTGTTTTAAATAAATGAAGTACATACAGGCCATAAGCCTCATCAACATTTTCATTTATCCATTGTTCCTATAAAACAAACAGTCATATCATTGTTTCACAAAACATTCACCCATCGATTTATAACAAAGATAAACACAGAGGTTGCCAAAACATATTACACTTTCACATTAACGACGAGTTACAGATCATGTTTGTAGGCCAAGCCTAGAATCGACGAAAAGACACAACTACAGCAACATGGGTTATAAACATTCCCTTCAAATTTCCAATTGACAGAGCTCGAAAACTTAACCTACATGATTTATATTTCACAATCAAACACGGCTATTGCCTTATGGGTCGAGGCATATCCTCCCCATACTTTTAAACAGTATGCAAACCCTATCTCTACAAATTACAAACTCTCTGAGTTAAAAACAAAAACACACAAACATTACACCAGCCGGCCATCTTCTTCATCTACACAGGGTCTCAATACAAATGCCGAGGCTTACCGGTTGGTATAGCTATTCCAACCTTCAACGCACAAAATCGAGGAGCCATTGCATAGTTACACCTGCAATAACATTACAAAGTGGTTAAAACAATATCTAGATGAAAAGACTTCAGTATCGAAATTTGATTAACCGATAGCACTTTGTATAAATATTACAGTGGAGGAAATCGAATACATTACCTTTCAAAATGCTATCCGTAGTTGCAATGAAACCCTACCTCTATAAATGCTGGAGTAACCGGAGTCAAACCCAAAAAAAACCATCAACTCTCAATAGTGTCAAGACCTGGAACAACCATAGTGAAGGGTTGGTTTCACATCCAAATCGAATTTCAAGAACAACAACAGGTCTGACGATCGAACCTCATCAAGGTTACAAACCCAAACTGACAACTTAGCAAATAACCACTGCACGAAGAACTGAGAGCTCATATCTATAATTTTTTGAGGTTATGAGTTCAAGACTCCAGAACTACGTTTCTACAAGCAAAACAACGAGGCTAAAAACCCTCAGACTGTCGGCCGCGCAGAGCCACCACTACCAAAAGACTTGAACACAATAAACTCATAAAAAACGCAACAAAGATAGGTTAAACCACTTGCATTGAAACCCTCAACAGATCAACGGTGTAGATCACCGGATGGAAACACGAAATCCCAAGACATCTACCTTATCAATTGTTACATCATTGCAATTGCCACGATGAGCCACGATGGAGCCATGGTGGAGCCAGCCCATCAACAAGTGAAAACGCATGTCTACACTTCAACACAGTAATGGCTATAATCACGATGGTAGCACATGATCGAGCACACTAAGCAGTTCCACATCGGAACTCCATTACCTTGACAGTTGTGTGCATTCAATGCCCAGGTTACGTTTATAGCTTCCAACCTGTGGTGCATATTAACGTTCACATCACAACAATTATTACATTGCATTTGCATATGATATAGTCGAAAGGTTACACCTTTTCACAACACGTTTTGTACATAGTTGGATAGAGTAGCTCCATAGTTCTTATAGCAACGTATGATCACATAGTTGTACATATTCCACATAACATATAGTTGCATAGATTTCACCTATCGTATAGTATTGCAATATTTGCATATTATCAAATAGGTAGTATAGTACCCCATTGTGTTCATATTGTCACACAACTACATAATGCACATAATTCATATTGTTTGCACATAGATAATAGGTTTTGCATGTAACTCATATCATTTGCAAAATAGTCATTAAGATTCAAAGGGTGTAGCATAAAATAGAAATCATAATGTGCATATAGTATCGCATAAGTGCCACATAGGGTATCACAAAGCACACAACTCACATTACATAAATGTGATAGTTGTTAAAATGGCAACAAACTCTATTTGCAAGGGTTCGATAATAATCCTATAAACACTTTAAACAGACCATAGGGTTCGATAATAATCATGTATACATTGTGAAAGGATTCAGACATACACATACACACATTATAATGTATGATGTAAGAGGAACATTTCATACCAACACCATCACCGTAGGATTTAGACCCTAAAACAAGTTAAAAAAGAGTTGTACATGGAATTTCCACGATTTGCCACAGAGGTAGAAGGTAGGATTTTACATACAGACAACATGAATGGAAACCAAATAAATCTGGGTACAACACTGCGATACGAACAATATAGATCTTCTTTGATAATATGTTGATTACTTGTCGCAACTTTAATCTCTTACCTGTAAATCTGTCACAAGTACGAATTCACATGCTTTAGCACGAATGCTAAGTAAGCCTTGGGGCATCTATGGGACCCCTTCATCAATCAAACAAAAGTACATTAGTCAAACAGTTGTTTCAACATTTATAAACAACAGTAGTAGAGATGTGTAGCAACACAACTAAATATGGATAACATCAAGACTTAAGCATAAATCTGTTTGTCGCAAATCCTTACTTAATAAACCAGCATGGCATTTAATATAGCAAGATAACATTTCATGCATTGTTCTAATTCTGCATTCATTAAATAAGCAATAAATGTCACGTAGAAAAGTTTTAAATTTTTGTGATTTTTCCAGGATGTTACAATGGCGATGTGTTGCATATTCGCCATCATCTTCATCATCAACATCATAATCATCATCATCATCATCTCCATTAGTCATCATCGTCATCATCATCATCATCAACATCATCATCATCATCATCATCATCTTCATCATCATCATGATCTTCATCATCATCATCATCGTCACCATCATGACGAAGATGATGATGATGATGATGATGATGACGATGAAGATGGTGATGATGATGATGATGACTACTGGAGATGATGATGATGTTGATGATGACGAATATGCTGCACATCATCCTCATCCTCATCATCATCTTCATGATGATGATGATGATGATGATGAAGATGGCTATGACGAGTATGATGAGGATGATGAAGATGCCAATTATGATGACAAAGACAATGATCATCGTGACCATGATCATATGATTATGATGGTTATGGTGAGGATGATGAAGATGGCGATGATGATGACTAATGAATATGATGACGACGAATATGATGATTTTGATGATGATGATCATATTCATCATCATCATCATCATCTTCATCATCGTACTCATATTCATCATCATCCACCACCACCATCATCATCATCATCACCATCCTCGTCCTCACAATGATGATGATGATGATGAAGATGATGACGATGATGATGGTGATGATGATGATCATGTCGTTGATGATGATGAAGATGATGACGATGATGAGGATGATGTGCTGCATATTCGTCATCATCATCATCATCATCATCTCCATTAGTCATCATCTTCATCATCATCATCATCTGCATGCTCTTCCTCACAATGATGATGATGACGACAATGATGAAGATGATGATGATGATCATGCTATGGATCATGTTGTGGATGATGATGTGCTACATATTCGTCATCATCTTCATCATCAACATCATCATCATCATCAATCATCATCATCATCATCTCCATTAGTCATCATCATCATCATTATCACCATCATCATCGTCATCATCATCATCATCACCATCTTCATCATCATCATGATCTTCATCACCATCGTCATCATCACCACCATCATCATCATCATCATTGTACTCATATTCATCATCATACTCATATTCATCATCATCCACCACCACCATCATCATCATCATCAACATCATCATTATCATCATCCTCGTCCTCACAATGATGAAGATGATGAAGATGATGACGATGATGATGGTGATGATGATGATCATGTTGTTGATGATGATGAAGATGATGATGAGGATGAGGATGATGTGTTTCATATTCGTCATCATCTTCATCATCAACATCATCGTCAACATCATCATCATCATCATCATCATCATCATATCCATTAGTCATCATCATCATCACCATCTTCATCATCATCATCATCTTCATCATCATCATCATCAGATCATCATGACGAAAAACGAACACTATTCGTAAAATCTTCCACGATGAGGAGGCCCTCCATGATTACTTGATTAGATCCTACATCTCATCATCTTCATCCTACACTGAGACAAAAAATAACAGGTGCCTTAGATTTTGATTAATACAGCAATGTAAAGAAGAGTGCTATGCATATTACATGAAGCCAAGCTTATACCTTCTGTGCTATGCTTTGCCAGCCTTCCATAGGGGTGGGAGTATCAAGACTGTTATCCTTCCCCATAAATTAACTAGGCAAATATTTCCCAGCAAATAAAACTAACCATCAAAGTGCATTTTGTCACATTTGCATCGCCCTAAGAGAATAAAATCTGATGGTAATTATGAACAAATCTGACATACTGCGATCTCACAATAATCGCACCTCCGAGTAGTCTTTATACAACATTAATATATATCTACTATGTATTTAATTATTCTTGATGTAATACATATGTTTTTAACTGAAAATTAAATTAATGTTTTGAAATCAAAATACACAAATTTGTAAATATACCCTTAAACCCCCAAACACCTAGAAGCACTTAAATGCACATAGGGATTATGGGTTAGAAGGGGTCCTAAAGGCCTTTATAGGGGAGGGGCTCTTTATGGGGAGGGGCTCTAGGCATAACCTAACACATTTATATCTGTTAAGCAATAAATACAATGAACGTTACCCACCAACCATTACAATGTTCAGCAAGGACGCGCACGCACCAGAGGTGCGTGCGCGTCCCTGTTGAACATAAAATTTAGAAAATCACCCGCGTTCTTTCTCCCACATTTTTTTCCTCATTCATCGCGTTCTCTTCGCTGGTTTCACGCACAGTCCAACAAGCATTTTCATGGTGGATTTAATTCATACACCATTTGGATAAAATACACAATATTTGGGGCTCTATTTGGCTCTTTGTATTGAATACACACCTATTGGGATCTATTTGGATCAATTGAGTGAATACACAATAATTGGACTCTATTTGGCACCTTGGATTGAATTCTCATGCTACTTGGATACACATGAAGTCTTCTTACATATAGTGGACACATCAAAAGAGCATTTGACATTTGAAGCAAAGAGCAATCATAATCCTTGAGGTATGGTGAAAATTTGATCTTGTTAAATGTAATTTAGTCTTCATTCACTTGTTTGAATGGCATCTATTTTGTTTTTTCCTCATGAATTGTATGATAGATCTATTTTAGTCTTCTTAATCTTCAACATAGACAATAAAAACATCCTACCAAAAAAAAACCTACAACATGCACCAAGCAATGCTTTCAACCTTTCATGAAGATAATAAAAAAAAATTACTTGCATCACCACCAATAACATTTCATAATCACATTCCTCCATCTAGTAGACAAACATTTGTTGAATTCCTCATGGTTTCACTACAACAACTCACACAAACACCTAAACAATTGAAAACTCTTAGTCTTTTGGGGCTATTTTCCCTCATCCATACCATGAAAATGAAGTAATATGAGCTTCTCCCTTGTAGGGAATTTGCTGGACTACTAACATCCCATACCACCATCCAATACCATCCTACTGAGTTCCTAGATGTGATGTTGTAACTTTATATGTAGGGCATTCCCAATAGCTTTTAATATTATATGAAAACATTATCACTAGATGTTGTTGTACATAATCAATTGCTACATCGAGCTTTAATAATCATGCACATCGAGTTTTAATATCTTGTTTGTTGTTCATTCTTGCAGGGGTCATATTTTCGTTTTTCCAAAAGCGCATTGAATATGGGCAACAGATGTAATAATCAAAGAAAGTCTAGAAGGATGCAGCTGCCCCCTGAAAAGGCCCATGAGATAAGAGAAAAGGCCAGGTTGTACATGCAAAACCGTAGAAATCAAAATGTTAGTGCCTTAGATCCATCAACAAGCAATGACGAAGTGGTTGAATTCAATCAAATCTTGCCTGATGTCGAGTATGAAGGGATGGATGTTGAACAAGTTCTTAACTGGAAAACACCCCAAGAAGAGCACCCACCTGGCGAACACACTCCATTGCAGGACCAATTACTGAATGAAGGGCCACAACAAACTGTTGACAAGATTCGTACTTCCTTGCCGACTCCCTTGCCTCAACTATCAACCAGACGACGAAGAACTCCCAGACGTATTCATGTGGATTAAAGTTCATTTTCAGGACTTGAAGGTAAGATGCCCAAACGCACTATTGATGTCCATTGTAACAAGATAATCAAAGAGTTTTTTGAATCCAAAACCGATGCAGCAAAATATCAATTGTTTCTTGCTTTGTTAAAATCACATTTCTAGCTCATGTTAGGAGAATTTTGTGCATAAAGGTAGTTAGAAGTTCAGAGGCCAACAATCATGTTGTTATAAATCTACAATCTGCATTTAATTTGATTGGAAAACTCTCACACAAAAGATTTTAATGCGGCCCATCGTGTACTGTCAGAATCGATTGTAGACAAATCCACAAGGCAATGTCGCCTACTATCACACACATGTAAAATCTTTAAAGTAGATAGAAAGACTCTTCAAAAGTATTCTGTCATTAGAGAAAAACTTGAGACCCCAGGCCAAAAAGATTGTTGGGCCTTTGTTGGTAGGTTACCTCATTCAGACATGAAGCTCATTGCTGCAGTTAAAGAACTAGTGCAAAAGTTTTGGCATGATAACACTAGACCGTCATCGAATCAAAGAGATGTTTTACAGTTGAGAAAAGGTGTTAGGGGGGGGTGAACCCCATGTCAAGCACTTCCTTGAAACCACACAAACAGAACTCTATGAGAGGTTCAAGAATGAGCACACACAATTAAACTTGGGCCAAAGGTCCTTCGAAAAATGCAAACCCTGGTATGTTAGAATTTGCATTGATCGCAGTACATGTTGTTGTAGATACCATGTAGAATTTGAGTACTATTATGATACATATAGACATATATTTTGTGGTTTGCATACTAACATTGTGCAGGATTTCCCTTCATTACAACCACCGAATGCACCCAGAGAATTTATACATAGCATAATGTGTCGAAGGCCTGAAGGACAAAAAATATTATAAAAAATCATGTTTATATGGGACGTGTTCTAGTTGCAGTGGATTTGCATTATTGAGCCGTTGCATCCACGCAACCACGGAGCACGAATTTGGGAGGATGTCAGTAGAAATGCAGAACTTCCACTATATAACATATCAAGTAGATAGTTCGAAGGAAAGCAAAAAAATTGCATTGGTGAAGTCACAGGTAATCTAAGTTTGCATGCTTTCATACTGTACATGTTGAATTTGTACATAAATATTCAGATTGAAAATGTCATGTTGTATTAATGCCATTGCTTTTGTGGCACCATGTACAAATTTGTGATTTCATGAAGGAATTATACCAAAAGACCGAGCATTGTGTACAGCACGTCCATGTAGCACGATGGCAGGATGAACAGTACAGACAGTGCAGGGACACCTTTCCCAAGGGAACAATATTGTCGGTTGTGGACTTTGCGGAAAACTATACCCTACAGCCACAGAATGAGATTCAAAGTCAATACTACCATTCAGACCAAGTTAGCATAATGGTCCATATCACGTACAGGCACGTGCCAGAGAGCAGCAACGACATGAGGATAATATTGAAAGAGACCAACTTCTACATTAGTGACGACAGGTGCCACGACCTGCATTATGTGCAGCATTGCTTCAAAATTTTCTATGATTAGCTGAAGGAGAGAGGGATACATATGGATCAGCATTGGATATGGTCAGATGGTTGTGCAGGCCAGTTAAAAAATGCATGTGTTTTCCAGTGGTTGAGTATGTTGCATAAGACTTATGATGTGCTGCATGCATGGAACTATTTTGAGATCGGGCATGGAAAGGGAGAGCATGACGGGGCTGAAACATGTCTCAAAACCGCCCTACGAAGGGAGGAGATGAGGTGCATGGGAGGCCCTCATATTCTGAATGTCGAATCCACAGTTCGATGATGCAAAGAAAAAATGTCAGATCAAACCACGGAGCAACACATACCAACAGGTAGAGGACATGTTGTCAGAAATTTCTGGAATGTAGTTGATATAGATCAATCGCGTTCTTATAGTTGTAGTACTGTGCAAGGCACTCGTGGATTTCATTCGGTTCGAAACTCAAACAATCCTTTATTTGAAATATGGACGCGAAAACTTGCTTGCTTTTGTGGGACTTGCAGCAGTTGTGAGTGGGATGAGTGCGAATCAATGGATTGGGTTGATGAATGGGATCATGTATCACTTGTAGTGGAACCACGTGCAGTTGTTGAAACAATCCAGTTAGAGGAAGGCCAATCCTCTATTTCGAATGAATATGATCATATATTTGATCTTGTACAACCAGGTAAACATTTCTGCATGCATATCCCGGTTCCCTCCTTTTTTTTGTAATTATCGAAGTTATCAAACCACTGCTTGTTGGAATATGACCTTAAAATGCATTTTTGCAGGACACATCTACGCAATTGTCGCCTCGACAGACATTGCAATTGGGACGAATTATTGGTTGGCACGATGCATCCAGGTGAAGTAAACCCGCCTCGCATCATTAACGGATAGTGAAGGCATTACCTTTCCGACTGGCTCGATGGTTGTTCAGGGGGAATATCTTACAGTGGATGGAAAGGGACCAAAGAGCAATGGCTACACATACACAGATTATAGACCAGGGTCGCGGGTGTATCACTTTACGCACTTGATCGTGGGTACAAACATCCAACTACAGACAATGTCAACGAAGTCATCAAACAAGGTATGCTACTTACTACCTCATGCGGAGCATGAGAGGTTGTTCGAGACAATAAAAAACCGAGAGGATCCAGAAGGCCTAATTGACTGAGGTACATAGTATAGCCATGTGATTGTTTATTCATGCACGGTTAATGTTATTCATGTTAGATGGTTTATTTGATATCGTTATCTTATATCATTTATTTGATGTCTGAGTTATGATTAAGTTATGATTTATAGCCATGTGATTGTTTATTCATGTCTGATTAACCCTAGAAGCACTAATATAACCCTACAAACATAATCTAGCCCTAAAAATGCTAGAAAGCTAAACTAACCCTAGAAACACTAATCTAACCCTCAAAAACTAATCTAGAATCCTAGAAACATAATCTAGCCCTAGAAATCCTAGAAAGCTAAACTGACCCTAGAAACACTAATCCAACCCTCAGAAACTAATCTAGAATCCTAGAAACATAATCTAGCCCTAGAAATCCTAGAAAGCTAAACTAACCCTAGAAACACTAATCTAACCCTTAGAAACTAATCTAGAATCCTAGAAACCTAATGTAGCCCTATTAACCTAATCTAGCCCTAGAATCCATGACCCACCACACATACCCTCAATAGGGGGTCTTTGGACTCCAAGTGGGATAGGATCACTATTAGAAGGGTTTGTTACCCAATCTATTAAGGGCCTAAGTCACATTGAGTCATTTCCAGTCTTATATAGCCTATATGCCGCTAATCAAATGCCAAAAAATCCATCTGGGAGAACACTTGTTATCATACACACTCTAATTAACCTCTAGGCAAAGCAACAACCATTGCTCTGCAACCTGTGAAGGCTGCGTAGGAAAAAAACTAAGTGCTAGTAATTAGAGGAGGGTAGTTGTCACTGGATTGGGAGTAGTCACTTCCTTTGGTCATGATCCAGGTACTTTATAGGGAAATCTTCTTCAGGGACAGAGTGGTATCGGTGATATTGAGAGCTTTGATTGCTCTGATTTTGCAAGTGTAATTGGCGTCAATGCGATTCATTTGCTTCCTCTCATTTACACCTCTTTTGAATTTTTCTACTTGACTTGTAAATGTGGAATAGTCCACCAAGTCAAAGGGTTTTTTCTCATCACGATCTCACCAAGAGCCACATACACAAAAACCATGCATCATGTACAAAATAAACATGCAAAAGCCTTCGGGTCAATGCTTAATTAGTGATCTCCACCATGCATGATTCACTCAAGCATGATTCTCCTTACAATACATGCAAGGGCTTGCAACAACATTCAACATTTCCTTCACACAACCTCTATGACCTCTATTCCTTATGTAGCTCAGTCTCCATGCTTTATGCACTACGATCATAATAATCATAGAAATTGTTTAATGATTCATAATAATCATGACTACTCAATCCATCGTGATGTCGCATAAGTAAAAAAAAAATGAGACCAAGACTTCCTTGGGACAAAATATTGTTGATTCATATCTTCAACCCCCCCATCTATTACAGTTATTCTTCACAGCTACAAAATCCCAACAATGACATAATAATTGGGAATCACATTCAACTCAAGCACATCATTAGTAGTACTTATTTGCAAATTTTCCATGATAATTCTTTCATAAAACATAATATTAGTAGCATCTTGTAGAATATTTTCTCATTATACGGTGCATTGCATTAAACCAATTGACAATGACTACTATTTTGCAACAAATAACCTCCAAAACACATAGAACCAATGACATCATAGAAAAACCATAGAACATAGAAACACACTATGTAACATAATTATCAATGAAAAATATACTTTATTATATGTTAATCCTCTTATCCTACAAATGAAACTTCCCAATATTTTGTTGCTTCCGGTTCTCTTGTCAGATTTATTAGAAAATATAGGGAGATGTTTTTCAACAAAATTCAATGCAATTGCACATTTATTACATGTATATGTACATTAAGGACATGTAACTACTTCCTTAACAAAAAGAGAAGTTGAGAGAAAATCTCTTAATAACTTAACACTCAACCTAAACACAAAGATATTATAAAAATTAATCATAAAAATACTCACCTAACACATACTTAGCTGAAAGAATATCTCAATTATATCAACATCCACTTAGTTAGGCTCATAACAACCACATCCACCCTGTGATACATCATGTATACATCCACTTAACTTATGTGCACAAACTTCAACCATATGTGAACCTATCATATAAAACCTTACCTAATCTAGTAGGTCAATCACTCATAATAACCATGAAGTAATAGGTCATAGTATACATATGCAAAATTCTTCATATTTGCACTTGTATCCTCATCCATTAGCATACACCAAATATATTTGAAAACATTGCATTATCAACCCTCACCCAAACCCTAGCACTAAATCATCTCCTTCATCATCACCATCACCATCGCCATCACCATCTCCATCATCATCATTGACTCTAACTCTAACCCTAATTCAATTTCCTTCTATAACCCTATCCCTAACCCTCACCCAAACCCTAGCACTAAGCCATCTTCTCCATCCTCACCATCACCATCACTGTCACCATCAACGTCTTCATCATCACCACCATCTCCATCATCATCATTGACTCTAACTCTAACCCTAATTCAATTTCCTTCTATAACCCTAGCCCTAACCCTCACCCAAACCCTAGCACTAAGCCATCTTCTCCATCCTCACCATCACCATCAACATCTTCATCATCACCACCATTTCCATCATAATCATTGAATCTAACTCTAACCCTAATTCAATTTCCTTCTATAACGCTAGCCCTAACCCTCACCCAAACCCTATAATTAAGCCATCTTCTCCATCCTCACCATCACCATCACCGTCACCATCAATGTCTTCATCATCACCACCATCTCCATCATCATCATTGACTCTACCTCTAACCCTAATTCAATTTCCTTCTATAACCCTATCCCTAACCCTCACCCAAACCCTAGAATTAAGCCATCTTCTCCATCCTCACCATCACCGTCACCATCAACGTCTTCATCATCACCACCATCTCCATCATCATCATTGACTCTACCTCTAACCCTAACTCTAACTCCAACTCTAACTCTAACTCCAGGTTCCTCATCAAAGCCTCCATCATCATCATCTTCATGACCATCGCCATTGCCATCACCATCACCGTCAACCTCTTCATCATCATCACCATCATCATCATCATACATGCCCAGTGGAATATTTTCCAGAGTTGACCCCCGTGTGCAAAAATTGCACACTCCCTCACTAAGCAAAACCCTAGTTTCCAAGATGGACGTATAAGATGAGGGCGGGGCCACCGGGCCGGAGGGGAGGGGCACCCCTAGCATTATCTCGGCGTGCTGAATCCAACGGAGTTGACGGTTCGTCGATCCGAGACACGGTCTTCATTCTATGGCCCGTCCCGTCTCGCATCCAAAAGGCCTTCAGGGACACCTACTGGATACCTGCCGTGGGTGTAGAACTCCAACCGTGCAACAAAACCGGGTTCCGGGGAGTCCTGCAGGTGTGTCTAGGTAGGTTCCGGCCAGGAACACTAGCCACAAGTGCCCGGTGGGTGATTTTCCAGAGTTGACCCCCATGTGCAAAAATTGCGCACTCCCTCACTGAGCAAAACCCTAGTTTCCAAGATGGACGTACAAGATGAGGGCGGGGCCACCGAGCCAGAGGGGAGGGGCACTCCTAGCACTATCCCGGCGTGTTGAATCCAATGGATTCAACGATTCGTCGATCTGAGCCACGGTCTTTATTCTATGGCTCATCCCGTCTCGCATCCAGAAGGCCTTTCAGGGACACCTGCTGGATACCTACCAGGGGCGTAGAACTCCAACTTGCAACAAAATCGGGTTTTCGGGGAGTCCTACAGGTATGTCTAGGTAGGTTCTGGCCGGGAATGCTAGCCACAAGTGACCGGTGGGTGATTTTCCAGAGTTGAACCCGTGTGCAAAAATTGCACACTCCCTCACTGAGAAAAACCCTAGTTTCCAAGATGGACGTACAAGATGAGGGCGGGGCCACCGGGCCGGAGGGGAGGGGCACCCCTAGCACTATCCCGACATGCTGAATCCAACGGAGTTGACGGTTCATCGATCCGAGCCATGGTATTCATTCTATGGCTCGTCCCGTATCGCATCTAGAAGGCCTTTAGGGACACCTGCTGGATACCTGTCGAGGGCATAGAAGTCCAACCGTGCAACAAAACCTGGTTCCGGGGAGTCATGCAGGTGTGTCTAGGTAGGTTCCGGCCGGGAACGCTAGCCACAAGTGCCCGGTGGATAATTTTCCAGAGTTGACCCCCATGTGCAAAAATTGCACACTCCCTCACTGAGCAAAACTCTAGTTTCCAAGATGGACGTACAAGATGAGGGCGGGGCCACCAGGCCGAAGGGGAGGGGCACCCCTAGCACTATCCCAACATGTTGAATCCAATGGAGTCGATGGTTCATCGATCCGAGCCAAGGTCTTCATTCTATGGCTCATCCCGTCTCGCATCAAAAAGGCCTTCAGGGACACCTGCTGGATACATGTCGGGGGTGTAGAACTCCAACCGTGCAACAAAACTAGGTTCCGGGGAGTCCTGCAGGTGTGTCTAGGCAAGTTCCGGATGGGAATGCTAGCCCTAAGTGCCCGGTGGAAGATTTTCCAGAGTTGACCCCTATGTGAGGGCCATGCCAAATTCGCTAAAAGGGGCCATTTCTCGACTAGAGGCCCTCGGGCATGCGTGGCCACCGTGGACAGGTCCAAAATGGCCAGGTGGACCTGTGGGAGGTGACGTAATCCAAGTCCTCTGGCCGGTTTTGGTTTTGTGGCACCGGGTCAAATCCTCCAGGTGTCCCTGAACGGCCCCGGGGTGCCCAACTAGAATGCCCATAGCACCCGAACCGTGGCTCGGTTCACGAATCCGTCGATTTCGGTGGGTCCAGGACGACGGGTTTCAGCTAGGGGACAACCCACAGTGTCCCCTGAAGACCCAGAAGCGGTGCCAATGGGCCGTCTTCAGAGCTAGGGTTTTTCTCATTGAAGGCCATGCCAAATTCTCTAAAGGGGGCCATTTCTCGACCGAAGGTCCCTGGGCTTGCGTGGCCACCGTGGACAGGTCCACAATGGCCACGTGGACCTATGGGAGGCGACGAAATCCAAGTCCTCTCGCCGGTTTGGGTTTCATGGCCCTGGGTCAAATCCTCCAAGTGTCCCTGAACGGCCCGAGGGCGCTTGACTAGAATGCCCGTAGCACCCGAACCGTCGCTCGGTTCATGAATCCGTTTATTTCGGTGGGTCCGGGATGGCGGGTTTCAGCTAGGGGACCCCCCATAGCATCCCCCGAAGACCCAGAAGCGGTGCCAATGGGCCATCTCCGGAGCTAGGGTTTTGCTCAGTGATGGGGATTTTCTCTAGGACCATAGAACACAAACCGGTGAGCGGACTTGTATTCCGTTGGCTCCCACAGGTCCATGTGGCCATTGTGGACCTATCCACAGTGGCCACACATGCCCGGGGGCCTCCAGACGAGAAATGGCCCCCTTTAGCGAATTTGGCATGGCCTTCACCGAGCAAAACCCTAGCTCCGGAGATGGCCCGTTGGCACCGCTTCTGGGTCTTCGGGGGACGCTGTGGAGGGTCCCTTAGATGAAACCCACCATCCCGGACCCACCGGAATTGCTAGATTCGCGAACCGAGCCATGGTTCGAGTGCTACGGGCATTCTAGTCGGGCACCCCGGGGCCATTCAGGGACACTTGGAGGATTTGACCCGGGGCCACAGAACCCAAAGCGGCGAGAGGACTTGGATTACGTCACCTCCCACAGGTCCACCTGGCCATTGCGGACCTGTCCACAGTGGCCATGCACGCCCAGGGGCCTCTGGTCAAGAAATGCCCCCCCTTTAGCGAATTTGGCATGGCCTTCACACGGCGGTCAAATATGGAAAATCTTCCACCGGGCACTTAGGGCTAGCATTCCCGGTCGGAACCTGCCTAGACACACCTGCAGGACTCCCCGGAACCCGATTTTGTTGCACGGTTGGAGTTCTACGCCCCCGGCAGGTATCCAGCAAGTGTCCCTGAAGGCCTTTTGGATGCGAGATGGGACGAGCCATATAATGAATACCATGGCTTGGATCGACGAACTGTCAACTCCGTTGGATTCAGCACGCCGAGACAGTGCTAGGGGTGCCCCTTCCCTCCAGACCGATGGCCCCGCCTTCATCTTGTACGTCCATCTTGGAAACTAGGGTTTTTCTCAGTGAGGGAGTGTGCAATTTTTGCACATGGGGGTCAACTTTGGAAAATCATCCACCAGGCACTTTTGGATAGCATTCCCGGTCGGAACCTGCCTAGACACACCTGTATGACTCCCCGGAACTCGGTTTTGTTGCACGGTTGGAGTTCTACGCCCCCGACAGGTATCTAGAAGGTGTCCCTGAAGGCCTTCTGGATGCGAGACAGGATGAACCATAGAATGAAGACCGTGGCTTGGATCGATGAACTGTCAACTCCATTGGATTTAGCACGCCGGGATAGTGCTAGGGGTGCCCCTCCCCTCTGGCCTGGTGGCCCCGCCCTCATCTTGTACGTCCATCTTGGAAACTAGGGTTTTGCTCAGTGAGGGAGTGTGCAATTTTTGCACACGGGGGTCAACTCTGGAAAATCACCAACCGGGCACTTGTGGCTAGCGTTCTCGGCTAGAACCTACCTAGATGCACCTGTAGGACTCCCTGGAACCCATTTTTGTTGCACGGTTGGAGTTCTATGCCCCCGGAAGGTGTCCCTGAAGGCCTTTCGAATGCAAGACAGGACGAGCCATAGACTGAAGACCGTGGCTCGGATCGACGAACGGTTGACTCCGTTGGATTCAGCACGTTGGGATAGTGCTAGGGGTGCCCCTCCCCTCTGGCTCGGTGGCCCTGCCCTCATCTTGTATGTCCATCTTGGAAACTAGGGTTTTGCTCAGTGAGGGAGTGTGCAATTTTTGCACACGGGGTTCAACTTTGGAAAATCTTCCACCGGGCACTTGTGGCTAGCGTTCTCAGCCAGAACCTCCCTAGACACACTTGCAGGACTCCCCGGAACCCAGTTTTTTTGCACGGTTGGAGTTCTATGCCCCCGTCAGGTATCCAACAGGTGTCCCTGAAGGCCTTTTGGATGCGAGACGGGACGAGCCATAGAATGAAGACCGTGGCTCGGATCGACGAACTGTAGACTCTGCTGGATTCAACACGCTGGGATAGTGCTAGGGGTTCCCATCCCCTCCAGCCTGGTGGCCCTTCCCTCAGCTTGTACGTCCATCTTGGAAACTAGGGTTTTACTCAATAAGGGAGTGTGCAATTTTTGCACACGGGCGTCAACTCTGGAAAATCTTCCACCGGGCACTTAGGGCTAGCGTTCCCGGCTGGAACTTGCCTAGACACACCTGCAGGACTCCCCAGAACCCATTTTTGTTGCATGGTTGGAGTTCTATGCCCCCGGCAGTTATCCAGCAGGTGTCCCTAAAGGCATTTTGGATGCGAGACGGGACGAGCCATAGAATGAAGACCGTGGCTCGGATTGACGAACCGTCGACTCCATTTGATTTATCACGCTGGGATAGTGCTAGGGGTGCCCCTCCCCTCTGGCCCGGTGGCCCCGCCCTCATCTTGTACGTCCATCTTGGAAACTAGGGTTTTGCTCAGTGAGGGAGTGTGCAATTTTTGCACACGGGGGTTAACTATGGAAAATCTTCCACCGGGCACGTATGATGACGATGATGGTGATGATGATGAAGAGGTTGACGGTGATGGTGATGGCGATGGCGATGGTCATGAAGATGATGATTATGGAGGCTTTGATGAGGAACCTGGAGTTAGAGTTAGAGTTGGAGTTGGAGTTAGAGTTAGGGTCAGAGGTAGAGTCAATGATGATGATGGAGATGGTGGTGATGATGAAGACGTTGATGGTGACGATAATGGTGATGGTGAGGATGGAGAAGATGGCCTAGTGCTAGGGTTTGGGTGACAAGCTGCTTACTAAAAACAATTTGATTTGATGTAATAAGGGCTCTCTCTCACAGATAGTAAACTATGTATTAACTATACTCTGCCAAATTCACAAAGAATTAGGTGGACAATTTGATGCAACTCTTGAGTATAAAACCTAACAGTAAACTATGTCACTTAACTATACTCTGCCAAATTCACAAAGAATTAGGTGGACAATTCGATGCAACTCTCAAGTATAAAACCTGCTACTAGGGAAAATGGTTAATAGAGAGCGTTCTAACAGAGAAAGACAATTAATACTTCTGGTACTAGGGAAAATGGTCAATAGAGGGTGTGGGCGTTCCAACAGAGAAGGACAATTAATACTCCTGGTGTTCTTGGGTTGCCATAAAGTAACATGCAATAAATCCTTTGCCATAAATTTCACCTAGCACCTGCTTTGAACTTCAGGATAACATTGCACTTGGTGCACGCTTTCTAACCTATCAAGAAAATAGGACCCGAACAAGCCAATATGCAGGTAGACCTGAACAAGCTAATATGCAAGAAATGAATGATATTTGCAGGTAGGCAATAAATGATAGTTTGATAGAAATTAAAGTTTGCAACTATGGTAACTAAGGTTGTGAAGTATTTTTTATTTATTTATAATTTTTACTAATAGTCGACAATGATAAAATTAGTCAAATCACACCCTATAATCCAATGGAAGTGTAACACATTTGAAAATAATTATTATTAAAAAAGTCAACAAATCTTTCTTTTCCATAAACTTTAACTATTTATATAGTTAGTTTATGTCACCCTACAAATTATTAGAGTAGGGTGGTCTGTGCCTTCAAGAAAGATCGCAGCCCGGGCCTGACGGATGGACGACAGAGTTTTACTTGGCATTTTTTGAAATTTTGAAAGATGACCTATTGCGAGTGGTAGAGAAGAATAGGGTGACAGGAAAGTTGCTACCCTGTATCAATGCTACGTTCTTAGCTCTTATTCCCAAGGTGGACGAACCAAAGACGTTTGGGGACTTTCGTCCTATATCTTTATGCAATGCGTTATATAAGGTAATATCAAAAATAATTGCTAAAAGAATCAAGCCAATATTGGCTAGGTATATCACTCCGGAGCAATTCGGATTCCTACCTGGCCAATGCATCCATGAAGCGATTGGGAGTGCACAAGAGTGTATACATACGATCAAAACCCAGAATCTGCCGGCTAAAGTGTTGAAGATCAATCTTTATAAAGCTTATGATCGTACTAGTTGGCTCTATATAAGATTGGTTCTTATTCAAACTGGGTTTGGTGTACCTTTTGTAAACTGGATTTGGTCTTGTTTGTCAACGATCAGATTTGTGGTTTTAATTAATGGAGTTGCTTCTGGTTTTTTTACACCTGCTCGTGGGCTGAGGCAGGGATGCCTGTTGTCTCCATATTTGTTCTTGCTAGTTATGGATGGACTGAGTTGTCTAATCATTGAGGTAGCGGACGGTGGTCTAGTCACAGGCTTGACGTTTGGTGACATTCACTTTACTCATATTTTCTTCGTTGATGACGCCTTGTTGTTTCTTGGTAACATAGCTGCAGAGGTACAAGTCATAAAAGATCTATTCTGGTTGTTTAGTGTGGCCACGGGTATGCTAGTGAATATGGACAAATCTGCCTGCTACCATATTAATCTTGAAGAAGACGAGCTTATGCTTTTTCTGAATATTATGCCGATGGAGACATACCAGTTAACTGAGGGTTTTAAATATTTGGGGTTTCACCTGAAACCGAATTGTTATGGTATTAAGGACTGGAAATGGCTAGTTGATAAGGTGGAACGCTGCATCTTCTTCTGGTGCAATAGATTCTTATCTAAGGGAGGTAAAGCAGTGTTAATTACGAGTATCTTAAGTGCTATTCCTATCTACTAGATGATTAATACGAAGATACCACAGGGGGTACTGCATTCCCTTCGGAAGTTATTCTTCAGGTTTTTGTGGATGGGAAAAAATGACAGGGGTCTACATTGGACTTCATGGGTCTCCATTTCGAAACCGAAGGAGGGAGGTGGATGGGGTTTCAAGGAATTATCTATGTTTGGTAAAGCACTGGCATCAAAGTCGGTTTGGCATTTTGTCTCCAAGCAAGGTAAGTGGCAATCTTTACTTCATTTTAAATATTGTGGTAGTTTATCTGTGCTTGAATGGATTCAGGATCCTAGGAAGAACAGCAGGGGTGGGTCACTATTCTGGAAGGCAACCGTGGCTGCCTATCCCATTATTGGGGATCGTCTGGTGTGGGCTGTGGGAGACGGTCGGGTAGCACGCATTGGCAAAGACTGCTATTTAGGAGTAAAAAATGTCCCAGCTCTCCCTTTGGAATTGATAAGCTTTATGGTAGAGGAGGGATATTCGGTGCTAGCTGATATCTCAACTGCAGGGAATGGTGTGATTCAAAACTGGATGTCTGCAGCGAACTTGGAAATACCTTCGAGATGGACTAATATTTGGGACTCGTGGATGCTGGAATTAAAACGTGGTTTTATCATAATGAGTCAGGAACCCGATAAGCTACATTGGTAAGGGAATGCAAAGGGCGGAAATTTTACAGTTAAGGAGGCTTACAGCTCTTTATGGCAAAAGTTGTATTACGAAGCTCCATGTTGGGGAAACAAATTATGGAAGTCACGGGCTCCATATAAAAGCAAAATTTTGTTATGGTTGATCCTGAAAGGCATGGTGTTAACCTAGGACAAGCTTAAAAGAAGGAATATGGCTGGTCCAGGACGCTGTCGTTTGTGCAGACAGGAGGATGAAGATGCAGAACACCTTTTTATGAAATGCTCCTTTATACAACAGGTCTGGAAAGATTTGGGCATTAAGCTTGGTATGAATTTTGTTAGGGAAGATGAGTCATATAACGTTTTCTTGAAAGCTTGGTATGACGAACCTGGACTGAAAATGTTGAGATGCTTACCCTTTTTGGTCGCATGGAATGTATGGGGAGCCAGAAATATGTCGATATTTGAAGATCGCAATATTCCAAGTTTCCAAGTCATCTCTCAGGTACTCTCTACCTATAAATTCTTCATGGGACCTGTGGTGATTAAGAAGAATAGAATTTTAAAAGAGCAGATGCATAAGGAGGGTGACACAGTAGGTTTCTTTGATGGTGCATGTGTTGATAACCAATGTGGGCTGGGGGGTCTTTTGAAACATGAAGGGCTGGAGATTAGATTCCAAGCGAATGGAGGGGAAGGAACTAATAACAGGGATGAGGGGATGGCCTTGAGGTTTCTATTGCAGCAGGCCAAAGAGCTTTCGGTGAATATTTTAAGGATATACGGAGATTCTAAACTATGGGTAAAAATGATGAACAAGGTAATAACCTTTAACAATCATGTTCTGAAGAGTTTGGGCAACTGTATACTTTGGTGGCACATTTCAGACTGGTAGAGTTTGTCCATATATTTCGGGAACAAAATGAGGAGGCGAATGGCCTTTCTAAAGAAGGTTTACATGAAGAAGAAGATTATTGCAAAATTACGTCTATTAGAGATGATTTACAGGAGATAAGCTTGGTAAATCTGAATAGTTATAATTAGTTTCATTTTGGAAGTCTTGAGACTTGTTTTGAATTTTGAATATGTGATGATGTTACAATAGTATTATATAGTGCGATAAGCACCTATTCGATGCTTTTTAATTATCAATGAATATGTTTTTTTCTTTGAAAAAAAAAAAAGGCAGTTGGGAAGGACTAATAATTGATATATATCGGTTTTTAATATTATTAGAAATGATAACTTTAATTTTTTTTTTAGAATATTAGAGAAGTTGAAAAACCAAGAAAATGCCATTAAAAATATATATTTTATGAATATAAGTTTATATAAATCCAAATGTACGATCAAGTCAATTTTGGTTCAATGACACGTAGAAGATTCGACGCTTCTTCGCATTATTTTGAATGACAACAATTGAAGCTGTCGCATCGAGTATCAAGTTGGAGAACCAATCAAATTTATTTTACATTACAGAATTGCATAGTATCACATCAAATAAATTTAATTTCGCAGTGCTTTGTGGAATTCTACTTTTGAAATAAGAAAGAGTTGAATTAATTTCACACTATTCAGTACTTTGTGGAATTCTACTTTTGAAATAAGAAGAGTTGAATTAATTTCACAATATTCCTAATATGTACATTTTGGAATTTAACTGTTTTTAAAATTCGGAAAGAGTGAAGTGTATAATCACAAACTCTGTACATTTTGGAATTCTACTTTTAGAAATGAAAGAGTGGATGATTCCACAAAAGTTAAAATTATAAATATGGTTGTAATTTATCCATTTATAGTTTTAAGTGGGAAAGGAACTATTTTTTGTTTTTACACAATTTAAATTTATCATTCATTAAAATGCATTAAGTAACCTAATTTTTAGTTGATAAAATGTAATTTTAAATTTTACTTTAAAATTAAATTATATTAAAATTTTCATTTAAATTTTATAAATTATTTTATTTTTATTAAAAAATTTAAAGTATAAAAATAATATTATTTTATATAACATTATAAAATAATTAAATTATATTAAAATTTTCAATTAAATTTTATAAATTATTTTATTTTTATTAAAAAATTTAAAGTAAAAAAAAATTATTATTTTATATAACATTATAAAATAATAAAATGATATTAATTTATGGTAATGATACCATTCCAATATTTTTGGAGAGCATAAATTTTTGAAGGAGAAATTTTTTATTAAGATTTAATTCCATAATATGTATTAATTTTATAAATAAATACTCATACTATCATAATATTGAATAATGTTATTAAATAATTATAAATACATTATATATTAATGATAATGAATATAATTGTAATATATAGTTTTAAAAATTATTCAAAATAATAATAATTATTATTAATATACCAAGTTTGATGGGTTAATTTAAATGGTTGAGAGTTGTTAGTGGTTTTATTTGATGTCTCCTATTCTTTTGGTCAGGTAAACATAATAACTTCAACTTCTCTCCGAAGTTGTAAACCACATTGAAAAATAATAATTATTAACATATAAAGAGATTAACTAAAATTTATCTATATAATACTATAAATTTGTTTTATTTAGTTTTAATCATCTTTTATAACTTTTTAAAATATAATACTAAATAAAAAAAATAAAAACAAATATGTCAAATCATTTTTATAGTTTCAATTAAAAATAGAAAAGTGAATAATCTTATAAACAAATTCAAAATCAAAATTAATTATAAATTTAAAATATACTAAAAAAAATAATTTAATTCTTTAATTATGATTAACTTTTGTATTCTTACTTATTAATTTTATTGCTACTATCATAAAGATGTTTAGATATCTTATTTTTTAATATTTGGAATTTGAATTTGTCATTTAAAAAAAAATACATTATTAATTATTACACTTATTATTATTATTATATAAAATAACAAAATATATTAAAATATTTAATGTAGATGCTATGTTTTAGTTAAAGTTGTGAGAATTGATAAAAATGTAACTTTGCAAAATATCCATGATATTAAAAATATTATTATTTAGAAATGTGGTGTGGTGTGATGAAAATTTAGAGGATAAAAGAAAATTAAAATATTACAAGGAGGTCGTTAACCCTCTTGAAGATCAAAATTATCTCTATGTTTTAACTAGTATAAAGAAGAAAATACTCATAACTACAATAATCTCATCAAAATTATAGTAATCTAGGAACCCTTCTCTCCAAAATTTTTTAAAACAAAAATAAACCACTAAAGCAAAGCAAGTAGTTAAGTAGTTCATTACTTTTATTTTCTAAGATTCCAATGACCAAAATTTATCTAAAGAGACTTCAACTATCATCATTAGCATAATAATTATAACCCAAAATTAATTTCATAAATCCTATTAATTCTAAAAAGATTAGAAATACAAAAGAGTAATTCTTTTTAAATTTGAAAAATAAATTATCTATTCATCATTTTTTAGTTGTAAAAAGAGCTATAAAAGTCATCCAAGCTTAAAAATGTCTCAAGGGAATTGAACTAGGGTGGATGGAAAGAAATCTATCTATCCCCACCAAAGACTCAAGGCTCAAACTAGTGAACTAACCCTTGAGACTCGCCATAAACAACTTTTTACAATGTGAACCACATTATAGGTATTTATAAATAAAATCCTATACATATATATGCACTTTTATTTATATTTATAGATAGATATAGATATACTTGAAGAAGAAAAGTGGTAAGTTTCGGTTCTTGGCGGCCAAAAGGGAGAGCCGGCTAGCTACTACCTAACACAGTAATAAAACCAAATGGTTTGACTAGCTGAGCCACCAAAATGGACCTAGGCGGCTTTCTTGACTCTTTTATCAACCCTTCGGTATATATGTCGCCTTCCTACCTTCCATTTTATTGCAGTGTATTGAATTGAATTCTGTGGCAGAGAATCCACTGTATTGTAGTGTATTGAATTGAACTGTGTGGCAGTGGAGAATATGAGCAGCTTAAAGAAAGTGTTCGGATTTGCAATGGAGAATATTGGCAATTTAGACTTAGAGAAAGGGCTTCTGGCTCTTTTCGCTGTAGTGCTGGGAGCTATTTTGGTATCAAAGCTGAAAGCTACGAAGCTAAAGCTTCCGCCGGGTCCGATGGCAGTGCCCATATTCGGGAATTGGCTGCAGGTGGGAGACGATCTGAATCAAAGAAATCTGACCGACTTAGCAAAGAAGTATGGCGACATATTGATGCTGAAGATGGGGCAGAGGAATCTCCTGGTGGTGGCGTCGCCGGAGCTGGCGAAAGAGGTGCTGCAGACGCAGGGGATTGAGTTCGGGTCCCGGCCGAGGAACGTTGTGTACGATATATTCACGGGAAGTGGGCAGGACATGATTTTCACCTACTACGGAGATCACTGGAGGAAGATGCGGAGGATCATGA
Source organism: Larix kaempferi (assembly GCA_027924585.1). Taxonomy (NCBI): domain Eukaryota; kingdom Viridiplantae; phylum Streptophyta; class Pinopsida; order Pinales; family Pinaceae; genus Larix; species Larix kaempferi. Next base: position 33,539,528 of record BSBM01000106.1, read on the forward strand.
CGGCGCCCTTCTTCACCCACAACGTTGTCCAGAAATATAGATCTTCGTGGGAGGAAGAGATCGGACGTGCGATGGACGATCTCAGGATGAACCCCGAGGCGTCCACTGAGGGGATTGTGATCAGGGGACGCATGCAGCTAATGGTGTATAATATTATGTACAGAATGTTGTTTGACACGAGGTTTGAGAGCGAGGAGGATCCCCTCTTTCTTCGCCTCAAAACTCTCAATGCCCAGAGGAGCCGTATGGGTCAGAGCTTTGAATATAACTACGGTGATTTTATTCCCATCCTCAGTCCGTTGCTCAGAGGATATATGAAAATCTGCAACCAGGTCAAGGAAAAGAGGCAGGCGCTGTTCACAAACTCTTTTATCAAAGAGAGGAAGTAAGTTTTGAGTAATTTCTTTACAAACAATTTATTAGCTCTAACCACATTGAAGAAGATGGCTTATGGGACAGACCACTTCAGATACTGTTGTCACTTCAGATACTGTTGTCTGTAACTCAAACTTTTGTCTGTTTAATTTGATGATGAGTGTCCTTAATTTTTCCACGGTCCCCTCGTTGAATAAATTATCCCAAGATTTAGCTGCCAAGACACTTGCATACCTGTCCCTACTGTTCTTAAAGGCTTCACACTCTAAAATGAAATGTTTTTCTGTCTCCACTTTACCAGAGGTGCAGAAAATACACACTCTTTCTTCCCAAGCTTGTTTTGGCCTTTTCCAAGCCCAGGGACACTTGCATACCTGTCCCTACTGTCCTTAAAGACTTCACACTCTAAAATGAAATGTTTTTCTGTCTCCACTTTATCAGAGGTGCAGAAAATACACACTCTTTCTTCCCAAGCTTTTTTTTGGCCTTTTCAAGCGCCTGGGACACTTGCATACTTTTTTGGGCCTTTTCCAATGCGGGGACTTATGGGAATTAGTGATTTTGGCTTTCCAAAGTATATTGGCACCTATGTAAGCTTTTTTTTGATACTAATTATAGTTAAGGTTAAACTCTTTAATATAATGTTTATTCTTTCTCCCTTACTCTTTATCCCAAGTTTGATTGTGAAACTTATTGATAATATCGTCATGCTCTGATCTTGATCTTGATTATGATGGCAGGAAATTGGCGGTTACCAAGGGTGATCAGAAGTGTGGGATGGACTACATATTTGAGGCGCAGGAGAAAGGTGAAATAAACGAGGATAACGTGTTATACATGGTTGACAACTTGAATACTGCAGGAATGGAAACGATTGTGTGGACAATGGAATGGGTTATCGCAGAGCTGGTGAACCACCCAGAGATTCAGCAGAAGATCCGAGAGGAGGTGGACGCCATTGTCGGGCCGGGCAACCCAATGACAGAGCCGGACATTGTGAAACTGCCGTACCTTCAAGCCGTGATGAAAGAATCCCTGCGTTTACACATTACGCTTCCGTTCGTCCCTCGGCTGAATGTTCCCCAGACGAAGCTCGGCGGGTACGACATCCCGGCGGGGACCAAAGTCCTCGTGAATATCTGGTGGCTCGCCAACAATCCCGAGTTGTGGGACAATCCCCAAGACTTCATCCCCGAGAGGTTTCTGCAGGATGACCAGAAGATAGAATTCCACGGAACTGATTTCAGGTTCCTCCCATTCGGCGCCGGAAGGAGAGCTTGCCCCGGAATCCACATGGCTCTCGCAAATGTGGCGCTGACCGTTGGAAGGCTCGTTCAGAACTTCGAGCTTCTGCCACCGCCGGGCATGTCGAAGGTGGATGTAAGTGACAAAGGAGGTCAATTCAGCTTGCCTATTCTCCACCAGACCCGACTTGTAGCCAAACCCAGACTCTGAGCCTCAACCTGAACCAATATTCGTCCAACAGCTTCAAGCAATAAAGTTAGGTTATATTTTCTGTTTTGCTGAGTTATCTAAGTTTTGAATGGCGTTTTGCTGAGTTCTCGAAGCCCAACTTTGTGGTGTCTTCTAGGGTAATTGATTGTAACATTACTCAGTTTCGAGAGGGGCTCTGTTTCTATAATATTTTCAGTAGCCTGTGTTTCTGAAATATCTTCATAAATGAAAATTTAAAATAGATTTATTTATAAGTGAGTATTATTTAGTTTGTTGTATTATTCAGGCCAGTATTTATAGACGAATATTATTTAGACAAGTATTTATAGGTGAGCATTATCTCATCACTAACAGACCTATTGCTACCGCATTAAATGACTTGCAACAGGCTAAATAATGCTTCCCGTATTTATATACCAAATGATCATTAACTTGTTTTTGTTACCAGACAATTCCTCCCCTACAATATGCTATTACTTTTAATATAATTAAATTAAAACAATAATACCCTTATAATTTAATTAAATTAAAACAATAATACCCTTATAATTGGAACTTAGTGAAATTGATGATTCCATCTTCAAAGTCATCTTTGCTGTTTGCTGCTGTAATTCCTTCAATATATTGTGCATGATCTAAATATACTTAACTATGTCCCTTGGTTTGACTCTATGTTATCTACAAATTTATTGATTTTGATTATATATGAATACAAGTTTCATTTACTTTAGATAGTTCTGTTAAAATTGTTAATAATTTATACAGAATTATATGATAGATGTTATCCTATCTTTAAACTTGTTAATTGTTATTAATTTTGATTATATATGAATACAAGTTTTATTTACTTTACATAGTTCTGTTAATTGTTAATAATTTATACAGAATTATATGACAGATGTTATCTTATCTTTAAACTTGTTAATTGTTATTGATTTTGATTATATATAAATACAAGTTTCATTTACTTTACACAATTCTGTCAATTGCTAATAATTTATACATAATTATATGACAGATGTTATCACATCTTTAAACTTGTTAATTGTTATTGATTTTGATTATATATAAATACAAGTTTCATTTACTTTAGATAGTTCTGTTAATTGTTAATAAAATATACAAAATTATATGAGAGATATTATCCTACCTTTAAAGTTGTTAGTTGTTAATAATTTATACAGAATTATAAATTATATAACAGATGTATCCTGTTTTTAAACTATTACAGCGATTTAATGTTGTTTATGTTTTTATCAGTTTGTTAATTTTGATATTTTTATAATGGTTGATATAATTTAGGAAAAATTCAAAAATATATGATGTATAACAAAGTCAAGTGTTAAGTCAAGTGCTGGTTTTATTTTGTTTTTGTTTATACAATTAACTATCAATGTCACATATAAAGTTAAAAAAAAAGAAAATATATGATGTATAACAAAGTTAAGTGCTGGTCTTATTTTGTTTGTGCTTATACAACTAACTATCAATGTCACATATGAAGTTAAAAAAGAAGAAAATATATGATGTATAATAAAGTCAAATGCTAGTGTTATTTTGTTTTTGTTTATACAATTAACTATTAATGTCACGTATGAAGGGCTGGTGCAAGGTAATGATACCCAATTATGACACATTAGTTGCAATGACATTCTGGAAAAACATAAATATTATCATTAAAATGAATTATTAGAGGTACCTACAATTTTTTTTTGGATTAGGTGTAAACAGATGAAATGTAGAAAAACGAATGACCTTCCGGAATATATAGCTTTTATTTATGGAAAAGTGGTATAACCACCCCAAAATGTCATTATTCGAAGATTGGTATGTTATTTTTTTTCTCAAACATAATGCACATGTTTTAGTTGACCCACCCGTTTGTTATGTAAATTTTCAATTTACAGGAAAAAAAAATATGTAGAGGCGTAGGCAACAGAAGAATCTTGTGAGGGGTTGTTTTTCCAAAACTTTAAAAGCCAATTTTATATTTTTTTTAAATTACCGAAGTCAGTGAAGCCCTAAAACGACATGGTCAAGGTTTGAGCCACCATATCATGGTCTAAAAATAATCAAAACATTTTTTTTTTAGGTTGTAGGTATTTTCGTGCTCTTGTTCGGGTTCTCTTCCGTTTTTGAAATAGGTAAGCCAATCAAAAGTTATAGGCCAAATAAACGACCTATGTTTTTTACAAATTTGACATGAGTCTAGTTAAAAATGAATTAAAAATAGAAAACAACAATAGATCTATTCAAAAATTATATATTTAGAATCCGTACACAGAGCTCGACAAGCATGTGCAATTTCATCTGCAGTGCACTCGTGGAGCTTATGTGGAACTAGTTGTGAAAAACCGAAAGTTACAGCATTTGATGTTTTTTGCTATAAATCAGGGATAAATCAGACCGAGCCTAAAGGTGCAATCCGAAGCTAATTCCAAGCCTGCAAGGGCGCCAAAAAAAAATTGAATTCAAACACGCACACGCGTAGGTGCGTGCATGCGTTAAGAACAACGCTCACGCGTCCTTGCGCGTACGCGCTATTGTATTCCTTTGTATGGGTTATTTAATTTCCTTTGTCAAGGGGATACATGAAGTTGATGAAGATGTGATGATGAAGAAGATGACGATGATGGAGATGTTGATGAGGAAGGGGGAGATGACAATGATGTTGAAGATGTTGATGATGATGTTGATGATGATGTTGATGATGGTGATGGTGATGGTGATGGTGATGATGATGATGATGACAATGGTGATGAAGATGACGATGAGGATGATGGTGATGATGAGGAGATGATGGTGATGGTGATGATGATGATGGAAATGGTGATGAATATGACGATGAGGATGATGGTGATGATGATGATGGTGGTGATGAGGATGATGGTGACGAGGATGATGATCATGATGGTGATGAAGATGATGATGATCATGATGAATATGATAATGATCATCATCATCATCATCACCATCACCATCATCATCAACATCTTCCTCATCATTGTCATCTCCCCCTTCCTCATCAACATCTCCACCATCGTCATCTTCTTCATCATCATCATCTTCATCACCATCCTCATCAACATCAACATCATCTCCATCATCATCATCTTCTTCATCCTCATCACCATCATCATCATCATCTTCGTCATCATCATCATTGTCATCATCAACACCATAATCATCATCGTCCTTCTTCCTCATCTTCATCAACATCTAGGTCATCATCTTCATCGTCAACGTCATCATCATCATCATCCTCATCATCAACATTGATGGCGATGATGATGAAGATGATGATGACGATGTTGATGATGAGTACGATGATCATCAACATCATCATCAGTTCATCATCGCACTCATATTCACCACCATCCACCATCATCATCATCATCATCTTCGTCATCACCCTCTTCCTCATCATCATCATCAACAACATCGTTGTCATCATCATCATCATCATCATCAAATGATGACAATACAAAGATGATGATGATGATGACGAAGAAGATGGCGATGACGAGTATGATGAGGATGATGAAGATGATGAAGATGATGATTATGGTGACGAAGCCAATGATCATCGTGACCATGATCATATGATGATGATGATGATGGTGAGGATGATGAAGATGGCGATGATGATGATGACGAATATGATGATTTTGATGATGATGATCATATTTGTAATCATCATCATCATCTTCATCATCGTACTCATATTCATCATCATCCACCACCATCATCATCATCATCATATCATCATCATCATCGTCATCCTCATCCTCACAATGATGATGATGATGAAGATGATGATGATGATGATGATGGTGATGATGATGATCATGGTGATGATGATGGTCATGTTGTTGATGATGATGATGATGAGAATGATGTGCTGCATATTCCTCATCTTCATCATCATCATCATCTCCATTAGTCATCACCATCTTCATCATCATCGTCGTCATCATCATCATCATCATCATCATCATCATCATCATCATCATCATGATAAGGATGATGGTGATGACAAGTATGATGAGGATGATGAAGATGACTGTTATGAAGACTATCATCATCATCATCATCATCATCATCATATGATCATCATCATATGATCATCATCTTCATCATCCTCATCATCATCTGCATCCTCACAATGATGATGATGATGATGATGAGGAGGAAGTTTATGATGATGATGATGATGATGAGGAAGTTGATGATGATGATGAAGATGTTGAAGATGTTGATAATGTGCTGCATATTCCTCGTCATCTTCATCATCATCATCATCATCACCGTCATCATCATCATCTCCAAATTAGTCATCATCATCATCGTACTCATATTCATCATCATCCACCACCACCATCATCATCATCATTATCATCATCATATCATCACGACGAAGACGATGATGATGTGTTGCATATTCGTCATCATCTCCAACAACATCTTCGTCATCGTCATCATCATCTTCATCATCATCGTCGTCGTCATCATCATCATCCTCATGCTTGTCCTCACAATTATGATGATGACGATGATGATGATCATGCCGTGGATCATGTTGTGGATGATGATGATTTGTTGCATATTCGCCATAATCTTCATCATCAACATCATAATCATCATCATCATCATCATCATCATCACCATCATCTCCATTAGTCATCATCGTCATCATCATCATCATCAACATCATCATCATCATCATCTTCATCATTATCATGATCTTCATCATGATGATGATGATGATGACGATGAAGATGGTGATGATGATGACGACGATGAAGATGGTGACAATGATGATGATGACTACTGGAGATGATGATGATGTTGATGATGAAGATGATGACGAATATGCTGCACATCATCCTCATCCTCATCATCATCTTCATCATCATCTTCATGATGATGATGATGATGATGGCTATGACGAGTATGATGAGGATGATGAAGATGCCGATTATGATGACGAAGAAAATGATCATTGTGACCATGATCATATAATGATGATGGTGATAGAGAGGATGATGAAGATGGCGATGATGATGATGGCTGTAACATACCCTTAAGATGGAAAACATTTTGTGTTAAGAAACATTATGATAACTTTATTGTAAAGTTTATGTTGGACAGGTGTCCAAAGATGACTGTAATTTGCACAATATATTATTATTTAATAAATAAAATAGGAGACAAACACCTAAGAGGACTGTTGAAAGAGTGGTTACTGATCCACTAGGTGGAATGGAATCTGGGGTAGAAGGCAATGGAAAAGTGGCAGCATCATGATGCAACTAACTAGCTATTGGTATGGGACAACTCCCTTGAAATGTGGTCATAGTGCCTTGAAAGATGGGACTGGAGCTTGAGGCTCATTTATTCCAAACTGACCACTAAAAGACCTAAGCAGTCTATATAATAGCCATCAAATATTGAACTGAGGTTCATCACTTTTCCTGACGAGGAAATTTACCTTGGGGTTTTGTTGTGTTTGCACCCAAGAGATTTGATGAGGGGATATGCTGTTGTTGATCATGTTGTGAGTCTGCCAAACTCTTATTGAGTTCAGGAGGTTGATGCTAAGTGGAGAAGGCATTTTATTTCAGGAGGTTGATACCAAGTGGAGAAGGTATTTTTGAGTGCCTTGCTTCTACACAGATTCCACCCACTTATTGGATCAATAATCAGGCTCGGGGGTTCATTAGAAGTTAGCAGTTGAGCTGCTTCTTCTGAAGCAGTTGAGCTGCTTATTTTGAAGCAGGTTGGGAGGAACAGGCCTCCTTGGGTGTTTGTCGGCCCTATCACTTTTTACAGGTTCTATTGTCTTATCTATTTTATTTTCAAGTTCTGTTATCTATTTCTGTGTATTTTAAAGTTCTGCTATCTACTAGTTTTTACTGTTTAAGTTTTATTTCAGTTTTTTGAATGATTTAATAATTCTATATGAATTGAAATGATTGAAATAAATGATCTCTTCATTTTTCCCCATGCAAAAAGGAACAGCATCGTACTCTAGTACAGAGATAGATTAAAATAGATAAGTCTGATAGGAAAATAGCCATGAGATTGAGAAGATGAAATTATTATAAATTATCTCAAGTTTTCTACTTACTGTTAATTCCTATGTATACATTTACAGTATCCTCATTGTCATTTACTTTTAGCTAAATGATTTATTCCTAATTTACATATATGTTTCCTTAATTATAAATATCTCTCTTTCCAAAAGAATTAGAGTTCTATTCTAATAGTAAATATTGATCTATATTCAGCAGTTATAATGCTCATGTTTATATTAGGAAATTTATAGATTTACAACAGAGTAATATTTCTTCTTTAGATAACAACAATTTTCCAATTATTTCATGCATACTTCCATACATGGTCTTATAACATAACTACACAGTGAAAATCAAGGCATTTGTCATTCCTTGCTATAACCCTAAACAGAGTTATCATTCACTAGCCTATAGTAAACATTTCCATTTTCAACAACAAGTTTAACTTTATTTCTCTTTACCTATAAAAGCATTACAATTTAAATAGGATCAAGATGTAATCTCAACATTTCATAGTAGGAGACCTGGTTAATATTATCGGTTTGGACAACATTCTGGTGTTCATTTCTTTTAACAATAGACAAACCATTTCAGACAGAAGTATCAAGATCAAAGACAAGAACCAAACGCTTACACCATAAACATGCATGTAGATCGATTAGTTAAGATTGAATTATCAAAACGACTGTAGGAGATTTCCAAACAAAATAGTGAATACAGGCTTATGTCGAGACCTCAACTAAAAGAGTTGTTAAACTTTATATTCCAGACAAAGGCTAAACCCTAGCACTAGAAATGCTTTCATATTCTTTTAAGAAGCAGTAACATTGTTTTAAATAAATGAAGTACATACAGGCCATAAGCCTCATCAACATTTTCATTTATCCATTGTTCCTATAAAACAAACAGTCATATCATTGTTTCACAAAACATTCACCCATCGATTTATAACAAAGATAAACACAGAGGTTGCCAAAACATATTACACTTTCACATTAACGACGAGTTACAGATCATGTTTGTAGGCCAAGCCTAGAATCGACGAAAAGACACAACTACAGCAACATGGGTTATAAACATTCCCTTCAAATTTCCAATTGACAGAGCTCGAAAACTTAACCTACATGATTTATATTTCACAATCAAACACGGCTATTGCCTTATGGGTCGAGGCATATCCTCCCCATACTTTTAAACAGTATGCAAACCCTATCTCTACAAATTACAAACTCTCTGAGTTAAAAACAAAAACACACAAACATTACACCAGCCGGCCATCTTCTTCATCTACACAGGGTCTCAATACAAATGCCGAGGCTTACCGGTTGGTATAGCTATTCCAACCTTCAACGCACAAAATCGAGGAGCCATTGCATAGTTACACCTGCAATAACATTACAAAGTGGTTAAAACAATATCTAGATGAAAAGACTTCAGTATCGAAATTTGATTAACCGATAGCACTTTGTATAAATATTACAGTGGAGGAAATCGAATACATTACCTTTCAAAATGCTATCCGTAGTTGCAATGAAACCCTACCTCTATAAATGCTGGAGTAACCGGAGTCAAACCCAAAAAAAACCATCAACTCTCAATAGTGTCAAGACCTGGAACAACCATAGTGAAGGGTTGGTTTCACATCCAAATCGAATTTCAAGAACAACAACAGGTCTGACGATCGAACCTCATCAAGGTTACAAACCCAAACTGACAACTTAGCAAATAACCACTGCACGAAGAACTGAGAGCTCATATCTATAAATTTTTGAGGTTATGAGTTCAAGACTCCAGAACTACGTTTCTACAAGCAAAACAACGAGGCTAAAAACCCTCAGACTGTCGGCCGCGCAGAGCCACCACTACCAAAAGACTTGAACACAATAAACTCATAAAAAACGCAACAAAGATAGGTTAAACCACTTGCATTGAAACCCTCAACAGATCAACGGTGTAGATCACCGGATGGAAACACGAAATCCCAAGACATCTACCTTATCAATTGTTACATCATTGCAATTGCCACGATGAGCCACGATGGAGCCATGGTGGAGCCAGCCCATCAACAAGTGAAAACGCATGTCTACACTTCAACACAGTAATGGCTATAATCACGATGGTAGCACATGATCGAGCACACTAAGCAGTTCCACATCGGAACTCCATTACCTTGACAGTTGTGTGCATTCAATGCCCAGGTTACGTTTATAGCTTCCAACCTGTGGTGCATATTAACGTTCACATCACAACAATTATTACATTGCATTTGCATATGATATAGTCGAAAGGTTACACCTTTTCACAACACGTTTTGTACATAGTTGGATAGAGTAGCTCCATAGTTCTTATAGCAACGTATGATCACATAGTTGTACATATTCCACATAACATATAGTTGCATAGATTTCACCTATCGTATAGTATTGCAATATTTGCATATTATCAAATAGGTAGTATAGTACCCCATTGTGTTCATATTGTCACACAACTACATAATGCACATAATTCATATTGTTTGCACATAGATAATAGGTTTTGCATGTAACTCATATCATTTGCAAAATAGTCATTAAGATTCAAAGGGTGTAGCATAAAATAGAAATCATAATGTGCATATAGTATCGCATAAGTGCCACATAGGGTATCACAAAGCACACAACTCACATTACATAAATGTGATAGTTGTTAAAATGGCAACAAACTCTATTTGCAAGGGTTCGATAATAATCCTATAAACACTTTAAACAGACCATAGGGTTCGATAATAATCATGTATACATTGTGAAAGGATTCAGACATACACATACACACATTATAATGTATGATGTAAGAGGAACATTTCATACCAACACCATCACCGTAGGATTTAGACCCTAAAACAAGTTAAAAAAGAGTTGTACATGGAATTTCCACGATTTGCCACAGAGGTAGAAGGTAGGATTTTACATACAGACAACATGAATGGAAACCAAATAAATCTGGGTACAACACTGCGATACGAACAATATAGATCTTCTTTGATAATATGTTGATTACTTGTCGCAACTTTAATCTCTTACCTGTAAATCTGTCACAAGTACGAATTCACATGCTTTAGCACGAATGCTAAGTAAGCCTTGGGGCATCTATGGGACCCCTTCATCAATCAAACAAAAGTACATTAGTCAAACAGTTGTTTCAACATTTATAAACAACAGTAGTAGAGATGTGTAGCAACACAACTAAATATGGATAACATCAAGACTTAAGCATAAATCTGTTTGTCGCAAATCCTTACTTAATAAACCAGCATGGCATTTAATATAGCAAGATAACATTTCATGCATTGTTCTAATTCTGCATTCATTAAATAAGCAATAAATGTCACGTAGAAAAGTTTTAAATTTTTGTGATTTTTCCAGGATGTTACAATGGCGATGTGTTGCATATTCGCCATCATCTTCATCATCAACATCATAATCATCATCATCATCATCTCCATTAGTCATCATCGTCATCATCATCATCATCAACATCATCATCATCATCATCATCATCTTCATCATCATCATGATCTTCATCATCATCATCATCGTCACCATCATGACGAAGATGATGATGATGATGATGATGATGACGATGAAGATGGTGATGATGATGATGATGACTACTGGAGATGATGATGATGTTGATGATGACGAATATGCTGCACATCATCCTCATCCTCATCATCATCTTCATGATGATGATGATGATGATGATGAAGATGGCTATGACGAGTATGATGAGGATGATGAAGATGCCAATTATGATGACAAAGACAATGATCATCGTGACCATGATCATATGATTATGATGGTTATGGTGAGGATGATGAAGATGGCGATGATGATGACTAATGAATATGATGACGACGAATATGATGATTTTGATGATGATGATCATATTCATCATCATCATCATCATCTTCATCATCGTACTCATATTCATCATCATCCACCACCACCATCATCATCATCATCACCATCCTCGTCCTCACAATGATGATGATGATGATGAAGATGATGACGATGATGATGGTGATGATGATGATCATGTCGTTGATGATGATGAAGATGATGACGATGATGAGGATGATGTGCTGCATATTCGTCATCATCATCATCATCATCATCTCCATTAGTCATCATCTTCATCATCATCATCATCTGCATGCTCTTCCTCACAATGATGATGATGACGACAATGATGAAGATGATGATGATGATCATGCTATGGATCATGTTGTGGATGATGATGTGCTACATATTCGTCATCATCTTCATCATCAACATCATCATCATCATCAATCATCATCATCATCATCTCCATTAGTCATCATCATCATCATTATCACCATCATCATCGTCATCATCATCATCATCACCATCTTCATCATCATCATGATCTTCATCACCATCGTCATCATCACCACCATCATCATCATCATCATTGTACTCATATTCATCATCATACTCATATTCATCATCATCCACCACCACCATCATCATCATCATCAACATCATCATTATCATCATCCTCGTCCTCACAATGATGAAGATGATGAAGATGATGACGATGATGATGGTGATGATGATGATCATGTTGTTGATGATGATGAAGATGATGATGAGGATGAGGATGATGTGTTTCATATTCGTCATCATCTTCATCATCAACATCATCGTCAACATCATCATCATCATCATCATCATCATCATATCCATTAGTCATCATCATCATCACCATCTTCATCATCATCATCATCTTCATCATCATCATCATCAGATCATCATGACGAAAAACGAACACTATTCGTAAAATCTTCGACGATGAGGAGGCCCTCCATGATTACTTGATTAGATCCTACATCTCATCATCTTCATCCTACACTGAGACAAAAAATAACAGGTGCCTTAGATTTTGATTAATACAGCAATGTAAAGAAGAGTGCTATGCATATTACATGAAGCCAAGCTTATACCTTCTGTGCTATGCTTTGCCAGCCTTCCATAGGGGTGGGAGTATCAAGACTGTTATCCTTCCCCATAAATTAACTAGGCAAATATTTCCCAGCAAATAAAACTAACCATCAAAGTGCATTTTGTCACATTTGCATCGCCCTAAGAGAATAAAATCTGATGGTAATTATGAACAAATCTGACATACTGCGATCTCACAATAATCGCACCTCCGAGTAGTCTTTATACAACATTAATATATATCTACTATGTATTTAATTATTCTTGATGTAATACATATGTTTTTAACTGAAAATTAAATTAATGTTTTGAAATCAAAATACACAAATTTGTAAATATACCCTTAAACCCCCAAACACCTAGAAGCACTTAAATGCACATAGGGATTATGGGTTAGAAGGGGTCCTAAAGGCCTTTATAGGGGAGGGGCTCTTTATGGGGAGGGGCTCTAGGCATAACCTAACACATTTATATCTGTTAAGCAATAAATACAATGAACGTTACCCACCAACCATTACAATGTTCAGCAAGGACGCGCACGCACCAGAGGTGCGTGCGCGTCCCTGTTGAACATAAAATTTAGAAAATCACCCGCGTTCTTTCTCCCACATTTTTTTCCTCATTCATCGCGTTCTCTTCGCTGGTTTCACGCACAGTCCAACAAGCATTTTCATGGTGGATTTAATTCATACACCATTTGGATAAAATACACAATATTTGGGGCTCTATTTGGCTCTTTGTATTGAATACACACCTATTGGGATCTATTTGGATCAATTGAGTGAATACACAATAATTGGACTCTATTTGGCACCTTGGATTGAATTCTCATGCTACTTGGATACACATGAAGTCTTCTTACATATAGTGGACACATCAAAAGAGCATTTGACATTTGAAGCAAAGAGCAATCATAATCCTTGAGGTATGGTGAAAATTTGATCTTGTTAAATGTAATTTAGTCTTCATTCACTTGTTTGAATGGCATCTATTTTGTTTTTTCCTCATGAATTGTATGATAGATCTATTTTAGTCTTCTTAATCTTCAACATAGACAATAAAAACATCCTACCAAAAAAAAACCTACAACATGCACCAAGCAATGCTTTCAACCTTTCATGAAGATAATAAAAAAAAATTACTTGCATCACCACCAATAACATTTCATAATCACATTCCTCCATCTAGTAGACAAACATTTGTTGAATTCCTCATGGTTTCACTACAACAACTCACACAAACACCTAAACAATTGAAAACTCTTAGTCTTTTGGGGCTATTTTCCCTCATCCATACCATGAAAATGAAGTAATATGAGCTTCTCCCTTGTAGGGAATTTGCTGGACTACTAACATCCCATACCACCATCCAATACCATCCTACTGAGTTCCTAGATGTGATGTTGTAACTTTATATGTAGGGCATTCCCAATAGCTTTTAATATTATATGAAAACATTATCACTAGATGTTGTTGTACATAATCAATTGCTACATCGAGCTTTAATAATCATGCACATCGAGTTTTAATATCTTGTTTGTTGTTCATTCTTGCAGGGGTCATATTTTCGTTTTTCCAAAAGCGCATTGAATATGGGCAACAGATGTAATAATCAAAGAAAGTCTAGAAGGATGCAGCTGCCCCCTGAAAAGGCCCATGAGATAAGAGAAAAGGCCAGGTTGTACATGCAAAACCGTAGAAATCAAAATGTTAGTGCCTTAGATCCATCAACAAGCAATGACGAAGTGGTTGAATTCAATCAAATCTTGCCTGATGTCGAGTATGAAGGGATGGATGTTGAACAAGTTCTTAACTGGAAAACACCCCAAGAAGAGCACCCACCTGGCGAACACACTCCATTGCAGGACCAATTACTGAATGAAGGGCCACAACAAACTGTTGACAAGATTCGTACTTCCTTGCCGACTCCCTTGCCTCAACTATCAACCAGACGACGAAGAACTCCCAGACGTATTCATGTGGATTAAAGTTCATTTTCAGGACTTGAAGGTAAGATGCCCAAACGCACTATTGATGTCCATTGTAACAAGATAATCAAAGAGTTTTTTGAATCCAAAACCGATGCAGCAAAATATCAATTGTTTCTTGCTTTGTTAAAATCACATTTCTAGCTCATGTTAGGAGAATTTTGTGCATAAAGGTAGTTAGAAGTTCAGAGGCCAACAATCATGTTGTTATAAATCTACAATCTGCATTTAATTTGATTGGAAAACTCTCACACAAAAGATTTTAATGCGGCCCATCGTGTACTGTCAGAATCGATTGTAGACAAATCCACAAGGCAATGTCGCCTACTATCACACACATGTAAAATCTTTAAAGTAGATAGAAAGACTCTTCAAAAGTATTCTGTCATTAGAGAAAAACTTGAGACCCCAGGCCAAAAAGATTGTTGGGCCTTTGTTGGTAGGTTACCTCATTCAGACATGAAGCTCATTGCTGCAGTTAAAGAACTAGTGCAAAAGTTTTGGCATGATAACACTAGACCGTCATCGAATCAAAGAGATGTTTTACAGTTGAGAAAAGGTGTTAGGGGGGGGTGAACCCCATGTCAAGCACTTCCTTGAAACCACACAAACAGAACTCTATGAGAGGTTCAAGAATGAGCACACACAATTGAACTTGGGCCAAAGGTCCTTCGAAAAATGCAAACCCTGGTATGTTAGAATTTGCATTGATCGCAGTACATGTTGTTGTAGATACCATGTAGAATTTGAGTACTATTATGATACATATAGACATATATTTTGTGGTTTGCATACTAACATTGTGCAGGATTGCCCTTCGTTACAACCACCGAATGCACCCAGAGAATTTATACATAGCATAATGTGTCGAAGGCCTGAAGGACAAAAAATATTATAAAAAATCATGTTTATATGGGACGTGTTCTAGTTGCAGTGGATTTGCATTATTGAGCCGTTGCATCCACGCAACCACGGAGCACGAATTTGGGAGGATGTCAGTAGAAATGCAGAACTTCCACTATATAACATATCAAGTAGATAGTTCGAAGGAAAGCAAAAAAATTGCATTGGTGAAGTCACAGGTAATCTAAGTTTGCATGCTTTCATACTGTACATGTTGAATTTGTACATAAATATTCAGATTGAAAATGTCATGTTGTATTAATGCCCTTGCTTTTGTGGCACCAGGTACAAATTTGTGATTTCATGAAGGAATTATACCAAAAGACCGAGCATTGTGTACAGCACGTCCATGTAGCACGATGGCAGGATGAACAGTACAGACAGTGCAGGGACACCTTTCCCAAGGGAACAATATTGTCGGTTGTGGACTTTGCGGAAAACTATACCCTACAGCCACAGAATGAGATTCAAAGTCAATACTACCATTCAGACCAAGTTAGCATAATGGTCCATATCACGTACAGGCACGTGCCAGAGAGCAGCAACGACATGAGGATAATATTGAAAGAGACCAACTTCTACATTAGTGACGACAGGTGCCACGACCTGCATTATGTGCAGCATTGCTTCAAAATTTTCTATGATTAGCTGAAGGAGAGAGGGATACATATGGATCAGCATTGGATATGGTCAGATGGTTGTGCAGGCCAGTTAAAAAATGCATGTGTTTTCCAGTGGTTGAGTATGTTGCATAAGACTTATGATGTGCTGCATGCATGGAACTATTTTGAGATCGGGCATGGAAAGGGAGAGCATGACGGGGCTGAAACATGTCTCAAAACCGCCCTACGAAGGGAGGAGATGAGGTGCATGGGAGGCCCTCATATTCTGAATGTCGAATCCACAGTTCGATGATGCAAAGAAAAAATGTCAGATCAAACCACGGAGCAACACATACCAACAGGTAGAGGACATGTTGTCAGAAATTTCTGGAATGTAGTTGATATAGATCAATCGCGTTCTTATAGTTGTAGTACTGTGCAAGGCACTCGTGGATTTCATTCGGTTCGAAACTCAAACAATCCTTTATTTGAAATATGGACGCGAAAACTTGCTTGCTTTTGTGGGACTTGCAGCAGTTGTGAGTGGGATGAGTGCGAATCAATGGATTGGGTTGATGAATGGGATCATGTATCACTTGTAGTGGAACCACGTGCAGTTGTTGAAACAATCCAGTTAGAGGAAGGCCAATCCTCTATTTCGAATGAATATGATCATATATTTGATCTTGTACAACCAGGTAAACATTTCTGCATGCATATCCCGGTTCCCTCCTTTTTTTTGTAATTATCGAAGTTATCAAACCACTGCTTGTTGGAATATGACCTTAAAATGCATTTTTGCAGGACACATCTACGCAATTGTCGCCTCGACAGACATTGCAATTGGGACGAATTATTGGTTGGCACGATGCATCCAGGTGAAGTAAACCCGCCTCGCATCATTAACGGATAGTGAAGGAATTACCTTTCCGACTGGCTCGATGGTTGTTCAGGGGGAATATCTTACAGTGGATGGAAAGGGACCAAAGAGCAATGGCTACACATACACAGATTATAGACCAGGGTCGCGGGTGTATCACTTTACGCACTTGATCGTGGGTACAAACATCCAACTACAGACAATGTCAACGAAGTCATCAAACAAGGTATGCTACTTACTACCTCATGCGGAGCATGAGAGGTTGTTCGAGACAATAAAAAACCGAGAGGATCCAGAAGGCCTAATTGACTGAGGTACATAGTATAGCCATGTGATTGTTTATTCATGCACGGTTAATGTTATTCATGTTAGATGGTTTATTTGATATCGTTATCTTATATCATTTATTTGATGTCTGAGTTATGATTAAGTTATGATTTATAGCCATGTGATTGTTTATTCATGTCTGATTAACCCTAGAAGCACTAATATAACCCTACAAACATAATCTAGCCCTAAAAATGCTAGAAAGCTAAACTAACCCTAGAAACACTAATCTAACCCTCAAAAACTAATCTAGAATCCTAGAAACATAATCTAGCCCTAGAAATCCTAGAAAGCTAAACTGACCCTAGAAACACTAATCCAACCCTCAGAAACTAATCTAGAATCCTAGAAACATAATCTAGCCCTAGAAATCCTAGAAAGCTAAACTAACCCTAGAAACACTAATCTAACCCTTAGAAACTAATCTAGAATCCTAGAAACCTAATGTAGCCCTATTAACCTAATCTAGCCCTAGAATCCATGACCCACCACACATACCCTCAATAGGGGGTCTTTGGACTCCAAGTGGGATAGGATCACTATTAGAAGGGTTTGTTACCCAATCTATTAAGGGCCTAAGTCACATTGAGTCATTTCCAGTCTTATATAGCCTATATGCCGCTAATCAAATGCCAAAAAATCCATCTGGGAGAACACTTGTTATCATACACACTCTAATTAACCTCTAGGCAAAGCAACAACCATTGCTCTGCAACCTGTGAAGGCTGCGTAGGAAAAAAACTAAGTGCTAGTAATTAGAGGAGGGTAGTTGTCACTGGATTGGGAGTAGTCACTTCCTTTGGTCATGATCCAGGTACTTTATAGGGAAATCTTCTTCAGGGACAGAGTGGTATCGGTGATATTGAGAGCTTTGATTGCTCTGATTTTGCAAGTGTAATTGGCGTCAATGCGATTCATTTGCTTCCTCTCATTTACACCTCTTTTGAATTTTTCTACTTGACTTGTAAATGTGGAATAGTCCACCAAGTCAAAGGGTTTTTTCTCATCACGATCTCACCAAGAGCCACATACACAAAAACCATGCATCATGTACAAAATAAACATGCAAAAGCCTTCGGGTCAATGCTTAATTAGTGATCTCCACCATGCATGATTCACTCAAGCATGATTCTCCTTACAATACATGCAAGGGCTTGCAACAACATTCAACATTTCCTTCACACAACCTCTATGACCTCTATTCCTTATGTAGCTCAGTCTCCATGCTTTATGCACTACGATCATAATAATCATAGAAATTGTTTAATGATTCATAATAATCATGACTACTCAATCCATCGTGATGTCGCATAAGTAAAAAAAAAATGAGACCAAGACTTCCTTGGGACAAAATATTGTTGATTCATATCTTCAACCCCCCCATCTATTACAGTTATTCTTCACAGCTACAAAATCCCAACAATGACATAATAATTGGGAATCACATTCAACTCAAGCACATCATTAGTAGTACTTATTTGCAAATTTTCCATGATAATTCTTTCATAAAACATAATATTAGTAGCATCTTGTAGAATATTTTCTCATTATACGGTGCATTGCATTAAACCAATTGACAATGACTACTATTTTGCAACAAATAACCTCCAAAACACATAGAACCAATGACATCATAGAAAAACCATAGAACATAGAAACACACTATGTAACATAATTATCAATGAAAAATATACTTTATTATATGTTAATCCTCTTATCCTACAAATGAAACTTCCCAATATTTTGTTGCTTCCGGTTCTCTTGTCAGATTTATTAGAAAATATAGGGAGATGTTTTTCAACAAAATTCAATGCAATTGCACATTTATTACATGTATATGTACATTAAGGACATGTAACTACTTCCTTAACAAAAAGAGAAGTTGAGAGAAAATCTCTTAATAACTTAACACTCAACCTAAACACAAAGATATTATAAAAATTAATCATAAAAATACTCACCTAACACATACTTAGCTGAAAGAATATCTCAATTATATCAACATCCACTTAGTTAGGCTCATAACAACCACATCCACCCTGTGATACATCATGTATACATCCACTTAACTTATGTGCACAAACTTCAACCATATGTGAACCTATCATATAAAACCTTACCTAATCTAGTAGGTCAATCACTCATAATAACCATGAAGTAATAGGTCATAGTATACATATGCAAAATTCTTCATATTTGCACTTGTATCCTCATCCATTAGCATACACCAAATATATTTGAAAACATTGCATTATCAACCCTCACCCAAACCCTAGCACTAAATCATCTCCTTCATCATCACCATCACCATCGCCATCACCATCTCCATCATCATCATTGACTCTAACTCTAACCCTAATTCAATTTCCTTCTATAACCCTATCCCTAACCCTCACCCAAACCCTAGCACTAAGCCATCTTCTCCATCCTCACCATCACCATCACTGTCACCATCAACGTCTTCATCATCACCACCATCTCCATCATCATCATTGACTCTAACTCTAACCCTAATTCAATTTCCTTCTATAACCCTAGCCCTAACCCTCACCCAAACCCTAGCACTAAGCCATCTTCTCCATCCTCACCATCACCATCAACATCTTCATCATCACCACCATTTCCATCATAATCATTGAATCTAACTCTAACCCTAATTCAATTTCCTTCTATAACGCTAGCCCTAACCCTCACCCAAACCCTATAATTAAGCCATCTTCTCCATCCTCACCATCACCATCACCGTCACCATCAATGTCTTCATCATCACCACCATCTCCATCATCATCATTGACTCTACCTCTAACCCTAATTCAATTTCCTTCTATAACCCTATCCCTAACCCTCACCCAAACCCTAGAATTAAGCCATCTTCTCCATCCTCACCATCACCGTCACCATCAACGTCTTCATCATCACCACCATCTCCATCATCATCATTGACTCTACCTCTAACCCTAACTCTAACTCCAACTCTAACTCTAACTCCAGGTTCCTCATCAAAGCCTCCATCATCATCATCTTCATGACCATCGCCATTGCCATCACCATCACCGTCAACCTCTTCATCATCATCACCATCATCATCATCATACATGCCCAGTGGAATATTTTCCAGAGTTGACCCCCGTGTGCAAAAATTGCACACTCCCTCACTAAGCAAAACCCTAGTTTCCAAGATGGACGTATAAGATGAGGGCGGGGCCACCGGGCCGGAGGGGAGGGGCACCCCTAGCATTATCTCGGCGTGCTGAATCCAACGGAGTTGACGGTTCGTCGATCCGAGACACGGTCTTCATTCTATGGCCCGTCCCGTCTCGCATCCAAAAGGCCTTCAGGGACACCTACTGGATACCTGCCGTGGGTGTAGAACTCCAACCGTGCAACAAAACCGGGTTCCGGGGAGTCCTGCAGGTGTGTCTAGGTAGGTTCCGGCCAGGAACACTAGCCACAAGTGCCCGGTGGGTGATTTTCCAGAGTTGACCCCCATGTGCAAAAATTGCGCACTCCCTCACTGAGCAAAACCCTAGTTTCCAAGATGGACGTACAAGATGAGGGCGGGGCCACCGAGCCAGAGGGGAGGGGCACTCCTAGCACTATCCCGGCGTGTTGAATCCAATGGATTCAACGATTCGTCGATCTGAGCCACGGTCTTTATTCTATGGCTCATCCCGTCTCGCATCCAGAAGGCCTTTCAGGGACACCTGCTGGATACCTACCAGGGGCGTAGAACTCCAACTTGCAACAAAATCGGGTTTTCGGGGAGTCCTACAGGTATGTCTAGGTAGGTTCTGGCCGGGAATGCTAGCCACAAGTGACCGGTGGGTGATTTTCCAGAGTTGAACCCGTGTGCAAAAATTGCACACTCCCTCACTGAGAAAAACCCTAGTTTCCAAGATGGACGTACAAGATGAGGGCGGGGCCACCGGGCCGGAGGGGAGGGGCACCCCTAGCACTATCCCGACATGCTGAATCCAACGGAGTTGACGGTTCATCGATCCGAGCCATGGTATTCATTCTATGGCTCGTCCCGTATCGCATCTAGAAGGCCTTTAGGGACACCTGCTGGATACCTGTCGAGGGCATAGAAGTCCAACCGTGCAACAAAACCTGGTTCCGGGGAGTCATGCAGGTGTGTCTAGGTAGGTTCCGGCCGGGAACGCTAGCCACAAGTGCCCGGTGGATAATTTTCCAGAGTTGACCCCCATGTGCAAAAATTGCACACTCCCTCACTGAGCAAAACTCTAGTTTCCAAGATGGACGTACAAGATGAGGGCGGGGCCACCAGGCCGAAGGGGAGGGGCACCCCTAGCACTATCCCAACATGTTGAATCCAATGGAGTCGATGGTTCATCGATCCGAGCCAAGGTCTTCATTCTATGGCTCATCCCGTCTCGCATCAAAAAGGCCTTCAGGGACACCTGCTGGATACATGTCGGGGGTGTAGAACTCCAACCGTGCAACAAAACTAGGTTCCGGGGAGTCCTGCAGGTGTGTCTAGGCAAGTTCCGGATGGGAATGCTAGCCCTAAGTGCCCGGTGGAAGATTTTCCAGAGTTGACCCCTATGTGAGGGCCATGCCAAATTCGCTAAAAGGGGCCATTTCTCGACTAGAGGCCCTCGGGCATGCGTGGCCACCGTGGACAGGTCCAAAATGGCCAGGTGGACCTGTGGGAGGTGACGTAATCCAAGTCCTCTGGCCGGTTTTGGTTTTGTGGCACCGGGTCAAATCCTCCAGGTGTCCCTGAACGGCCCCGGGGTGCCCAACTAGAATGCCCATAGCACCCGAACCGTGGCTCGGTTCACGAATCCGTCGATTTCGGTGGGTCCAGGACGACGGGTTTCAGCTAGGGGACAACCCACAGTGTCCCCTGAAGACCCAGAAGCGGTGCCAACGGGCCGTCTTCAGAGCTAGGGTTTTTCTCATTGAAGGCCATGCCAAATTCTCTAAAGGGGGCCATTTCTCGACCGAAGGTCCCTGGGCTTGCGTGGCCACCGTGGACAGGTCCACAATGGCCACGTGGACCTATGGGAGGCGACGAAATCCAAGTCCTCTCGCCGGTTTGGGTTTCATGGCCCTGGGTCAAATCCTCCAAGTGTCCCTGAACGGCCCGAGGGCGCTTGACTAGAATGCCCGTAGCACCCGAACCGTCGCTCGGTTCATGAATCCGTTTATTTCGGTGGGTCCGGGATGGCGGGTTTCAGCTAGGGGACCCCCCATAGCATCCCCCGAAGACCCAGAAGCGGTGCCAATGGGCCATCTCCGGAGCTAGGGTTTTGCTCAGTGATGGGGATTTTCTCTAGGACCATAGAACACAAACCGGTGAGCGGACTTGTATTCCGTTGGCTCCCACAGGTCCATGTGGCCATTGTGGACCTATCCACAGTGGCCACACATGCCCGGGGGCCTCCAGACGAGAAATGGCCCCCTTTAGCGAATTTGGCATGGCCTTCACCGAGCAAAACCCTAGCTCCGGAGATGGCCCGTTGGCACCGCTTCTGGGTCTTCGGGGGACGCTGTGGAGGGTCCCTTAGATGAAACCCACCATCCCGGACCCACCGGAATTGCTAGATTCGCGAACCGAGCCATGGTTCGAGTGCTACGGGCATTCTAGTCGGGCACCCCGGGGCCATTCAGGGACACTTGGAGGATTTGACCCGGGGCCACAGAACCCAAAGCGGCGAGAGGACTTGGATTACGTCACCTCCCACAGGTCCACCTGGCCATTGCGGACCTGTCCACAGTGGCCATGCACGCCCAGGGGCCTCTGGTCAAGAAATGCCCCCCCTTTAGCGAATTTGGCATGGCCTTCACACGGCGGTCAAATATGGAAAATCTTCCACCGGGCACTTAGGGCTAGCATTCCCGGTCGGAACCTGCCTAGACACACCTGCAGGACTCCCCGGAACCCGGTTTTGTTGCACGGTTGGAGTTCTACGCCCCCGGCAGGTATCCAGCAAGTGTCCCTGAAGGCCTTTTGGATGCGAGATGGGACGAGCCATATAATGAATACCATGGCTTGGATCGACGAACTGTCAACTCCGTTGGATTCAGCACGCCGAGACAGTGCTAGGGGTGCCCCTTCCCTCCAGACCGATGGCCCCGCCTTCATCTTGTACGTCCATCTTGGAAACTAGGGTTTTTCTCAGTGAGGGAGTGTGCAATTTTTGCACATGGGGGTCAACTTTGGAAAATCATCCACCAGGCACTTTTGGATAGCATTCCCGGTCGGAACCTGCCTAGACACACCTGTATGACTCCCCGGAACTCGGTTTTGTTGCACGGTTGGAGTTCTACGCCCCCGACAGGTATCTAGAAGGTGTCCCTGAAGGCCTTCTGGATGCGAGACAGGATGAACCATAGAATGAAGACCGTGGCTTGGATCGATGAACTGTCAACTCCATTGGATTTAGCACGCCGGGATAGTGCTAGGGGTGCCCCTCCCCTCTGGCCTGGTGGCCCCGCCCTCATCTTGTACGTCCATCTTGGAAACTAGGGTTTTGCTCAGTGAGGGAGTGTGCAATTTTTGCACACGGGGGTCAACTCTGGAAAATCACCAACCGGGCACTTGTGGCTAGCGTTCTCGGCTAGAACCTACCTAGATGCACCTGTAGGACTCCCTGGAACCCATTTTTGTTGCACGGTTGGAGTTCTATGCCCCCGGAAGGTGTCCCTGAAGGCCTTTCGAATGCAAGACAGGACGAGCCATAGACTGAAGACCGTGGCTCGGATCGACGAACGGTTGACTCCGTTGGATTCAGCACGTTGGGATAGTGCTAGGGGTGCCCCTCCCCTCTGGCTCGGTGGCCCTGCCCTCATCTTGTATGTCCATCTTGGAAACTAGGGTTTTGCTCAGTGAGGGAGTGTGCAATTTTTGCACACGGGGTTCAACTTTGGAAAATCTTCCACCGGGCACTTGTGGCTAGCGTTCTCAGCCAGAACCTCCCTAGACACACTTGCAGGACTCCCCGGAACCCAGTTTTTTTGCACGGTTGGAGTTCTATGCCCCCGTCAGGTATCCAACAGGTGTCCCTGAAGGCCTTTTGGATGCGAGACGGGACGAGCCATAGAATGAAGACCGTGGCTCGGATCGACAAACTGTAGACTCTGCTGGATTCAACACGCTGGGATAGTGCTAGGGGTTCCCATCCCCTCCAGCCTGGTGGCCCTTCCCTCAGCTTGTACGTCCATCTTGGAAACTAGGGTTTTACTCAATAAGGGAGTGTGCAATTTTTGCACACGGGCGTCAACTCTGGAAAATCTTCCACCGGGCACTTAGGGCTAGCGTTCCCGGCTGGAACTTGCCTAGACACACCTGCAGGACTCCCCAGAACCCATTTTTGTTGCATGGTTGGAGTTCTATGCCCCCGGCAGTTATCCAGCAGGTGTCCCTAAAGGCATTTTGGATGCGAGACGGGACGAGCCATAGAATGAAGACCGTGGCTCGGATTGACGAACCGTCGACTCCATTTGATTTATCACGCTGGGATAGTGCTAGGGGTGCCCCTCCCCTCTGGCCCGGTGGCCCCGCCCTCATCTTGTACGTCCATCTTGGAAACTAGGGTTTTGCTCAGTGAGGGAGTGTGCAATTTTTGCACACGGGGGTTAACTATGGAAAATCTTCCACCGGGCACGTATGATGATGATGATGGTGATGATGATGAAGAGGTTGACGGTGATGGTGATGGCGATGGCGATGGTCATGAAGATGATGATTATGGAGGCTTTGATGAGGAACCTGGAGTTAGAGTTAGAGTTGGAGTTGGAGTTAGAGTTAGGGTCAGAGGTAGAGTCAATGATGATGATGGAGATGGTGGTGATGATGAAGACGTTGATGGTGACGATAATGGTGATGGTGAGGATGGAGAAGATGGCCTAGTGCTAGGGTTTGGGTGACAAGCTGCTTACTAAAAACAATTTGATTTGATGTAATAAGGGCTCTCTCTCACAGATAGTAAACTATGTATTAACTATACTCTGCCAAATTCACAAAGAATTAGGTGGACAATTTGATGCAACTCTTGAGTATAAAACCTAACAGTAAACTATGTCACTTAACTATACTCTGCCAAATTCACAAAGAATTAGGTGGACAATTCGATGCAACTCTCAAGTATAAAACCTGCTACTAGGGAAAATGGTTAATAGAGAGCGTTCTAACAGAGAAAGACAATTAATACTTCTGGTACTAGGGAAAATGGTCAATAGAGGGTGTGGGCGTTCCAACAGAGAAGGACAATTAATACTCCTGGTGTTCTTGGGTTGCCATAAAGTAACATGCAATAAATCCTTTGCCATAAATTTCACCTAGCACCTGCTTTGAACTTCAGGATAACATTGCACTTGGTGCACGCTTTCTAACCTATCAAGAAAATAGGACCCGAACAAGCCAATATGCAGGTAGACCTGAACAAGCTAATATGCAAGAAATGAATGATATTTGCAGGTAGGCAATAAATGATAGTTTGATAGAAATTAAAGTTTGCAACTATGGTAACTAAGGTTGTGAAGTATTTTTTATTTATTTATAATTTTTACTAATAGTCGACAATGATAAAATTAGTCAAATCACACCCTATAATCCAATGGAAGTGTAACACATTTGAAAATAATTATTATTAAAAAAGTCAACAAATCTTTCTTTTCCATAAACTTTAACTATTTATATAGTTAGTTTATGTCACCCTACAAATTATTAGAGTAGGGTGGTCTGTGCCTTCAAGAAAGATCGCAGCCCGGGCCTGACGGATGGACGACAGAGTTTTACTTGGCATTTTTTGAAATTTTGAAAGATGACCTATTGCGAGTGGTAGAGAAGAATAGGGTGACAGGAAAGTTGCTACCCTGTATCAATGCTACGTTCTTAGCTCTTATTCCCAAGGTGGACGAACCAAAGACGTTTGGGGACTTTCGTCCTATATCTTTATGCAATGCGTTATATAAGGTAATATCAAAAATAATTGCTAAAAGAATCAAGCCAATATTGGCTAGGTATATCACTCCGGAGCAATTCGGATTCCTACCTGGCCAATGCATCCATGAAGCGATTGGGAGTGCACAAGAGTGTATACATACGATCAAAACCCAGAATCTGCCGGCTAAAGTGTTGAAGATCAATCTTTATAAAGCTTATGATCGTACTAGTTGGCTCTATATAAGATTGGTTCTTATTCAAACTGGGTTTGGTGTACCTTTTGTAAACTGGATTTGGTCTTGTTTGTCAACGATCAGATTTGTGGTTTTAATTAATGGAGTTGCTTCTGGTTTTTTTACACCTGCTCGTGGGCTGAGGCAGGGATGCCTGTTGTCTCCATATTTGTTCTTGCTAGTTATGGATGGACTGAGTTGTCTAATCATTGAGGTAGCGGACGGTGGTCTAGTCACAGGCTTGACGTTTGGTGACATTCACTTTACTCATATTTTCTTCGTTGATGACGCCTTGTTGTTTCTTGGTAACATAGCTGCAGAGGTACAAGTCATAAAAGATCTATTCTGGTTGTTTAGTGTGGCCACGGGTATGCTAGTGAATATGGACAAATCTGCCTGCTACCATATTAATCTTGAAGAAGACGAGCTTATGCTTTTTCTGAATATTATGCCGATGGAGACATACCAGTTAACTGAGGGTTTTAAATATTTGGGGTTTCACCTGAAACCGAATTGTTATGGTATTAAGGACTGGAAATGGCTAGTTGATAAGGTGGAACGCTGCATCTTCTTCTGGTGCAATAGATTCTTATCTAAGGGAGGTAAAGCAGTGTTAATTACGAGTATCTTAAGTGCTATTCCTATCTACTAGATGATTAATACGAAGATACCACAGGGGGTACTGCATTCCCTTCGGAAGTTATTCTTCAGGTTTTTGTGGATGGGAAAAAATGACAGGGGTCTACATTGGACTTCATGGGTCTCCATTTCGAAACCGAAGGAGGGAGGTGGATGGGGTTTCAAGGAATTATCTATGTTTGGTAAAGCACTGGCATCAAAGTCGGTTTGGCATTTTGTCTCCAAGCAAGGTAAGTGGCAATCTTTACTTCATTTTAAATATTGTGGTAGTTTATCTGTGCTTGAATGGATTCAGGATCCTAGGAAGAACAGCAGGGGTGGGTCACTATTCTGGAAGGCAACCGTGGCTGCCTATCCCATTATTGGGGATCGTCTGGTGTGGGCTGTGGGAGACGGTCGGGTAGCACGCATTGGCAAAGACTGCTATTTAGGAGTAAAAAATGTCCCAGCTCTCCCTTTGGAATTGATAAGCTTTATGGTAGAGGAGGGATATTCGGTGCTAGCTGATATCTCAACTGCAGGGAATGGTGTGATTCAAAACTGGATGTCTGCAGCGAACTTGGAAATACCTTCGAGATGGACTAATATTTGGGACTCGTGGATGCTGGAATTAAAACGTGGTTTTATCATAATGAGTCAGGAACCCGATAAGCTACATTGGTAAGGGAATGCAAAGGGCGGAAATTTTACAGTTAAGGAGGCTTACAGCTCTTTATGGCAAAAGTTGTATTACGAAGCTCCATGTTGGGGAAACAAATTATGGAAGTCACGGGCTCCATATAAAAGCAAAATTTTGTTATGGTTGATCCTGAAAGGCATGGTGTTAACCTAGGACAAGCTTAAAAGAAGGAATATGGCTGGTCCAGGACGCTGTCGTTTGTGCAGACAGGAGGATGAAGATGCAGAACACCTTTTTATGAAATGCTCCTTTATACAACAGGTCTGGAAAGATTTGGGCATTAAGCTTGGTATGAATTTTGTTAGGGAAGATGAGTCATATAACGTTTTCTTGAAAGCTTGGTATGACGAACCTGGACTGAAAATGTTGAGATGCTTACCCTTTTTGGTCGCATGGAATGTATGGGGAGCCAGAAATATGTCGATATTTGAAGATCGCAATATTCCAAGTTTCCAAGTCATCTCTCAGGTACTCTCTACCTATAAATTCTTCATGGGACCTGTGGTGATTAAGAAGAATAGAATTTTAAAAGAGCAGATGCATAAGGAGGGTGACACAGTAGGTTTCTTTGATGGTGCATGTGTTGATAACCGATGTGGGCTGGGGGGTCTTTTGAAACATGAAGGGCTGGAGATTAGATTCCAAGCGAATGGAGGGGAAGGAACTAATAACAGGGATGAGGGGATGGCCTTGAGGTTTCTATTGCAGCAGGCCAAAGAGCTTTCGGTGAATATTTTAAGGATATACGGAGATTCTAAACTATGGGTAAAAATGATGAACAAGGTAATAACCTTTAACAATCATGTTCTGAAGAGTTTGGGCAACTGTATACTTTGGTGGCACATTTCAGACTGGTAGAGTTTGTCCATATATTTCGGGAACAAAATGAGGAGGCGAATGGCCTTTCTAAAGAAGGTTTACATGAAGAAGAAGATTATTGCAAAATTACGTCTATTAGAGATGATTTACAGGAGATAAGCTTGGTAAATCTGAATAGTTATAATTAGTTTCATTTTGGAAGTCTTGAGACTTGTTTTGAATTTTGAATATGTGATGATGTTACAATAGTATTATATAGTGCGATAAGCACCTATTCGATGCTTTTTAATTATCAATGAATATGTTTTTTTCTTTGAAAAAAAAAAGGCAGTTGGGAAGGACTAATAATTGATATATATCGGTTTTTAATATTATTAGAAATGATAACTTTAATTTTTTTTTTAGAATATTAGAGAAGTTGAAAAACCAAGAAAATGCCATTAAAAATATATATTTTATGAATATAAGTTTATATAAATCCAAATGTACGATCAAGTCAATTTTGGTTCAATGACACGTAGAAGATTCGACGCTTCTTCGCATTATTTTGAATGACAACAATTGAAGCTGTCGCATCGAGTATCAAGTTGGAGAACCAATCAAATTTATTTTACATTACAGAATTGCATAGTATCACATCAAATAAATTTAATTTCGCAGTGCTTTGTGGAATTCTACTTTTGAAATAAGAAAGAGTTGAATTAATTTCACACTATTCAGTACTTTGTGGAATTCTACTTTTGAAATAAGAAGAGTTGAATTAATTTCACAATATTCCTAATATGTACATTTTGGAATTCAACTGTGGGAAAGGAACTATTTTTTGTTTTTACATAATTTAAATTTATCATTCATTAAAATGCATTAAGTAACCTATTTTTTAGTTGATAAAATGTAATTTTAAATTTTACTTTAAAATTAAAATTAAATTATATTAAAATTCTCATTTAAATTTTATAAATTATTTTATTTTTATTAAAAAATTTAAAGTATAACAATAA
The DNA here is from genome assembly GCA_027924585.1 of Larix kaempferi. Classification (NCBI taxonomy): domain Eukaryota; kingdom Viridiplantae; phylum Streptophyta; class Pinopsida; order Pinales; family Pinaceae; genus Larix; species Larix kaempferi. The sequence goes on from BSBM01000106.1 coordinate 33,569,419, forward strand.
TATTATTTTATATAACATTATAAAATAATTAAATTATATTAAAATTTTAAATTAAATTTTAATAATTATTTTATTTTTATTAAAAAATTTAACGTAAAAAAAAAATTATTTTATATAACATTATAAAATAATAAAATGATATTAATTTATGGTAATGATACCATTCCAATATTTTTGGAGAGCATAAATTTTTGAAGGAGAAATTTTTTATTAAGATTTAATTCCATAATATGTATTAATTTTATAAATAAATACTCATACTATCATAATATTGAATAATGTTATTAAATAATTATAAATACATTATATATTAATGATAATGAATATAATTGTAATATATAATTTTAAAAATTATTCAAAATAATAATAATAATAATTAATATACTAAGTTTGATGGGTTAGTTTAAGTGGTTGAGAGTTGTCAGTAGTTTTATTTGATGTCTCCTATTCTTCTGGTAAAGTAAACATAACAACTTCAACTTCTCTCCAAAGTTATAAACCACATTAAAAAATAATAATTATTAACATATAAAAAGATTAACCAAAATTTATCTATATCATACTATAAATTTGTTTTATTTAGTTTTAATCATCTTTTATAACGTTTTAAAATATAATACTAAATAAAAAAAATAAAAACAAATATGTCTAATAATCTTATAAACAAATTCAAAATCAAAATTAATTATAAATTTAAAATATACTAAAAAAAATAATTTAATTCTTTAATTATGATTAACTTTTATATTCTTACTTATTAATTTTATTGCTACTATCATAAATATGTTTAAATATCTTATTTTTTAATATTTGGAATTTGAATTTGTCATTTAAAAAAAAGAAACACATTATTAATTATTAGACTTATTATTATTATTATATAAAATAACAAAATATATTAAAACATTTAATGTAGATGTTATGTTTTAGTTAAAGTTGTGAGAATTGATAAAAATGTAACTAAAGCAAAGCAAGTAGTTCATTACTTTTATTTTCTAAGATACCAATGACCAAAATTTATCTAAAGAGACTTCAACTATCATCATTAGCATAATAATTATAACCTAAAATTAATTTCATAAATCCTATTAATTCTAAAAAGATTAAAAATACAAAAGAGTAATTCTTTTTAAATTTGAAAAATAAATTATCTATTCATTATTTTTTAGTTGTAAAAAGAGCTATAAACAAGTCATCCAAGCCTAAAGATGTCTCAAGGGAATTGAATTAGGGTGGATGGAAAGAAATCTATCTATCCCCACCAAACATTCAAGACTTGAACTAGTGAACTAACCCTTGGGACTAGCCATAAACAACGTGAACCACATTATATATATTTATAAATAAAATCCTATACATATATATGTACTTTTATTTATATATATAGATAGATATAGATATACTTGAAGAAGAAAAGTAGTAAGTTTTGGGTCTGGCGGCCGAAAGGGAGAGCCGGTTAGCTACTACCGAAGACAGTAATAAAACCAAATGGTTTGACTAGCTGAGCCACCAAAATGGACCTAGTCGGCTTTCTTGACTCTTTTATCAACCCTTGGGTATATATGTCGCCTTCCTCCCTTCCATTTAATTGCAGTGTATTGAATTGAATTCTGTGGCAGAGAATCCACTGTATTCCAGTGTATTGAATTGAACTGTGTGGCAGTGGAGAATATGAGCAGCTTAAAGAAAGTGTTCGGATTTGCAATGGAGAATATTGGCAATTTAGACTTAGAGAAAGGGCTTCTGGCTCTTTTCGCTGTAGTGCTGGGAGCTATTTTGGTATCGAAGCTGAAAGCTACGAAGCTAAAGCTTCCGCCGGGTCCGATGGCAGTGCCCATATTCGGGAATTGGCTGCAGGTGGGAGACGATCTGAATCAAAGAAATCTGACCGACTTAGCAAAGAAGTATGGCGACATATTGATGCTGAAGATGGGGCAGAGGAATCTCCTGGTGGTGGCGTCGCCGGAGCTGGCGAAAGAGGTGCTGCAGACGCAGGGGATTGAGTTCGGGTCCCGGCCGAGGAACGTTGTGTACGATATATTCACCGGAAGTGGGCAGGACATGATTTTCACCTACTACGGAGATCACTGGAGGAAGATGCGGAGGATCATGACGGCGCCCTTCTTCACCCACAACGTTGTCCAGAAATATAGATCTTCGTGGGAGGAAGAGATCGGACGTGCGATGGACGATCTCAGGATGAACCCCGAGGCGTCCACTGAGGGGATTGTGATCAGGGGACGCATGCAGCTAATGGTGTATAATATTATGTACAGAATGTTGTTTGACACGAGGTTTGAGAGCGAGGAGGATCCCCTCTTTCTTCGCCTCAAAACTCTCAATGCCCAGAGGAGCCGTATGGGTCAGAGCTTTGAATATAACTACGGTGATTTTATTCCCATCCTCAGTCCGTTGCTCAGAGGATATATGAAAATCTGCAACCAGGTCAAGGAAAAGAGGCAGGCGCTGTTCACAAACTCTTTTATCAAAGAGAGGAAGTAAGTTTTGAGTAATTTCTTTACAAACAATTTATTAGCTCTAACCACATTGAACAAGATGGCTTATGGGACAGACCACTTCAGATATTGTTGTCACTTCAGATACTGTTGTCTGTAACTCAAACTTTTGTCTGTTTAATTTGATGATGAGTGTCCTTAATTTTTCCACTGTCCCCTCGTTGAATAAATTATCCCAAGATTTAGCTGCCAAGACACTTGCATACCTGTCCCTACTGTTCTTAAAGGCTTCACACTCTAAAATGAAATGTTTTTCTGTCTCCACTTTACCAGAGGTGCAGAAAATACACACTCTTTCTTCCCAAGCTTGTTTTGGCCTTTTCCAAGCCCAGGGACACTTGCATACCTGTCCCTACTGTCCTTAAAGACTTCACACTCTAAAATGAAATGTTTTTCTGTCTCCACTTTATCAGAGGTGCAGAAAATACACACTCTTTCTTCCCAAGCTTTTTTTGGCCTTTTCAAGCGCCTGGGACACTTGCATACTTTTTTGGGCCTTTTCCAATGCCGGGACTTACGGGAATTAGTGATTTTGGCTTTCCAAAGTATATTGACACCTATGTAAGCTTTTTTGATGCTAATTGTAGTTAAGGTTAAACTCTTTAATATAATGTTTATTCTTTCTCCCTTACTCTTTATCCCAAGTTTGATTGTGAAACTTATTGATAATATCGTCATGCTCTGATCTTGATCTTGATTATGATGGCAGGAAATTGGCGGTTACCAAGGGTGATCAGAAGTGTGGGATGGACTACATATTTGAGGCGCAGGAGAAAGGTGAAATAAACGAGGATAACGTGTTATACATGGTTGACAACTTGAATACTGCAGGAATGGAAACGATTGTGTGGACAATGGAATGGGTTATCGCAGAGCTGGTGAACCACCCAGAGATTCAGCAGAAGATCCGAGAGGAGGTGGACGCCATTGTCGGGCCGGGCAACCCAATGACAGAGCCGGACATTGTGAAACTGCCGTACCTTCAAGCCGTGATGAAAGAATCCCTGCGTTTACACATTACGCTTCCGTTCGTCCCTCGGCTGAACGTTCCCCAGACGAAGCTCGGCGGGTACGACATCCCGGCGGGGACCAAAGTCCTCGTGAATATCTGGTGGCTCGCCAACAATCCCGAGTTGTGGGACAATCCCCAAGACTTCATTCCCGAGAGGTTTCTGCAGGATGACCAGAAGATAGAATTCCACGGAACTGATTTCAGGTTCCTCCCATTCGGCGCCGGAAGGAGAGCTTGCCCCGGAATCCACATGGCTCTGGCAAATGTGGCGCTGACCGTTGGAAGGCTCGTTCAGAACTTCGAGCTTCTGCCACCGCCGGGCATGTCGAAGGTGGATGTAAGTGACAAAGGAGGTCAATTCAGCTTGCCTATTCTCCACCAGACCCGACTTGTAGCCAAACCCAGACTCTGAGCCTCAACCTGAACCAATATTCGTCCAACAGCTTCAAGCAATAAGTTAGATTATATTTTCTGTTTTGCTGAGTTATCTATGTCCAACTTAGTGGTGTCTTCTAGGTTAATGGACTGTAAGGCGAACCTATAAACTTAGGTTTTGTTTTGAATGCCGTTTTGCTGAGTTCTCGAAGCCCAACTTTGTGGTGTCTTCTAGGGTAATTGATTGTAACATTACTCCGCAGTCTCGAGAGGGGGTTCTGTTTCTATAATATTTTCAGTTGCCTGTGTTTTTAAAATATCTTCATAAATAAGAATTTAAAATAGAGCATTATTCAGCATTATTCAACCGCCAACAAGTCTGCTGCATTATGTACACCCTATTTATATACCAATGACTTAATTTGTTTTTGTTACCAGGTACATTATGTACCTGACAATTCCTCCCCTATAATATGCTGTTACTTTTAATATAATTAAATTAAGGCAATAATACCCTTATAATTGGAACTTAGTGAAATTGATGATTCCATCTTCAAAGTCATCTTTGCTGTTCCTTCAATATATTGTGCATGATCTAAATATACTTAATTATGTTCTTTGGTTTGACTCTATGTTATCTACAAATTTATTGATTTTGACTATATATGAATACACGTTTCATTTACTTTAGATAGTTCTGTTAATTATTAATAATTTATACAGAATTATATGATGTTATCCTATCTTTAAACTTGTTAATTGTTAATAATTTATACAGAATTATATGATAGATGTTATCCTACCTTTAAACTAGTATAACCATTTAATGTTGTTTATGTTTTTATATCAGTTAGTTATTTTTGATATCTGGATAAGGGTGTATATAAACTGTTCTAGATATCAGCTTTACTTTTTGTATTGACAGTATAGAAATTTTGTTGTTTTGATTTTATATGCATATTGTACATTGCTCCATATAGTATGAATAATGGACCTTTGCTCTGCATATTGTAAATAGAAGGTCTTGTGGTTAAGGCTGATAGCTCCTGTCTACAAAAAAAATCTTTTAAAGCTGCTGTAACTTTGATTCCAATGAATATCAAGTTATATATTTGTAGGAAAAACATAGATGATAATCCACGCTAAATTCAAAAATATATAATGTATAACAAAATCAAGGTGCTAGTCTTATTTTGTTTTTGCTTATACAAATAACTATTAATGTCACATATGAATTTAAAAAAAAAAGAGATTTAAATCTAATCCACGCCAAATTAAAAAATATATGATGTATAACAAAGTCAGGGTGCTAGTCTTATTTTGTTTTTGCTTATACAAATAACTATCACTGTCACATATGGAATTAAAAAAGAAGAGATTTGAATCTATGATATATTTTGACACTCATTTCTCAAATTCACAGTATCCGTGAAAAACATTAACCAAGGATGCAATAGTGAGATCTAACCCTGTTCAAGTTGAGCCAATAGACTTTGCCTATTTGCTTCGTCTTAGTAACTCAATTTTCCATTGGTAAACTTTTTCTCTGTTTAAACCAAGCCGTGCGTGTTTGTGATTGAAGCCATGAGGGAAATGAGGAAATTGACGGGGACCGGGGCCTTTCATTGCTTCTTTTGTTGTTGGTCATGACTTTTGTGCTGCAGTCCCTAGTTCTGTAGCTATACCTGGTTCTACCTCTGGTTTCCCACTACTGCATCTGAACACACGTACTGCAAATGGAAATAACTTTGAGCAAGGCGTGGCATGAGTGATAACCTCAACATTTACAGCTGCCTAATTTGTTGTATTTGTTTGCTTATAACTCTATGTGCCAGTGGCCCCGTATGACATGGCGCTATCTTCACTCACACATTGCATCCCTTCCAGCAGGAATTGTTGGTTCCCTCAAAACAATTTGTTCTTTGGCGTTTCAATTTCTTGATATTGGGCTCACAGGCCTCAACTCTCTTCGTATAGCAAATGCACTCAACACCCATTGTTGATCCATTAAAAAATTAATTGAGATTAAGTGCATTGTTTAGACCAAACCAAAATACCTAGAATTCTATAGTGATGATAGTAGGGGAAACGCTAGCTTAGAGAAGACACTGAGATTTGAAAAAAGGTTACAAGAATGAAGAAAAATGCTTGTCCAGATGACAGGGATGCTCTCAACAAAACACCAAACCTGCACACAAATTCGAAAGATGATCTAAATGATGGAAAACATTAAGCTTACCTCTACACTTTAAATTATGCTGAGATCTTAAAATGATATCCATGGATGGATAAGTATTCATTAATATTATCCAAAACACAGGTCAAACCATCCCAGAGAAATGCACAAGCTTATATTAGAATAGAAAACAACAAAATCCTTGTAGGCTCTCAAGTTTCATACCATGCATACTTTCACAGGGGTGTAAACCTGATTATCTGTACTACTTAGTAGTTAGTACCACCCATTAATCCATCGGTAAACCTGAAAACTTGCAACTGGCTTTCCTACCCCTGTTCCTGAATCATATACTTGGCGTTTGGATGCTGATGGGGTGAGGATCAATAAATGGATGAAACTGTATTTCTTGCGATTCATTTGATATTATATACTATATAGTAAATTCCAGCTAATACAATATTTATAACCCCGCTAAAACCTTGTTGAGTAATGCATATTGTTTACTGTTGCGAAGGTGTCTACTCTTCTGTAAAACCTTATTACACTGTTTATTGCTCTCTCGCTATTGTTAAAACAAGATCGGCCGCCACCGGAATGGAACGCTTTATCAATGTGCTGAATTTCCCTTATTGGTGGGGCACAGCAGCATTCAGAGCGAGTCAACCACGCAAGCATCCCAAAGCATAGATACCAGATCAGTCATTACATGCATCTATAAAGAATATCATAGCTAAAGTTATGTATCAATAGTGATCCAAGAATATCATTGAAATTTGTCCACATCAGGAATTGGTCATTGAATGCACAATTTGCCAAAAAGACAAAATTCACTTATAATGTTTCGGGGGAATGAATTATAATCGTACAAGTCATTTCAAAACAATTGTACATTATAACGATGACGATGAGTATTTCGTTGAAAACTTTATTTGAGTACACGCATGTCTCCATTTATTATGTTCTCGACATTTTGTTTTCGGTCAGGGCATTAGTGGAGGCGAGTTGAAAATCTGTGTCAAAGGTTTCTGCAATGTTTTATTTAACATTATTTTTTTTATATATTGGGAGGTTGATTTATCTCATCTACCATTGGCTGTTTTTTACATGAAGTTATCCTGAATTATGTGCCCTAAGACTCGGCAACGAATGATCATCAACAAACGTTAAATGCATTTGGTCTAATCACGTCTATCATTTTTCATGGTTTTGTTTTCGTGGTATGGTGCGGTGGTCCATGTCTGGTGCTTGTTTCTGTGGTGCTTGTTTCTGCGGTGAATGACGCGGTCTTGGCAGGTGTGCTGTTCTTCCACAGATTGCAGGTGCCTTGCCTGGAGTCTTTGCTCATTTGGTTTCGTTTCGTGGATGCTCATTTGTTCGTGTTTGTTCTTGATTAATGTTGCACGCTGATTTGAAACTTTACTCATCCAAGATTTTATACTTTGCATATGCACATACAACAAAGAGTGATTAATGTTTTTTTATTATCACAGGTGTACATAGTATTATTATTATTATGTTTAATTAAAGGTATATAAAATTCAATTAAAGAAATTTATGTTTCATGAAAGATATATGAATTTAATAATTAGTTAAAAAAATTAATTGTAAGTAAAATTTTGGCTAATTTTAATTCTTTTATAAAGCCTTTAATGTTGTTATGTCTATGAAGGGAACATACAACAATAGCTAGAGTAGATTAATTTAGTGGCTGGAATCAATTTTTTTTTAGCTATGGTTTAACTATCTATTTTGATTTTTTTTTAATGTAAAATTTTTAAATTTAATATTTATCATTTGATTGGGCTAGACACGGTGACGATTGCCTCATTTTCCCCTCCCCCTCCCACGAGGAGAGGACAAGTAGACGTCAGCCATATTTAAATCCATGTGGTGCCAAGCTTTAAGGATGATGTTTGCAATGAATAATGTTGCTTCTATATCCATGCCATGCACCAACTTTTTATTATAAAATCTAAACTGGATAACTAGACTATATATATGTATGTTATGTGTATTTATCCTATATAATATTGAGGTTATTTGATTGGTATAAAAGTATGGTGACATGTTTTAGGTGTATTTATCATATATAATATATAATAGTGAGGTTGTTTGATTGGTGTAAGAGAATGGTGACATGTTTTTCAATATTAAAGTCTATGACATTTATTTTCAAGGTTCAATTTTACTAGATTTGATTATGAATAACGTGTTTTTTTTTTTTTTTTAATTTTAAGTTCGTTTCTCTAGTTGCGTGGAGGCGCTTTACAGCTCAGTATGAGGGAGATCTTGTAACATGTGAGTGTTTGTTGAGTTTGTCTAGTAACAAAATAATACAAAGTAAACAAAAAAGAATAATACAAAGTAAAAAGCAATAAATATTATGTCGGCCATAAACAAAAAAGAATAATACAAAGTAAAAAGTAAATATGAGACTTAAACTAGAGACTTTAGAGCTTAGGATTAAGTGATAAATATTATGTCGGTCATAAACAAAAAAGAATAATTCAAAGTAAAAAGTAAATATGAGACTTAAACTAGAGACTTTACTTTTTACTTTTAATACAAAGTAAAATGTAAATATGAGATTTTAGAGTATTTGTCCAGTAACAAAATAATACAAAGTAAACAAAAAAGAATAATACAAAATAAAAAGTAATAAATATTATGTTGGACATAAACAAAAAAGAATAATACAAAGTAAAAAGTAAATATGAGACTTAAACTAGAGAATTTAGAGCTTAGGATATGTATATTATTGTAAACTAAGTATTCAAGGTATTACATGGATGAAGTCCATTGTCCCATGAATAAAAGGGTCTCATATGTCAATTTGACATCTCGGCTACATTGTGATACTTCCATGCTAGATATAAGATCATAATGAGTTAGTCACATAGCTCTTATCTCGAGACATAGTAGAGGCATAGCAACAACTATTGACAACGTCGGGGACATTGCCACCTCGTGGCTCTTGTTTCATAAAACTTATAGGGTTAGGCGAAAGACGAATAGTTACGAGGGGTACAAAGCATATAAACTCTTGGTCATATCGATGGTTATCGTTGGGAGGTCGTCTCACTCTGGTGTCCTATCGATGGTTATCGTTGGTAGCAGGCCTAGAATTTCAAATGTATGTTGCCTATTAATTTGGAATTTATGACGGTTTGGTGTTGTTAGTGCCTTTCATTTTACGTTTTTGTCAAAGTTTAGGAGCGTCAATTTTTTTCTTACTATTATAATTTTTTACTCTGAAGTTCAAATAATAATAATGCCAAGAAAATTTTATATAATCAATAATATAAATATTGAGTAAAATTTAGACTGATCCTGCATATTCTAGTTTTCGTAAAAAACTAATATAATTATAATAATAATATTCCATAATTATGTCGAAGCCTTATTCTAAGGGGACGGCTCCTCCTAGAGGCCATCGTCGTCTGTTGATGGCCTATGAGGAGCCACCACCTATCGTCATTATTGATCCGCCCTTACTCACCTGCAGACGGCTGGATACGATTCCCTTCATGATGCCTTCAGGTCTGGGACGAAGAATTTACCGTCAACTGACGGTTGTGCAATCTCCTACAAACCGTCAACTGCTAGCTCATACTCCTACTCCTACAAACCGTCAGCGGTTACGTTATCTTGACGGAGTGTGAAGAAATGGCTCTTGTTTATGTCTTACTGTTGGCCTCCAAATTGTGCCTGCCCAGATCATTGATGAGTTCTACTCATGAGATTAAGCCTCTCAGAAGAACAATCCTGACTCTTAGGCGAGGGAAATCTGTGACATGTTCCAGGAGCATGAGTTTCACCACCGCCGTCTCTGATAATGATGGTGTACAAAGATGCATAGGCGATTATCATTCCAATATCTGGGACGATGATTTCATACAATCCCTCTTTTGTTCAAATTTAATCAATGTATTAATTTTCTCCTCTAATTTACTGTCAGACACCTTTTTGTTTTTTTTCACACGATAAATTGCTATACTTTAATATTAAGTATATGATGAAATTACACCCAAAAGTTGTCATCCAATACAAAGAAACAGAGTAACATGTGCCAAACAATGGCAAATAGTAAAAACGCCACCACGGCACATAAAAAGTAGATGCATCAACAGAGAATAGACTACCACCCATATATCTAATCTCCCAACCTATAAACAAACCACCACCCAGACAAATGCACCAGCAGATATCTGACAAAGAGAACAAAAAATTCAGTAAATATAGCCGCCACATTCAGACGTCATATAAATATATGCTGCCAGACTCCCGAAGGATGTCATTCACCCAAATTTAAAAAAAAATACGACCTTCCACCGCCGAAATAGCACGCTTAGACAGAGCGTCAGCAACCATGTTCTCCTCCCTAATTATATGGATGAATTGGATATCATTTAAAATCGCACAGAGGGCATGAATCTTTTCCAACCAAGGCCTAAGGGAGATGATATTAATCGGGCCCTCACCATTTAACCAGTTCACCACCACTAGTGCATCCCCAACAACTCGGAAAAGTTGAAGCTGCATAACAAAAGCAAACTGCAAAAGACACCACAGGGCACATACCTCATGACGGGTATTCGTACCAAAGCCCACATTCAGCCATATATTGTAAAAAGCCTGATCATTAAGTTTAATAAATGCTCCAACACCACAAGAAGTAGCCGATTGCTGAGATGCACCATCAAACGACCCATAAGTGCCCGATAATATGACTGAAGGAGTCCTGCAGATCTGAGAAGAAGTAGAAACCAAAAATGTATCCCAAAGTTCCAAATGTGTCACCATCGCCCGCCCAACCACCCAGCCACCCAGGTAGATGTATAATGTTTGTCTTTAAAAATGGCCATATTCCTAGCCTTCCACAACTCCCACATAACAACCACCACAATAGTAACCAATCGTTGATTAGTGATGACATTTCAGAAGTCCAACCACCACCGAAGGTTTAGACCACACAGGAATGTTGTGAATAGCGCCCCGAATGATAGAGACCACACATGGCAGCTAAATCCACAGGTGAAAAATATATGTCGATCAAAGTCCTCCTCAGAATGGCAAAAAGGTAAAAGACTAGGCCCCATGATACCATGATGTTGTATATTATCCCAAAACAAAAGTTTACCATCCAGTGCTAACCAAATGAAAACTTTCACCTTCAGCGCAATATTCCAACACCATACTTCCTTATGCCACCAGATATCCGTGCCGATTGTGGGAAAAAATGTCTCATATGCAATCTGTGTAGTGATAGTGCCCAATGTAGGGTTACGAGACCAGACCAAAGTATCCTTATCAATGTTCAATGTGATGCTTCCATGGTTTAGTGCCAATATGAAATTTTTCCATTCGTTAGCCAGTGTTCCCGTCAATCCCAATTGATCAGTGCTGATCCACGCTTGCAAAGGAGAACTAGAGGAAAGAGCCAAAGAAGCATGCTGCAACGTCAAATACCCACGGGATCTTAAGAACGCAGTCAATTCCCATGAAAATTTGAAATCTGCAGGTCCTCCAATGAAGGGATCCGCCCCCAAAATAATCCTCCTGCCATTACCTACCATCCAGGCTAGCCAATTTACTAGAATCGGTAATGCTAAAAGCATACCAGCCCAAATGTTGGAAACTCCCTTCAATTTAGTGCCATCCAGTCTGATCCATTCTTGCACTGAATACCCCTGTAGATACTTGTCCTTCACAACCCTTCCCCACGGTCCCTCCACCATAAGTCCACGCCATAGACTCTTGGCCAATAGAGCTGCAGAAAAGTAATTAACATTCTTGATTACCTAGCCACCTCCACTGACAAGAGATGCCAATCTGTCCCAGCTAACCTAATGCTGAAAATTGTGACCAGACCAAAGAAAACTGAAAATTTTCCTTCTAATGTGAGCTAAAATCGACTTAGGAACCTTACATAATGAGAATCAATACACACCAATATTTTGCAGAACATATTTGATTAGTGTTAAATGGCCTCCCATTGATAACCAACGCCAACACCATTTGTGGATACGCTTATCAAATCTTTGAAGCAGCCAGTTCCAATCCTATACCCTATATGCATTCGGCTTGATATAATATCCCAAATAAACAGTTCCTTCCACCAATGACTTAATATTATAGTGAAATAATTCTGTCAAGTCCATTCTAATTTGATCATCCAGTAGATATTCCAGAAAGTAAGATTTTTTATCATTAATGATCATACCCGTGGTTGTGCTAAAAATTGTCAGACACCTTATTACCGTGAAAGTGTTGATGGAATTATTACGAAAGTAAAAGATATGTTCAACTCAATGTATGTCGAAGATGGAGAATTAATCGTTCTCTCAATGATCTCCTTCAATGCCTTCATATGGTCTACAACGTTGAACGTTTGGGGATCGATAGACATTTCAAGAATGAGATAAAATCAGCATTGGATTATGTTTACAGGTTAATTCGTTATTTATTTATACTATAAAATATTCTTTGGATTACGGTTATGTAAAATGAGAGTAGATGCACTTATCCTAAGGATAGTCATTTTGACTACTTAATTATTGCCAAAATATTAAGTCAAAAGAAGCTATCCACTTAGTATAAGCTATAATTTGTGATATATGGATATAGCTCATAATTTGATCAGATGACTATCCAAATATATATGACTATCTATCCAGACAGGGGTATTATAGGGACATCATTCCCTTCTGTGGAAGTTAATATACTTCAGTTATTATATGGACATATACTCTATGAGCTATAGTCCAAATACTCTCATAATCATAGAATATTGTTAAGTCCACTTTAGGGTATAGATAATTCCTAGGGTATGAGCTCCCTTTCCAGAATTTTCATTGACACCAAATAAATGATTTTATCAGTAATTACAACGCCAATATGAGAAAATTATCCTTAGGTTTTGGGGTATTTCAATGTAAGAAAGTGAAGGCACCAATGTGAGGAAGATGTCTACAGCAGTGTCACGCCGAAGGGCCAAGCTTTCACATCCAACACATTATTAGAAATTTCAATGGATCTACTATTACTGTGAATATGGCCATTCAAAATTTTACATCCACGCAATATTTTTCAAAAGCTTGCGTGGCAATCACTAGCAAGAGCATACGTTAGTTAGGCAACGTTTTCATGTGCAAAACACAAGAATGCCAACAAAACTAAAAACCTAAACCTGATTAACACCATTAAAGTAGTAGTGTCGGTCCAATCCTAATTGCGTGGAATTGTTTTAATAGTAAAAATCGATAGGCAAGGTTTTCATGTGCAACCAAACAAAACTAAAAACCTAAACCTTATAACACCATTAAATTAATAATGTCGGTCCAACCCTAATTGTGTGGCAATGCTTTTAATAGTAAAAATCTCTTGGCTTGCTTGCTTTTAATAGGAGGTCCAACCCTAATTGTGTGGCATGGATTTTAATAGTAAAAATCGCTTGGCCTACCCTAATTGCATGGCATGGATTTTAATAGTCAAAATCGCTTGGCCTACTTTTAATAGGAAAAATAACACTCGGTAGTTAAATAAAATAAAAATAAAAATAAAAATAAAAATGGACTTTGATGTATCAACGGAATATAGAAATTCGGAATGGAGTTTGATGTATGGATGGAATATAAAAATTTGGAGCACAATTTATAATGGATTATGTTTAAAAATAAATATTATTATATGAGAATGTTTTAAAGTTATCTTATAAAATATAAAAAGTTTAAAAGACTAAATAATCAAGGATAAACTTATCTTATAAAATATAAAAGTTTAAAAGTCCAAGGCACCATTAAAATATGTTGGAAGCAAAGTATTTGAATTTTTGTTATTTTTTTATTTAAAGAGAGTTTTATATATGAAAGTATATTATGCTATAAAATGGATGGGGAGGGAGAGAAATAAAATTTAGAAAATGGATGGGAGGAGAAATAAAAATTAAAATTTTGAAGATATTGGAATAAAACATAAAAGTTTAAAAGAGAAAGGAACAATATAATAAAAATTTAAGAGACAATCTAAAAATTTGGAAGGCATTGGAATAAAACATAAAAGTTTAAAAGAGAAAGTCCAATAATATAATATAAATTTAAGAGACAATCTAAAGGGGTAGGATCCATCCCCCAAATGTGGGTGGAAATACAGACACAAGGCCACATGCAAGGTGACACATGGTAAGGGAAGGACAAGAGGAGGTGTCTCGGGATGGTACACCACCTGGTGAAAGTCTGGTCGATTAATTTTTCATGCATGCGAGGAGGGTGGCATATTGTGAGGAAGAGTGAAGGAGGAAGGCGACATTTAAACATAGGTGACAGTGTGAGAAGAGACTGCATGGAAGAGAAGGATGGTATGCTATGAGAGATAATGGTGACGAGTGATAAGTACATCACCGGAGTGATAGCCACCAGAGAGGAGGTAGAGATTGGACAAGAAGATGAGGGAGACATTAAACTCGACCTTATATTAGAGGAAATTTGGGGTCTTTTGACGAACCCCGCTGCCCCAAAAACAATAAATACTTGAAAAAACGTGATGTGACAAATATCTCAAGTCAACCATTATGTTTGACTCGTTTTATTGAAATTCTATTGGTTCTTGAATTCCAACTCAATAAAAAATTATGTTTGGCTCTAATTGATTACAACATAGAAGTAATAATGATGGCCTATAACAATGTCAATACAGGTGAGAGGTTTTATGAACATATAAAGAACTAGGCAGTGAAGGACAAAGTATTGAAGCAAGTTGAGACTATGTATGTGCAAAGTAGGCTTGACGAGGTCACGATGGCACTCTGCCAATATATGAGAAATCGTCGAGGGGGAAGAGGACATAGTGAGCGGAGGGATGAGGATGAAGAAATCAGTGAGGAGGTTATGGAGGGGATTCCCCATCATATTGACGAAACCATCACAATTATGAAGGAAGAAGAGAAGCAGAAGTGGGTGGAATAGCATGGTATGGCAGGAAGTTTGAACCCATACTCGATAATGAGGAAGATGCTAGCGAGAACCATGATGGAGAGAGCAAGATTTGGAGACCTAGTTAGGTAGGTCCTCACCAACCTCAAAGACGACCTGCGGAGAATCCAAGTAGATATGGAGGGGGTCCTTGAGCTAGCCAAAGTGCCTTTTGGAAACAACATTGCGAATGTAGATTCACCTCCAACTGCTCCAGAGGAGAAGCCAGACCATGAGGAGAATCATCCAAAGGGAGGATCGTCGTCCGCGGAGGGTGAGGCGTAAGAGTCTTATTGTGTCAGTTAGTTTCTTGTGTCCTCTTTTGGTTTAGGTTGCTTGGGTGGGTTATGTTTTGGGTGAAGATTTTGTAATGGCCGTGTGCCAGATTTTTGGTTTCCTTGTTTTGGATGGGTGTCAAGTCTGTGGAAGGGCCCGTTGTGGGTGGATGGTAAGTCTTTGTAATTACTGATTAGGTTGAAACTATACGAGGCCACTTTTGGCACTCTCTTGTGAATTTGAAAATGTATGGTGTCATGGGAGTGGGGATAGAAATTTCAACAAAGATGTGGGATAACCTTGGGAGAAAGAAGGACTGACAAGCAAGAGGTATGAGAAGAATTTCTATGAAATATTCTTTTCACTCATCCCTACCAGGAAAATCTATTATGTGAGAAGAAGAGAAAAATCTCTTGAAATCCGCTCGCAAAGAACGAGACCATATCTTGACAGCTCTCAACGATACACTCACTGAAATCTCCACTTAATGAATAAGCAGCACCACGTCGCGTCTAGCGATCGATTTCAACAACCCGACAACAAGCTTCCCTCCGTGGAACCACATGAACTAAACCTATCCTCCATTACTTCCACGGATGTTTCCATGGGTTCAAATTCATCGTCGCTTAGGCGTTATGGGTAGCCAACTAAAAAATATCATAATTACAAATGAGGTGGTGTGAAGGTAGAAGGACCCATGCTGCATATATATGAAAGAAAGAGGGCACATCAGCAGCCCACATTGATGAATTTGTCAAGCTAAATAGAAGCAGAAAAGACTTGGTCGGATGATTCCCTATCCAAGGAACCGTGAAGGAGTTGTGAGCTGTGGAGAGAGATCGCGTGGTGAAATTTTATTGAGATCGCATCTTTTTATGAAAGAGAGATTGTCCCATGCGAAAGGAAGGAGTCATGAAATTGCTTCACATGAAGGTAGCCACGTGAGAAGTTTAGTGAAGAATAATAATTCCATTCATTAATAGTGAATTCATGACATTTGATAATTACATTGGGTCTCCATAGGACCAATCTCAACCAAATCACATACCAATTCCACCCATAAATCGAAGTAACAAGAATTAACAAATACCCCTCAATATGGCTTGGGCATTAACTATCCATAAATCATAATGATTGGCATTAACAAGGTCAACAATTGACATTGGTAACAATGAAGGTCAAGGATTAGCCTTGACAACAATGACACGTACTACAACATTAGAAGGAATCCAAATTACACCATCATTCTCCTTCGAATGCTATGCAAAGATGAAAGACACTTCATATGTCTCACTTCAAAAAAATCAAGAGGCATGCCTTCATCCTCTATCCCTTTCACACTTAAAATTGCAACTCTCAATCCCTGCACCCCCCTACCAACTAAAAATACCAATGTTGATTTCCAATATATTTAGAGCCAAACTTGATCATTACTTAGCCCTTTATTGTTTTGCTTACACATGTATACTTTTGTGTATCACAAATTAATGTACAAATCATTTTATTTTCCATTTATTACATGGGTTTCTATTTATTGCTTATTAGTACTTGCAACATAGTTTTCCTTTCAATTTCATCGATTACAATCCCTACCATATATTACCTAGACTTACTTTCAAACACACAAAATTATATTGTCTAAGTACACACAACTTTCTCTCACTTTACAACATATTGAAATTCATCTCGACATTCCATTTCCCCTGTTTTGGGGTATGCTAGTAATAATTTATCCTTTAATTTCACCTTTCACAGTCGACCAAATCCATGGATGAGTAGTAAAAAGTAAAAATTGATGGAATCCATAGTACATTGCAAACATGCTGTATGAATATATGTTGAGCTTAAACCTAGCAGTAGTCTGGATGTAATTAGTAATTACATAAGTATTTGTATATATTATTGCACACTAACATTACACCATGGATCTTTAACCATTAGCAGCTAAAGTACTACAAATAAATGTGAAAAAAAGGAAAATTTTAAATGCATTATGTTGTGACTTGATTTGATGAGATACCGCTAAATCCTTGGGTATTACCACAGAAGAGCTCCTTGTTAGAGGCTTATCTATAATCCGTAAGGTAAAGGTTAACCTTGCCTCCAAGTTATTTGGAATCTTCTGTCATTCCTTTGGAGTCTCGAGATACTTTTGATAGACGTAAATACCTCTATTTTAAATCTCATTGAAGCTACCTTCAATATTTATTTGAAGAGGACACGAATTACCTCGATCTTTGACTGGTCCAGTCACTTCCAACCCTACCTGATTTGCTGGGTATGGGTAGGAATTTCTGAACAACATTTCACTAATCTATCGAATTTGAGGGTGGGTGCGATCCTTTGGATTCCTCTAATAAAACAAGCCCCCCCCTTATAAAAATTTGGACTGATCAAATGAATATACCCTAGCCTCAGGGAGGAGAAGGACCTGGGGTAACCGTAGCATGCAAATGATAGACATGGTTTTTTCAACCTGTTGTCACTACTAGCTTGTCCAGGTTCTTTTTATTTGCTATGAAAAGTAAGATTGATTCCCAAATAGGTATGATGACAAGCACAAGCTGTCTAGGTATTACTAACGGAATAACAACGCAAGAGACAAACGAGGGAAGCATCCATAAGTATTAAAAATTATGATAGGAAATGTAAAAGCCATTAACATCTTTTTATTAATATAATAAAATGACTGCACATAAGCATTACTGTAAAAATTATTAACATCTACACCTTCAAATGAGTATTATAAATTATGACAGGAGATGTAAAAGGTTAGGTGTCATAATTCTAAAAAGGGCTACTCTTTAAGTTTTTTATGTCTTTTACAAGCATTACTGTAAAAATTATTAACATCTACACCTTCAAACGAGTATTATAAATTATGACGGGAGATGTAAAAGGTTAGGCATCATAATTCTTAAAAGGGCTACTCTTTAAGTTTTTTATGTCTATGGCATATTTGGGGCGCAAGGAATGGGGTCATTTTTAAGAATTGGAGGCCAAACTCGCTTCGGGTGGTAGATAAAATCATGTCCTCCTACTCTGCTTTCAAGAGAAAGGAGGGTGTGTTGAAGATGAAGCAAATTTTACTCAATGAAGCTGAGTATTCCTTTCCCATTGGATATTTTGACGGAGCTGAACAATATAAGAATTGTGGTGCTGGAGAAGTCTTGAAGGTCAACTCTTCTCAGGTTTTCCATCTATATTTGATGGCAGGTATAGGCACAAAATATCAAGCAGAGTTGGTGGCTCTATGGATACTTCTATGGTTTACCAGAAATATTTCGTGAAGCTCTTTATGGGTCTTTGGGGATTCTAAATGCATCATTGAATGGGATGGTGGGATGTCATCTTTGCACTCTCTATCATTGTAGCACCGGAAAACTAGAGTCTGAGATCTGATCTCTACTTTTGAGCAGGTGCATTTTCATCACATTTATAGGGAGCATAACTGTGTGGCGGATATTTTGTCTAAAAGATCCCTTGGCGGGATGGATGGAGACCTTTTGTGCGAGGAGTACAGGGATGGAATCTTGGTTGGATCACATTGCAAATTTTTTTTATGATGTTTGATAGTGGGCTTTCTGGTTGTCTATTTTTGCAGACTTATTTAGGTCTTTTGGTTAGAAGAAAGAAGGATTCAATGTTTTTGTAGGAATGGGAAGACTCTGAAAAGTCTATAGTTGATATGATTGAGAAAACTATATGCAACAGTAGATCACTTCTGGTCGGTGTCTATTGTACTCAACTTTTCTCTAATACAAAAGTTGTGTTTTTTTCTTGTGAAAAAGAAATGAGGTGTAAAAGGAATGTCTTTCGAATATGAAAGTAAATGTCATTTGAAATTGTATTTATATATGTATATTATCTTAATAAAATTGAGGTTTCACGCCTAATTCTTATTTTCTTTGTTTGGTTCATGATTATTTTCCTAACTGGGCATCTTAACAGTAGTATCATAGCTACGCTCTATCATAACTCCATCTTGTCTCACTCAGTGTGCTCCTTGGATTCCCTGCCTGTTAGACCTGCGACACGTTTTGATTCTCATTGTGTTTCCTCTCCAGGAACCCTAATTAACATAGAAATCCATGTTAACCCATCTGAGCTAATCAATGAGGCCATTCCCGACCTGAGTGAGGTCATTCTATTGTATGCAGTGAGCAAATTCAGAGCTAAGAAAAGTATGTTTTGAAGTACGTGAAGAACCTGCATGTTGGAGAGGTGTGTCACCTACCCAAATTTTGAGAACAATTATTTTATTTTGCAAAATACTCTATGTTAAATTATAATTACAAAGTTTTGTAATTATGACCAAATATGGTCAAAGATAACTGTAATGACTTATTATTATTTAATAAATTAAAAAAAGAGACAAACACTCAAGAAAGCTGTTACAAGAGTGTTCACTGGCCCACTAGGAGGAATGGAAGCTGGTAGAAGGCATGGGACAGATGGCAGCATTTGCACTCCACCACTAGCTGTTGGTTATGGGTGAACTACCCCTAAAATTGTGGCATTATTCCCCAGGTGGGGGGGGGGTGAGCAGGTAAGTCATTAATGACCAGATAATCACTAAAAGGCCTAGGCAGCCTACATAAGGCAATTCGAATTGAGCAGGAAGCTCTCACAATATTTTTTGCAGAAATATTCCTCAAGTGCATCAGGTGATGATTGAGAGATTCAAATAGGGAGGCTATGTGAGAGTGCAATTGTGAGTCTGCAAATTTATTGAGAAGGAAAACCAAAGGTGCTGGTGCAGGTCCCTTTAACTGCTGAGTCTTTAAGACTGGATAAACTAATTTCTCCTGCAAGTTGAGGACCCAAGTTTCTAAAGTTTCTTCCTCCTGGTGGTTCAGTGAATAGGATCAGGGGTCCTAAGGCATGCATCTTAGCTATTTTCAGGAGCAGGTTGGGTGGAACAGGCTTCTTGGGTGTTTGTCCACTTATCTACTGGTTTAGGTTCTACTTGTTCTTCTGTTAATTCTTGTTTTACTTTCTGAAAGGGATTATGTTTCTTTTTAAAGATTGAATGATTGAATAAAATTATAGAATGAAATCCTTCTCTGTATTTTTCCTCATGTTGTTCTCTGCACCGTACTCTAGTACAAAGAAGAGTAGTTTTAGAATAGATTAAAGATAGGTTGAATGCCAAGTGATTGAAAAGATGAATAGAGTAGGGTTCTTGTTAAATTCTGTCATTTCAATATTTTATGTCTAAAACGTAGAAAGAAGATTACAGTATAGTATAAACAGAAGCATAGTATCTATCCATTTCGATTTCGTCAATTGCGGGATATTCGATCCAAACTTAGATTTGTAGCCAGAGCCAAAGTTAGAGCCATGTTCCACTTGAGCATGATTTTGTTTGTGGTCTTCCTAAAGCCACCCATTTAGTAGAATACATCTACTTCTACTAGAGATAATTTTTTGGTGGTCCTTAAACCACCATTTTGCAGAGGGAACCATTGAACCTTTGATCCAAGTTCCAGAAGGAATCTTTGAGCCAAAGACTAAGTTAGAGCCAAGTTCTAGAGGGAACTGTTGAGCCTTCGAGCCAAGTTCCAAAGGGAACTGTTGATCCAGTACCAGAGTGAGTGCTAGGTTCTAGATTGTGTGGTCATCCAAAACAACCCATTTAGTAGAAGACAACAGCTTCTACTAGATTTTGATTTAGATTAAGGGGGCGAATGTTGAAACCTAATCCATTCGGGTTAGGTGAAGATGGATAGTCCTAAGGATTCCAAGGGAAAACTTGGAATATGAAACTAAGCACCACTTGAAATTGTACTTATACATGTATACTATCTTAATAAAATTGATCTTTCACACCTAAATTTCACTGTCTTTGTTTAGTTCTTGATTACCTTCCCAATTGGGCATTCCAACCATTATTAATTGTATTGTTTAGAAGTGTTTTCTTCACTAATTCCCTTTTTATTAAAATTATAGTCTAGTTTCACATGGATACAATACTAGAGATTGGGGGTGGATTATCGTGCAATTGGAAGGAGGAACCATACATTTTCGGTGCCATTGGTGGTTTTCTAGTGGTGGTAGATTAACCAGATAGTTTTTTATGTAGTAGAAGTTATTATGGTTTATTTGTGTTTTCTTGCTAACATTCCTATGGGCGTCTCAGAGAGAATCCGAAAGATATCTTTTGATTTTATTTTGAAAGGTAAGAGTGACAGTTTTGGATAACGTTTGGTTTGATGGTAATTGTTGGTGAGACCAAAGTATTTAGGTGGTTGGGGACTAAAGCACATGGTTTATTTTAGCAAGGTGCTCATAGTAAACAGTTTGTTGAAATTCGTATTATGGAATTGGGGCAAAATTTGAGAGTCTGGATTTCGCTAGCGTCCCCTCTCTATGGTCGGCTAGCGTCCCCTCTCAATGGTAAGATTGGGTAAGGGGGATGCTACACTTCATCACCAGGGATGCTCTTGCATAACTGATCCAATTTAATAAGGGCATTGAAGCCAAATACTTATGAACTAATATCCTCTTCCACAAACCATCATTGGGTGAACCATGATATATTGGTGTCTCTCTTGTAATGTGTTTGTGTGATTATATTTGCATTTCTATTTATTGTTATTGCTCTGCGATATTGTTTTTCTAACACTCTCAAGCACTTCAAATGGGCCCACAATATCTTGGTGATAGCTTGGAACAAACTTCCAAGATTCAAGGAACTCTTCCTTGGCCTCACTCTAAGGTAAACATGATCCCCAAACATAAAACTCTCGATGCACTCGGTTCTTATCTGTGTAACTTTTCTGTCTATATTGGGGATGCCTTTAAATTTTGTCTAATCTGTACAACCTCTTGTTCCATTTCCTTAAGCAATTCTGGCCCAAGTACAATTTTTTTCACTGGATTA
Source organism: Larix kaempferi (assembly GCA_027924585.1). Lineage (NCBI taxonomy): Eukaryota > Viridiplantae > Streptophyta > Pinopsida > Pinales > Pinaceae > Larix > Larix kaempferi. The sequence goes on from BSBM01000106.1 coordinate 33,591,632, forward strand.
TCCCAAGTAACTGATGTTCTACACCTCCTGCCATACAAAGCTTCAAATGGACTCATGCCCATCGATGCTTGTTGCCCATTATTATATGCAAACTCTACTAGTGTAGATAATCCTCCCAGTTAGATGGTTTTTTCATCACATACATGCATACCATGTCTTCAAGAACCGGATTTACCCTTTCTGTTTGACCATATGTCTGTGGATGGTAGGAAGTACTAAAGTTTAGCCGCGTACCCAAATCAACAAAAAGAGTTTTCCAGAAATTTGAGGTGAAATTAGTATCCATGTCTGAAATTATTGCTTTAGGAAAACCATGCAACCTGAAAATTTCCTTCATAATTTTTTTTTGCAATTGCATCCATTTTATACATGTATTTAACTGGTATAAAGTGTGTTGTCTTAGATAATTTATCCACCACAACCATGATGGAATCGTGTTTCCTAACAATCATTGGAAAACTTGTAATAAAATCCATGGAAATCACATCCCATTTCCATTTTGGAATTGGCAAAGGCTGCAACAAACCTGCTGGGTGTTGATGTTCAACCTTTACTTGCTGACATTTCATACACTTAGAAATATACTCAGCAATGTCCTTTTTCATTCCCGACCAAAAATATTTCTTTCTCGCTGTAGCAACTATTTTTTGGTATCCTGGGTGACCGGAATATGGCATTTTATGGATTTCATCCATAACAATTCTTCTCAAATCTTCCACATTAGGAATGTAATTTTTTTTTATAAATAAGAAGCCCATCACCTTCCAAACGATAACCTTCATACCTCTTTTCCAAATTCTGCTGCAATTTGTCTTTTATTTGCACATATAGTTCATTTTCAGCAATACTGTTAGTAATCTGCTGCCTCAAATTTGATTGGAAGGTACTAATGGTTGCTACATGCATCTCATGTACTTTTCTGCTAAGTGCATCATCCACCTTATTTTCTTTACCTTTTATGTGCTTGATCTCAAAATCCAACTCACATAAAAATTCTAGCCATCTAGATTGTCTAGGATTTAATGTGGGCTGCTCAAACAAATATTTCAGACCACAATGGTTTGTCCTTAGTTCAAATTTTCTTCCCATTAAATAGTGCCTCCATATTTTCAAAGCATGCACTATGGCTGCAAGCTCTAAATCATGAGTAGCATAGTTCTTCTCATGCTCTTTCAACTTCTTTGACTCATAGCATACCACATGGTTATCTTGCATAAGAACTCATCCAAATCCATCCCTACATGCATATGTTCATACCACAAATCTTTTTCCGAATCTGCAATCTTTAGAATTGGAGTACTTGTGAGAGGCTTCTTCAAGAGTTGGAATTTTTTTATTCACATCTCGGTGTCCACTCAAACTTTAACCCATTCTTTTGCTTAGAAGTGATTGGATGTGCAACCTTGGAGAATCCTTCAATGAACCTTCTGTAGTAACCAACAAGATCTATAAAAGATCTTACATATGTCACATTTCTTGGAGTAGGCCAATTCATGATGGATTCAATCTTCTTGGAATCCATTGATATTCCCTCCTCATAAATAATGTGACCCAATCAATGAATTTTATTTTTATAAAAGTCACATTTACTTAGCTTTGCATACAACTTATGCTCCCCTGGCAATTGCAAAGCCATTCTCAAGTGTTCTTCATGCTCTTATTCATTCTTGGAATAAATAAGAATGCCATCTAGAAATACAAGAACAAACTTGTCCAAATACTTGCTGAAAACACTATTCATGAGACACATGAATGTAGTTGGTGCATTGGTGAGACCAAATGGAACCACCACAAACTCATAGTGCCCATACCTTGTTCTAAAGGTTGTCTTGTGAATGTCTTCTTCCTTGATTCTCACTTGATGATAACCAAATCTCAAATCAATCTTTGAGAACACCTTTGCCCCTCTCATTTGATAAAAAATATCATCAATTCGAGGCAAGGGGTACTTGTTCTTCAGTGTAACCTTGTTAAGATTCTTGTAATCAATACATAACCTGAGTGTTCCATATCTCTTCTTCACAAAAAGTACATGTGCTCCCCATGGAGAAACACTTGGCCTTATGTACTTTTCCAACAACTCTTGCAGTTGCATTTTCAGATATAATAATTCTGGTGTACTCATCCTGTAAGGAGATTTGGAAACTGGTGCAGCTCTAGGAACAAGATCAATTGTAAAATCAATGTCCCCCATTGGAGGAAGTCCTGTAACTTCATCGTGAAACACATCCTTGAATTCTTGCAAAATAGAATGGTCTTCCAACTTAGGAATTTAATTTCCTATTTTCTCCAAAATATGGACTACATATAATTGGCAACCTTTCCTACATAATTTCTTCAATTGCATGGCTGAAATATTCCTAACATAAACTACCTTTGGAATTCGCTTCACAACCCTTGGGTTTCCTTCTTCATCAATACACTCAAAATTCTTACTGTAGCAATCAAGTTTAACTCTATGGAGTTCCAACCAATCCATTCCAATGAGAATATCATATGAACCAAGTGGCAAAACATTCATATTTGTAAAAGTGGAAAGTCCACCCATTTCCAATGGACATTTCTCCATGATTTCGCTAACCTTCATCTTAGTTCCGGCGGCTAGTTGGACTGACCATGATTTACTATGCTTTGATTTCTTAAAAGCACAAATCTCAACAATTTTAAGACTGATATAATTGTGAGTAGATTCAGGGTCAGTCAAAATAGAAATAGATTGCTTAGCAATCTTACCTTCAACTTCAACCACAATTGACTGATGGTTTGCTTGGTGGTCCTCTAGTGCTGCATAAATTCTAGGCACGATCCTTGCCACTTGAACCACTGTTTCATCTCCTTGGATGTTGTGAACTTGTTTTTCACTCCCATTATGATGTGGATAGTTCCTAAGCATGTGGTCCCCTCCACATCCCCAACATTGAAGAGGCTCTCTTGGATCTCTTGGCTTGTATCCCAACATCCTAGCTGGCTTAGTCACACCTTGTGGTGGGTTCCTTGGATGATTTATGAATTGAGGAGGCTTGAATCCCTTCTTCCTTTGGGAAAAATTTTCATTTTTCTTGTCCTTCCATGACGTTTGGAATTTTGGTTTGCTTTTGTTTTGATCATAACAATACTCGACCTTTCTTATGGCCTCCTCTAGAGTTTGAGGTTCATCAAACTCAATTCTAGCTTTATATGACTAGGGAAGTCCACTTAGAAAACACTGAATTTTTACCTTATCATCCCTAATATATTTGACATAGCTTAGAACCTCTAAAAATCTGTTTGCATATTCCTCCATAGTCATTTGTCCCAATTTCAGCTCATGGAACTCTTTGATTTTTCCATCATAGTACCTGTCAAAAAGGTACTTTTCCTTGAAGTACTTCTTGAACTGGTTCCACACAATCTTCCTTTCATTGATCCTCTTTACTTTCCTAAGGTGTTCCCACCATATAGAATCTCTTCCATTCAAATTGAATATGGCCACTCTTGTCTTCATATTTCTTGAATAGTCTTGGACTTGGAAATACTTCCTCATTCCAAGAAGCCAAGCCTCAGCTTCTTGACCAAATTTAACCTCGCCATTAAAGGTAGGAGGTTTGGCCTTCTTAAATTCTCCATGAGAGTTGTTCTTGGAAGACCTCTTCCTCTTGTTTCTATGAGATGAAGAGATTGAAACTTCAATGGATTCTTTAGAGTTAGATGACTCACTAGAAGCGATTTCTGGCGTATATTTCGTATCTCTAGAAATCCTTCTTGAATTATGGGATCTCTTGTGGGAATGCCTCCTTGAGATACCCGCACTCTTTTCCTGATTTTCTGAAATTTTCCCATGTTTATCTTCCTTTGAATGTCTGTCAAGATTTGAAGCATAGTTGCATTCAACTGATTCTGTTCCTCTTGGGCCCTAACATCCTTTCAGTGTCTACTTTGCAACTCTACAGTTCCACCCTTAAGCTCCTCATGGTTTCTACAGTGTCTGGTGGAGTTGCTTGGTTTCTTCTACCATTAGATTATGTCTCTGCATTCTCAACCTGTACATTCTCTCTCATTGCATCTGCCTCAACCTCATAAGGATCATGTCCATCCTCCATGATGATACTCTTCTTCTTGGTCCAACCAAGATAAAAAATTCCCAATTGCACTAGACTCAAATGCCGACCCTTAATTGTCACTGATAGGATTTTGAATTTGCAAAATTATTTATAAACACATTTGTTAGATTTATTACAGTCCTAGAAAATTATAACATTAATCTTCATGCAACCTAGGATCAACCCATATTGACAATTTCTGTCAAATCACAGAACTTTCTCACACTCAATGAAATATGAGGGGATCGATAGGGGTAAAGGGGCTTGCTCGCACCTACATTGCCTTACCACTGTCAGTGATAAGTGGTTTCAGGCTCCCGGAAGAGTGGTTTCCTAAAACCACTGTTGCAATCCTGAATGCACAAGAGAACGACACGTCATCGAGTGATTTACTGCTTCAGGGTCGTCTAGCTATGTTATCCTTCGTGCCTGTTCAAGGCCCTGAAACACTGTGAGTTGTTGATATTGATCTGGGCGATCTCCCACAACTGACATGACTTACAAGGGTCCCATCCCTTTTGACATTATTTCCTGTCACATCTCCCCCACGTCATGTCACTCCCTGTTGGACCCAAAAGGTAGTTTCAGGCTCTGCGAGAAGTGGTTTCCCGAGACTACATTTGCGATACTGAACACACCAGAAGAAGACATGTGGATGTGATGATTTTCATTCAAGGTCATGAAAAATAAATTAAATTCCATGTACCTTCGCGAGCTCGAATCACTATTGATCGTCGATTTTCCTTCCTGCTCAACAGTAAGATCTTCTCTACCTTCACACTCCATCCCTTACGATCACCTGCACACACAGATCTGATGTGGTTGGTCCACATTGCACCTTCTTCCCATGCAACTACTCCATGTCATACCTCTCGCCCACGTGGATTCTCCATGTCACCCTGCCACCTGGCAATGGTGGGGCCCAACTAAAATTTTCCCATTTTTCAAAATTTCGTCCTTATAGAGGGATTTAATTGGTCAATGAGGGGGGAATTTCAAAATTGATTTTAGGCTTACTCTAAGCCCCTTAACTGCCATTTAACATAAACTTATCCCTACACAACCATCTTTTATTCTTTTGCCTATAAATCGTGATTTCTGGCCCATATAGCTTCGGTATTGCAACCATAAGCTCTCATACCACTCTGTAGTGTCCCCCTCACCCATTCCAACCATCAAGAGGGGACACTAGCAAAATCCAGACTCTCAAATTTTGCCCCAATTCCATAATACGAATTTCAACAAATAAAATGTGTGCAAAGATTTAAATAAACATGCACAACGTAATTCAAATCTATCCACACACATCTAGCAGGAAAATACACAAGCATAAACATTACAGGCATGAAATAAAGACATTTCATATTCAAATGCAGGAGAATACTTATCTTTATCCAACACAGATCCAAGCAATTGGCTGTGTAAGAGTAATTTTCCACCCAACCATAGGCACTCCGTCCAACATAGACTCTTTCTTCCACCAAGATGGGCTATGGGAAATCCGTAACATTTTCTAGCCTTAAGTTGTTAATTGACATTTGTGGATAATAGTCAGTGATGATTGTTAGTCGATTTTAGATAGTAATTAAATCATCCCTGTGTAGTTAGTAAATGTTTCTGGCCCTAAGTTGTCAATTAATATTTGTGGATAATAATAAGTGATGATTGTTGTCGATTCTAGATGGTAATTAAGTCATCCCAATGTCTTTAGTAGCAATTTTTGGCTAAAGGTTGTCAATTGAGGATAATAGCCCATATTAAGTTATGATAATTTTTATCTTTAAATTAAAACTAAATTTTGTATTTTAATCTAAAAAAATCGTCAGATTCCTATAAAAAATTAGCTAGAAAGACTAATTAGTATTAAAATTGATTAATCTAGATATTTTAGGGATGGAGCAGTATATCCGCTAACAAAAACGCCCCCGAGCAATCGGAATCCAGTAGAAGAAAAATTGCTGAATTGAAGTTTTTATTGCTCAAATCACGATTTCGACGATTTGGGTAGTTTTAAAATGGGGCATTTAGTCTATTCAAGATCATTGTGATTGCTAAAATTGCATAATTACACAAATTGCGATTTTTAGACATGATTTAGACTGGATTTTATAAGAAAATGGCCGAAAAAGTAGGGCGTTTTGGTGGGTTTTTATCCTATGTGATCCATTAGTTTGTTTGGTTAGGTCCCACTACTCACGGATTAATTGAATCTTGGATTGAGTGATATAATCATATATGTGTAAATATGCCCAGTAGTTTGAGTAGATAGCTTGTCCAACCCTATACAATACATACTTAGTCGTAGACTTATCAATAGGAAATTTGCGCATTGGATCATCATCTTACAAGAGTTCGACCTCGATTTTGTTGTTCCTAAAAGCAAGAAAGCCATGGATTTGGCCAAGTTCATTACAGACCTCCCGTCTACGAACTCAGGAAAGTCCATATAGGACCAGTTACCTGATGAACATCTATTTCTCATCACAAGCGATGATCAATGGTATGACGATATCCTTACTTATCTCCACACTTAGAAGTTCACTCCACACTTATCCCAGAACGATTGCCGATAGCGGGACAAGTTCTCAAGGATTGCCATAGCGGAGCATGTGGTGACCACCTCTTAAGATTAGCCACTTCCCAAAAAACCTTACGAGCTAGGTATTTTTTCCCCTCCATATTCAAAGACTATGTCTACACGTCAAATGGTGTGCGAACTGTCAGGTCTTTTCCTGCAAAACACATTCACCCTCGACACCGCTCCATCCAGTCATCACCATTGGCCCATTCTGCAAATGGGAAATTGATTTTATGGAATGTCTCCTGGCTTCATCCCAAGGCCACCACCATATTATTGTCACCGTGGACTACTTCACTAAATGGGTTGAAGCAATGCCCACATTTGATTGTAAAGGGGTGACCTTTGCCCTGTTCTTCTTTAACTACTGATTTGGAATTCCTAGACAACTTGTTTCCGATAATGGAAGACACTTCCACGATGAGACATTTGAAGAGCAATCACGACTGTTAGGATTTAAACATGAATTTTCAACAGCTTACTACTCCCAAGCGAATGGCTAGGTTGAAGTTGTTAACAAAATTCTTAAAACCATGCCCCAACACATGGTAAATAAGAATAAGACTAACTGGAACCACATGCTCTTTCCCACTCTCTGGGATTACCGTACTTCAGTAAAAAATGCTATGGATTTTACCCCATTCAACCTTGTCCATGGTGTAGAAGCCATCCTCCCAATAGAGTGTTAAATCCCCACCCTCCAATCCATTATCAAGTTGCTATTAGATACTCTCGACCTGGAGAAACGCCTATTTACCTTGGAACACCTTGATGAGGAACGTTGAGAATCTCTTCAAAAAAATGAAGCCATGAAAGTTCATTCCAAGGAACACTATGACCGACAGGTGCGACCACGCACCTTCAATGAAGGTGACTTTGTTGTCATCTTCAATGCCAATAAATACAACAAACCAGGACCTGTTAAATTTGTATCTAAATGGAAAGGGCCTTATTTCGTTAAGCAATATATCCAAAAATGAGCCTATTTATTAACCGACCCCGATGTTATCACCCTCAACCACCCAGTCAACGGGTTGTACCTCAAACGCTTCTACCCTTAGTAATATAGTACCCCATAGGTACGACTTGTTTTAGTTATATAATTTTTGCATTGTTAATACCTCGGTCATGTTCTTTACAACACTTAGGTATGTGCGCAGTATGTGCAGAATATTGATCAAGACAAGTTCGCAACCCTTGTTTTTATAAGAACAAGGCTCCATGCTTCATCAATGGCGCGGAGTTCCCTACCATAGGCATCATTCCGAAATTGGCATATAGGCACTCTGCACCCTTCGTTTATATTGCATCTACCAGTATTCCCACTAATAACCATAGGGCCCTAATTTCCATTCTTGACGTGCCATCAACGTCATAATTGGGAATAACATGTTCCCCCATGGGTGTGCACACCATTTCCATCATAGTCATCAATTGACACCCATGATGTCGACCCCCCACAAGTATGAGGAATTTGATACAACTTGAAAAAAATCCTCTTAGCTTCTCATTTTGTAACTGCGCATTTAATCCACCAAGCAAATATCGTCATCTTTCTTGGCTCATGTTATGATAAATATTCACAAATCCCACTCATACCTCCATGAGCACTTTACCCTCAACAATCTTCTTCGTACCGACACCCCCGTAAAGACACCAATGAGGCTCCCACCCTCAGAAGTAACCAGTTCTATTTATTTATCTCGCAGGTATACACTGCATGGAATTTATACATGGGTAAACCGTCTTTAGGTCTACAAGTTAACCCCCACTTCATCTTGGAAAGTGTCCCCCGATCTACTCAAAACTGCGAGGACTCCTCCCATCATCAAATTGGTCCCCTGACACACCCAAAGCTGTGGGGACCCCACCATTATTCTTTATGTACAAATAGTTCCCTCACCTCATATTGCGGGAACACCATATTATTTTGGAAGCAACACATGATCACCTTTGATCAATATATTTGAGTCCTAATGTCCTCAATAGTATTTGTTTTTTCGGTCACCGTTAGTCTCCATTTTGTGTCTCCAACGAGGCCCTTTCATTTGTAGTTTGTCTCCATCCATTGCAATCTGGTCCATTCTGAAAGGAAAGATGTCATCCCTACTCCCCATGATTACATCGATCAAAGGAATTTACTAAGCCCCTCTCACAATGGTGGACAGGCAGAACAGCACTGTAACGAAGCTGAATATATGGACGACGTTGCAGGGTAACTATTTAGAGAAATACGGGAGAATCCAATTGAGTGAATAATATTGCTCCCGCCTGGAAACTTATTTTTTTTAGACACACGCTAAAACTCCATTATTCTGGGGGCTTTTTAACCAATTTTGGTTTAAATCAGAAGAGAACCCCATTTTTTAGGTGGCTTTTTAACCCAGTTTAAATCTGTTCTGAAAATTATAATTTTTTACAATGCTGCGATTTCAGCAATCACAATGGATGGTCTTAGACTAAATGAGTGATTTTAAAACTATCTAAATTATCTAGATCGCTATTTGATCAACCTAAATTGAAATTAAGTAAATTCTTGATCTATTTGTTTTGGTTGTTCTTTATACTGCTCCGGTTGCTCCCTCGCCCGCTGCCGTGTAATTCTGAACTACACTTGTCCAAAACGTCTAAATCATCATAGTAGCACTTCAGGATAGGCTATAACCCTGTCGATTGCATAAGGGTCGCAGCAAAAGCTAAGCATTGAACTGTAGAATATTAAATGGGTTGGCTTAGTACTTACTGTCCATTGGATAAGTATTAAGCTACAGAGTATTAAATGCAGCGACTCAGTGCTTAGGGTCCAATAGGCTGCTGCATAAATGCTTTACAACTCAATGCTTAGCTTTTGTGGCTAAGGGTCTGTCGCCGGTCGCCCCGGCCGTATAATTCCGGATTAAATTTCTCGTGATACGAGAGAACCATAAGAGTAGCGCATGTGCAAAAGTGGGCAGTCGGCAGGGTCTTTAAGGCCCTGCCCAAGAATCGCGCTTTTCTATGACCTCGATTGCCAAAATGGGTGGAATTGTTTCCCAATTATTTGGATGAGTTATGAAGTATTATTACAGTAGAAACTTGGCTTCTCCGATTTAAAGCTGTGAAATATATTTACAAATCCTTTCTTTACCTTGATTTCAAATAAAAATCTTCCAAGATAACAAAGGCACTGAGATCGACATTGAAGGATTAGCGAACATAGTTTCCTCCTGCAATGAAAGGGCTCAATGTACTCGTTTCGCTGCTGCTTCTGCAATCTGCATGCGTCCATACTCACAAGTTCTTTGTTGTGCGGATTAATTTTGCCTCATCTGAACCAGTTTGCTATGCAGTTCGGATGGAGTCTGTGAGAGAAGTAAAACCTTCATGGGCATTATAAATGGCAATAGCACTGGCTTATGGGTTGCCCAAGTAAAGCAGTGGTGCCGTGACTGAAGTTTTCATTAATAGTAAAAAAAAGGTAGTCTTAAATTATACCGTAAAAAAATATTCTCAAAAAAAGGTTGAAAACATTGAATAGTTTGACTACACTGTATAAAAAAAGGAATAGTCTCAATAAAAAAATATGTCAAAAAAACTTGAAAACATAAAATAGTTAAATTACACCTAAAAAAACAAAAACATACTAAATATCAAACTAAATCTTACTTTAACAAATACCAACTATTCCCTCAATTGCTTTCTAATAATTTCTTGTATAAATATTTTATAAACCAAAAAACTAAACCAACCACAACGAAATGTTTCATACAAGTATGAATAAGATACAAAACACTAGCAACCAATTTCATGTTCAAAGTAGAATCCACCTTAGGTGTGATACACTTAGTAGAAAGTTTAACTCTCCACTAAAAAGGGGTTGTGACTGGTTCACAATCTTTAATAAGCTCGACATTAGAAGAAGGTTGAGTGTGTTCTTACTCTGATAAAGAAAATGCCTTCTTTTGCAAAATTTGAAGGCCTTACATGCACAAAAGATTCAAAGTAGTTAATGCCTTTGATTTGAGAGAAACCTTTTGCAACTAAACAAGCTTTATGTCTATCCACACTTCTATTTACAACAAATTGAGTTGTATAAACCCATTTGCATCTCACAAATTCTCTCCATGAAACAAGAAATTAAATTTCAAATACTATTTTTCATTCAAAAAATTAAATTTCAAATACCATTTTTCATTCTAGAAATTAAATTTCAAATTCCATTTTCCATTAAGTTAATCATGTTATATTTGAGTTGCTCCTCATAATTTTCATTCAAAAGAAACATATCATAGGTCTAAGGATTTGGAGTTTCTAAATAGCAACATTTAGTGGTAATTTAGCATCTTGTTTTTTGTTTTTTTGTGTGCCTATCACGTGTCTATTTTGCATCTATCATGTATTGAATTTTTTTTCAATTATGTGTTTCATCCTCGTTTAATTTAAGTCTCTCTTGCAATAAAATTGAGATGCAAATATGACACAAAAGTGACACAAATAGGATAAAAAAAATTACTACAACTGATACGATACAAAAGGGACTCAAAAAGGATGTTGGAAAAGCTACAAAGTTAACCAATAAATAGATGCAAAAATGACTAAAAAATGTATATAAAATATCATAAAGAACAAAAAGAAAGCTTTATTTTCCAAAGTCGTGTGTCCTTTGTAGATTTGCACCCAATCACTTTCCCTTGTGTCTAATTTTTGTCTGTCTATTCATTACACATTCAAACTTGTAACAAGTTAGTTACTAACTACGACTTACCAATTATCAATTCAAACTTGTAACATGTTAGTTACTAACTATGACTTACCAATTATCCACTAGTACAATTGGGAAGTGGTAAATTATTATAATCTTTATGATGTAACTTGCAAATTTTTTTTTTTAACAAGAACGATTGAAGAGCTTTTCATTAAAAAAACAGAGGTTACATATAATAGGAGAAGGATGACAATTCCCAAAGAAGTACAATGTCCATCACCTCTTGTTCATCCGAGCAAGAAAACACAACAAAAAAACATTATTGGAGATTATTCTAATACCCTGAGGAAGATGCAACTGCGTCTTGTTCATAATCATTCTGCATACTATGCCATTCTCCATCATTCCAACATAAACTTGCTCTAAAAAAACCAACAAACAACATAACTATCAGGAAAAAAGAAGTTTAGACCTGGACCAACCAGCTTAGGAGCTGAGGTCTTCATAATTCTCCACGCTTCGTTCCTTTGCAAAGCTGTTGCCAAAGTGTAGACCAGAATTGACCATCTCGTTCCCAAACTTCTCCAGCTTCTTGCCAATATTCCTGTTGGTGCTATTCATGGCTTCCATATGAGTATTCAGGTGGGAATCCAAAGGAATTGCAGCACTTAGGGCATTAACCCTCTCCTCGAGCTTCCTGTTATGGGTCTTTACTTCAGAATGGGTGGCTTCTGCAAGAGTATATAGCCTGGTTAAAGCTCGTTTCATTTCCAAGTTTTTATCCTAGCTAGTCTGACCTGCTGTTCCAGCTCAGTGACATGGATTTGAAGGTCCCTAGTATCTGAATTGAAACCCCTTCTCTGTCCAGAATCGTGAAACCCATCCTCCAACAAGACCTCCAGCTGTTCTTCCTTATCCCTGGGAACGGTGTGACCCGAATGCTTAGAGGACTGCTCACAAGAGCACTGAACACCCTCGAAGACTAGATGGACCCAGCTACAAGCCCATCTGGAACTCCTAAAAGGTTGATGACATAGAGAACAAGACGAACTAGAAACAACAACAATATGTTCTGTTTTTAGCTCAAAAATTTCCTTGCCCGTGATCTAGCGTCTGTTTGCGTCGATACAAGAGGGAACTTCACTCCTACTTTTGAATTTGAAGGAGCCGTGCTGCCAAAGCCTCCCCTCAACTTCAGGCATGCGGCCCATCTGGCAGCAGCATGGCATGAACCGAGCCCCATAAATGCCGAGGGGACAGTGAATCCGAAGGAGATTTGAGGGACTTCAGTGGGAATTTTGAACCGCATTCCTATGGATCTTTAAATGGGTGCTGTTTCTAATTGATTCAACCATTCTTACAACAAAAAAATTTGTGGATCCAACTATCCTCCCTCGACACATTATCACATTCTAAAGTTCCATAGCTCAAGCCAACTCCTTTGTTTTTCAAACCATCCGCCTGCTGATTTTGGGCTCTCAGGACATGAAGAAACTTGATTTTCTTGAATTATTTAGCTAGACATAGTTAAAGGTGTTACATTTTTGTAGCAGGCTTCTTCCATTTTCTTGCCAAAGTTCTAGCTTCTCTTATGACAATTGATGAATCACCAATCGCAGCGATTTCCTCAATTCTCAATTCTCTGGGGAGTTCCAACCCTTTGATTAGGGCGAGCCATTCGACATTGTTGTTGGCTTTTTTCCCAATGCTACAGGAATAATTTCTCTGCTTGTTCCCCATAGGGTCGAAAATAACTCCCCCTGCACCTGTCAACCCTGGTAACTTGCAATTATTTACCAAACATTTTTATTAATATTTAATTTTTAATATTAAATTATTTAAGTTAATGTTTATACTTTTTTTCCAACAGAAAAAATTATACCATTATTATTCTTATTGAATCAAATAGTACAGAATAGTTCTTGTCTATGAAAGACCCATCATAAATAGTTGTCATAATATCTCCAAAAACCAAGTAGGAGAGCTACAAAACAGTTCAATATATCCAAAAATGATAAAACAAAACTCTAGATTGTTCTATAATCCCACAAGTTAATGTTCATACTTATCTTCTAATTTATATTTTAATTTCAATAACTTAAATTTGTAACATTAAAAATTAAAAGTGGGATCTTCATTTTATGTTGTTTGGAAATTGGGAATAAACTTAGATTTATAGGACAACCACACCCAAAGAGTGTATAAATTGAAACATTTTCTAACTTTAAGACACCACAATTATTCATCGTATTACTGCGTGTGAAATAAATTATTTTTGAATTGTGTTTAAGAAGTCAAGTCCTATTTTGTTTAGTGTTGGGTGAAATAAATTAGTCTTGAATCGTGTTTAGGAAGTCAAGTCCTAATGTGTAGACAAAACAATATCTTATTGAACGAAATAAATTATTCTTGAATTGTGTTTAGGAAGTCAAGTCCTAATGTGTAATGTGTAGAAAAAATAATATCTTATTGAATACCAATACATTTCTTGAACAACAAACCACTACATAACAAGGGGTTTTTTGTTGGAGGATTTACATGATTAGTGTTGATTAATGACTTATAAAGCGAGTGCTAAAACATTGTGTGTGTGGGTCACTCCGGTAGTGGCTAGTTATGGATTAGTGGGATAGGGGTTTAGGCAGGCTGCACGTGGGCTGTTGGTTGATTTGTGAAGGGTTAGTGGGATAGAGGCTATGAATGTTAATATGTTAGTTTTTAAAGATTAACCTCAACAAGGGGTTTATTGGTCAATGGTTATGTGTTAGTACTTAAAGGTTAGGGAGTCGAGGAGTTGGGAGTTAGTGGGTTAGTTACCAATTATGGGACAAAGTGAGACATTATTAGTGGGTTGGAGGTGAAAGCATTAGGGGTTAGGGGATATTAAATGGACAGGGGCAAGTAAATTAAAATCATTGCAATAGGTCTTAGTGGGATAAAACTAAGCATCATTATTTTGTAACAAATAAAAAAACAACGGTTTCCTGATATTACATTGTCTTTTGCTTTTTTTCTTTTCAAAATAAGTTTGTTATCTCAGAATATATATTTTTATTGAGTTTAAACGCTCAAAATTCACACACACACACACACATATATATATATATATCCACAAAAAAATATCGATAACTTTTATTCACAAAGTATTGGAGAAGTTACAACTATTACAACCATGAAAGCTAGTAAGCTAGGGGCTAGAAAGTAATACTAAATTCCAAAAAAAGAAAAAATAAGGGGAGATTTTATCTCAACCCAATAAAAAATGACAAAACAAGGAGCTTAGCTCAACCATTCATGAATATGATAGTGTTTTCATCTTTTAATTGGACAGTTCCCTCAATCCATTTTATAACCAAAATCATCGTATTGCATAACCTATATAGGAGAAAACTTGACCATTACACATTACTTTTTACTTTTACTCTTATTTTCTTTAGTTGTAGTTGTACACCTTCTCTATTGTCTATCCTCCTTGATCCCTTTTCAACAACTGTACATGGCCTTCAATGAACTTGCAGGATTCCTTGGCTAATGAATCTACTTGTAAATTGTTTTCTCTAAATGTATGTTCAAAAGTGCATGTTGTGAACTGAGATTTCAATTCTAGACCCTGGATGAGCATATGTTGAAGGTTAATGTTTGTGCATTTGGGTGAAGCATTCAACCACTTCACCACTAGAAGTGAATCCGAGAAGATGTAAATAATTGGTATATTGTTCTTAAGGGCTGGGGAGAGGATCGTGATCACACTACTAAGTTCAATATAATTGCTTGTATTATGACATGTTCCTTTCTTATAAGAAAATACATTAACAACAATTTTGATATATCCCCTAGTGCCACTCCTACTAGGATTTTCTTGGAATGCACCATCATAGAGACCATATGGAAGTGACCAGTCGAATTTGAGTTCCTTTGGAAACCAAGGTAGTTTTTGTTTCTCTGTATTGTTTGCCTTAGGTAGTGAGTATTTGAAGTGATAGATTGCAGTTATCGAGTGTGGGGAAACACCATTGAAGATCATGCCGCCCCTTGTGATCTATATGCTCCAACAAATATGCAATGGTAGTAGCATAAAGTTTGTGTTTCGATCCTGCTTAAACCATTGATCCCATGCCTCTCGAAGGGTTGAGACTTCCCATTTAGAAAACTCTCCCAATGTGCGACATGCACTCCATATCTCCTTAGTGAAATGGAAATTGATCAAAATATGGTTGATTTTTTCATCCTGCTCTTTACATAAGAGAAATGCTAAGACCTAATCTTACGCTCTTCTGAAGGTTATCCCAAGTAAGGATTTTATCCTTGAGTGCAAATCAAAAGAAATTTTTTGACGTCGAGGGAGCAATGATTTTCCTTAAGTTAGTCCACCAAGAGGCAATCTGTGCATCCGGTACTAGTTCTTGTAAATCCTTGTAGCCAATATTTACCTTGTAGTCTCCATCCTTGTGATTCAAGGTCCATATCCGTGATCGCCCTCACAAATCACTCGCATGAGCTCATGTAACCAACTTGATCTTGGAGGCTGATGCTTCTGTCATTGGCTCCAAATCCGTGATCTCCCTCACAAATCACTCGCATGAGCTCATGTTCGGCCACGCGCTCTATTCAATTCCTGTACAGATGAAAAGAAACCAGACGCTTTCCTCCTTCAGCACTACCTTCGTTTTCTCTATTGTGACTCCTCCCTCTCATGCAACGGGAAGCGGAATAGCCTTCTTCATGACACCCTATAAATCTCCCATGGGCGCTCTGCCGGCCAAGCATCTGGGATTGCTTAACCTGACAAGCAACTGGCAACCATCCAATCACTTGTTCGCTGTGGAGTTCGATACGAACAAGACTCCGGAGTTCAATGATCCTGACGCTAACCACGTGGGCGTGGACATCAACAGCCTCATCTCAGTCGAGGCCAAGAGCGCTGGCTATTGGAACGGGGAGAACTTCGAGGGAATTAACCTCAAGAGTGGATGGAACATACAGGCCTGGATCGATTACGATCACCTTCAAGGCTGCCTGAATGTTACCATTACGGTGGCCGGCTTGCCTAGACCGCACAGGCCGCTGATATCTCTGAAGATTGATCTGCAGAGCGTTCTGCAAGAGAACATGTTCGTTGGCTTTTCAGCCGCCACGGCGCACATCATTGAAGACCATTACATTCTCGGGTGGAGGTTCACCACACAAAGCACGGCCCCGCCCCTCGATGTGTCGCGCCTCCCTTCATTGGGCATCATTTATTCGGAACCTCTGAGCCGGGGGTTCATTGCTGGTGTCGCCGTGGCCACTCTGGTTATCTTCTCGCTGGCGATTGCAGCGGCCGTGTTTCTCAAAAGAGCGATGAACAAGGAAACGATCGAAGAATGGGAGAAGGAGTACTGGCCCCATAGATTCAAAGGTAGGAGGTTTGGCCTTCTTAAATTCTCCATGACAGTTGTTCTTGGAAGACCTCTTCCTCTTGTTTCTATGAGATGAAGAGCTTGGAACTTCAATGGATTCTTTAGAGTTAGATAACTCACTAGAAGAGATTTCTGGCGTATATTTCGTATCTCTAGAAATCCTTCTTGAATTATGGGATCTCTTGTGGGAATGCCTCCTTCAGATACCCGCAATCTTTTCCTAATTTTCTAAATTTTGCCCATGTTTATCTTCCTTTGAATGTCTTTCAAGATTTGAAGCATAGTTGCATTAAACTGATTCCGTTCCTCTTGGGCCCTAATCATCCTTTCAGTGTCTACTTTGCAACTCTACAGTTCCACCCTTAAGCTCCTCATGGTTTCTGCAATGTCTGGGGGAGTTGCTTGGTTTCTTCTACCATTAGATTATGTCTCTGCATTCTCAACCTGTACATTCTCTCTCATTGCATCTGCCTCAACCTCATAAGGATCATGTTCATCCTCCATGATGATACTCTTTTTCTTGGTCCAACCAAGATAAAAAAATTCCCAATTGCACTAGACTGAAATGCCGACCCTTAATTGTCACTGATAGGATTCTGAATTTGCAAAATTATTTATAAACACATTTGTTATATTTATTACAGTCTTAGAAAATTATAACATTAATATTCATGCAACCTAGGATCAACCCATATTGACAATTTTTGTCAAATCATAGAACTTTCTCACACTCAATGACATATGAGGGGATCGAAAAGGGTAAAGGGGCTTGCTCGCACCCACATTGCCTTACCACTGTCAGTGATACGTGGTTTCAGGCTCTTGGAAGAGTGGTTTCCTAAAACTACTATTGCAATCTTGAATGCACAAGAGAACGACACGTCATCGAGTGATTTACCACTTCATGGTCGTGTAGCTATGTTATCCTTCGTGCCTGTTCAAGGCCTTGAAACACTGTGAGTTGTTGATATTGATCTAGGCAATCTCCCACAACTGACATGACTTACAAGGGTCCCATCCCTTTTGACATTACTGCCTGTCACATCTCCCCCACATCACATCACTCCCTGTTGAACCCAAAATGTAGTTTCAGGCTCTACGAGAAGTGGTTTCCCGAGACTACATTTGCGATACTGAACGCACCAGAGGAAGACATGTGGATGTGACGATTTTCATTCAGGGTCACAAAAAATAAATTAAATTCCGTGCAGCTTCGCGAGCTCGAATCACTATTGATCGTCAATTTTCCTTCCTGCTCAACAGTAAGATCTTCTCTACCTTCACACTCCATCCCTTACGATCACCTGCACACACATATCTGATGTGGTTGGTCCACATTGCACCTTCTTCCCATGCAACTCCTCCATGTCATACCTCTCGCCCACGTGGCTTCTCCATGTCACCCTGCCACCTGGCAATGGTGGGGCCCAACTAAAATTTTCCCATTTTTCAAAATTTCGTCCTTATAGAGGTATTTAATTGGTCAATGAGGGGGGAATTTCAAAATTGATTTTAGGATTACTCCAAGCCCCTTAACTGCCATTTAACATAAACTTATCCCTACACAACCATCTTTTATTCTTTTGCCTATAAATCGTGATTTCTGGCCCATATAGCTTCGGTATTGCAACCATAAGCTCTCATACCACTCTGTAGTGTCCCCCTCACCCATTCCAACCATCAAGAGAGGACACTAGCAAAATCCAGACTCTCAAATTTTGCCCCAATTCCATAATACGGATTTCAACAAATAAAATGTGTGCCGAGATTTAAATAAAAATGCACAGCGTAATTCAAATCTATCCGCACACATCTAGCAGGAAAATACACAAGCATAAACATTACAGGCATGAAATAAAGACATTTCATATTCAAATGCAAGAGAATACTTATCTTTATCCAACACAGATCCAAGCAATTGGTTGTGTAAGAGCAATTTTCCACCCAACCATAGACACTCCATCCAGCATATACTATTTCTTCCACCAAGATGGGCTATGGGCACTCCGTAACATTTTCTAGCCTTAAGTTGTTAATTGACATTTATGGATAATAGTCAGTGATGATTGTTAGCCGATTTTAGATAGTAATTAAATCATCCCTGTGTAGTTAGTAAACGTTTCTGGTCCTAAGTTGTCAATTAATATTTGTGGATAATAATAAGTGATGATTGTTGTCGATTCTAGATAGTAATTAAGTCACCCCAATGTCTTTAGTAGCAGTTTTTGGCTAAAGGTTGTCAATTGAGGATAATAGCCCAGCTTAAGTTATGATAATTTTTATCTTTAAATTAAAACTAAATTTTGTATTTTAATCTAAAAAAATCATCAGATTCCTATAAAAAATTAGCTAGAAAGACTAATTAGTATTAAAATTGATTAATCTAGATATTTTAGGGATGGAGCAGTATATCCGCTAACAAAAAACCCCCCTAGCAATCGGAATCCGATAGAAGAAAAATTGTTGAATTGAAGTTTTTATTGCTCAAATCACGATTTCGACGATTTGGGTAGTTTTAAAATGGGGCATTTAGTCTATTCAAGATCATTGTGATTGCTAAAATTGCAGAATTACACAAATTGTGATTTTCAGACATGATTTTGACTGGATTTGATAAGAAAATGGCCGAAAAAGTAGGGCGTTTTGGTGGGTTTTTATCCTATGTGATCCATTAGTTTGTTTGGTTGGGTCCCACTACTCATGGATTAATTGAATCTTGGATTGAGTGATATAATCATATATGTGTAAATATGCCCGATAGTTTGAGTAGATAGCTTGTCCAACCATATACAATACATACTTAGTCGTAGACTTATCAATAGGAAATTTGCGTGTTGGATCATCATCTTACAATAGTTCGACCTCGATTTTGTTGTTCCTAAAAGCAAGAAAGCCATGGATTTGGCCAAGTTCATTACAGACCTCCCATCTACGAACTCAAGAAAGTCCATATAGGACCAGTTACCTGATGAACATCTATTTCTCATCACAAGCGATGATCAATGGTACGACGATATCCTTACTTATCTCCGCACTTAGAAGTTCACTCCACACTTATCCCAGAACGATTGCCGATAGCGGGACAAGTTCTCAAGGACTGCCATAGCGAAGCATGTGGTGACCACCTTTCAAGATTAGCCACTTCCCAAAAAACCTTACGAGCTAGGTATTTTTGCCCCTCCTTATTCAAAGAATGTGTCTACACGTCAAATAGTGTGCAAATTGTCAGGTCTTTTCCTGCAAAACACATTCACCCCCGACACCGCTCCATCCAGTCATCACCATTGGCCCATTCTGCAAATGGGAAATTGATTTTATGGAATGTCTCCTGGCTTCATCCCAAGGCCACCACCATATAATTGTCACTGTGGACTACTTCACTAAATGGGTTGAAGCAATGCCCACATTTGATTGTAAAGGGGTGACCTCTGCCCGGTTCTTCTTTAACTCCTAATTTGGAATTCATAGACAACTTGTTTCCGATAATGGAAGACACTTCCACGATGAGACATTTGAAGAGCTATCACGACTGTTAGGATTTAAACATGAAGTTTCAACAACTTACTACTCCCAAGCGAATGGCCAGGTTGAAGTTGTTAACAAAATTCTTAAAACCATGCCCCAACACACGGTAAATAAGAATAAGACTAACTGGAACCACATGCTCTTTCCCACTCTCTGGGATTACCGTACTTCAGTGAAAAATGCTACGGGTTTTACCCCATTCAATCTTGTCCATGGTGTAGAAGTTGTCCTCCCAATAGAGTGTTAAATCCCCACCCTCCAATCCATTGTCGAGTTGCTACCAGATACTCTCGACCTGGAGAAATGCCTATTTACCTTGGAACACCTTGATGAGGAACGTTGAGAATCTCTTCAAAAAAATGAAGCCATGAAAGTTCATTCGAAGGAACACTATGACCGACAAGTGCGACCACGCACCTTCAACGAAGGTGACTTTGTTGTCATCTTCAATGCCAAGAAATACAACAAACCAGGACCCGTTAAATTTGTATCTAAATGGAAAGGGCCTTATTTCGTTAAGCAATATCTTAAAAAAGGAGCCTATTTCTCAACCGACCCCGATGTTATCACCCTCAACCACCCAGTCAACGGATTGTACCTCAAACGCTTCTACCCTTAATAATCTAGTACCCTGTAGGTACGACTTGTTTTAGTTATATAATTTTTGCATTGTTAATACCTCAGTCATGTTCTTTACAACACTTAGGTATGTGCGCAGTATGTGCAGAATATTGATCAAGACAAGTTCACAACCCTTGTTTTTATAAGAACAAGGCTCCATGCTACATCAATGGCGCAGAGTTCCCTACCACATGTATCATTCCGAAATTGGCATATAGGCACTCTGTGCCCTTCGTTTATATTGCATCTACCAGTATTCCCACTAATAACCACAGGGCCCTAATTTCCTGTCTTGACATGCCATCAACATCATAATTGGGAATAACATGTTCCCCCATGGGTGTGCGCACCATTTCCATCACAGTCATCAATTGACACCCATGATGTCGATCCCCCACAAGTACGAGGAATTTGATACAACTTGAAAAAAATCCTCTTAGCTTCTCATTTTGTAACTGCACATTTAATCCACCAAGCAAATATCGTCATCTTTCTCGGCTCATGTTATGATAAATATTCACAAATCCCACTCATACCTCCATGAGCACTTTACCCTCAACAATCTTCTTCGTACCGACACCCCCGTAAAGACACCAATGAGGCTCCCACCCTCAGAAGTAACCAGTTCTATTTATTTATCCCGCAGGTATACACTGCATGGCATTTATACATGGGTAAATCGTCTTTAGGTCTACAAGTTAACCCCCACTTCATCTTGGAAAGTGTCCCCCGATTACTCAAAACCGCGGGGACTCCTCCCATCATCAAATTGGTCCCCCGACACACCCAAAGCTGTGGGGACCCCACCATTATTCTTTATGTACAAATAGTTCCCTCACCTCATATTGCGGGAACACCATATTATTTTGGAAGCAACACATGATCACCTTTGATCGATATATTTGAGTCCTAATGTCCTTAATAGTATTTGTTTTTTCGGTCACCGTTAGTCTCCATTTTGTGTCTCCATCGAGGCCCTTTCATTTGTAGTTTGTCTCCATCTGTTGCAATTTGGTCCATTCTGAAAGGAAAGATGTCGTCCCTACTCCCCATGATTACATCGATCAAAGGAAGTTACTAAGCCCCCCTCTTATCAATCAGTCTTGTGTCAAGTCTGTTTGTCCACCAATTGGTTATAGTATGATCTTGGTTCTCAGGATAAGACTCTCATCTTATCATGTACTTCAACTCCTGTCAACATCAAAATACTACATTTCGAGAGTTACAGTTGTACCTTGGGATCCCTTGCAACCACTATAAGGGATCGCCTCGAACTTGGTAGGGAAATCCGTTAGTGATCCCTAACTAAGTGGTTTCCCCTATGATCGACTTCAACACATCTATAGCATCAGGAGGAAACGTACTTTTGATGATAGCAATGTTCACATTTGCAAATCATGATAGTAATCCACCTAGCATACTGAAGTTCCCAGGAAACTTCATAAACCATAATGGTCCCCCACCCCTATGTGATTATCATGATCATCAGCAGTGCTGCTTCTTCATCATCCAACAATAGTTCTAGGGTTTTTTACTCTCACATGGATCGAATCCTCCTACATCCATTCCCCACATAGTATAGTAGAGTTGACACCTTGGCCCTCTCTCATTGTAATCACTTTGAAAGCATTTCACGAGCATGGGTATGCCCACCTCATTTGTTTAAAAAACCTATTCTTTATTGGATCTCCAACGGTCATCACCAACAACCTTCCCCATGGGAGGACCCTATTTGTCCACATATGCTTCGTCCTATAGAACATGAGAGAAATAGAAGAAAACATGATGCATTATCGGCTCTACAGTACCCTCTGAACCTCATACATCAGGGGGCATCTGTTAATGCCTAAATTTCACACCCATGCATCATTTCGGCAAATCTTGCAGTAAGGCGTCATCAACATAAATAATTCAATTCACCAAAGGCATCCCCAACAAATCCAAAAGACAACATGAGTCCAAATGTGCCAAAAAATAGTCAAAAGGAGGGGTCACGCACCTAAAACACTGTTAACCCGCGCTATAGCGCAGGTTACTAGAACAACGCCTGCGCTGCACCCGCGTGGCTATGCCTTCGATAGTTGCTCTACTGTCAAAACGATGGGACCACCTACTTCCCACAACACATTGAAGGCTCAATCATATCCAAAGATATGAATTTGGATCCTCATGCGCATGGTGGCATTAAATATCCCCCCTGGTGTACCTTGGAACTAGTTCATGGAGAAGATGAGTTCACATTTGGATGTATTTGTTTGTTGGCCACCTCTTGGCCTATAAAAGGAATCCATTGGCATGCATTTTGTAGAGAAAAATCAAGAGCAAGGTTATACTGCTGGATTTGTGTTGAATCTTGCTCATAACCCACCTCTTCCTATCATTGTAAGAATTCCCAAGCTCCCTTGTCACCTTTCTTCAAGGGAAAATAGTTTCTCTCCATTGTTCCACCATTTACTTAACATTTAATTTGGACAAAAAAGGCCTCCCTAAGGGATATTGTGGGCTTTACTTGAATCCCACACCTCCTAGGTGTTGTATAGCTTGACCTTTGGGAAATACAAAAATGGTTTTGCATATATTGGATTGTTATTGGAGTTTGCATTCCCCCCATTTCTTTTATTTTTCATTTTTCCATATTTCTTTGTTTTTATGTGAATTACACTAACAATCTATTGCAGGATCACTTGGAGAACACAACAAACTATTTCTCACGGGTAGGTTTGTTTCCAAATTTTTTTAGTAAAAACTATTCAAATATATAATTTGTTTCAAAGTTTTGTGCATTTTCTGAAACCATCCTTGTGATTTTCATTTTTTTAAAGAAAAACAAACATACTAAAAGTAGAATCCGTACTGACCCTAACATGTGAAATAAAATCCATTTAATCCCTCTTAAATTCTATTCTGTCAAGAAGAACATAGCATTTTTGTCATATTTTCTGTCTCATACCCGAAAAAAAAAATCGCAAATGGGGCACCTCAGAAGCAAAATATCGCACTTGAGAATGAAATATCATGCAAGCACTGGTCGGAAATGACTTGATGTTATGGGGTCATGTTCGCACCTATGAGCATACTTGCGCTTTGTTCTAGAAGACATGCAAATTGCTTCTTACAAAATACTCTAATGGTGTGGACACATATAATAGTAAAAATTACAACGCACAAGTCCATGCATTGATAGGGATGGAAGGATTTAGTCTTGACAACTTTGAAGGCAATGTGAGTAATCAAATTGAAACTCAACCATATAACTGCAAACAACAATACAGTTATGGTATCTGATCATTCATTCAATATTGGTTAACTGAGTGGATCATAGCCAAAGAATTGAAAATAATGATACTAATGTAATATGTGCTTAATATTGGTTAACGTGCAGCCAAATAACTGGAGTTTGGTCCATATTTCAGAGTTTGAATACACTCGAGTTCATGCAATGACTATCGAGTTGTTGTTTGACGTAAACAACATTATGTGTTCGTTAGCCTTTAAATCCTTGTTTTAAAGACTCACCATTTAGTTTAAATTCCTTCTTCCCTGTTTGGGGTAAATTATGATATGTGTTACTTTCAACCTATGAATACAAAAATAGATCATATATCATGTCTCTCTTCAAAAATAGAAGAGAATGGAGTTTGTGGAAATTATAAGAATAGAGTTTTTTGTGTTTTTTGTTTGCTTGCTGAAAATACCAATACTTGCTATTGTGAAAGAATTATGGTATGACCAGATTTACAATCATTACATAGAAAGTCGGCTCCCAAAAAATAAGTGTCACAAAGCAAGATTTGAGTCCGGGTGGAGAGAATAACAACATTCCTCCCAACCACCCAATCTACACTCAATTCACACAAATATTATCATAAAAAACCAAGACTATAAAAAAATGAGAAACTATACGACCCAACACTAGCATAATCACTTTGTTAGAACTATCCCTTCGAAATCGATCTTTTTATGCATTTATCGTTATTACCTTTATGAACATGGTAACTAAATAATCTCATTACCTCACATAGTGTACATATTGGATTATTGTTAGGTTCTAAACAATTTTATCGCTCCTCATATTGTTTTAGAATAACTAACAAAAATGCAGATATGAATGAACAAAATTCATCAAATTCCAAGAAAAGTTTAGTTTTTATCCGCCTTTCTTTTCTCCTCCACTCTTACACATATGTTAGAAAAAGGTGTAAATTGTTTTAGTGAAAGGGGTTAGATTTATAGTTTAGTAGTATAATAAAGATGTTGTCATGTAATTATTAATAAAAATAACATATATAACTTAGTGAGATATATATAAAATATAAATAAATATATATCTCTTTACATAAAACAAATAGATTAGATATATATATTTAAAATAAACATTATAATAAAATGGGATTGAAAGTTTAAACATAAACATAAATATTATTTTGATAAAATCTTTTGTAAAAAGATGGTTAGAATGTGAGCTTACATGAAGGTCTTGGAGTTTTGCAACTTTGCAAAACCTTAGTTAAGGTTTTCTCACCATTTCGGTTACTTTGAAGTTTAGTTTTGTTGCAACTACAATCATGGAGTCCAGTTTTCTTTTTCAAGAGAACCTAGTACCGACCATGTTAAAAAAGTGTGAAGAAATTCTTGTCTTATTTGACTGGGTTGTTTTCGGTCCAAGTGGGTTTCTGTTACTGTCCGTTTGATTTTTTTTTCCTTTGTAGAGTTGATTAATCATTGGACCATTCTATTGGTCTTTTCATGAAATTGGTGTGTGGGTTTGTCATTCTGTGGGTCCTACATGGTGTATTTATTGGGTCCAATTGTTTTATTGGGATTCTGATTGCCTAGTTTTATTTTCTCCCAATACCATGTCAATAGAATGATTTTGTCCTTTTATCAGTTGACATGGCAGTGGTAGGTGTGCCACTTTATGCTTTTCTCTTATGGTGCCTAGAGGTGATTTGATACTTGACATAGATGTTAGTGTCAATCGTAGTTCGATGGTGCTAGGTGGATCGTGTTCAGATAGGCATTTGGGCCTCAGTGCAAACCCTCTTTCTCCTTCTTTTTGAAAAAAATATTCCCGTCCTGGGTCTAGTTCGAGCATTCCTCCAGTTGTGTCGAAGCCTCTGGATGGGAAGGAGTTAATGTTTCCTACTACAGATGGTGCCCTACTCTCAATTGTTTTGCAAATGCATTTGCTTGAGGAGATACTTGTCACTCACCATGTTAGTTTTGCAAATTGTAGACAAAAGGAATCTATGGGTTTGTTGGGTATAGAGGCAAGAAATCGAAGATGGTCGAAGGCCTTTAAGGTTAAATCGAATCAGGAACTATTTTTGCTTGGAAAAGATGTTAATATGAATCGTGTTGAGATTCTTTCATGCCGATATTTGGTGGGTCGCTTAGAATACATCAAGATGAATAAGGTGGAACTCAATAAACAGGACTTTGATCATTGGCGTCCAGAATTGGAATATATCCCTAGAGTCAGTATTCTTCCAAATGGGTGGTCAATGTTCCTATTTTTGAAGGAGGAGGATGTGAAAAATATGTTGGATAGGTTTTGGGTGTTAGGGAAGGGATCCTTGGTGCTTAGTAGATGGTATTCGAGATTCAATCCATTAAAGGAGAAGATTGTCAAGCGACACCTATGGATCCTCCTTCTGAGATTTCCCATTCAACTTTGGACTAGGAATATTTCCATTGCCTTGGAGGATAAATTGGGGAAATTTATTACTCTGGATGAGAAAATGCTACATTTTGATGATAAGCGGCTGGTGTGAGTAATGGTGGAATTTGATGTGTCTTTGGGTGTTCCAGTGGATGTGGAGATAGTATGGGATGAATGGATTTTCATGCAATGTCTTAATTATATAAATGTACCATTTCACTGCCATCTATGTAGAGGTACTGGTCATCTTCGATCAAAATTCTCATGGCTTACTTTCGATTCGATAGATGAGGACTCTGATGGGGTTTTGCTCTGATTGTGGTAAAGAATAATCCACATGGTGTAGATTTTTTCAATGGTGACCTTCCTATTGTTAATGTGGACCGGTGGGCTCACTCTCCCTCTTTAGTTGTCGGGCCATTGGATTTAGATACAGGTATGTTGAAGCATTCTTCTCCTCCATTATACAAAGGTATTTCCTCTGATGAATTACTTTTTATTAATTATGTAGAAACATATTATGAAAGGAAATCCTTGAATGGGGGCATTATTCCAGTTTGGGATGTAGATTATAATAATCAGGTTTTGGATAAGGTAGAATGCAATGATATTTGGACCAGTCCTCATCCCTCTATTTTCCACCAGAATGTTACCATTAGGAATAAGAATAAGAAGAAGGGTAAATAATAATAAAATGGCGATATAGGGGGGAATGACATTCCTAGCAATGAGTACATACCCCTTTTTGCTAGAATGCATGATGCTTCTTTGTCCGACTTGTATGGTGCTAAGATTTATGATACTCAATCCCTTAGAGTGGTAATTCCCATGAGAAGTAGTGATTAATGATTATTTTTTCCATATAAGGATGTTGTGGGACTCTGTGGATACCAATTTGATTTTAGAGACCCTAACCTTATTTTAGTTGGGAATCTTAACTTCATCTTGTATGCTTCTGAAAATTGGGGGAACTGTTCTAGGTTGGATCCTCTTTTAGAATACTTTTAGCAACTTTCCCAGAGATCTCATCTATAGGATGTATTACCTTCCAAATTATGTCCTACCTAGAAAAATTGTGGAGCAAGAGCTGTGGGATTAAGTAAAAGATTGGATAGATTTATGATGGATGATAATTTAGAATAATATTTGAGTAGGTTCATATACTAGGTTATAAATCTCTGATCATTCTCCTATTTTCCTGCAACTTATTGGGGATTGCATGATTCCTAGATATCCATTTAAATTCAATCATGTGTGGACAACTAAGGAAGGTTTATGTACTTTGGTTAGAGATAAATGGAACACTATAGAAGTCTTAGAGGAGGCAGTTGTTATCGAAAGATTGACTATTAATCTTAAATGTCTAAAAACATTGGTTGTGCTTTGGGAAAAGGAGAAGAAAAAAATATTTACAAGAACTTATTTATATTGAGGATAATCTGGATAAGGTTTATGAGGCAAATTTGTCAGGCTCGTTTACCTTTGAGGAAAAGGATGTATTGTCATAAATGGAGACTAGAAAGGTGAAATTGCTTAAGTTGGATGAGGAGTCATGGATACTGAAGAGTAGGGAAATTGGCTTGCACAAGGGGACAATAACATGAAGTTCTTTCACAGGTATGCAGACAATAGAAGGAATTTGAATACTATTTGGGATTTGAAGGACGACAATGGGAATTGGGTCTCGTCACAATGTAGCTTAGAAAAGAAGGATGTGGAGTATTTTTCAAATCATTTTAAGGATCCCGGTGGATATGATATTGGTTCTCAGCTCAAGGTGATTATAAATTACCCTGCACTATTTTTTGAAGATGAATTCCAACAAATTGGGAGTGCAATCACATTGGATGAAATTGAAAAAGTATTAAGACATATTTCCAAAGACAAGAGTCAAGGTCCAGATGGTTGGCTTGTGTAAATATTCATTGCTTTTTTTTATTTGATGGGAAAGGAACTATTGGAGGTGGTGGAATAGTCTCGAGTCTAGGGCTATGTTTCAAGAGCTCTTAACTCTACTTTTATTGCACTGATGCCCAAATGTGACAAACATGAGTCCTTTTCTGACTTCGGGCATATATCCCTTTGTAATCTTGTATATAAGATAATCACAAAAATTATTTCCAATGGGATTAAACCAAAATAGGTTTAGGTATTGACTAAGGAACAATTTGGTTTCTTGGCTAATAAAAAAATATTATATTCCAATGGGGTTACTCAGGAGTGCCTACATTCCATTAAGACTAAGAAACTGGATGCATTAATTCTTAAGATGGATTTAGTGAAAGCATATGATAAAGTGAACTGGGTGTTTTTATGACTGTTGCTCCTCTAGATAGGTATTCCTCTAGCAGTGACAGATTGGATCATGGCATGTGTATCCTCCACCTATTTTGTTGTCCTTGTAAATGGATCCCCTATAAATTTTTTTAAATGTTACACAGGGCTCAGGAAAGGATGCCCACTTTCCCCCTTACTTTTCCTGTTGGTTATTGAAGGTCTCAACAGAATGATTATTGTTGCAAAGAATGAAGGAAGATTGTTAGGTATCAAGCTTGCATCTTCTTAGTATGTCACACACTTGTTATCTATTGATGATATGGTTTTATTTGGTAGAGTTATTGCGGAGGATTGGGTGTCATTCTAAAAAATCATAACGTTATTTTGTTATGCTACTAGTATGGTGGTGAGCTCTAATAAATACTTCTTTCTCAAAAATGTTGTTCCTGATGACTCATTTTCTCAGATTGTTGCCCTATTCCCTTTGAGATCTAATGGTATTGAGGGTGGTTTTAAATATTTAGGTTATTATTTGAATACTAACAATTACAAGATTGCACTTAATGTGGCTAGTTAAGAAAGTTGAAAAAACGATTTGGAAATTGGTGTTATTCTAAAAAATCATAACGTTATTTTGTTATGCTACTAGTATGGTGGTGAGCTCTAATAAATACTTCTTTCTCAAAAATGTTGTTCCTGATGACTCATTTTCTCAGATTGTTGCCCTATTCCCTTTGAGATCTAATGGTATTGAGGGTGGTTTTAAATATTTAGGTTATTATTTGAATACTAACAATTACAAGATTGCAGTTAATGTGGCTAGTTAAGAAAGTTGAAAAAACGATTTGGAAATTGTTGTTATAGGTTGTTATATTTAGGGGGCAAACTCACCTTCGTTCAATCTGTTTTCGTTCAATCTGTTTTAGTAGGGATTCATGTTTACTGGTTATCTTTAGCAAAAGTGCCTCATACAATTCTAAATCTGATTACATAGAAAATGCTCAATTTTCTTTGGTCTAGTATTGTTAAGGGTGAAAAGATGCACGTGGTTAGATGGGACATGTTATCTCTCCCAAAGGCTATGGGGGGATGGGATATAAAAAACTTGCACATGTGTTGGTTCAGTCAAGCTTTATGCTTAAATATCTTCTGGCGTGGTATTTTTGGTACATGATTGTGGAGTGATGTATTCAAAGCTAAATATCTCAAAGGTAATTCAATCGTTCAATAGCTTAGAAATCCCAATAAATATACTAAGAGGGTTTCGAACTTCTGGAATGGTTTTGTAAGGGCCTTTACTTGGCTAAGCAATTGGTTAACTAGGAGAATTAGAAATGGGTCTCAGGTGCTCATTGGAGTGGATCCTTTCATTCGGGGGAATCTTATGTTCTCTCCACCTCCCTTCTGGAATATCTTGTGGAATTTGGGTTCTGTACTCTTTCTCGTATTAGAAGACCAAATTGGCCGAGGTTTTCTAGTTCTTATTGGATGCTTGTTGAGGATGTGGGTATGTAGGGGTAGTGGGAAATTGAATGGAATGCATATATCAGTTCCTTAATCATAGCAAGTAGTAGATCAAATGATGAGGATGATTCTTTAGTTTGGACTAAAATAGCTCATCTGCTCAAGTGAATGCTAAAATTGCTTATTTTCCTATCTCTCCGCTGAATTATTATGATGGTGAGCTAAAATGGTGGTATATTAAATTATGGAAGTGGAACATAGCTTTGAAACTCAATTGTTTTGTTTTGGCTCATACTAAAACATCTCATATACAAGCAGATGAAACTCCATTGTCCATTGCAAATTAATAAAAGAAGATAGAGCATTTCCAAAAAAAATACTAATATTCAATATCATTCAACGTAAGGCATAGCTTCACTAAAAAACACTGCATTAACGTTCATGGAGGATTATTTTAACAAGTAGCTCCCCCTTCTGCAATATTAATTTAACAACTAGCTCTGCTCAGGAGATCGTGATCGTGGTGCAGGCTGCGGGTTATTCTAATTGATCAGCCTATTTATATTTTCTTCGAATTTCTCCATTGCAACAGACGGCAAATGAACCGGAAATACGATTCCTTCAAAGTCTCTCAAGTAGGATCTCGAAAAATACGTGGACATTAAGAATACTGGTGGTTTCACAACCCGCGTAGACTGGTTTTCCCCACCCAAAATCCACTTCTCCAAACTCAAGTTTGTTGATCACACTCACAAAATAAAAACCACCAGTTTGGAAAGGTGGGCGACCTTTCAGTTCGATCATATCGATCACAGACCGCATGTGTTCTTCATCAATCATTCTCTTCGCATCTTTGATTAATTTCACAGCGAAAGACAGCGGCTGGTCACATAGATCCCCAGCTTTTGCCTGAGCGCAAACCAAACTTAATGCATTGCCATAGAAACCTGCTGGAAGAGGCGACTGAAATCGAGAACGGGCGTCCAGAGAAAAGTTGAATCTCAACTCTTGGTCGGCGGGGATATTGAGAGCCTTTGTTCTGGATTGCCACAGGCACCCCGATAATACTTCGAATGCAGAGCACTCGAATCCTTCTACATGTCGTTTCAAAGCTTCAACTTCTTTCGACCCAAAACAGAAGGATTTTAGTGTCATGTCCTCCGCAGATGCTCTCAGCGACTCTCCATGTTTGTCTTCCAGATAATAGTATTCATGGTGGGGATATTTTATCCAAGGCTTCTCTCTGGGTTGCAGGATTTCTCTATTCCAAACTGGAGGAATCTCAGGGCTTGCCGCCCCTCTCGCCATTTCACTCACAGCTCTTAGAAATCGGGCTGCTCCAATGCCATCAGTCATGCAATGGTTGATACGTATACCCAATACGAATCCTCCACATTTTAGACGCGTTACCTGAAAATCCAATCCAATCCATACAATGTATACATTCCATGTGATAATTAGTATACATGAACAGGCTTATATACAGTGAATATATGCATATGCTAGGGATTCAAATGTACTAATTACGATCTGATTTGATAAATCTAAAAACACATGAATAAACGACCTGAATCAGAAGAAGAGGAGAATCTGTGATCGTTTCCGATCCAGGAACGTTCTGGATAAACTCATCATCCCGAGGTATTGGTGGATAGAGATCTCCAAAGTCTTCCAAGGAAACATCTGCATCGGCCTCTACAAATAGAATCCCTTCACCAGTGCAGTCCACTCTGAGCTTATCATTGTCTGCTTCTCTCAGTCTTCCGGCAAAAGGATAGTAGGGAACCAGAACCTTAGCCAGAGCCTCTTTGATGACTTTGACTGGATCCTTTTCATTAATCTTCTTCTTGTTGTTGGAGGGATAAAAGAGATTGAAAGAAGTCTGACGCCTTGATGCAATTTGATCGTCGATGTTGGAGAGATAGAGAGATTGTTGTGGTGTTGGACGGTCCGGGGCGACGAGTTGGGGTGGCCGTTTTCTGATCGTGAAGTCCGGGACGGCCTTGGGGGGAAGAGACAACACTCGTGACGCTGCGTATCGACCCAACACCATGTTCAAAACAGAGATTGGCAACGGAGACGACAAATTTTCCCAACGACGAGAGAAATCACAAAATGGTAGCTAGGATCACGTGGTGGACAGGCAGAACAGCACCGTAACGAAGCTGAATATATGGACGACGTTGCAGGGTAACTATTTAGAGAAATACGGGAGAATCCAATTGAGTGAATAATATTGCTCCAGCCTGGAAACTTATTTTTTTAGACACACGCTAAAACTCCATTATTCTGGTGGCTTTTTAACCAATTTTGGTTTAAATCAGAAGAGAACCCCCATTTTTCAGGTGGGTTTTTAACCAATTCCAGTTTAAATCTGCTTTGAAAATTATAATTTTCTACAATGCTGCGATTTCAGCAATCACAATGCATGGTCTTAGACTAAATGAGTGATTTTAAAACTATCCAAATTATCTAGATCACTATTTTATCAACTTAAATTGAAATTAAGTAAATTCTTGATCTATTTGTTTTGGTTGTTCTTTATACTGCTCTGGGTGCTTCCTCGCCGGCTGCTGTGTAATTTTGGACTACACTTCTCCAAAATGTCTAAACCATCATAGTAGCACTTCAGGATAGGCGATAACCCTGTCTATTGCATAAAGGTCGCAGCAAAAGCTAAGCATTGAACTGCAGAGTATTAAATGTGGTGGCTCAGTGTTTACGGTCCATTGGATAAATATTGAGCTACAGAGTATTAAATGCGGCTACTCAGTGCTTAGGGTCCAATGAACTACTGCATTTAATGCTTTACAACTCAATGCTTAGCTTTCGTAGCTAAGGGTGTCGCCGGTTGCCCGTCGCCCAGGCCGTATAATTCCGGATTAAATTTCTCGTGATACGAGAGAACCATAAGAGTAGCGCATGTGCAATAGTGGGCATCGGACAGAATCATGGGAAGATGGGATTGGGCAGTCGGCAGGGTCTTTAAGGCCCTGCCCAAGAATCGCGCTTTTCTATGACCTCGAATGCCAAAATGGGTGGAATTGTTTCCCAATTATTTGGATGAGTTATGAAGTATTATTACAGTAGAAACTTGGCTTCTCCGATTTAAAGCTGTGAAATATATTTACAAATCCTTTCTTTACCTTGATTTCAAATAAAAATCTTCCATGATAACGAAGGCACTGAGATCGACATTGAAGGATTAACGAACATAATTTCCTCCTGCAATGAAAGGGCTCAATGTACTCGTTTCGCTGCTGCTTCTGCAATCTGCATGCGTCCATACTTACAAGTTCTCTGTTGTGCGGATTAATTTTGCCTCATCTGAACCAGTTTGCTATGCAGTTCGGATGGAGTCTGTGAGAGAAGTAAAACCTTCATAGGCATACTAAATGGCAATAGCACTGGCTTGTGGGTTGCCCAAGTAAAGCAGTGGTGCCGTGACTGAAGTTTCCATTAATAGTAAAAAAAGAGTAATCTTAGACTATACCGTAAAAAAATATTCTCGAAAAAAGTTGAAAACATAGAATAGTTAGACTACACTGTACAAAAAAAGAAATAGTCTTAATAAAAAAATATATCAAAAAAACTTGAAAACATAAAATAGTTAAATTACACCTTAAAAAACAAAAACATACAAAATATCAAACTAAATCTTACTTTAACAAATACCAACTATTCCCTCAATTGCTTTCTAATAATTTTTTGTATAAATCTTTTATAAACCAAAAAACTAAACCAACAACAACGAAATGTTTCATACAAGTATGAATAAGATACAAAACACTAGCAACCAATTTCATGTTCAAAGTAGAATCCACCTTAGGTGTGATACACTTAGTAGAAAGTTTAACTCTCCACTAAAAAGGGGTTGTGACTGGTTCACAATCTTTAATAAGCTCGACATTAGAAGAAGGTTGAGTGTGTTCTTACTCTGATAAAGAAAATGCCTTCTTTTGCAAAATTTCAAGGCCACTAAAATAATGCAAAGGAATTAGGGGTTAAAATGACACCTCCAAAAACCCAAATCAAGACGGAATTGATCTTCCTTCTCATTCCAATTCTATAGTGCTTGTTTGAGTCCATAGAGAGTTAGTGAGGTGATGGATATACGACGTTGCCCATCTAGATATTTTATTAAAGATATA
The DNA here is from genome assembly GCA_027924585.1 of Larix kaempferi. NCBI lineage: Eukaryota > Viridiplantae > Streptophyta > Pinopsida > Pinales > Pinaceae > Larix > Larix kaempferi. Next base: position 33,626,072 of record BSBM01000106.1, read on the forward strand.
CATAAAAAATACACTTTTAACGTCCAATGTTGTTGACAAGCAAGTGAAAGAACATGGTGAATAAAATCCATCTGGGTTACATGCACAAAAGATTTAAAGTAGTTAATGCCTTTGATTTGAGAGAAACCTTTTGCAACTAAACAAGCCTTATGTCTATCCACACTTCTATTTACAACAAATTGAGTTGTATAAACCCATTTGCATCTCACAAATTCTCTCCATGAAACAAGAAATTAAATTTCAAATACCATTTTTCATTCAAGAAATTAAATTCCAAATACCATTTTCCATTAAGTAATCATGTTATATTTGAGTTGCTCCTCATAATTTTCATTCAAAAGAAACATATTATAGGTCTAAGGATTTGGAGTTTCTAAATAGCAACATTTAGTGGTACTTTAGCATCTTGTTTTTTGTTTTTTTGTGTGCCTATCACGTGTCTATTTTGCATCTATCATGTATTGAATTTTTTTTCAATTATGTGTTTCATCCTCGTCTAATTTAAGTCTCCCTTGCAATAAAATTGAGATGCAAATATGACACAAAAATGACACAAATAGGATAAAAAAAATTACTAAAACTGATACGATACAAAAGGGACTCAAAGAGGATGTTGGAAAAGCTACAAAGTTAATCAATAAATAGATGCAAAAATAACTAAAAAATGTATATAAAATATCATAAAGAACAAAAAGAAAGCTTTATTTTCCAAAGTCGTGTGTCCTTTGTAGATTTGCACCCAATCACTTTCCCTTGTGTCTAATTTTTGTTTGTCTATTCATTACACATTCAAACTTGTAACAAGTTAGTTACTAACTACGACTTACCAATTATCAATTCAAACTTGTAACAAGTTAGTTACTAACTACGACTTACCAATTATCCACTAGTACAATTGGGAACTGGTAAATTATTATAATCTTATATGATGTAACTTGCAATTTTTTTTTTTAACAAAAACGGTTGAAGAGCTTTTCATTAAAAAAACAGAGGTTACATATAATAGGAGAAGGATGACAATTCCCAAAGAAGTACAATGTCCATCACCTCTTGTTCATCCTTCTCTAATTTATAGCTGTTCTAAACTTTTCCTAATCTATGGAAGCTGTAGCTTCTTACATACTGTCCGAGCAAGAAAACACAACAAAAAAACATTACTGGAGATTATTCTAATACCCCGAGGAAGATGCAACTACGTCTTGTTCATAATCATTCTGCATACTATGCCATTCTCCATCATTCCAACATAAACTTGTTCTAAAAAAACCAACAAACAACATAACTATCGGGAAAAAAGAAGTTTAGACCTGGACCAACCAGCTTAGGGGCTGAGGTCTTCATAATTCTCCACGCTTCGTTCCTTTGCAAAGCTGTTGCCAAAGTGCAGACCAAAATTGACCATCTCGTTCCCAAACTTCTCCAGCTTCTTGCCAATATTCCTGTTGGTGCTATTCATGGCTTCCATATGAGTATTCAGGTGGGAATCCAAAGGAATTGCAGCGCTTAGGGCATTAACCCTCTCCTCGAGCTTCCTGTTATGGGTCTTTACTTCAGAATGGGTGGCTTCTGCAAGAGTATATAGCCTGGTTAAAGCTCGTTTCATTTCCAAGTTTTCATTCCTAGCCAGTCTGACCTGCTATTCCAGCTCAGTGACACGGATTTGAAGGTCCCTAGTATCTGAATTGAAATCCCTTCTCTGTCCAGAATCGTGAAACCCATCCTCCAACAAGACCTCCGGTTGTTCTTCCTTATCCCTCGGAACGGTGTGACCCGAATGCTTAGAGGACTGCTCGCAAGAGCACTGAACGCCTTCGAAGACTAGATGGACCCAGCTACAAGCCCATCTGGAACTCCTAAAAGGTTGATGACAGAGAGAACAAGACGAACTAGAAACAACAACAATATGTTCTGTTTTTAGCTCAAAAATTTCCTTGCCCGTGATCTAGCATTTGTTTGCGTCGATACAAGAGGGAACTTCACTCCTACTTTTGAATTTGAAGGAGCCGTGCTGCCAAAGCCTCCCCTCAGCTTCACACATGCAGCCCATCTGGCAGCAGCATGGCATGAACCGAGGCCCATAAATGCTGAGGGGACAGTGAATCCGAAGGAGATTTGAGGGACTTCAGTGGGAATTTTGAACCACATTCCTATGGATCTTTAAATGGGTGATGTTTCTAATTGATTGAACCATTCTTACAACAAAAAAATTAGTGGATCCAACTATCCTCCCTCGACACATTATCATATTCTAAAGTTCCATAGCTTAAGCCAACTCCTTTGTTTGCCAAACCATCCTCCTGCTGATTTTGGGCTCTCAGGACATGAAGAAACTTGATTTTCTTGAATTATTTAGCTAGACATAGTAAAAGGTGTTTCATTTTTGTAGCAGGCTTCTTCCATTTTCTTGCCAAAGTTCTAGCTTCTCTTATGACGATTGATGAATCACCAATCGCAGCGATTTCCTCAATTCTCAATTCTCTGGGGAGTTCCAGCCCTTTGATTAGGGCGAGCCATTCGACATTGTTGTTGGTTTTTTTCCCAATGCTACAGGAATAATCTCTCTGCTTGTTCCCCATAGGGTCGAAAATAACTCCCCCCGCACCTGCCAACCCTGATAACTTGCAATTATTTACCAAACATTTTTATTAATATTTAATTTTTAATATTAAATTATTTAAGTTAATGTTTATAATTTTTTTCCAGCAGAAAAAAAATATACCATTATTATTCTTATTGAATCAAATAGTACAGAATAGTTCTTGTCTATAAAAGACCCATCATAAATAGTTGTCATAATATCTCAAAAACCAAGTAGGAGAGCTAGAGAATAGTTCAATATATCCAAAAATGATAAAACAAAACTCTAGATTGTTCTATAATCCTACAAGTTAATGTTCATACTTATCTTCTAATTTATATTTTAATTTCAATAACTTAAATTTTTAACATTAAAAATTAAAAGTGGGATCTTCATTTTATGTTGTTTGGAAATTGGGAATAAACTTAGATTTATAGGACGGCCACACCCAAAGAGTGTATAAATTGAAACATTTTCTAACTTTAACACACCACAATTATTCATCGTATTACTGCGTGTGAAATAAATTATTTTTGAATTGTGTTTAAGAAGTCAAGTCCTATTTTGTTTAGTGTTGGGTGAAATAAATTAGTCTTGAATCGTGTTTAGGAAGTCACGTCCTAATGTGTAGACAAAATAATATCTTATTGAACGAAATAAATTATTCTTGAATTGCGTTTAGGAAGTCAAGTCCTAATGTGTAATGTGTAGAAAAAATAATATCTTATTGAATACCAATACATTTCTTGAACAACAAACCACAACATAACTAGGGGTTGTTTGTTGGAGGATTTACATGATTAGTGTTGATTAATGACTTATAAAGCGAGTGCTAAAACATTGTGTGTGTGGGTCACTCCGGTAGTGGCTAGTTATGGATTAGTGGGATAGGGGTTTAGGTGGGCTGTTGGTTGATTTGTTAAGGGTTAGTGGGATAGAGGTTATGAATGTTAATATGTTAGTTTTTAAAGATTAACCTCAACAAGGGGTTTATTGGTCAATTTTGTCTTTGTGCTTTGGATAAGATCTCAATTTTGTCAAGCAGTGTTTCAAATCATCGATCAAGGTCTATGACTGTTAGCCGATTGAGATCCTGGGGGCATGAAACTTCTACATATTTATGAATCCATAGATTATCCCATAGGGAATTGGGATTCTTGATCTATATCCACCATGCTTAACTCCCAGGTATTTTTTTTTAGGTCTGAGTCTCTTAGGCCCATCCCTCCATCAAGCTTGGGACAACAAACTTTTGACCAGGGCCCATTTCAGTTGATTTCAAGTCCCCCCATAGATAAATCATCATTGCAATTTTTTAAGGGCCACCAAATGAGTTTGGGAGGCACCAAGATGGAGAAGAGGTAAATAGACATTTCTTGAAGGACTAATTTAATCAATGTAAGTCTTCTGGCTAGGTTCAAAGATCTCATACCACCAAATTATCCAATTTTTTCTCTAGATTAGACAGGATATTTTCCGAGGATTTGTTTCCTCTATCTCTTTCCACCAAGGGGGATCCCAAGTATGAGGAGGGGAAAGAGCTATGCTCGAAACCAATATCCAAGGAGATTCACACTTCCAACCACAAGAGAACATTAAATAAGAACAATTGAGATATGTATGTGTTATCGTAGTGCGAGAAGTGTCCATAAAGGATTGGAGGATCACATCAAGAGCTCAAGCTTCACAAATGGAGGAGGTACAAAAAAGCAAAGTATCATCAACAAACTAGAGGTGGGAAGAATGCATATCCTCCCTGAAAATATTGACTCCCTTTAGGGTCCCATTTTGGGTTGCAACAACAACGAATGACCCAACCCTTTAGCCATAATACTAAAGAGAAAAAGAGAGAGGAGATCTCCATGCCAGATGTTTTGGGTGGGAAAAATGTCAAAGTGGGGGAGCCATTTAACAATATTGAGAATAAATTCGATTAGGTGAGCACCATGATTGAATGATTCCAATTATGAGAGAAGTAAAAATATAGAAGGACAAGCTCCATGTATTGCCAGCTTATTTGATCAAAGGATTTCAAAAAATACATCTTGAGAAGCATCCCAGGAATATTCAAGGTCTTGAGAGGGTGCACTATTTCATGGGAAAGTATAATGTTGTCCAATATCTATCATCCTTCCATGGATCCTGATTGATCGAGCAAGATCAGGGAAGGGATAAAAGGTTTCAACCAATTAGCAATGACCTTTGTGATGGTTTTATATATAACATTACATAGGGATATTGATCGAAATTTTCCAAGTTCCTTGGTAGCTTCCTCCTTGGGAATCGGTGTGATAAAAGTCAAGCTTAGATTCGGTAGAACATCCAAGCACTCTTGAGACTCGTCCATCGCTGCCCAAACATATTCCTTGATAACCGACCAATATGCATGGAAGAAGTCCGTGGTAAAACTACAAGAACCAAAGAAGTATGATTTTCCATTTCCATCACAACCTAATCCACCTTATCTAGGGTTATTGGGCGCATGAGATTTTCATTTTGGTCCACTGTAATAATCTTGGGGATGTTACAGAAAATCTGGTGGATGGCCAGGTCACGTTGTCCAAGAGGCTCTAGAGAATTGATCCATAGAAGGAAGTTAGTTCTCACTCTGTATCTTCAAGTTTAGTCAAATAATTTCCTTGTTTGTTTGAGAGAGAAGTGATATGATTGTTGTGACGCGATTAATCATAGATTGGTGGAAGAACTTTGAGTTCCTTTTTCCTTCTTTTAAACAATGCACCCTTTCTTTCAATCGCCATATGATCTCCTATTGCTTGTTTCTAAGGTCCATTTTCTTTTGCAAGGTTTATTCTTCACAATTTGTCTCCTCCATGCTACCATTGATGATTATGGTTTGTTGTAACTATTCCATTTTTTACTCCAACTCTTTCCTTGGCTAGAAAATATTACCAAAAATCTACTTGTTCCAAACCTTCAGGAGGTACTTGAGGTATTTCAAATGTTGCTGAAACTGGTACATCTTTACTCCATGTCATATTTTAGCTTCCGCCAACCATGATGCTATGTTGTGTTGAAAATTTTGGAATTGCATTCAGAACCATTTAAACTTGAAAGATAGGTTCTTAGGCCTATCATCTTGGTCAATGGAAAGACATATAGGCCAATGATTTGAGCTGACACAGGGAAAAATATATGATTCTATTATGAGGTTCATGATGATGATATATTCATAAATGAGGAATTGATCAAGCTGAGTGGTGACCTACTAGGATCCCCCTCTATTATTATTCCGTGTGTACATACCATTAACAGTCTCATTGTCAATTAGGTTCAATTCCCTTAAGGTTTCCTTGACCAATTCACTTGCAGGTTCCAACCTTCGAATCCTCCCTTTCTTTCCCAAATGGGATGTGATTAAGTTGGATTCTCCTCCTAGGATTCATTTTTTTGTACCAATTAGGAATTTGATGGCCACTAAGGACTGGAAGAAATTATTTTTGTCTTTTTCCAGTAGTGGACCATAGATATTAGAGATACTTCTTGTTTATGTTGTACCATTGAGGAAGAAGGAGGCGGAGATGGATCAAGGAGTAGCAAAGAAGTCCTCCATGTGTTGATTCGAGGGTCTGATAGAATTGAAATAACCCCTGCATCCCCTCTCGTGACTACAACCATTACCTGGGCTTGTTCCTAGACAAATCAAACTATTATTTCCAGCGTCTGACTGTTGCATTTTGTTTCTTGCAACATACAGACACATGGCTTCTCAACTTGTATCTTATTTCTCAACATTATTTGCTTACTGTGACTGTAAAAAGTTATTCAACTTGGTAACAAGTTATACAACTTAACGAGAACTTTATATTCAAAACGAGAACTCTAGTCATAAAAACTCATATTTTTGCATAAAAAACACCAAAAAACAACCCAAAATCAAAAAGTGGTGCAATCGGTAGCACCACATTTTTTTGGTTAAAAATATAGACACATACCAAAACAATACTTATTGTTGTTTACAAAAACCTTAAAATCAAGTCCCGAATTAAAAACTAATGCTACCGGCAGCGCACTTTTTCAAAAAATTGCATTATTATATCATTTTGTCATAATTTAAAATTGTATTTATTAAATCACTTAGTAACGCTATATAAAACTTGTACCGCGTTTAACACAAATTATTCAAGAAATTATTTCACTACTCTTTCTATATCGAATAAAAGAATTTCTAATAATATTCATAATAAAAAAAACATAATTAAAAAACTCTTCCAAAAAGGTATTTTTTAAAAACTTTATAAAAAATAAATTATAAAAACTATAAAAAAAAATCATTTAAAAAAAAAATTATAATAAAAAATATATTTATAAATACACATTTTTAAAAAAACTTAAAAATTATAAAAAAAACAAATTATAAAAACTTAAAAAAAAAACATTTTTAAAACACTTTAAAAATTTTAAAATAAAATAATAAAAAAAAACAAAAAAAAAACTAACATCTCTCCCCCGTACCCTCTCCCTCCTCCCCTCCCCCACTCCCCCATCCTCCTCCCTTTCCCATTCACCACTCCCCTTCTCCCCCCTCCCCCTCCCCCATCCTACTCCCTCACCCCTCCCCACCCCCCTCCGCCCCACTCTATATCCCTCGTCCTCCTCCCTCTCACCTCTCCCCTTCCCCTTCCCTACCACCCCGTGCCCCTCCCCCTCCGTGTTAGAAAAACTGGATCGCAGAGAAATAACAATAAACAGAAATGAAAATATAATCACACATACACATTACAAGGGAAACATAGATATATCGTGGTTCACCCAACTTGGGCTACGTCCACACTGAAGTTGCCAGTCCTTATTATTATTCCGTCCAACAAAGTGAAGGGATACAACCTGCAGCACAACCGCTGCACTTCCTCTTCACTGTCTCACAGTCTCTCTTATGATCTCAGAGATATTTACAATGCATAAAACCTAATACATCAACCCTAGTCGTGTTACAATGTTTTCTTTTATAAGGGAGATACAATGGGAAAATACCACGGGTTACCCAAAACCATGGGCTCGTAAAACAACCCCAAAAATTTCCTTCGGGGGTGTTGCCCCCGAACCCCGGTGGGGGGAGGCTTCACCCCCTTATTGGGGTGAGTGTACAGTCCCTTTTACATATCATATAAAGCTGGGGTACAAACACGGCTGAATAATAACATCTCTGAATCTGGAGATCAAGCTCCACAACCAACACTCCACGCTCTACCCCTACCCATCCCTCTTGGAAAACCTTTAGGCGCACGAGGGGCGGCGACGTCGCTCCCTCGTGTGCCTAAGGGGGCGCTACGATTCTAAGAGTGACACAATTCTCAGAATTGTGATGCATCCTTTGGCGCACGAGGGAAAGGCGACGCCGCCCCTCGTGCACCCAAAGGGCCACCCAAGGTGGTGGCACAATTCTAAGAATCACGCTGCCCGCTTGGGTGGACGAGGGAGCGGCTTCCATCGCTCCCTTGTGTGCCGAAAGGGACACCCAAGGGTTGCGCAAGGGGGTGTCGTGATTCAAAGAATCATGCCACCACCTTGGGAGACCCTTTGGGCGCATGAGGAATGAAGGCGCCGCTCCCTCATGCACCCAAAGGTTGGCCAAAGAGGATGGGTAGGGGGAGAGCATAGAGGGGGTGGGAGGGGAAGAGCTGAGGGGGGGAGGGGAAGGGAGGAGGATGGGGGAGGGACAGCATGATTCTCATAATCGTGCCACCGCCTTGGGTGGCCCTTTGGGCTCATGAGAGGTGGTGGAGCCACTCCCTCATGCGCCCAAAGGTTGGCCAAGAGGGGTGGGTAGGGGAAGAGCACCGAGGGGGAGGGGAGAGGGGAGCGAGAGGAGGATGGGGTGGGGGTGGAGGGGAGGGGAAGGGGAGAGGGAGAAGGAGGGGGAGGGGAAGGGGGAAAAGGGGAGGGAGGAAACGGGGGAGCAAGGGGATGGGAAGAGGGAGAGGGGGCGGGGGTAGACAGGTTATGCTTTTCTTTCTTTTTAAATTTAATTTTTTTTTAAATGTTTTTTTTAAGTTTTTATAATTTGATTTCTTTATAATTTTAATTTTTTTTTAAATTGTTTTTTTTTTAAGTTTTTATAACTTTTAAATGTTTTTAAAATTTTGTTTTTGTTTTAATTTTTTTAGGAATTGCTTTTATTTGGATTTTATTTATATCTAATTTTTTTTTTTTCACATTTTGTTAAAAAAATTGTTTTGAAATCGTTGTTCATTAAATTTATAATTTTTTAATATTTTTTTACTTTTTCAAAAGAAATTTAATCCGTTTTCTCATTTTGGTTTTTTCATATATCTTTTTTAAAATTTTGATTTGTTTACTTTGTTGTGCCAGGCCCCTTGGGCTATGGGGAAAAGCTCCACTCATCCCCTAAGCCCTATTTGATCACCCAAAGCATCACTCCAATGGGCGGCGCGATTCTGAGGAAAATGTCAAACTTGACAAATTTTTGAGAATATATTTTTGTAATGTTTTGACTTTAAGATTTTATTTTGAGAATAAATATTATGTTTTTAATATGTTATTTACAAATATATGGTATATTTTTTGTTCATTTTATGTGAATCAACACTTTATAGAAAATAATGTTAAATATAATCATTTTTAAACATAAAATAGATGAAAATATGTAAAAAATGGTTTGTAATGTCTTTATTTTCTCTTTTTTACCAATTTTCCAAAAAGTGACTTATTTAAGAGAAAAGTTCAAAGAAAAAAACTTCCAAAATGTATATATTTTTCATTCTAACTAGCTTCTAAATGTTAACAAAATTCAAAAATGTATATGTTTTTCATTATAAGTAGCTACTAAATGTATAGTTTTTAGTAAACTTTGAAAAATTGCCCTTGTAAATAAAAATTATAGTTTTCTTATGACCAAGAAGTTTCAAAATCACAAAAAAATGGCTCAAAATGAAAAATTGTGCTACCAGTATACACACTTTTTGAAATGGAGATAAAAACAACTACTAAAATTGACCCCCCCAAAAACGAGAACAATATCGGGTTATCATCAAGTTGTATAACTTGTTCCATTAAGACCTCTAATATTCCATGATAGAATTAATCTTCATGATCAAATAGAGGATGAGGGGGAGAAGTGCCTTGAGTCAACCACTGCAGACGTCCCTGAGTCAATTAATGTCTCTCCCTATTCTTTTAAGACTTGGTGCTTGGTTTTCCATCCACGCCCTTTTTCTTTTTTGGGATTTTTTTATGATCCTTTGGAGGGGTTGTCTTAACCCCCAAAGATGGCTACCCAAAGTTAGTGCCCAATTTAGATGATGCAGGGTGGCCCCGAGCATTCTCCAAAGCTTCCTTTAGCAGTTCACGTTGTGTCATGTCCCCTTTCACAGAATCGACTGGTGGAGGGAACATGATCGATATGCTGGGTGCTAAAATTAACCTCTAAGGCCGTATTATCAAATTCATGAACATTTAAATGCGTGTGCAATGCATATAAAAAATACATAGTGGAATTAAAATCCATTACACACACATCATGCATGTATCGGCTTGTTCATCACAGGCATAACAAAAAACTCATGCACATAAATATACTCATCTTATGCTATTGATAGGCATTCAATTGCAAAAGTTCAAATTGTCTCATTCATTCAATTTAACATAAGCAAACAATCACTCATAATACATAACATTTAGCATAATTATAAACAACAATGAGCACTGATCTTTTAATTGAAATTGTCCCAACAACTGGCTACGGAGGAGCAATGTTCCACCCAAATGTAGGTCGCTCTCCAGCCTATATTATTTCATCTGAGAGACCACCCCCAAGCTAGGCTATGTATCCACTAAGGAGGAACTACTCAGGCTCACTTACAGCCATAGGCACAATCATTCATGCTAATCTAACAAACATCTAGGTTTTTCAAGCATGTATGGAGATAGGGAAGGAGAATGTTAAGCTAGTGAGATCAACCATAGAGCTACAGGAATCTCAATTGATCTCAGACATCCTTGGCACCCACAATACCTACCACACCCAACACAAAGAAGGTCCCATTTTTCGCTACACAGTCCCTCGGGAACCCATTCCGTCCAGTGCTCTTCAGGGTGGGCATAGAAAGGTCCAACTACTAGATCCATAGAGATTTTTCCTTCACTAGGTTTATCAAGAAATTATGACCTTTGATCTCTCTCCCAATTCGTTCCACTCTTGGATTCTTCCAAATTATGGCCACGTGACTCCCAAAAACGGAATTGATTTTCCCAACTTCCAAATCAGAGTTTTCCTATGGATTTTTGGGCATTTGGCACTCTCAAATTCGCCCCAGGGTTTGTGTCTATGGATCCCCCATTGTATTTTTCTACTCACAACAAATTCTAGGAATTTCTTGCACTCAAAATCATGGCTTCTTTCCTGGCTGCGATTTCTACAATTCTTCACTCTTGGGAATGCATAATGGCTGAGAATTGATGTCTGGTTGGTAAACAATGGAATGGGGATGATTGAAAATGAATTTCCATGGGGAAGTTAACTTCTGGGCCAAGTAAAGTGAGCCCATAACCTACCATACAAATTTTTGAACTTGCCCATGCTCCATTAATTTCATGCGCTGATTTCTCAGCTGCCTTTTCCTAACAGAATTAAATGCCATCATACTAGTCAAGATAGATTCTCAAATTGACACTTGGTAACAAAGGATTGAATCCCCCAAGCCCTTACCTCTCCCTAGTGGATACATTCAACCACCTCATTTTTAGTTGTTTCCATAGCCAGTTCTTGGAGTTTTATTTCATTCTAAATATTTACATGATTTTACAATTCCTATGGTTTACTAACAAATCACAATATATAAAAATACTTTCCTTTACAAGCCATGTGTTCGCTAGCGGGGCCTTGGCCTTTAGCTCCACGCTAGGAACCATGGACCACATATTTCTAATATTTACACATTAAGCCAATAATTTCAAAGGTAAAAATGGGGGTATTACACGTTGTTTCTCAAGGAGGGTTTGTATCGTTTGTTTTTTACAGGCCTCAAGAATGCCTTGTAGATCCAAATTGCCTGGCTCCATGTTGTCACCATCCTCATAAATGATTACCTTTTCTTTGAACAGCTGGGTTTCTTCCATGGTATGTTCTGGGCTAGTAATTTTAGGTTCATCAAGTCATCTGTTTTTGTTTTCTTCCATTTGTGGTGGATTTATGGCTTGATTAAATGGGCTAACTATTTGCGCATCACCCATAGAGTTTTATGTAGATTCCTCCATATGTTATAAGTTTTCCAACACAATGAATTTGTTCATGGATTGAGGATCGGAGGATGGGGATGGATGTGAGATATTAATTCCCCCTCTTTAGTGTCTGCTACTGAAGGTGGTCATAAATACTTGTCGATTTGCTTCTACTTCTATTTTTTCTTTTGGGGGTTGAATATTCAAGGGGAAATCATGAAATAGATGGCCATATTCATGTCACCTTCTACAGGGAAGTGAAACATGTTCATATTCCACCATCTAGATCCAATCTGTGTCATGATAGCTTAAGCAGATCAAATCTAGGAGAGATCCTGAAATGCTCATGTGCACAGAGATTTAGGTGTAGGAGGTATACTTACCTTTTTTCGTTGCATCAACGATCTTGACAAAGGAACCTAGTGTATTGTCAATTAATTCGAGGGTTTCTTCATCCCATAATTCATGTGGAAGATAGTATAGCTGGATCCATACAGGAAACATAGTAAAAACCTCTTTCTTTGGGGAGAAGTGTTCCGTCCAATCTTTGAGGAACATGCCCGTCGAGTTGAAGAAGTAAGAACCATTACCATAGATCTTGTTTATTTCTTCTAGGTTCAAAAAAATCGATGTAAGAAATCCTTTCTATCCTAGTTTCATCTCCACCTACCCTTTTGGTTTTGATTTAGTTGCGATCCATCCATTGAGGGTGCGTTCTGTTGGCCAAAACCCTAGAAATTTCCCTATCATTGTGTGGTCCTTCATATACTAGATATAGCTCCGATATTATTCGATGTGACTTCGTAGCACAGTATAACATCTGATTTTTGGATGCATGGTTTTTGAGGGTTTGGATCAGTTGCAATCTGTGAGCTTTCCTTGTCCATGGGATGGTTCGAAGACAATTGGATGCTATTTCCCGCCCCTCCCAACCCTATCAACCAAGAGACGATCTCTGGGTTGTTACTACTTTTGTTGGGAACCCCTTGGGTACTAGATCCATCGCCAATGTAAGTATGTTCAACACTTCCTTGTAGGGCGAAGAGGGTCTTCCTCCTCCTGTAGAATCCATCAGGGCTTTTACTCTTAATCACAGAAAATCAGAGCATAGGGCCTAGTCTTTGTTTTGGGTCCATATCTAAACTTAATCAAGAACATAGATATTATAATTTTTTAATGTTTTTTATGCCAACTAAAATCATTCATTAACTTTTGTATGAAACAAAGTAAAACTATGCATTATATTTTCTATGAGCAAAGTAAAACTATGCATTGTCTTTTCTATGAGTTTAACCATACTCATTAAGAACTTCATTGATAGTTAAGAGTTTTACATACAAGAAGTAATTTTTTGTTTTGTCCCCATTAAGTATATGTTGAAGTAGTGGGTTTTCCATGAACTACATACTAAATGTTCAAGGGGCAATCATTGTGCTCAATCTATGTTCTGTTCTCTTCAAAATGTTCTTGAGTAACACATTTGTTGTGCTGAAGAGGTATATTCTACAACCCAGTAGGGGAGGATGTGTAACTCCTTCTGTGCTCATCATGGAGTTGACAGGTGTGATTTAAAAATAATAATAAACAATTATACAAAATAATATGTCGTCTCAAATTAGATTTAAAACATATATATAAAAAACTACACAAATTAGGTAAATTAAACCCCTTCCTCAACAACTACACTCTAAAAATAGGTTTGCACTTGGAGAGATTTGTTCTCTCACGGCGCTTAGTAGATCCCCTTTTAAGATGGATCTATGCTAGTAGTAGCTATAAGTATACTAAGCAGTGAGGAGGTCTCTTGTCTCAAAATTTTCAAATGGATCTTATATGTAAAATTCATAGATTATTAAATTTTCTTAAATTGTACTTATATTTTTATTAATAAATTTTTCAAAATATTTCCAATTCTATTACAATTTACCCCCACATGCAGAACTAATTGTTTTAGGTTTTTGTATGGGAGTAAAACACATTAAGTGTGGATAATAAATGAGACGTTATACTATTGAGTGAGCTGAATTATGGACACTAAGTGAGATTCCAATCCTTAAAGCAAAAAGGAGGGTTGATAAAACATTGACACATTTATTGATGTGGAAAGGTAGATTATATCAATGAAATAAAATAATAATCTTAAACTCAGATCTATCAAACATTAAATCTTAATTACCATACCAATCTCAATAACACTAAGTTTGTTACTAAGAGTTATCATGGTAGGGCATAGAGTTGGCTTAATCTTGTTAAAAGATCATTTGACCATTTTGTTACTAAAAGTTATCATGTTAGGGCATAGAGATGTAGAGCTTAATCTAGTTAAAAGACCATTTGACCATTTTTCTTTCTCAAGTGAATGGTATCAATTTGCTTTAGGATTGGAAATGGAAGATTACGGATTTTTTGCTGAGTGATATGATTCCGCATATAGGAAAATGGTGTGAGCTAAACTCTAGCCGATTTGTACTTAAAATTTGGAAGTTTTCCTGTCAAAATTTGGCTAAAATTGTTGAAATGGCACTTTTCAGTTAGTGGAATTGCATAATCGAGGTGCCCCAAGGGTAATCAAGGATGTTGAATCCATTCCTGCAATCAAAATTGCAATCCCAACAACTAAAATTGCAATTTCAACAATTTCTCCATCACCGGATTTGGACGAAAACCACGAGAAAAAGTTCAAATCGTCTATAAATTAGCTTACTCCCTTGGGAAAATTGCATTGTTCCATCACCATGAAACCATAGTAGCATAATTGGGCACTATTGGCCTTTCATGTACGGTTTGGAACAATTCTCGTGTGTAAGTAAAATACGAATATATTGGAAAATTAAATTTTGAAATACCACATTTTAATTATTCAATCACTATAAAATGTAAATTACATTCAATTTCATACTTTCTTATAAAAATAATTTATTTAACTAGTTGTTATCTCTCACACTTATTACTAACTAATTGTTATTTCTCACACTCTCTATCCTAGTACATTGAGATTTTATATTTTTCTTTTTAAATAATTTTGATTATATTATAAATAACATGTCTAGAAATAAACCATTAATTTTAAATATACATTTATGTTATATCTGGTTTTAACCTAACAGTGAGTCGACACACAGCATTACGAATGTTGTCTCTTCTTCCCAAGGCCGTCCCAGACTTCACGCTCACTAAACACCCACCCCAACTCGTCGCCCCCAAACCATCCAACACCAAAGCAATCTCTCTATCTCTCAACATCGAACACCCACCCCAACTCGTCGCCCCCAACCATCCAACACCACAGCAATCTACCTTTACCACAATCAAGCCAAGAAAACCTTCTAAAAAGTTGGCATGTGTATCATGAACTTTACCCTTACCACAATGAATATTTTTTCAAGCCGATAAAACCAGGCTAATAAGGTGGGATGTATATTACGAACTTTAATTAACTATGAATATTTTTTTCATTTTAGTCACTTTTCGTCATACCATACAATTTAAAATATATATATATACACACAAACATGCACGTAACCCACATTAAAGAAAAAGACATAACTAATTGTCTTATGCTACGTAGAGGAAAGCCAATAATCAAATTTGTATAACATTAAAATATATTTAGCTGAATTTAAGTTTCGATATATACACACAAACATGCAGGTAACCCACATTAAAGAAAAAGACATAACTAATTGTCTTATGCTACGTAGAGGAAAGCCAATAATCAAATTTGTGCAACATTAAAATATATTTAGCTGAATTTAAGTTTCGATTAAGTTTCCATTGTATCATTAATATAACATGCTCACATATAGGATATTTAATAATCAATATAGGAGAAGTAAATACCTATTATCTATGCATGTTAATTGAGTTTAATTCTAATGGTTGTAGTAGTTTTTATGCATGTTAATTGGGTTTAACTTTAGTGATTGTGAGACAGAGTATTGTCTTCTCCACTTAAATTTTATTCTCTTCAAAACCCAACCAAAATATTTAATATTGTAATAAGAACATATTAAAGCATTTCTTTTAATTCATAATTTCTCCAAATTGATAATAAGAGTAAATATTTTTGGACTCTTAAGATGAATGCACAGCCATAAACTATCAATATAGAAATTGATGGAAAATAAAGAATGAATTTTGTTTTAAATAAATCTAACATAGGAACTTCAATGGTTGTTTTTATTGGTGCACGGATGCTTATTAAAGAGATCAATGTCAAACAACTTAGATCCAACAAACTACACACCAACCCACTCAACATTAGTTTAACAGCATAGTAGCAAGGTGGATAATGCTCACCCTCCTTTAACTCAAATCACTTTCCTATGAATAACTTTGTATAAAGGATGAGCTCAACAACGTGCTAGCTATGTTGTCAACAAGCATTGAAAGAGGTGCCATAATTGGAATACATTATTTCCCAAAGGGTGATAAATATCCACCCCTAGCCTTAGCCATTTATTAGACTGGGGAGACTTGTGAGCCTAAAAAAGGCATCTACAATGGATGAGAGCCAACAATCAATCATCCTAAGTTGAGTATCCAATGATGGAGTGCCCCTAGAAGACAAAGACAACCCTTTTCTTGAAACACAGATGATTCTCACAGGTAAATGATCAAGACATGAAAGTCTCTGTCGATATTGATAGGATTTTGGGTTCACTTGATTAAAAATGTTAGAGAAACAAACCAAAATGTCAGTAAATCTAAGGAGGTTTGTGTGAATCTCCTCCGTTTTTTTGAGAGGGCATCACTCCCTCAAGTAGTTGCAATTCACAATTTGAAATAGAATTGGTTACAAATCATTGTCAAGAACTGCATCCATATAGATCAAATATAAGATTGAGATACATTGAAAAATGAATCAAAATGTTGGTGATTAAAGGGGTGTGGTGAAATGAAAAAGAAAGAAGAATATTGAAGCTAATTTTTCCCCATGAAATTTGAGAGGGGTTTCTCACATGAGGAGAAAGCATATGTGAAAGGAGAATGGATTCTAAAAGAATGTGATTTCTTCAATATTTGAATTTAGTGAAAAGCTTCTTAAATTGGTTTTATAACAGAGAAATGGGTGTTCCCATGAAGATGGGTAACACTTTTTGGCAAGCGAAAGGTGCAAATATGGTAAAAAGTGAGCTCAATCGAGCTCTTGTTAATCCCTCAATCAATCTCTTGGAATCTCGGTCGAGGGATTAACAAAGAGCTCGATCGAGCTATTTTGAAACTCTCGATTGAGGGTTGATAAAACCCTCAATCGAGCTCTATAGCTTTATCGAGGGTTAATTAAACCCTCGATCCAGCTCAGAAGTTCGATCAAGGTTCAATGTTCAATCAAGGTTTTGTGTCCAATGGAAATTTGAAAAAAAAGGACCATGGGATACTTTACGGTTGTGGGATTAAGAAGCTTGATCGAGCTTTAAAGGTCGATTGAGATAAAACCTTGATTAAGATTAAAGTTTGATTGAGCTCTTGTAATAGTTATAAAAATGAAAAAGAAACAACCCACGACTTATTTCACTACACTATTGCACAAAAGCTTAGCGAGGAGTACATACAAACTCGAATGAAAGTTGTGAAGCTCAACCGAGGACCGACTTGCCACCACACACCGTGCCACCAACCACCACCTCCTGCTACCATACCATGGCCTCCACATCCAGATGTAGGAAATTTAAATCCCCCCAAAATAGATAAATTGTGTTTTTCTTTTTAATTTTAATGAAAAAATTATAAAATTAGTTGAAAACCCCCAAAATTCTATGCATTGATTGAAATTGTTTTTTATTCTTTAATAATTTTAATGAAAATTTTGTACAGCTATTAATTTTTATTATATATGTTTTTGTAATTTACATTTAGTTTTAAAAAAATAGTTTTTGTAAATTATGACTAGTTTATTTTGATGAAAATTTTGTAAAATTAGTTACTTTCATTATATATGTTTTTGTAATTTAGATTTAGTTGTTTTAAAAAAAATAGTTTTTGTAAATTAGAATTAGTTTATTTAAATGACCCTTAAACCAACAACCACCATAAACCCACAACATAAATGATGCCAATTTTATTTTCAAGTGTGTATTGACAAGCAAAAATGTTGCAGATTTATTTCAATCCTTCGACAATGGAGGTATGATTAATCCACAATTGACACTTGTAACCATAACCAAGAGCAAATAGATTATATTCTAGGATTACTAGAATCTATTTGAAATTATATATAAACTACAAATAAACATATTAAATATTTATATATTTTAAAAACGTGTTATATATATATATATATATATATATATATATAATTCTTTGGGAGTATTAAAGATGGATTGGTGTTTGTCCAAGACTACATGCTTGTTAAAAGGAATGGGTTAAGAACGGGTCTCAAAAGCTTTAATGGCATGGAATTATGCCACAATGCTTGAATGACCATTTTTAATAATATTTTCCATATGGTGCAAACTAAGAATCTCTAGAGATCCAATTGTAATTCAGGCATAAGGTGCCAAAACCCATGGTGATAGAATTAATCTTCATGTTCAAATAGAGGATGAGGGGGAGAAGTGCCTTGAGTCAACCACTGCATACGTCCCTGAGTCAATTAATGTCTCTCCCTGTTCTTTTAAGACTTGGTGCTTGGTTTTCCATCCACGCCCTTTTTCTTTTTTGGGATTTTTTGTTGATCCTTTGGAGGGGTTGTCTTAACCCCCAAAGATGGCTGCCCAAAGTTAGTGCCCAATTTAGATGATGCAGGGTGGCCCCGAGCTTTCTCCAAAGCTTCCTTTAGTAGTTCACATTGTGTCATGTCCCCTTTCACAGAATCGACTGGTGGAGGGAACATGATCGATATGTTGGGTGCTAAAATTAACCTCTAAGGCCGTATTATCAAATTCATGAACATTTAAATGCGTGTGCAATGCATATAAAAAATACATAGTGGAATTAAAATCCATTACACACACATCATGCATGTATCGGCATGTTCATCACAGGCATAACAAAAAACTCATGCACATAAATATACTCATCTTATGCTATTGATAGGCATTCAATTGCAAAAGTTCAAATTGTCTCATTCATTCAATTTAACATAAGCAAACAATCACTCATAATACATAACATTTAGCATAATTATAAACAACAATGAGCACTTATCTTTTAATTGAAATTGTCCCAACAACTGGCTACAGAGGAGCAATGTTCCACCCAAATTTAGGTCGCTCTCCAGCCTATATTATTTCATCTGAGAGACCACTCCCAAGCTAGGCTATGTATCCACTAAGGAGGAACTACTCAGTCTCACTTACAACCATAGGCACAATCACTCATGCTAATCTAACAAACAGCTAGGTTTTTCAAGCATGTATGGAGATAGGGAAGGAGAATGTTAAGCCAGTGAGATCAACCATAGAGCTACAGGAATCTCAATTGATCTCAGACATCCTTGGCACCCACAATACCTACCACACCCAACACAAGGAAGGTCCCATTTTTCGCTACACGGTCCCTAGGGAACCCATTCCGTCCAGTGCTCTTCAGGGTGGGCATAGAAAGGTCTAGCTACTAGATCCATAGAGATTTTTCCTTCACTAGGTTTATCAAGAAATTATGACCTCTGATCTCTCTCCCAATTCGTTCCACTCTTGGATTCTTCCAAATTATGGCCACGTGATTCCCAAAAACGGAATTGATTTTCCCAACTTCCAAATCAGAGTTTTCCTATGGATTTTTGGGCATTTGGCACTCTCAAATTCGCCCCAGGGTTTGTGTCTATGGATCCCCCATTGTATTTTTCTACTCACAACAAATTCTAGGAATTTTTTGCACTCAAAATCATGGCTTCTTTCCTGGCTGCGATTTCTACAATTCTTCACTCTTGGGAATGCATAATGGCTGAGAATTGATGTCTGGTTGGTAAACAATGGAATGGGGATGATTGAAAAATGAATTTCCATGGGGAAGTTAACTTCTAGGCCAAGTAAAGTGAGCCCATAACCTACCATACAAATTTCTGAACTTGCCCATGCTCCATTAATTTCATGAGTTGATTTCTCAGCTGCCTTTTCCTAACAGAATTAAATGCCAACATACTAGTCAATATAGATTCTTAAATTGACACTTGGTAACAAAGGATTGAATCCCCGAAGCCCTTACCTCTCCCCAGTGGATACATTCAACCACCTCATTTTTTGTTGTTTCCATAGCCAGTTCTTGGAGTTTTATTTCATTCTAAATATTTACATGATTTTACAATTACTATGGTTTACTAACAAATGGTTCACAATATATAAAAATACTTTTCTTTACAAGCCATGCGTTCGCTAGCGGGGCCTTGGCCTTTAGCTCCACGCTAGGAACCATAGACCACATATATCTAATATTTACACATTAAGCCAATAATTTCAAAGGTAAAAATGGGGGTATTACACATTGTTTCTCAAGGAGGGTTTGTATCGTTTGTTTTTTACAGGCCTCAAGAATGCCTTGTAGATCCAGATTGCCTGGCTCCATGTTGTCACCATCCTCATAAATGATTACCTTTTCTTTGAATAGCTGGGTTTCTTCCATGGTATGTTTTGGGCTAGTAATTTTAGGTTCATCAAGTCATCTATTTTTGTTTTCTTCCATTTGTGGTGGATTTATGGCTTGATTAAATGGGCTAACTATTTGCGCATCACCCATAGAGTTTTATGTAGATTCCTCCATATGTTATAAGTTTTCCAACACAATGAATTTGTTCATGGATTGAGGATCGGAGGATGGGGATGGATGCGAGATATTAATTCCCCCTCTTTAGTGTCTCCTACTGAAGGTGGTCAGAAATCCTTGCCGATTTGCTTCTACTTCTATTTTTTCTTTTGGGGGTTGAATATTCAAGGGGCAATCATGAAATAGATGGCCATATTCATGGCACCATCTACAAGGAAATGAAACATGTTCATATTCCACCATCTAGATCCAATCTGTGTCATGATAGCTTAAGCAAATCAAATCTAGGAGAGATCCTGAAATGCTCATGTGCACAGAGATTTAGGTGTAGGAGGTATACTTACCTTTTTTCGTTGCATCAATGATCTTGACAAAGGAACCTAGTGTATTGTCAATTAATTCGAGGGTTTCTTCATCCCATAATTCATGTGGAAGATAGTATAGCTGGATCCATACAGGAAGCATAGTAAAAACCTCTTTCTTTGGGGAGAAGTGTTCCGTCCAATCTTTGAGGAACATGCCCGTCGAGTTGAAGAAGTAAGAACCATTACCATAGAACTTGTTTATTTCTTCTAGGTTCGAAAAAATCGATGTAAGAAATCCTTTCTATCCTAGTTTCATCTCCACCTACCCTTTGGTTTTGATTTAGTTGCGATCCATCCATTGAGGGTGCGTTCTGTTGGCCAAAACCCTAGAAATTTCCCTATCATTGTGTGGTCCTTCATATACTAGATATAGCTCCGATATTATTCGATGTGACTTCGTAGCAAAATATAACATCTGATTTTTGGATGCATGGTTTTTGAGGGTGTGGATCAGTTGCAATCTGTGAGCTTTCCTTGTCCATGGGATGGTTCGAAGACACTTGGATGCTATTTCCTGCCCCTCCCAACCCTATCAACCAAGAGACGATCTCTGGGTTGTTACTACTTTTGTTGGGAACCCCTTGGGTACTAGCTCCATCGCCAATGTAAGTATGTTCAACACTTCCTTGTAGGGCAAAGAGGGTCTTCCTCCTCCTGTAGAATCCATCAGGGATTTTACTCTTAATCACAGAAAATCAGAGCATAGGGCCTAGTCTTCGTTTTGGGTCCATATCTAAACTTAACCAAGAACATAGATATTATAATTTTTTAATGTTTTTTATGCCAACTAAAATCATTCATTAACTTTTGTATGAAACAAAGTAAAACTATGCATTATATTTTCTATGAGAAAAGTAAAACTATGCATTGTCCTTTCTATGAGTTTAACCATACTCATTGAGAACTTCATTGATAGTTAAGAGTTTTACATACAAGAAGTAATTTTTTGTTTTGTCCCCATTAAGTATCTGTTGAAGTAGTGGGTTTTCCATGAACTACATACTAAATGTTCAAGGGGCAATCATTGTGCTCAATCTATGTTCTGTTCTCTTCAAAATGTTCTTGAGTAACACATTTGTTGTGCCGAAGAGGTATATTCTACAACCCAGTAGGGGAGGATGTGTCACTCCTTTTGTGCTCATCATGGAGTTGACAGGTGTGATTTAAAAATAATAATAAACAATTACACAAAATAATATGTCGTCTCAAATTAGATTTGAAACATATATATATATATATATATATATATATATATAACTACACAAATTAGGTAAATTAAACCCCTTCCTCAACAACTGCACTCTAAAAACTGGTTTGCACTTGGAGAGATTTGATCTCTCACGACGCTTAGTAGATCCCCTTTTAAGATGGATCTATGCTAGTAGTAGCTATAAGTATACTAAGCAGTGAGGAGGTCTCTTGTCTCAAAATTTTCAAATGGATCTTATATGTAAAATTCATAGATTATTAAATTTTATTAAATTGTACTTATATTTTTATTAATAATTTTTTCAAAATATTTCCAATTCTATTACAATTTACCCCCACATGCAGAACTAATTGTTTTAGGTTTTTGTATGGGAGTAAAACACATTAAGTGTGGATAATAAATGAGACATTATACTATTGAGTGAGCTGAATTATGGACACTAAGTGAGATTCCAATCCTTAAAGAAAAAAGGAGGGTTGATAAAACAGTTGACACATTTATTGATGTGGAAAGGTAGATTATATCAATGAAATAAAATAATAATCTTAAACTCAGATCTATCAAACATTAAATCTTAATTACCATACCAATCTCAATAACACTAAGTTTGTTACTAAAAGTTATCATGGTAGGGCATAGAGTTGGCTTAATCTTGTTAAAAGATCATTTGACCATTTTGTTACTAAAAGTTATCATGGTAGGGCATAGAGATGTAGAGCTTAATCTAGTTAAAAGACCATTTGACCATTTTTCTTTCTCAAGTGAATGGTATCAATTTGCTTTAGGATTGGAAATGGAAGATTACGGATTTTTTGTTGAGTGATATGATTCCACATATAGGAAAATGGTGTGAGCTAAACTCTAGCCGATTTGTACTTAAAATTTGGAAGTTTTCCTGTCAAAATTTGGCTAAAATTGTTGAAATGGCACTTTTCAGTTAGTGGAATTGCATAATCGAGGTGCCCCAAGGGTAATCAAGGATGTTGAATCCATTCCTGCAATCAAAATTGCAATCCCAACAACTAAAATTGCAATTTCAACAATTTCTCCATCACCGGATTTGGACGAAAACCACGAGAAAAAGTTCAAATAGTCTATAAATTAGCTTACTCCCTTGGGAAAATTGCATTGTTCCATCACCATGAAACCATAGTAGCATAATTGGGAAGTATTGGCCTTTCATGTACGGTTCGGAACAATTCTCATGTGTAAGTAAAATACGAATATATTGGAAAATTAAATTTTGAAATACCACATTTTAATTATTCAATCACTATAAAATGTAAATTACATTCAATTTCATACTTTCTTATAAAAATAATTTATTTTAACTAGTTGTTATCTCTCACACTTATTACTAACTAATCGTTATCTCTCACACTCTCTATCCTATTACATTGAGATTTTATATTTTTGCTTTTAAATAATTTTGATTATATTATAAATAACATGTCTAGAAATAAACCATTGATTTTAAATATACATTTATGATACATCTGGTTTTAACATAACGTTGAGTCGACATGTTGTCTCTTCTTCCCAAGGCCGTCCCAGACTTCACGCTCAATAAACACCCACCCCAACTCGTTGGTTGCACCACAGCAATCTCTCTATCTCTCAACATCGAACACCCACCCCAACTCGTCGCCCCCAACCATCCAACACCACAGCAATCTCTCTATCTCTCTAACATCGATGATCAATTGGCATTGAGGCGTCAGACTTCTTTAAATCTCTTTTATCCCTCCAACAACAACAAGAATTATGAAAATGATCCAGTCAAAGTTATCAAAGAGGCTCTAGCTAAGGATCTGGTTCACTACTATCCTTTTGCCGGAAGACTGAGAGAAGCAGACAAGGGTAAGCTCACAGTGGACTGCACTGGCCAAGGGATTCTATTTGTAGAGGCCGATGCAGATGTTTCCTTGGAAGAATTTGGAGATCTTTATCCACTAATTCCTCGCGATGATGAGTTTATCCAGAACGTTCCCGGATCAGAAACGATCACAAATTCTCCACTTCTTCTGATTTAGGTCGTTTATTCATGTTTGAATCCCTAACATATGTATATATTCACTGTATATAAGCCTATTCATGTAGACTAATCACATAGAATGTATACATCGTATGGATTGGATTGGATTTTCAAGTAACGCGTCTAAGATGTGGAGGAGTTGTATTGGGTATACGTATCAACCATTGCATGACAGATGCCTTTGGAGCCAACTGATTCCTGAAAGCTCTGGGTGAAATGGTGAGAGGTGCAGCAAGGCCCGAGATTCCTCCAGTTTGGAATAGAGAAATCCTGCGACCCAGAGTGAAGCCTTCCATAAAATATCCCCACCATGAATACTTTTATCTGGAAGAAAAACATGGAGAGTTGCTGAGAGCTTCTGCGGAGGAGATGACCTTTAAATCCTTTTTTTTGGGTCGAAAGAAGTTGAAGCTTTAAAACAACATGTAGAAGGATTCAAGTGATCTACATTCGAAGTATTATCGGCCTGCCTGTGGCAATCTAGAACAAAGGCTCTCAATATCCGTTCCAGCAGGCTTCTATGGCAATGCAATTGGTTTTGCTTGCACTCAGGCAAAAGCTGGGGATCTAAGCGACCAGCCGCTGTCGTTCGCTGTGAAATTAATAAAATATGCCAAGAAAATGATTGATGAAGAATACATGCAGTCTGTGATCGATATGATCGAAGTGAAAGGGCGCCCACCTGTCCATCTTCTTATTATTTTGTCACTGACATTAGCAAACTTGACTTTGGAGAGGCAGATTTTGGGTGGGGAAAACCAGTCACAGGGGGTTCACTCAATGAACCTGTTGCATAGCACGATCGTTCACGTGATATTAAAGAATACCCCTAATTTCACTAAATATTGGAAAATGCATCCTAAAATTGTATTGTTGAACCCCCCTCCCAATATGCCTTTCCAATTAAGAAAACCCCTAGTTTCACTAGATATTGTAGGTATCCATTTTTATCAACCCATTTTTAACACCCCATTTATATCATATTATCAAGTTGTAACAAACAGGAGCCCTGCCACATCTTAGTATAAGCAAACACGCTGCTAAATAAAATAATAGTATAATTCTAACAATGATCCCACTAGGATTGCAGGGATGACCGATCAATTTGTAGCATTGGAGAGTGGAACACCCAAAGAAATAAAGTACCGGGGAAGGCAAAATGCATAAAACAAAACCTAGTCAAGAGATCAACATATTAACAAAGAATGTAAAAGACTGATAGTCCAATTGTTACTGCAATGCTTAGAAAATATGATAATTGCAAATGTTTCACACCACAACCTACCAATCTACCAATTTTATATCATGTAATACAAATATAGCCATAGATAACTCATGTTTTCTATATGCTTAATAAATTAATCTCCATAAAAATGCAAAATTGAAACCCTTTTGTGGAAGGATGCCCCTACCTTCCTATAAAAAAAAACAGCATGGTTGATGTTTGAACCCAAATGAACATAGAAAAATTCCTTTTACTTTTCAATAACACCATATGATCATGTGCATAGCTTGGATTTGGGTCATTCACAAGATCGAATGAATTGCCTCCACTTCCTCTACATTTATTCTTGCAATCACGGGAATTAACAACATTTAGTTACCTTTTCTTGGGTTATATCTAGATAGGGGAAAATATCCATTGTTAGGTTTCAAGCATGCAATAGTTATAAAGATACACAAATAGTGAAACTTATATGATACCATTTCATGGTAACGATAACACATAGGGTATCTAAATAAGGATTTAGATTTTCACCTATGTTCATGTTAATTCCAATATAATATTAAAACAGATGCCTTGCATATAAGAATTGAAATTACAATTATGAATGTGCCAAATATAACTCAATCTAACAACTATTCCTAACTGGAAATGTGAAAAAATTAAAGAAGAATGCAAAAAGTCAAAATAAATAATTAGTCAAGAAACATTGATCAAACTTTTCTTGGTTCTAGTGATCCAAGAAAGATTGATCTTAAATTACAGAACAGTTTCTCTTAAAATGCCAGCATAGCAATTAATTCATCAAATTACAGAAGTAAAATACTTCATCCCTGCACAGAAAACTATAATTTAAATACTTATCAATTATTCTTACCTTACTAATTATTTATGAATTGTAACAGTTGTTTTAGACCATCTAGCATCTTGAATATTTCATAATATTTCTTTCTTCGATATCTTTGAATTTTCTTTTCAACAGTTATAAAAATAAATCTGTTCCTTTCCAAGAGTCATTATAAGCTTTGAAAGCAGAGTTACAGTATTTACATGCAAAGACATTGCAGAACGGTATTATATAAATCTTAGTATTTATTTTTATTTCATAAAATTTTCTAGTATTTGTTTTCTATCACTTTTTAAACCAAAGGTGAAGTTTGAATCCTTGTTCAAATCTCATTATTCTTACAATTTCACTTCAAAACCCTAGGTTGACTCTCGACTTTTCATTACAACTGTTTTAAACATTATTGATAGAAGACACACAGGCAGTACTTGAGATTCAAAACCCAGATCTTCTACATATCAAACCGAGCAAGAAGTAATTCAAGTTATGCTCACACAGGAACAAGGTTTCAACCCTGTAAATACTTTTTTTTTTTTACATTGTAATTTTGTTTACGACTTTGGAAACAATACTTTGTCACTAAAACTTTAAGGCCTATTTATTAAATTACTTTTCTGACAGTTCAAATCGAAATCTTCAAAACCTCCATTCTTATTTATTTCCAGAATCTAACTACAGAAGTTCATTTCTTTAGATTGAGCGTCAAACTACAGTATTCGCAACAACTTTAAGAGTACCGAATACAAAAAAAAGAACAACGCAACATTTCTTTTCTTCTGTAACTAAAAACCAGTATTATAATACCAAGTCAAATGACTTTCAATCCTTTAAAGCGAAGCTTGCAAGCTGTACTATGGCGAAGATGCCATTGTAAAATATTTTCAGTTTACAATGCAGGCTTGAAGCCTCGGCAACACAAAAACTCAGTCTAAACATTATCATTGCTTACGGATTAACCTAACTGTTTTACTGATTAGAACGTTTTAACTTCCGACGAGTCCAGGGTTATGGATGAACCCGAGACTTACCAGGACAGCAGAGTCCTCGACGTTCATTTGTCCAGCAAGCTTGGATGTTAGACCTTTGATTGACCCTGCAACTGAAACATACATCTAAATAAATTAGAATGAATCAAAATAAAGGATTTATGAAAACTCAAATTTCAATGATGGAACATAGAGACGTATTACCTTGAGTGGAAAGGCCAAAGATCCAACCCCAGCACTGTAAAAATAGACTTTCACCCTGAAATAGAAACCACACCAAGGTCGTGGTATCAAATACTGAGCATTCACTTACAGGTCTGCAAAACACCATTAAAATAACGCAGAGGTCGCGGGTTCCAAACTCCAAGCAAACTTGCTAACCCTAAGTTTTAGCAGCGTGTCGGCCTCACACTCTAACTCCAAAACGTGAAAGTGAAGACTGAGAAACCCTCCAACATTACTTACAACGAGAATTTAGGGTTTATCATTCAACAACCCAGATCTATTGTGATCGACGAGCGAGAAGGTGACAGCCTGATGCTTTGAGAATCGGGCAACCATGACATAAATACCTCATTTATTGTAATAGCTACGACAATGCCAACGCTGCATGCCAAGGAGTCAATCCCATGTACAGTTCGGAGGAGAGCTGCTTGTTCACTACGCATAGTTCGATTTCATGAGTCACATTTTAACGAGGCTTCACGTGGTTTGACAACGTGGATAGACAGCATTACACTCCACTAAAGAGTTGGTTCAGAACCATTAATGTTTGGATGAGACACCATCAACCTGTCAGATCGATGCAGCAGCGACATTAATAACCGTCACTTCCTTACCAGTGTCGTATTTAATGCTTGGTGTAATGTCGTTCATTATCAATACATAGAGTAAGGTTAGGATTGCATTGTATATCGCTTCATCGCTATGGTATTAACCATCGAATGCATGATTACATAAATCAAAAGTTTGTATTGGTAATAATCGCATGCATATAAGATTTAGATAGTTAGAACTTAGGTTAAAAAATAGTATCGGTACATTGTAATATTATTACAATAAACCATATAAAAGTTGTTTATTATAATAATGCACCAATATCACATTAGAATGGTTCACTCTATAGTTAAAAAGGTCCACACTTATATTGTATTATGTTCTTAAATAAAATATGATTTTGACTTTATAAATATCAAGACTATATCCATATATATATAAATTATAAATGGAGAAAGTAGAAGCTACCATAGTTATCTTAAATAAAATACCAAGCATTGAAATAGTAAGTGAAACTTGATGTTATAATAAAGGAATAAAGTTCAAATTGAATTTGTCCATCAATCGTTTCACCTGGTAGTAAAAGGTTTCATGAATTGGAAAATATTGGCAGAATCATATTAGCAATTCATTCTTCAAATCTAGTAATTAATCTTAAGATTTTTAAGCATAGATATTTCTACCAAGATAATGTACTTTTGAACCCTGTTTAAATATTATTAACTTCTGCAACTTGTATTTTTTTTCGAAATAATACATTTAGAACTTGGATAGAATTCCATACCTGAAACAAGGAGGTACTTATAATTTCTTTAACCAAATAAGACGACTAATTGGAAAATATAAATACTCTTAAACATTGTTTTGTCATTGTTATCCTTACCTGCAAATATTCGCAAGAAGGACAGGTACAAATGCTTTAGCTAATTAGCTAAGTAAGTCTCGGGGCACCTCGCAGGAACCCTTTCATCACCATCCCGAAATTAAAACTGTCAGTACCTTGTCAAGGAGAACTCTGTCTTATATTGTTTTGAAATTTCAGTTATTACAACTACAAACAAATTAGTGTCGTAATCATTTTTATGGAGGTAAGACACATCACTGTCTTAAAGCATCATTAGTTAAAAGGACATAGTAGTTCAATTGTTATATACATTAATGACTTTATTATTTAATACTACCTTAACAAGCATTTATTACTTCCGCAATCACAATTTTAACATTTAATGCTGGTATAATTTTCTTTTAAAATTTTATGAAATTATCGGGATGTTACATTGCTCAAGGACAATAATCCAAAGAGACTTCCATCGATATTATCATTGGTACACTATTATCAAATTTATTCAAAACTAAGGATCATAAGCAATATCAAATAAAAACGGAAGGTCCTTAAGTCTTAGGTGGGTATGAATTGAGCTCGTGATTTGGACGTATGAATCCATCCCACGATTTGGAGGTTATTCCTCAACACTCCCAAATAAAATAACCCCCAATATTTATATTACTATTGTCAAATAAAAAAAACCCCTTGACCCCTTAATACGGGGCAATATATTTTTGAGGTTTTTAAGAGTATTCAACCCCCCAATATGAATGGACGTGATATGATATTGCCTCACTAGTGAACCCCCGTGAAACCAGTCTACGCGGGCGTTGGGAAACCACCGTTATTCTTAATCTCCACGCATTTTTCAAGCTCCTACTTGAGAGACTTTGAAGGAATCGTAGTTCCGGTTCATTTGTCGTCTGTTGCAATGGGGGAATTCGAAGAAAATATAAACAAATTGATCAGTTAGAATCACAATCTTCTTTTATAATATGTTAAAAACGTACCTGGGTTTTAATGCACTGCGCCTTGCCAGTGGCGCTTTAATGGCTTCTTATCCTTATCGATCTAAATCTTATTTTCTTTGTCACACTATAAAGTAATGTAATGGGATACTTTTGGAGAAAATCAAAGTCGTAGATGATATGGTTTTTGCCATATTATACTTCATTGCATTTGTTCACTGTTCGTTTGTATTTTTCTGACAGGAACCTTTGATTCAAGTTTCTCAATGGCATGCATCGGGCGTGGGATAACTGGCACTCAAATCGCCTCGCCTTGCTTTTCCCGCAATTTGTTTCTTAGATTCCGTAATGAAAATGGCCGAATCGTAGTTTTACCCTATATACTGCGGAACTATACCATGGAACCAGGCTCTAAAGGGTTACCTCATTGCATAGTAGCATAATTCGGCTGTATTAGCAGTTCAGGTACCGAAATTCGGAACAAATTCGAAATTCATACGAATACTGATTCTTAGTAATGGAAAATTAAAGTTTAAAAACCAATTTAAAAAAAACAAACTTAAATACTATAAAACATAAATACCATTCAATTTATACTTTCTTATTAAAATAATTATTAATAACTAGTTGCCATCACTCACACTTGCCATATGGCAGGGTGTTGAATTTTTGTTTGTTTGTCTTTTAAATCTATTTGATTTTATTATAAAAAAATTTATGTACATTTATCATATATTTTTGAATACTCGATTAAAAAATATTAGATATAAGCAATCTACTTCCGTATTTTATTCGTATTAGATTTTTTCATTACGTATTTTTCCCGTATCGAATCGTATTTGGATCCGTATTCGTATTCGAATTATGCTACTGTACCTGATTTTTAAATATGATATAACCACTCCATTATTTATAATATAATTTGATTATCTTCATTTTCTATAATATAATTTAATTATAATAAGCCTATGCATTTAGTTTAGAAAATTTATCAATATTTACAGAAACCTTACATCTTTACTTCCCAAATTCAATTCCCCTAAAAACAAATATTAAAATATATATAATTTGTCTAAATGCTGATTCACAAAATTCTACCATTACCACAATCAAGCCAAGAAAACCTTCTAAAAAGGTGGCATGTGTATCATGAACTTTACCCATACCACAATGAATATTTTTTCAAGCCGATAAAACCAGGCTAATAAGGTGGGATGTATATTACGAACTTTAATTAACTATGAATATTTTTTCATTTTAGTCACATTTCGTCATACCATACAATTTTAAAAATATATATACACACAAACATGCAGGTAACCCACATTAAAGAAAAAGACATAACTAATTGTCTTATGCTACGTAGAGGAAAACCAATAATCAAATTTGTGCAACATTAAAATATATTTAGCTGAATTTAAGTTTCGATTAAGTTTCCATTGTATCATTAAAATAACATGCTCACATATAGTATATTTAATAATCAATATAGGAGAAGTAAATACCTCTTATCTATGCATGTTAATTGAGTTTAATTCTAATGGTTGTAGTAGTTTTTATGCATGTTAATTGGGTTTGGGTTTAACTTTAGTGATTGTGAGACAGAGTATTGTCTTCTCCACTTAAATTTTATTCTCTTCAAAACCCAATCAAAATATTTAATATTGTAATAAGAACATATTAAAGCATTTCTTTTAATTCATAATTTCTCCAAATTGATAATAAGAGTAAATATTTTTGGACTCTTAAGATGAATGCACAGCCATAAACTATCAATATAGAAATTGATGGAAAATAAAGAATGAATTTTGTTTTAAATAAATCTAACATAGGAACTTCAATGGTTGTTTTTATTGGTGCACGGATGCTTATTAAAGAGATCAATGTCAAACAACTTAGATCCAACAAACTACACACCAACCCACTCACATTAGTTTAACAACATAGTAGCAAGGTGGATAATGCTCACCCTCCTTCAACTCAAATCACTTTCCTATGAATAACTTTGTATAAAGGATGAGCTCAACAACGTGCTAGCTATGTTGTCAACAAGCATTGAAAGAGGTGCCATAATTGGAATACATTATTTCCCAAAGAGTGATAAATATCCACCCCTAGCCTTAGCCATTTATTAGACTGGGGAGACGTGTGAGCCTAAAAAAGGCATCTACAATGGATGAGAGCCAACAATCAATCATCCTAAGTTGAGTATCCAATGATGGAGTGCCCCTAGAAGACAAAGACAACCCTTTTCTTGAAACACAGATGATTCTCACAGGTAAATGATCAAGACATGAAAGTCTCTGTCGATATTGATAGGATTTTGGGTTCACTTGATTAAAAATGTTAGAGAAACAAACCAAAATGTCAGTAAATCTAAGGAGGTTTGTGTGAATCTCCTCCGGTTTTTTGAGAGGGCATCACTCCCTCAAGTAGTTGCAATTCACAATTTGAAATAGAATTGGTTACAAATCATTGTCAAGAACTGCATCCATATAGATCAAATATAAGATTGAGATACATTGAAAAATGAATCAAAATGTTGGTGATTAAAGGGGTGTGGTGAAATGAAAAAGAAAGAAGAATATTGAAGCTAATTTTTCCCCATGAAATTTGAGAGGGGTTTCTCACATGAGGAGAAAGCATATGTGAAAGGAGAATGGATTCTAAAAGAATGTGATTTCTTCAATATTTGAATTTAGTGAAAAGCTTCTTAAATTGGTTTTATAATAGAGAAATGGGTGTTCCCATGAAGATGGGTAACACTTTTTGGCAAGCGAAGGGTGCAAATATGGTAAAAAGTGAGCTCAATCGAGCTCTTGTTAATCCCTCGATCAAGCTCTCGGAATCTCGGTCGAGGGATTAACAAAGAGCTCGATCGAGCTATTTTGAAACTCTCGATTGAGGGTTGATAAAACCCTCAATCGAGCTCTATAGCTTTATCGAGGGTTAATTAAACCCTCAATCCAGCTCAAAAGTTCGATCAAGGTTCAATGTTCAATCAAGGTTTTGTGTCCAATGGAAATTTGAAAAAAAAAAGACCATGGGATACTTTACGGTTGTGGGATTAAGAGGCTTGATCAAGCTTTAAAGGTCGATTGAGATAAAACCTTGATCAAGATTTAAAGTTTGATTGAGCTCTTGTAATAGTTATAAAAATGAAAAAGAAACAACCCACGACTTATTTCACTACACTATTGCACAAAAGCTTAGCGAGGAGTACATACAAGCTCGAATGAAAGTTGTGAAGCTCAACCGAGGACCGACTTGCCACCACGCACCGTGCCACCAACCACCACCTCCTGCTACCATACCATGGCCTCCACATCCAGATGTAGGAAATTTAAATCCCCCCAAAATAGATAAATTGTGTTTTTCTTTTTAATTTTAATGAAAAAATTATAAAATTAGTTGAAAACCCCCAAAATTCTATGCATTGATTGAAATTGTTTTTTATTCTTTAGTAATTTTAATGAAAATTTTGTACTGCTATTAATTTTTATTATATATGTTTTTGTAATTTAGATTTAGTTTTAAAAAATTAGTTTTTGTAAATTATGACTAGTTTATTTTGATGAAAATTTTGTAAAATTAGTTACTTTCATTATATATGTTTTTGTAATTTAGATTTAGTTGTTTAAAAAAAATAGTTTTTGTAAATTAGAATTAGTTTACTTAAATGACCCTTAAACCAACAACCACCATAAACCCACAACATAAATGATGCCAATTTTATTTTCAAGTGTGTATTGACAAGCAAAAATGTTGCAGAGTTATTTCAATCCTTCGACAATGGAGGTAGGATTAATCCACAATTGACACTTGTAACCATAACCAAGAGTAAATAGATTATATTCTAGGATTACTAGAATCTATTTGAAATTATATATAAACTACGAATAAACATATTAAATATTTATGTATTTTAAAAACGTGTTATATATATATATAATTCTTTGGGAGTATTAAAGATGGATTGGTGTTTGTCCAAGACTACATGCTTGTTAAAAGGAATGGGTTAAGAACGGGTCTCAAAAGCTTTAATGGCATGGAATTATGCCGCAATGCTTGAATGACCATTTTTAATAATATTTTCCATATGGTGCAAACTAAGAATCTCTACAGATCCAATTGTAATTCAGGCATAAGGTGCCAAAATCCATGGTGATAGGGCCTAATGTTCATAAGCATTCAACACCCAAGAAAATATCACAACCACCCATACAATAGAAAACATGTGGGTTTTGAGGGAATAATCACCCATTTAAAGTCTTTAATTTTTAAAACAACCCCCACATTTCATAACTCCTCCCTTGGCAATCATGATTTTGAAGTTGTTCACATCATGGATATAAGACCCCAGTTTTGACCCTATTGTATGTGAATATATAAATGATATCATGGTGAAGAGCTCAATGCCAAAGCCCTGCCATTATTTTCTCGATTATGTATAGGTAGTTACATATAGTACAGTTAGACTATATACAAACCAAACATAATAAAAAATATGAATCTGAGATATATATATATATATATATATATATATAATTCACAAATAGATATGCAAAGAAATAAGAAGCAAGGGGCATGTGATGAAAAGTTACAAAAGTAGTCATATGTGAGTATATGCACATTAAAAACGAATAAATTTCTATATATATAGATATGCAAAGAAATAAGAAGCAAGGGCATGTGATGAAAAGTTACAAAAGTAGTCATACGTGAGCATATGCACATTAAAAACAAATAAATTTCTATAAAAAAAACATTCAAATTGTCTTCTTTGGAAGAATTTCAAGTCGTTAAAAAAAGTTTTGGACAGAGTACATTTTGTTGACATAGTACATTTTGTTGACACCTAATAAGAAAGTTTTGGACATAGTACATTTTGTTGACACCTAATAAGAAAGGGTATTTTATGTGTATCTATGCGATGGGTAAATATTGCATCTTGAACTTATATCTCAAGCATATCACAAAAAATTGTCAACCATAGTCTAGTCATTTTCTATTAAACTCCATTTTGTATGTGACATGTAAATCTCATTAGGAAAGAAGAATGTATGGTAAACTTTAAGCCCTTTTAACAGGGAAAAAAATTGTAATAATATAATATTTTGGAACATAGCTTAATTTTTTATGGTTATGTGAAAACGTCAAAGCTAACATGATTGCATTCATAATTCATTATTTAAGGTAAAATGTATCTATGATTTAGAACGTTTTGAGATCCATATAAATAAAGCTGAATAATGGATGCTAACATATCATCCTCAATTTATAGATATGTTATCTTCTCTATAGCTTCTCCATAACTCACTTAATAATTCCACCTAGGAATTAGAAATGTTCTTTGAACCATCTAAGGCCGTAAAGGATACATATCATGCATTTTGGGCACAAGAAAATAGAGGTCGGACTAGGGAATCATCGATATAGGAAAAGTATTGTAAGACAAAATCTGTCAATGTTATTAGAAACATCAAGCATAAAGTGAAAGGACTTGTGATATATAAATATGTAAACCATTGGTAAAAGGTGATGATAATTTAAAGAGTAGATGAGTGAGGATTTGATGATGCAAAAATTTGAATGAAAATGATATTTCTTATAGTGGTAATCAGGGTTTTGTGTTTTGTTAAATTAAAAAGGTCCATTTATGGGGATTCATATATTTAAACTTAATCAAGAACAAAGATATGAGGAATTTTTAATAATAAGATTAATAGAGTTTTTTTGTGCAAACTAGAATTATTCATTAATTTTTACATGAAACAAAGTAAAACTATGTGTTGTATTTTCTATGAGTTTAACTACACTAATTTGGGACCATGATGGATTTTCAAAAGTCTCACATTTAAGAATTAATTTTTTGTTTTATCTTCATTAAGTATTTATTTTTATTAAAGTAATGGGTTTTTTATGAACTAGATACTAAACTATCAAGTGGGAAATTCATGTGCCCAAATAAATTAATCAAATAACAATTGTAAAACCATAATATCATAACATCTAAACACATAATATTACCAACCCAACAAAATAACTTTGAATCAATATGTTCTATTTCTTTAAAAGAGAAAAGACCCTATTTCTTTGACTTTGCTCAATGTATGTTTTGAGAGTAAGGTTGGTTTTGAGAGTATAGTTTGAATTTGAAATCCAATCCATGTGTATTTTACAATTATATTGATTTTATTAAACATTTTAATCAAATTAATTCAATGGGGGTAATTTGTCAAATTCCATCAAAACATGTGCTTTCCCCTTGAATGTCGTAAATTCAACTTTAAAGAGGAGTGTTTTCCCCTTAAAGACCATAAATTCAACTTTAAAGGGGAGTATGGTACTACACCTGAGTATACTATTGTATTAGTGATTTGGGTGTTGCATCCAGAACCGTAAAAAACTTGAAAGGTAGGTTCTTAGGCCTATCATCTTGGTCAATGGAAAGACATATAGGCCAATGATTTGAGCCGACACAGGGAAGAATACATGCTTCTATTATGAGGTTCCTAATGATGATATCTTCATAAATGAGGAATTGATCAACCTGAGTGGTGACCTACTGGGATCCCCCTCTCTTTTTATTCCATGTGTACATACCATTAACAATCTCATTGTCAATTAGGTTCAAGCCCCTTAGGGTTTCCTCGAACAATTCACTCGCAGGTTCCAACCTTAGAATCCTCCCTTTCTTTACGAAAAGGGATGTGATTAAGTTGGATTATCCTACTAGGATTCATTTTTTTGTACCAATTAGGGATTTGATGGCCACTAAGGACTGGAGGAAATTAATTATGTCATTTTCCAGTAGCAGACCGTAGATATTAAAGATAACTCTCGTTTATGTTGTACCATTGAGAAAGAAGGAGGCAGATATGGATCAAGGAGTAGCAAAGAAGTCCTCCATGTGTTGATTTGAGGGTCTGATAGAATTGCAATAACCCCTGCATCCCCTCTCGGGTCTACAAAAATTACCTGGGCTTGTTCCTATACAGATCAAACTATTCTTTACAACGTCTCACTATTGCATTTTGTTACTTGGAACATACAGACACATGGCTTCTCAACTTGTATCTTATTTCTCAACATTATTTGCTTACTTTGACTGTTAAGACCTATAATATTCCATGGTACAATTAATATTCATGATCAAATAGAGGATGAGGGGGAGAAGTACCTTGATTCAACCACTACATACGTCCCTGAGTCAATTAATTTCTCTCCTATTTCTTTTAAGACTTGGTGCTTGGTTTTCCATCCACGCTCTTTCTCTTTTTTGGGAGTTTTTGATGATCCTTTGGAGGGGTTGTCTTAACCCCCAAATATGGCTACCCAAATTTAGCACCCAATTTAGATGATGTAGGGTGGCCCCGAGCTTTCTCCAAAGCTTCCTTTAGAAATTCACGTTGTGTCACGTCCCCTCCCACAGAACCGACCAACGGAGGGAACATGATCGATATGCGGGACGCTAAAATTTCCCTGTAAGGCCGTATTATCAAATTCATGAACATTTAAATGTGTCTGCAATGCATATCAAAAATACATAACGGAATTAAAATCAATTACACACACACAACATGCATGTATCAGCATTTTCATCACACGCATAACAAAAAAATCATACACATAAATATACTGATCTTATGCTATTCACATGCATTCAATTTAACATAAACAAACAATCACTCATAATACATATAATTTGGCATAATTGAAAACAATAGTGAACACTTATCTTTTAATTGAAATTGTACCAACAACTGACTATGGAGGAGCAATGTTCCACCCAATTGTAGGTCTCTCTCCATCATGTGTATTTCATCTGATATACTAGCCTCGAGATGGCCTATGTATCCACTAAGGAGGAACTACTCAGGCTCACTCACAACCACATGCACAATCACTCATGCTACACCAACACACACTTGGGTTTTTCGAGCATGTACGGGGAGATAGGGAAGGAGAATGCTAAGCTAGTGAGATCAACCATAGAGCTACATGAATCTCAACTCATCTCAGACATACTTGGAACCCACAATACCTACCACACCGAACACAAGGAAAGTCCCCTTCTCCTCTACACAATCCCTCATGCACCCATTCCCTCTAGTGCTCTTCAGGGTGGGAATAAAAAGGTCTAGCTTCTAGATCCATAGAGATTCTTTCCTTCATTGTGTTTATCAATCAATTCCGACCTCGAATCTCTCTCCCAATTTGTTCCACTCTTGGATTCTTCCAAATTCTAGCCACGTGACTCCCAAAAACGGAATTGCATTTCCCAACTTCCAAATCAGAGTTTTCCTATGGATTTCTGGGAATTTGGCACTCTGAAATTTGCCCCAGGTTTATGTCTATGGATCCCCCATTGGATTTTTCTACTTACAACAAATTCTAGGCGTTTTTGGCACTCAAAATCATGGCTTCTTTCCTGGAATCGATTTCTACAATTCTTCACGGTTGAGAATGCATAATGGATGAGAATTGATGTTTGGTTGCTCAACAATGGAATGGGGATGATTGAAAAATAAATTGCCATGACGAATTTAACTTCTAGGCCAAGTAAACTGAGCCGATAACCTACCATACAAAATTTTTGAGTTTTCCCATGCTCCATTAATTTCATGAGTTGATTTCTCAGTTGCCTCTTCCTAACAGAATTAAATGTCAGCATACTAGTCAAGATGGGTTCTCAAATTGGCACTTGGTAACAAAGGATTGAATCCCCGAACCCCTTACCTCTCCCTAGTGGATACATTCATCCCCCTCATTTTTAGTTTCTTCCATAACAAATTCTTGAAATTTTATTTACATTCTAAATATTTACATGATTTTACAATTCCCATGGTTTACTAACACATGGTTCACAATATATAAAAATACTTTCCTTTACAAGCCATGTATTCACTAGCGAGGCCTTGGACTTGAGCTCCACTCTAGGAACCATAGACCGCATATTTACAATATTTACACATTAAGCCAATAATTTCAAAGGTCAAAATGGGGGTATTACACGTTGTTTCTAAAGGAGGGTTTGTACCGTTTGTTTTTTGCAGGCCTCAAGAATTCCTTGTAGATCTAGATTGCCTGGATCCATGTTGTCACCATCCTCATAAATGATTACCTTTTCTTTGAACACCTGGGTTTCTTCCATGGTATGTTATGGGATAGTAATTTTAGGTTCATCAAGTCATCTCTTTTTGTTTTCTTCCATTTGTGGTGGATTTAGGGCCTAATTAAATGGGCTAACTATTTGCGCATCACCCATAGGGTTTTATGTAGATTCCTCCATATTTTCTAAGTTTTCGAACACAATGAATTTGTTTGTGGATTGAGGATTGGAGGATGGGGATGGATGAGATATCTTAATTCCCCCTCCTTAGCGTCTCCTACTGAAGGCGGTCATAAATCCTTGCGGATTTGCTTCTACTTCTATTTTTTTATTTTGGGGGTTGACTATTCAAGGGGCAGTCATGAAATAGATGGCCATATTCATGGAACCATCTACAACTAAATGGAACATGTTCATAGTCCACCATCTAGATCCAATATGTATCATGATAGCTTAAGCAGATCGAATCTGGGAGAGATCCTGAAATTCTCATGTGCACAGAGATGCATGCATAGGAGGTATACTTACCTTTTTCCGTTGCATCAACGATCTTGACAAAGGAACCTAGTGTATTGTCAATGCCTTCGAGGGTTTCTTCATCTCATAATTCATGTGGAAGATAGTATCGCTGGATCCATATAGGAAACATAGTAAAACCCTCTTTCTTTGGGTAGAAGTGTTCCGTCCAATCTTTGAGGAACATGCCCGTCTAGTTGAAGAAATAAGAATAGTTACCATAGATAGGTTGTTTATGTCCTCTAGGTTGGAAAAAATCGTTGTAAAAAAGCCTTTCGATCCTAGTTTCATCTCCACCTACCCTTTTGGTTTTGATTTAGCTATGATCCATCCATTGAGGGTGCGTTCTATTGGCCAAAACCCTAGAAATTTCCCTATCATTGTGTGGTCCTTCATATACTAGATATAGCTCCGATCTTATTCGACGTGACTTCGTAGCGCAGTATAACATCCGATTTTTTGATGCATGGTTTTTGAGGGTGTAGATTGACTACAAGCTGTGAACTTTCCTTGTCTGTGGGATGGTCCGAAGACACCTGGATGCTATTTCCTGCCCCTCCCAACCCTATCAACCAAGAGACAATCTCTGGGTTGTTACTACTTTTGTTTGGAACCCCTTGGGTACCATCTCTGTCGCCTATGCAAGTATGTTCAACACTTCCTTGTAGGGAAGAGAGGGTCTTCCTCCTTTTGTAGAATCCATTAAGGATTTTACTCTTAATCATAGAAAATAGGAGCATACCCTAGTCTTCCCTTTGGGTTCATATCTAAACTTAATCAAGAACCTAGATATTATAATTTTTTAATGTTTTTTATGCCAACTAGAATCATTCATTAACTTTTGTATGAAACAAAGTAAAACTATGCATTACCATAGACCATTGGAAAAAATCGTTGTAAAAAAAACTTTCGATCCTAGTTTCATCTCCACCTAACCTTTTGGTTTTGATTTAGCTGCGATCCATCCATTGAGGGTGTGTTCTGTTGGCCAAAACCCTAGAAATTTGCCTATCATTGTGTGGTCCTTCATATACTAGATATAGCTCCAATCTTATTTGACGTGACTTCGTAGCGCAGTATAACATCTGATTTTTTGATGCATGGTTTTTGAGGGTGTAGATTGACTGCAAGCTGTGAGCTTTCCTTGTCCGTGGGATGGTCCAAAGACACCTGGCTGCTATTTCCTCGCCCTCCCAACCTTATCAACCAAGAGACAATCTCTAGGTTGTTACTACTTTTGTTGGGAACCCCTTGGGTACCATCTCCATCGCCAATGCAAGTATGTTCAACACTTCCTTATAGGGAAGATAGGGTCTTCCTCCTCCTATAGAATGCATTAAGGATTTTACTCTTAATCACCAAAAATAGGAACATACCCTAGTCTTCCCTTTGGGTTCATATCTAACCTTAATCAAGAACATAGATATTATAATTTTTTAATGTTTTTTATGCCAACTAAAATCATTCGTTAACTTTTGTATGAAACAAAGTAAAACTATGCATTATATTTTCTATGAACAAAGTAAAACCATGCATTGTCTTTTCAATGAGTTTAACCATACTCTTTGAGAACTTCATTGATTGTTAAGAGTTTTACATACAAGAAGTAATTATTTGTTTTGTTCCCATTTAAAGTATATGTTGAAGTAGTGGGTTTTCCATGAACTACATACTAAATGGTTAAGGGGCAATCATTGTGCTCAATCTATGTTTTGTTCTCTTCAAAATGTTCTTGAGTCACACATTTGTAGTAGCTATAAGTAGACTAAGTAGTGAGGAGGTCTCTTTTCTCACAAATTTCAAATGGGTCTCATATGTCAAATTCATAGATTAGTAAATTATTATTAAATTGTACTTTTTTTTTTATTAATAAATTTTGCAAAATAGTTCCAATTCTATTATAATTTACCCCCACATG
Source organism: Larix kaempferi (assembly GCA_027924585.1). Lineage (NCBI taxonomy): Eukaryota > Viridiplantae > Streptophyta > Pinopsida > Pinales > Pinaceae > Larix > Larix kaempferi. The sequence goes on from BSBM01000106.1 coordinate 33,667,339, forward strand.
CACAACTAATTGTTTTAGGTTTTTGTGTGGGAGTAAAACACATCAAGGGGCAATCATTGTGCTCAATCTATGTTTTGTTCTCTTCAAAATGTTCTTGAGTCACACATTTGTAGTAGCTATAAGTATACTAAGTAGTGAGGAGGTCTCTTGTCTCACAAATTTCAAATGGGTCTCATATGTCAAATTCATAGATTAGTAAATTATTATTAAATTGTACTTTTTTTTTATTAATAAATTTTGTAAAATACTTCCAATTCTATTACAATTTACCCCCACATGCACAAATAATTGTTTTAGGTTTTTGTATGGGAGTAAAACACATCAAGGGGCAATCATTGTGCTCAATCTATGTTTTGACCTCTTCAAAATGTTCTTGAGTTGAACACATTTGTAGTAGCTATAAGTATACTAAGTAGTGAGGAGGTCTCTTGTCTCACAAATTTCAAATGGATCTTATATGTCAAATTCATAGATTAATAAATTATTTTTAAATTGTACTTATTTTTTTATTAATAAATTTTGCAAAATACTTCGAATTCTATTACAATTTACCCTCACATACACAACTAATTGTTTTAGGTTTTTGTTTTTGTATGAGAGTAAAACCCATTAAGTATGGATAATAAATAAGACATTATACTAATATGAGTGAGCTCAATTATGGACACTAAGTGAGATTCCAATCCTTAAAGCAAAAAGGAGGGTTGATATAATATGTAATGGATTTAATGAGATTCCAATCCTTGAAGCAAAAAAGAGGGTTGATAAAATATGTAATGCATTTAATGTTGTGGGAAGGTAGATAATATCAATGAAATAAAATAATAATCTTAAACAAATTTATTAAACATTAAATCATAAATGACATATTAATCTCAATAACCCCAAGTTTGTTACTAAAAGTTATCGTGGTAAATCTTAATTGACATAACAATCTGAATAACCCTTTGTTACTAAAAGTTATCATGGTAGGGCATAGAGATGGACAGCTTAATCCACTTAAAAGGTTAAAAGATCATTTGACCATTTTGTTACTAAAAGTTATCATTTGACCATTTTGTTACTAAAAGTTATCATGTTAGGGCAATCTAGTTAAAAGGCCATTGAGCATTTTTCTTTCTCAAGTGAATGGTATCAATTTGCTTTAGGATTGGAAATGGAAGACTAAGGATTTTTTTGTTACGGGATATGTATATAGGAACGTCTAGAAATATAGTTAAAACGTCTAAAAATTAGCTTACTTGCTTAAGAAAAAAAATTGCATTGTTCCATCACCATGAAACTGAGCTTCAACTTCGAATAGAAGCACACGAGTTTACCCGTGCAACATTTATTCTTTATATTTAAAACTAAATCTATGTAACTACTAACCCTAGTCACAACCAAAAGCCTAGTACACAAGCCAAGTGGCTCGTAGGCCTTTGATGTTCTATAAGTTAGAACATCAACCACAGATAATATGCATAAATGCCATTAAATTTTAACATTCAATTCTTCATATGCTTATTGGTTGCCATTAATTGTGTTGCCATTAATTGTGGTATTATTTTTTTTTCACATAATGAAAATAGCATATTATTAATAGAGACAAATAGTATCAACTAGTCCATCAACAAGAGATAATATGCATAAATGCCATTAAATTTTAACATTCAATTCTTCATATGCTTATTGGTTGCCATTAATTGTGGTATTGATAATAACATATTATTAATAGAGATAAATAGTATGAACAGTTACACATGTCCATGGCTACCACCAGCCACAAAGAGAAATAAATACAGTCTCCAAAAAGGCCCAAAATCCCATAAAAAGTTGAAACTGGGACCACCAACAAAATAACCAGAAGCAGCCCATCGGGCAAAGCGAAACAATGGGCATACCAACAGGTCCGACCAACCAGAACGATAAGAAATGAAGAACATAACAAAAATTACATAGTTCGCAGAGTCATACTATAGTTTGTAAATGCAAAAAATAGAGAGTCGGCCACCCGAGGAGACCAAAGAAAACCCATCACAAGTAATAGTAATACCAACACAACCACTAGCGCGGCCATAGAACCAAACAAAAACAGGAAACCAACAAGAAGTTGGTCAACCTTAAGAGCTAGTAACCTGCAAATGATGTAGACGAATATAAGACGCAAACAAGTATATCAATACTACAGAGAAAAAATATCCAAAGTGCCATCGGCAATCAAGGAATCTGCAGACCAGTCCTCCCAAAATATGATGCCCGGAGTAGAAAGTAGATTTTGCAAAACCACCACCTAGCATGTGGGTTACCCCTAGAGTGCAAAGAGTCGTATGCCAACTTGGCCGTAGCAACCCCGGTACAGACGTTCCAGGACTAGACCAGTCGATCAGATGCGTCTTGAATGGTAATGTTCAGACTGTTAAGGCCAACAACATAACTATCCCATCAACCAAGAAGTCAAAATGCATAAATGCCATTAAATTTTAACATTAAGTTCTTCAGATGGTTATTGGTTGCCATTAATTGTCGTATTAATAGTAACGCTGTATGCAAAGTCTATATATACAACCTTGTTACGATGCTGTTTTACCTGTCCACCACTTCATACCTACCATTTTCTTATTTCTCTCATCCTTCACGAAATTTCTCGTTTACGTTGCCAATCTCTGGTTTTAACATGGCGTTGAGTCGGCAAGCAGCATTAGTACGAGTGTTGTCTCTTCTTCCCAAGGCCGTCCCGGACTTCACGCTCGTCAAACGCCCACCCCAACTCGTCGCCCCCAACCGTCCAACACCACAGCAATCTCTCTATCTCTCCAACATCGACGATCAATTGGCATTGAGGCGTCAGACTTCTTTAAATTTCTTTTATCCCTCCAACAATAACAAGAATTATGAAAAGGATCCAGTCAAAGTTATCAAAGAGGCTCTGGCTAAGGTTCTGGTTCACTACTATCCTTTTGCCGGAAGACTGAGAGAAGCAGACAATGGTAAGCTCAGAGTGGACTGCACTGGCGAAGGGATTCTATTTGTAGAGGCCGATGCAGATGTTTCCTTGGAAGACTTTGGAGATCTTTATCCACCAATTCCTCGCGATGATGAGTTTATCCAGAACGTTCCCGGATCGGAAACGATCACAGATTCTCCACTTCTTCTGATTCAGGTCGTTTATAACTTTATTCATGTGCTTTTGGATTTATTAAATCAGATCGTAATTAGTAAATTTGAATCCCTAACATATAAGCCTGTTCATGTAGACTAATCACATAGAATGTATACATTGTATGGATTGGATTGGATTTTCAGGTAACGCGTCTAAGATGTGGAGGACTGGTATTGGGTATACGTATCAACCATTGCATGACTGATGGCTTTGGAGTCAACCGATTCCTGAAAGCTTTGGGTGAAATGGCGAGAGGGGCAGCAAGCCCCGAGATTCGTCCAGTTTGGAATAGAGAAATCCTGCGACCCAGAGCGAAGGCTTCCATTAAATATCCCCACCATGAATACTTTTATCTGGAAGACAAACATGGAGAGTCGCTGAGAGCTTCTGCGGAGGAGATGACCTTTAAATCCTTCTTTTTTGGGTCGAAAGAAGTTGAAGCTTTAAAACAACATGTAGAAGGATTCAAGTGCTCTACGTTCGAAGTATTGTCGGCCTGCCTGTGGCAATCTAGAACAAAGGCTCTCAATATCCCTGCCGACCAACAGTTGAGATTCATCTTTCCTCTGGACGCCCGTTCTCGATTTCAACCGCCGCTTCCAGCAGGCTTCTATGGCAATGCAATAGGTTTTGCTTGCGCTCAGGCAAAAGCTGGGGATCTAAGCGACCAGCCGCTGTCGTTCGCTGTGAAATTAATAAAAGATGCCAAGAAAATGATTGATGAAGAATACATGCGGTCTGTGATCGATATGTTCGAAGTGAAAGGGCGCCCACCTGTCCAATCTTGTTATTATTTTGTCAGTGACATTAGCAAACTTGACTTTGGAGAGGCAGATTTTGGGTGGGGAAAACCAGTCTACGCGGGCGTTGGGAAACCACCGTTATTCTTAATCTCCACGTATTTTTCAAGATCCTACTTGAGAGACTTTGAAGGAATCATAGTTCCGGTTCATTTGCCGTCTGTTGCAATGGGGGAATTCGAAGAAAATATAAACAAATTGCTCAGTTAGAATCACAGTCTTCTTTTATAATTATATGTTAAAAACGTACCTGGGTTTTAATGCACTGCGCCTGCCAGTGGCGCTTTAATGGCTTCTTGTCCTTATCGATCTAAATCTTATTTTCTTTGTCACACTATAAAGTAATGTAATGTGATACTTTTGGAGAAAATCAAAGTCGTAGATGATATGGTTTTTGCCATATTATACTTCATTGCATTTGTTCACTGTTCGTTTGTATTTTTCTGACAGGAACCTTTGATTCAAGTTTCTCAATGGCATGCATCGAGTAACAAAGAAGCAAAGCCGGGCGTGGGATAACGGGCACTAAAATCGTCTCGTTTTTTCTGTGATTTGTTCTCTAGATCTTATTATAAAAACCAGTGGAATTGTAGTTCCACTTCATTTACTAATTTTCCTTCGTGAATAGGGACAATTTGAGTGCCAATTATCACACTTCCAAAAAGCCCACCTCATTGTTGAAATATGTTATAACCACACCATTTTTTATAATATTATTTGATTATCTTCATTTTCTATAATATAACATTAATATATATTTAGTTGAATTTAAGTTTTGATTGTATCATTAATATAGCATGCTCACATATATCATATTTAGTATCAATATAGGAGAAGCAAATACCTATTATCTATGTATGTTAATTGAGTTCAATTCTAGTGGTTGTAGTAGTTTTTATGCATGTTAATTGTGTTTAACTTTAGTGGTTGTGAGAAAGAGTATTATTTTCCCCACCTTAATTTTATTTTTTCAAAGTCCAACCAAAATATTTAATATTGTAATAAGAACATAGTAAAGCATTTCTTTTAATTTATAATTTCTCCAAATTGATAATAAGAGTAAATCTTTTGGACTCTTAAGATGAATTTTGTTTTAAATAAATCTAACATAAGAATTTCAATGATTGTTTTTGTTAGTGCACAAATGCTTATTAAAGAGATCAATGCCAAACAAATTAGATCCAACAAAATACACACCAACCCACTCAACATTAGTTTAACAACATAGTTGCAAGGTGGATAGTGCTCACCCTCCTTCGACTCAAATCACATTCCTATGAATAAATTTGTATAAAGGATGAGCTCAACATTGTGCTAGTTATGTTGTCAACAAGCATTGAAAGAGGTGCCATAATTGGAATATGTATTGCTTTCCCAAAGAGTGATAAATTTATGCCCCTAGCCTTAGCCATTTATTGGAATAAGGAGACTTGTGAGCCTAAACAAGGCATCGAAAATGGATGAGAGCCAACAATCAATCATCTTGAGTTGAGTATCCAATGATGGAGTGCCCCTAGAAGACAAAGACAACCCTTTTCCTGAAACAAGGATGATTCTTACTGCTAAATGATAAAGGCATGAAAGTCTCTGTCAATATTGATAGGATTTTGGGTTCAATTGATTGAAAATATTAGAGAAACAAACCAAAATTTCAACAACTCTAAGGAGGTTTGTGTGAATCTCCTCCAATTTTTTGAGAGGGCATTGCTCCCTCAACTAGTTGCAATTCACAATTTGAAATGGAATTGGTTACAAATCACTGTCAATAGATGCATCCAGATAGCTAAAATATAAGATTGAGATACATTGAAAAATGAATCAAAATGTCGGTGATTAAAGGGGTGTGCTGAAATGAAAAAGAAAGAAGAATTTTGAAGCTAGTTTTTCCCCATGAAATTTGAGAGGGGTTGCTCACATGAGGAGGAAAACATATGTCAAAAGGAGAATGGATTCTAAAAGAATGTGATTTCTTCAATATTTGAATTTAGTGAAAAGCTTCTTAAACCGGTTTTACAGCAGAGAAATGGGTGTTCCCATGAAGATGGGTAACACTTTTTAGCAAGCAAAGGGTGCAAATATGGTAAAAAATGAGCTCGATCAAGCTCTCGAAATCTCAGTCGAGGGATTAACAAAGCGATCGATCGAGCTATTTTGAAACTCTCAATTGAGGGTTGATAAAACCCTCGATCAAGCTCTATATCTCAATCGAGGGTTAATTAAACCCTCAATCTAGCTCAGAAGTTCGATCAAGGTTCAATGCTCAATCAAGCTTTTGTGTCCAATGAAAATTTGAAAACAAAATACCATAGGATACTTTACGGTTGTGGGATTAACAAACTTGATTAAGCTTTAAAGCTCGATTGAGATAAAAGCTCGATCGAGCTTTAAAGTTTGATTGAGCTCTTGTAAAAGTTATAAAAATGAAAAAGAAACAAGTGAGGAGTACATACAAGCTCGAATGAAAGTTGCGAAGCTCAATTGAGAACCGACTTGCCACCACCAACCATCACCTCCTGCTACCATGTCCTCCACATCGAGAGGTAGACAATTCAAAGCCCCCCAAAATAGATTGTATGCATCGATTGAAATTGTGTTTTTCTTTGTAATTTTAATGAAAAAATTGTAAAATTAGTTGAAAACCCCCAAAATTCTATGCATTGATTGAAATTGTTTTGTTTTTTTTTAGTAATTTTAATGAAAATTTTGTAAAATTATTATTTTTTATTATATATGTTTTTGTAATTTAGATTTAGGGCTGGTGCAAGCTAATTCTGGCCACTCATGACACGTTAGTCGCAATGGACTCTTGGAAAAACAAAAATCTGAACGTCAAAAGGCAATATTTTTTTTTGACAAGAACGGGTAGATTTTATATTGATAAAACTATGGCTGAGCCATCCAAAAGATACATCTTAGAATTCTGGCTGAAAACCAAAATTCCTCAACACAGATAAGACCAAAACTGCTTCTTCTAAAGAAACAAGAGACGCACTAAGTCTACGACTTTGCTCTACTTCAGGCATACAAAACTTGCTGAAGCTCATACAAATTAATTCAAAGATCCAGTTTGACTACGCGTCAACACTGGTTGCCTGGAAAGAGGAGGCTTTTTCTTTTTTGTTACTTTCGTCCATTCCTTGGACTGTTCTGGTTCGGCATCCAAGAGAGCTTCTTCTGCTTGGTCAGCCCAGCTTGGGCCTGCAAAAGACGTTGTGGGAATCGGATTGTCATTCAATGAGATAGAAGCTGTCTGTTCTGCTGGATCACTCGGGGTTTTTTCTGAGTCTGGTTCCTTTGATATACTTTGATGAGCTGGGATCGCCCCCTCCCACCAAGTTGGCTTCCGACGAGATTTGGCTAATTTCTTTTTTTTCTGAATTTTTGCAGTTAGCGGCTATATGCCCTGTCTCAAAACATACTCTGCATCTGAAATTTATATATTCATAATCTAACTTCACAGTCCAAGATCTGTCTTTACCTTGAAGAATGATTTGAGCAGGAAATCCTTTGGTGAAGTCCATCTCAACGCAGATACGAGCAAAGGTTGTAAAAGCCGTTTTTGTTTCAGGACTTCTGCTGTGAAATTTCCCAAGAGCATTTCCAATGGATTGCAAGGATTCAGGTCCCCAAAAGTGGAGGGGAAGATTTGGTAAACGGACCCATACTGGAGCTGAGGAGATGTCTGCAGTAGAGTCATCAAAGGAAGGAGTCCAAGGCTGTAAGGACAGTCCAGATCTGCCCCAAAACCAGGGTCCAGATTTGCAGATCTGGTCCCTATCTTCAGGAGAACCAAAAATGACAACAAAAAACCCTCTTGCACAAGGGCAAATAAGAGCATCAGAGCTCAGAATAGGAGCCCAAGCGGACAAGACCCAAGAGTGGAGATCTGCAAGCTTGGGCCAAAATCCATTGAACCTGCAAACCAGGGCACGCTGAGAGTAGTGATCCGCATGCAAAACGGCTTCCTGACTGACTGGAAGAATCAGATCTGGAGCTTCCACCACCAAAAAGCCAGACGGATGGCCAGAAGACGGAAAGGAGCCATGCTTGAGAGGGATCGAGCTTCCGGCCGCAGCAGCAACTGAGGAGACGGTCGCTTCACCCTGCAACGAACCAGAAGACTTCAGCGAGTGAGAGGAACAGGTCTTCGGAGGAGGAGATTTCAATCCCATAACGCAGTCCGTGAAAGAGACGGCCATGGAGTCGCTGGAGAACGGCCGAGCGGCCGAGGAGGCGGAACGCTGCGTAGGGTTCTCTGCCGCGGCTTGATTTAGGGTTTTTCTCTGCCTAATACATTGAAAATTGAACTCTTTTCAAAAGGCAATATTAGAGCTACCTACACAACTTTTTGGAATATGGCGAAAGAAGATGAAACGTAGACAATTGGATTACCTTCCGGAATATATAAATATTATTTATGGAAATTAAGTATAACTCCCAAAAAATGGGGTTCTCCTAAGGTTGGTATGTTATTTTTTTAAGAAAACATAATGAATATGTTTGCATTAGTTCCCTGGTTCGGTATGCAAATGGTGGAATTTTGTGAAAAGAATTATATACAGTCGTAGATAACAGGTCATTCTAATGCAGCACTATTTTTCCATATTTATTTATATTAATTTTATTTAGTTTTTTTAATTAAGGAAGTCAACCAAGCCCTAGAATGAATAGGTCGAGCGTTAGTCCCCAACATCATGGTCTTAACATAATCAATGAACTTTTTCTTTTTTTTTCGGATGTAGGTCTTTGTGTGTACTTGTGTGGGTTCTTTTCCGTTTTCAAAATAGGTGAGCCAATAAAAAATTATAGACGAAAGAAATAACCTACTGTTTGTGTAAGATTGACGTCAGTGCAATTGAAATTAATTAAAAAATAGGAACAAATAATAGATTTAATAAAAAATTACATATTCGGAATCTGCACACATAGTTCTACAAGCGTGTGGAATTTCATTAGCAATGGACTAGTGTAGCATACACAAAATCATGCTCGAAACAGAAGAAGTTATAGAATAAGATGTATTTTGTTATAACACACTGTTTGGCAACCCAAACCTAAAACCATAGTAGCCAAGTCATCCACCATGTTGGTGGGAAAGGAATTTCCCGCCAAAACTTAAAAATTTAAATTGCGCATGCGCGTTGATTTAAATCGTGCATACGCACCAATAGCATGTATGCACCAATAGCGTGCCTGCACCAATAGTGCGTACGCGCTATTTAGTAAAATTGGACCAAACCATAGCTCAAGCACATATGCATCCATACAAATCCTATTGAATGGATGAATATGATGATGATGAAGATGATGATGATGATGTTGATGATGATGATGTTGATGATGAAGATGATGACCAAGATGATGATGAGGAGGAGGAGGAGGAAGAGGGTGATGACGATGATGATGATGATGGAGATGATGATGATGACGATAATGATGATGATGTTGATGATGACCAAGATGATGATGAGGATGAGGATGAGGAAGTGGGTGATAACAATGATGATGATGATGACGATCATATTCGTCATCATCAACATCATCATCTTCATCTTCGTACTCATCTTCATCATCATCCATCATCTTCAACATCATCATCATCTTCATCATCATCTTCGTCATCATCATCATTATCAATTATGATGATGAAGAAGATGATGATGATGATCAAGATCATTATCAATGATGATGATGAAGAAGATGATGATGATGATGATGAAGATAATGATGATGATGTTGATGATGATGATGACAATGATGATGATGATGTTGATGATGAAGATGATGGACAAGATGATGATGATGATGATGAGGATGGGGATGATGACAAGGAAGTGGGTGATAACAATGATGATGATGGAGATGATGATGATGACGAGGATGATGATGATGATGTTAATGATGATGATGAGGATGATGATGATGATGCTGATGATGACAAATATGATTATGATGATGATTATGATCATATTCATCATCATCAGCATCATCATCTTCATCTTCGCACTCATCTTCATCATCATCCATCATCATCATCATCATCGTCATCATCAATTATGATGATGATGATGATGATGATGATGATGTTGATGATGAAGGTGATGACCAAGATGATGAGGATGAGGATGAGGATGATGATGAAGTGGGTGATAACAATGATTGTCATCATCATCATCATATTACTCATCACCAACATCATCATCTTCATCTTCGTTCTCATCTTCATCATCATCCATCATCTTCATCATCATCATCATTGATAATGATGATGATGACGAAGATGATGATGATGATGTCATCATTGATAATGATGATGATGACGAATATGATGATGTTGATGATGATGATGATGATGATGATGAAGATGAAGATGATGGATGATGATGAAGATGATGATGATGACGATGATGATGATGTTGATGATGTTGATGATGAAGATGATGGCCAAGATGATGATGCCGATGATGATGAGTATGGGGATGATGATGAGGAATTAGGTGATAACGATGATGATGATGATGGAGATGGTGATGATGATGAGGATGATGACGATGATGAGGATGATGATGATGATGCTGATGATGACGAAGATGATTATGATGATGGTGATGATGAGGATGATGATGAGGATGCTGATGATGATCATATTTGTCATCATCAACATCATCATCTTCATCTTTGTACTCATCTTCATCATCATCCATCATCATCTTCATCATCTTCATCATCATCATCATCATCTTCGTCATCTTCGTCATCATCATCATCTTCGTCATCATCATCATTATCAATGATGATGATGATTTTGATGATGATGATGAAGATGAGTACAAAGATGAAGATGATGATGCTGATGATGATGAAGATGATGACCAAGATGATGACCAAGATGATGACCAAGATGATGATTATGATGAGAATGATGATGATGAGGATCATTCATAATCATCTTCGTCATCATCATCATCATCCTCATCATCCTCATCATCCTCATCATCTCCATCATCATCATCATTATCACCCACTTCCTCGTCATCATCCTCATCCTCATCCTCATCATCATCATTATCACCCACTTCCTCATCATCATCCTCATCCTCATCCTCATCTTCATCATCATCTTCATCATCATCTTGGTCATCATCTTCATCATCAGCATCATCATCATCGTCGTCATCATCATCATCAAAATCATCATCATCATCAACATCATCATCATCTTCGTCATCATCATCATTATCAAAATCATCATCATCATCAGCATCATCATCATCTTCGTCATCATCATAATTGATACATCATCATCATCAGCATCATCATCATCTTCATCATCATCATCATTGATAATGATGATGATGACGAAGATGATGATGATGCTGCTGATGATGATGATTTTGATGATGATGACGACGATGATGATGATGATGCTGATGATGAAGATGATGACCAAGATGATGATGATGAGGAGGAGGAGGAGGAGGAGGAGGATGATGATGAGGAAGTGGGTCATAACGATGATGATGATGGAGATGATGATGATGGAGAGGATGATGAGGAGGAGGAGGATGATGATGATGATGTTGATGATGATGAAGATGATTATGATGAGGAGGAGGAGGAGGATAAGGAGCAGGATGATGATCATATTAGTTATCATCAACATCATCATCTTCATCTTCGTACTCATCTTCATCATCATCATCATCATTATCAATGATGATGATGAAGAAGATGATGATGTTGATGATGATGATGATGATGATGATGATGATGATGATGATGATGATGATGTTGATGATGAAGATGATGGCCAAGATGATGATGATGATGATGATGAGGATGGGGATGATGATGAGAAAGTGGGTGATAACGATGATGATGATGATGAAGATGATGATGATGATGAGGATGAGGATGAGGATGAGGATGGTGAGGATGGTGAAGAATATGATCACCATCTTCATTGATAATGAAGATGACGACGAGGATGATGACGAGGATGAGGATGATGATGATGATGATGCTAATGATGACGAAGATGATTATGATGATGATGATGATGATGATCATATTCGTCATCATCAGCATCAACATATTCATCTTTTTCTCATCTTCATCATCATCATTATCAATGATGATGATGATGAAGATGATGATGACAATGATGTTATCATTATCAATGATGATGATGATGAAGATGATGATGACAATGATGTTGATGATGATGATGACGATGATGAAGATGATGACCAATATGATGATGATGAGGAGGAGGAGGAGGAGGATGATGATGAGGAAGTGGGTGATAAGGATGATGATGATGATGGAGATGATGATGATGACGAGGATGATCATGATGATGAGGATGATGATGATGAGGATGATGATGACGAAGATGATTATGATGATGATGATTATGATGATGATGAGGAGGAGGAGGAGGAGGAGGATCATATTCATCATCATCAACATCATCATCTTCATCTTCGTACTCATCTTCATCATCATCATCATCTTCGTCATCATCATCATTATCAATGATGATGACGATGATGTTGATGATGATGATGACGATGATGATGATGTTGATGATGAAGATGATGGCCAAGATGATGATGAGGAGGAGGAGGAGGAGGATGGTGGTGATGATGAGGAAGTGGGTGATAACGATGATGATGGAGATGATGATGATGACGAGGATGAGGATGATGATGATGAGGATGAGGATGATGATGATGATGATGATGACGAAGATGATTATGATGATGATGATGAGGATGATGATGATGAGGATGAGGATGATGATGATGATGATCATATTCATCATCTTCAGAATCAACATCTTCATATCCGTACTTATCTTCATCATCATCCATCATCTTCATATTCGTACTTATCTTCATCATCATCCATCATCTTCATCATCATCATCATCGTCGTCGTCGTCGTCGTCATCTTTGTCATCATCATCATTATCAATGATGATGATGAAGAAGATGATGATGATGAAGATGATGATGATGATGATGACGAAGATGTTGATGATGATGATGATGATGAAGAATGTGGTGATGATGAGGATGATGATAAGGATGATGATGAGGATGAGGATGAGGATGATGATGATGATGACGACGAATATGATTTTGATGATGATGATGATGATGATGTTTAAGGCATGCAATGTAGCCTAATCATGATATATGTATCCCTCTACATTTTTTAGAGATACCCCACAAGGGTTATGTGTGGTGGTTTGAAGATGCATTCAACATCGTATCCTAAGAAGCTTCTTGAGTTGTAGGTGTTGTTCATGGTGCTTGAGCCCGACAAGCTTCATTTAAGGCATGATAATCTTCTTGTTGTCCATATACCTTGGTCAGACCTCGAGACTCATTTTTGGTTCACAACTAACCTAGTCATCATATGTGGTGGTCCAGGGATTCATTCATGGTGTTTGTGCCTAAGAAGCAAGAGTTAGTGTTGGAGGCTCTTGTTTCCCTCCACTGGCCATGGTTAAGGAGCCAAGATAAATCCTTGATGTCCAAGACATTATAATGGCAGCAATATTCAATTATTATGCAAAAGGCTCCTTGTAGAGGGATAGTGTCATGGATTCTATGTGTTATTGATGATGCGTGAGGTCTAGAATTTTCAATTAAGGCCCAGGTGGAATTCAATTGAGCTCAATATGCTTCAATAAGATCTCGAGGAACCTGTTTTCATTCTTCGATGATGTTCAATGCTTTTCAACATATCCATGGTCTTGCATGGTAGGCTGAGGATGCATTCATGGCATTTAATCTTTACAAAATATGTTTTTTGTCAAAATGAAATTCAAATCACCTCTTTGATGAGTCCTCCTCTACAAGACTTCATTTATTGCATGAATGTCATAGACTCACAAAAACTCTAAACAACACTCAATGGCATGCAACTATAACCGCAAACCAAGCATAGGTTGACTTTGTGCATTGATATAGAGAGGTGGCAGTAGGCACACAATATGGAGAAACAATGAGTTAGAAAAAACATTTGGACCAAAGTACCACAATGGTTATTAATAAAATTTAAAAAAACAATTTTTGGCTCAGGAATTGTCTTCAATTTGATGGGTGGCATGATCATGATCATGTAACCTCCCTCCGTCCTTCCAAACATATGTGGTTTATCACCACGTTTCTCTTCGACACTTGCCATCAAAATACGTACAAAAATAACATGTCTTTACATCCTCTTCCATTTAAATCCTCATCGCATAGTCATAAATAAGGATTATTATGCATGCACATCCTCACCTTACAATATCAATTGGGTCAAGGCGCATAGAAAACCATAAATTATCAAATGTGTCAAGATGCAAAGAGTAAGCCCTTGAAATAAAAATTAAGACCCACCCTTCAAACTTCATCTCCGAGTCCAATTTATGCAAATATTTTCGAAGTGGGGGAAGGTTTGGCATTAAATGGCGTAAACGTTGGGGAATAAATGGTGTAAACGTTATACAGGGGCGCGTGTGCGTGTTTTAGCGCATGCACGCTAGTGACATGTATGCGCGAAAAACACGTGTGTTCTCGTTTAAGTACGCGTGCGCGTCCCTGTTGCTAGTTAAAAAAACAGAGTTCTCTGTTTCCTGGGAATTCTACCAAAACACACGGGTTTCATTTCTTCTGCGGGTTTCAATCTCTTACAGGTTTCTTATTGGCTCACACTCATTGATCTATTGGACACTCATTAATCTATTAGACACAAAATCACCCTTGGAATCTAACAAACATCTTCAGTGGTCTTGGAATCTAGTGGATACATTCAAGCTACCAGTTTCCATTGCAAGTGGAGATCATTTCTATAGAGGTATGGTGAATTGTAAATAAGTCTTTTCATTCACAAGATTTGAGATTCTCCCATGCCTTTTTGTTTTTATCATATGCCCACAACAATATCCATGCATAGACAACAATGAATTTGACAAGAATATTTCCCAAGTTCACATCTAAAAAAACTCATATGAACACTAGACAAGATGAAGTATGCAACCTCCTCATTATGTAATTAGTTCCCAAGTTAATTTTGTTCTTTTCACCTCATATTATGTAGCAAAAAATACTACACACTCACTAAACATGACTAAAAATATCACTTCAACTCATCCAAAAAACCTCAACTCTCTCATCTCTTATTCAATACCATTGTATGGAATGAGGATATCTGTAAGTATATGCACCTTTCCTTTCTCTGTGAATCCAAATATGATAATATTCATCCATATTTACCATCCTTACAATATCCCCTCACCTTTAATAATAATTTTTTTTCCAAAAACCAAGACTTTCCCACTTCATGCTCTATCCAATGGCCACGTCCACCTGTCCACGGTGGCCAGGCACGCTCGAGGGCCTCCAAACGAGAAATGGCCCTCTTGAGCGAATTTGGAATGGCTCTCACTGAGCAAAACCCTAGCTCCGGAGATGGCCCATTGGAACTGCTTCCGGGTCTTCGAGGCACGCTATGGGGGCTCCCCTAGCTGAAACTCGACGTCCCGAACCCATTCTACTCAGACACCTCGGGGCCATTAAGGGACACTTTGGGGATTTTCTCCAAGGCCACGGAACCCAAACCGGTGAGCGGAACGGGATTCCGTCGGCTCCCACAGGTCCACATGGAAATCCTGGACCTACCCATGGTGACCACGCACGCCCTGGGGGCCTCAGAATGAGAAATGCCCCCCTTGAGCGAATTTGGAATGGCCATCTCTGAGCAAAACCCTAGATCCAGAGATGGCCCATTGGCACCGCTTCCGGGTCTTCGAGGAACGTTGTGGGGGGGCTCCTAGCTGAAACCCGACGTCCTGCACCCACCGGAATTGACGGACTCGCGAATGGAGCCACAATTTGGCTGCTACAGGCATTCTAGTTGGGCACCCCGAGGCCATTCATGGACACTTTGGGGATTTGCTCCAGGTCCACGGAACCCAAACCTAAGAGCGGAATTGGATTCCATCGGCTCCCATAGGTCCACATGGCCATTTTGGACCTGTCCATGGTGGCCACGCATGCCTGGGGGCCTCTGGACGAGAAATGGCCCCCTTGAGCGAATTTGGAATGGCCCTCATTGAGAAAAACCCTAGCTCCAGAGATGGCCCATTGGCACCACTTCCAGGTCTTCGAGGAACACTGTGGGGGGTCCCCTAGCTGAAACCCGGCGTCCCAGACCCACCGGAATCGACGGATTTAGGAACGTATCCACGGTTTGGCTGCTACGGGTATTCTAATCGGGCACCCCGGGGCCATTCAGGGACACTTTGGGGATTTGCTCCGGGGCCACGAAACCCAAACCAGCGAGCGGACTTGGATTTCGTCGGCTCCCACAGGTCCACAATGGCCACGTCCATAGTGGCCATGCATTCCTGGTGGCCTTCAGATGAGAAATGACCCCCTTGAGCGAATTTGGAATGGCCCTCACTGAGCAAAACCCTAGCTCCGGAGATGGCCCATTAGCACTGCTTTCGAGTCTTCAAGGCACGCTATGGGGGGTCCCCTAGTTAAAACCCGACGTCTCGAAGCCACCAGAATCGATGGATTCACGAACGGAGCCACGATTTGGCTGCTACGGGCATTCTAGTTGGGCACCCCAGGGCCATTTAGGGACACTTTGGGGATTTGCTCTAGGGCCACAGAACCCAAACCGGCGAGCAGACTTGGATTTCGTCAGCTCCCACAGGTCCAAAATGGCCACGTCCACCTGTCCACGGTGGTCACGCATGCCCAGGGGACTCCGGACGAGAAATGCCCCCTTTGAGCGAATTTGGAATGGCCCTCATTGCGTAAAACCCTAACTCCGGAGACGTCCCATTGGCACTGCTTCTGGGTCTTCAAGGCACGCTGTGGGGGGTCCCCTAGCTGAAACCTGGCATCCTAGACCCACCGGAATCAAGGGATTCGGGAACGGAGCCATCGTTTGGCTGCTACGGGCATTCTAGTTGGGCACCCCGGGGCCATTCAGGGACACTTTGGGCATTTGCTCTAGGGCCACGGAACCCAAACCGGTGAGCGAACTTGGATTTCGTTGGATCCCACAGGTCCACAATGGCCACGTCCACCTATCCACAGTGGCCACGCACTCTCGGGGGCATCTGGAGGAGAAATGGCCCCCTTGAGTGAATTTGGAATGGCCCTCGCTGAGAAAAAATCTAGCTCCAGAGATGGCCCATTGGCACCACTTCCAGGTCTTCGAGGCACACTGTGGTGAGTCCCCTATCTAAAACCCGGTGTCCCAAACCCACCGGAATCGACGGATTTGCGAACGGAGCCATGATTTGTCTGTTACAGGCATTCTAGTCGGGCACCCTGGGGCCATTCAGGAACACTTTGGGGATTTGCGTCAGGGCCACGGAACCCAAACCGATGAGCGGACTTGGATTTCGTCAGCTCCCAATGGTCCCCAATGGCCACGCATGCCCAGGGGCCTCCAGACGAGAAATGACCCCCTTGAGCGAATTTGGAAGGGCCCTCACTGAGCAAAACCCTAGTTCCAAAGATGGCCCATTGGCACCGCTTCCGGGTCTTCAAGGCACGTTTTGGGGGGTCCCCTAGCTGAAAATCGGCATCCCAGACCCACCGGAATCAACGGATTCGCAAACGGAGCCACAATTTGATTGCTACGGGAACTCTAGTCGGGCACCTCGAAGCCATTCAGTTACACTTTGGAGATTTGCTCTGGG